>OY979628.1:12772558-13409590 GCA_963855885.1 Coenonympha glycerion
CAAGACGATTCTAGTAAATAACTAAATTTTTTCAAGGTATCACCAGTTATTCTAAAGGACGGGTCAAAAAATAAAATATTTAAAGAAATTCAATTGATTACTGATAGGTTCCGTTTCCACACTCCTGACAGCTAGTGTTGCCGGATGACAAACTTTTCCACTTTCATACTCCATCTTTTTGACGATCGGTCCACTTTTGTACGAGAAAAACATCTAACAGATACTAAAGAAAAACTTACTTTCAGGTACTACGTTAAATCTTAGATCAGATTGTAGAATACAAGACAATACATAACTGTATAGATTTCAATTGTTCCTTTTTTGCATTTTATTTTACTCGAATATATTATTTACATAAAAAGATTACATTAGTTTAGGGTTTTCCACTGCATTGAAGTAAATCTGAATATTATTATTTCGTGTGAGCCAGTCTCACTTAAATAAACTGCTTGAAGATTTGAGATTATTTGACAGAAGACTACACTTTTTAATAATACTGAAATCTATTAAAACCGATTATTTTGAGCATAGATTATTTTGTCTTGGTTGTTTAGCGTTTCCGAAACACCCTTGTAATTCAATATTGATTAATTAACTCAATAAGAATTTTCTTTCAGTCGAGTTTTTTAATTCCGGCATCTCGCAACACTGTCCGTCAGCTACATGGCTACCAACTGTCAACAGTGACAAATTCTTGGACAAGTGAAAAGTATTTATCAAAGAGTATTTAGTGTATTGTCTATGCTCTCGGATGCTTCATGGCGGAGGTCGTTGTTGTTATAATACTCAGATACAATATTTTGAAAATAAATATTAATTTTTCTCCACTTTTTTGTAAGAAAAATCTTTTAGCATTGAGTTCAGGCTTGCAGGCCCAATCAAAAAAATATTTTTTCATTTATAGTTGCAATAGCGTAACGTGAGTGAAAGCGATGTATGGGCCCACACCATTGTTCTTTCTGATTATCGTTCGCCGCCGCTCCTGGTTCCCTTCTTACGGAAACAATAGAAAAAAGGGGACACCGCTCTCGGGGCGTAGGCGAAGAACAAAACAAACGAATTTTTAATATCGTCTTTATCGATAATTGAGACTCTCGCGAAAACCTCTTATTTTGAAAACTTTTAGAGACTGTGAAAGAGGAATCGTGAATGAGAATGGAATTGAGAGAAAAAACTTTTTTCATCTTCTTTGTTTGACATTGACAGTCACTAAACTTTTTATTTTTGCGGAGGTTTTATTTAATTTAGTATCGATCCGGCCAATTTAATTGTCCGACATCTGGCGGGAGCTAAACGTAATATTGAATTTTCCGATAAAGCTTCGGTTCGACGCAAGGAAATATATCCAGATAAATTATTTTGAAGCTATTACGTAACACACCTATCTGTTTTCAGATTTGGCAAATTCAAAATAATCACGTAGACTCAGACTTTGATTAGTTATATTATTTTTAATTATAAATTGTCTTGTGAATAGTTTCTTTCGGGTGAAGAGACAGTTGGCGGGAAGGGGTGGCAGCGCGGTAGCAAGCAGGGAACAAAGACTAATATGTCATCGCGGCCAAGTTAATTGACGCGACTTCCGCACCGACGCGGCGGAACGCAGACGTCAGCGTTTCCTTAGCTTATAGATATACATATTATATGACGCGATTGTATGAGCTCGTCCAACGTACTTTATCCGGCAATTTCAACTTGGCAATTTAAGCAACTTTTTATTTTGATTATAATCTATATTGTTTATGGTTTACTTACTTATAATTTTCATAATATTATGCTCTGAATCCTGATGGATTAGTTTCAAAAGTAGACTCAGTATGCTGCAGCCCTCAGAATGCATCTCCGACCTAATAATAATAATAATTATTAAACTGTTTATAACAAAACCTCAATTTTTTAAGCAGCTTACTGAATTTCAAAAGTTGATGCGAGAACAACGTGGAAGACTATTTTGATCTTGTACGTATCTTAAAAACCTTAAAAATTATAAATTAATTAACTTATCTCGAGCTCCCTTCGAAATTCAAATAGGTCATTTAAAGCTTTAATACGGTTCAATAAGATGATATATAACCAAAGGATTGGTTAATTTAAAAATGATGTCCGTTCGAAGTTCACCCGAGAAGGTTTCAATTAAAAAGCTCTAATCGACACGAAATGGTCGCCGAAATCGGTAGCATTTGTAATCACTGCGGCGCGAGTTTATATTCCTTAATGGACTTTGCTGAAGTAGTTCTAACTCTCCTTAGGGGTAAGATATTTGAGTAAAAACTACCACCCGCCGCAGCGCAGTGAGGCGGGTAAAGCTCTGTATTAGTTAGGGCTCCACATAACTGCACCATAATATTATTGTAATGAAAATGATAATCTTTATTTTTTCAAACAGGCCTAGCGTACTGGTTCTTATGAAAAGTCAAAGATTCGAATCAAAATTTCGGGATTTTGATTTTAGCGGGATTTGAACCCGCGTCCCTCAGCTCTCGCGGCTTGGTGCTCTAACCGCTGCGCTATACGAGCCATATCCCTCCGCGATGAAATTAATTCTTGATGTTGAGGTCCTTAGGCAGAACCAACTAGAACGATAAGCAGATTTGCACCGAGCAGAACTGGCAAGACAATCTTAACAAGTTATTTCCAATATGGAATTTCATAGAATTTTTCTAACATACTACTAATCTACTCATTTACTTCGTATTTTTTCCCTGTAGCTCCAAACCAGGGAAAGTGAAATAATAATCTTTCGGGAACCAATATGTAGTGAATGGGAGTTTTTGATCAATATTTTTATGAAAAAATATAGATTTTTAAACGTTATGCTCGCAAATCTCATTGCAAAAACTCTACAAAGTTATTATAACTAATATTTGAGAAAATTTGAATTTTGTAAAATTTTAGGGTAGGGCCGAAACACCTTATCCCAAAGTATTTTTGTATAAAAAAACTTCGTTTTTTAAGATGCACTGATGCATGTTTTTTATCGTAATTCATGTTCGTATGCATGTTTTTTATCAATTTCCTTATCTACGCAAAATATCTTGGCCATCTTAATTACTTAAAAATCTTCGGAAATTATAGATGTTTATGATTTTCTCTCAAATCCAAAATCATGGATGTTCTGATTGCACCTAATACCGATGTTTTAATTGAAGTCGAAGTCAATACCGTCCGGTTTTTGTTAACCAGCGTAAAATCTGTGAGCCAGCCTAACATTAGGAGTCGTGGCGTGGCAGGCAAGACCAGTTGGTGCGATTTAACGTGTTTCATTAAGCGTTTTGTCGGTGTAATCGCAAGTAATTTAAGTGAAGAGAGGCCGGCTTCCGACTTTGTAAGTATTTTGTGTTTTCTTTTTTAATTACTCCGTTTTAACTTTGTTGTTGGGCTTTAAACGCTGACTGACAGCGAAATAACAAAGTTCTTTGTAACTATTTAGGGTGGATTTAATGAAATTGTAGGCTTTTTATAGGGTAGCGCCTCGCGGAATAGGTGATTTGGATGTCTGGTTACACGAAATCGCACTCGAGGCGCTTTTATTGTAGTTTTTATAACTTTCAACACGCCTCTTGGTGTGTTACTTATATTTATTCGTACCGCGGTCGCCAAAAATATTATTTTTATCGGAAAACGTTTCTAATGGCAGTAATATAATTTTATAAGTAAGTGCCAGTGTTAAATAATATAATACGTTAGTAAAAAAAGATTCCAGTCCGTTACAGAAAGGTTTAAAATAAAGAAATCAAGATTTTCTACCATCTCTATAACTTTGCGTAGAGTGAGTACTAGGTATCCAAAACATTGAATAACAAAAAGTTTCCTGTAGAACATAGAACGTTCTACAAACAACTGTAACACAGACTCTTATAGATCAATGCACAGACTGTGTTGTCTATTATGTAATGTTTTTAAGCGATTGATTTAAAAAAAGGGCTTTAATGTATCCTACTAAATGGCATAACAGTTCTGCCTTAGGACTGAAGATGATCCTTGTAAATATAACCGTAAGTATCTGTAGAGCCATGAATTGCGATAGAGAGCGGTCATAGTTTCCCGTCGAGTACGATAATTTCTATGAGTTAATGAGTATTTAATCCAACGAATATTGTTTTGCCATATAAATTATATTTTCTTTCGTAGTCATGAAAAATACTTAGGTTATGTTCTAATTACATCTCTACCTTTATCTAAATACTTACACAAAAAAAACGTGAAAAATCGGGCAATCCACTTCGAAGGAATTTTGTCACAAACACTGAGATACGATAATTTAATAAATTCCAACAATTTGGCTCTGCCATCAGTAATGCATATCTAATACCTACTCTCCAATTTTATCTGATCTCAACATCAGTCTATCAGAGCATGCTGCTCTATAATGAAGGTAAGTTCGTGGCATGATGGAACAGATGTAGCGAGTGACTTATGCGTGGGTCGGAGCTCATAACTAGCGTCCAGCAGCGCATAAGTCCAGAGACCGCAGAGTGAAGCGGCAGCCGCCGCTCGCATTACTCACGGCTATGTTATATGTTGTATTTTACCTTTAATTAACGATGTGTCATTGAACTCAGCTGAAGACCAGTAATATCGTTAATTTTCATATTATATGTTATAATGAAGTTTTCGACAAATTTCGAAATATTTCTGTAATGTCTAAATTTTAATTTATTTAAAATAGATGCTGATTTTTAGGTATGTATGTAACCATACCCAGCCCATAGTAGTTTCGCTATATTTGACAATTAACGACTGTGTTCAGAGACCCTACTACAGTACTTGAAAGCTATTATTTAGCATAGGTATCATTTTTTGTGTTTCTTTAATAAATTTGTTAAATAAAGTTTGACTTTTCAGAATTTTTCTTATCTTGAGTATAACGTGACGAAAATAAAATAAATGTACATTTAAGTCCAGCTAAAGTGCGGAAAATGTTTCAGTATATAAAGTTACTGAATGTAACATAATTTAAAACTAAAATGTTCTAAAAATTTTCTTTTATATAAACCTAATGAAGTTATACAAGTAGTTACATTGGAACTCTAAATCTGTCCAGTAACAATAAAACCAAATTACATTGTGAGCGTCGTTTTAGTTCCCTGAGATATTCAGAGTTAAAATCAAAGTTTTGCATGTATTGGACCCAGCTGCGCGTTCTCTGTACATTTTTCTTGAGCTGATTACACAACTTCCATCGGAGTGGGAAATCAACTAAAATGCTGGCATAAGGGGTGGCTGCAGAATTTCCGTCGCATCGAATGCATAACATAATGATGCAGTAACTTGATACTGGCATTGACGTACATGGACGAAGAGAATAAAATAGATCATATTATGCTGCGACTTTCAAGCTTATATTATTAGACAAGTCTAAAAACCCGTATATTATAGATAGGATATCAGAAATTCAAGCGAACTTCTATAGTAACTCTATGTGTAAGTTTAATGTAACTCAATGTGTATGTAATCATTAGATGCTTATCATCAGAAGGAAGTATATTTTCATTTAAAATACCAGAAAAATATTTTTAGCAACGCTTGCGACAAATGCAGTGCGTTTTTGTTTTATTTATTGTTAACACAATTTAGTTAAACACTTTGCGATTTGGCAAGAGGCCGATTGTCTGTCCTTATTATAATTTAAATCTTAACTTGCGTTGTAGATGCTCGAATTTATTTTAAAATTTATACTGATTTTTTTATTTAATAATGAATTTGCCACAGAATTAGGTAACATTGTTTGATTATTTGAAAATAGGCTCCGGTCATCCGGCAAAGATTTGTCGTCGTCAAGCGACTAAACATCGTATCGAAGACTTAGCAACCAATTATTTATTATTCATTAATTTATATATTATTTCTTCCCTTCCAAAAGCTTGCACTTTCATCTGCACTAACCTTTTTTTTTTTTTTTTTTATCGTGGGGAATCCTCATGGATACCCAGTCGCCCGGGGGAGCGGCTGGGTTATGCCGGACTCTTACCGGCTAAACCCCACGGTGTTTCCTCCTCGCACCGTATGACGGGAACACGGGAACGCTTGCGCAAACCTCCGCGAACCCGCCGGTGCCCGGCCGCTTGCGCGGCCCCTCCACGAGGTGGAGCAAGGAGCTCCCCTCCAACAGCAAGGCCCGCCAGAAACACCTAAGCGGGCCTTACCTCCTCGGCGCCCATCCGTAAGGCGACGGACCCCCCCGGGACCGCCACCCAGGGGCCGTGGGCACGGGTAAGCCGATACCTGCGAAGCTTGCTCCTGCACTTCGCAGGCATCGACCTCCCATACCCGCGGCGGATCTGATCCTTGGCTCCGCCGCAAACCACCAAACGGCCGCAGAGGACAGGGAGAACGGCAACGACACACCAACACTCCTCTTCCCCTGCGGCCCCGCCGCCGACGCATCCAACGGTGCGCCACCGTTTGGTCGCGGGAGATAGGGCGAGCGGCAACGACACACTGACACGCCTCTCCTCCCGCGACCCCTCCTGGCTGCAGGAGACAGAAAACTCTGTCCCCCGCACCCCCCTTGGACGCATCCAGAGCGGGCCCATCTCCAGGCCCACTCCGAGCGTCCCCTCCCGGATTCCTTCTGGCTTCACCGTGGGGCCCAACCACGGCTACTGAGCCCCCCCATCGCGACAAGATTGGAATCCATCGGGGGGGCATCTGCTTTAACCTCCTTCACACAGGCTCGTAAACGTAAGCGTATCGTTATGATGCTACACATAACAATATGACAATTACGCCTCCTACGATTCGCTGCAGCACCGCTTCGTCTGCGGACATGTTTGAACATATTCGTGCTCTTACTGCTCTCGTCGTACGCTAGGATTACGCTACGCATACGCTTACGAGCCGTAACCGAATGTGCCTTAAATCATTCTGTGCGTAATAGAAACAGCCACGAAACAGAAAAGATTCGGTCTACGTGTCTACCCATTCAAGTTGTTTGTTATTTTTCTTAAAGCAGGTATGTCCCCTCTTTTTCCCACGTCACGGTGTGCCAATTTCAGCATTAATAAAATGACTGAACGTGACCCGGACTATCCCGCCATCCATCACGGGCAAGCGTCAAGTGTTGTCCGAGCGATTAAAAAAACTGTACGTAACTAGTGCCGCCCCAAAGAGGAAATTGGTAAAGAGCCGGCCTCTTCGTAGATCGAACGTTAACAACAAACTATAGTTAACAAATTGTTGCAGTTCAAGAATATTTGTGATAGTAATATTATGAACTGAAAATATTATCCTACACCGGAAAACGTATTCATCGTTATCGTAATCGCAAATGAATTTCGCCCCGAGATTGCCTGACGCAAATCAGGAATCTAATCAGCGGGCGAATTAGTAAACGATTACAATAACGACGAATACGTTTTTTCTTTGACAATCTAGGGGCAGAAACTTAAAGTAATTGAAACTTGACAAAAATTATGAACGAATAAATATTATATATACACAGGTTACAGGTACGTTCATTGTTTGATATTATATTTTCTTTCCTTAAATACTTATGTTTGTACAACAAATCCCATTTGATGAGCATAAACTCTTCACCTAAAAAGTATTTTGGGGCCGGTAAATGTTCTAGGAGAGGGTGCGATTAAATATTAAATTCGCGGTCCGGAATTTTGACCTGGAAAGCGGTGGGCTTCGTTGTATGTCCGTTCCGAAACCCGTGCCCACATCCAGAGTGGAAACAAATATAATGTGTAATTTTTATCTTAGCTGTTACTAACTTTTATGTGATGTGGATGAGTGGCTCGAATTTTAATTTTACTCATGATCCTCGACGAAAATTATACTCAATATAAAATTATAACAAAAATGGTTTAAGATTGGAGTTGTCTAGACTCTTTACTAACGTCCTCTGTCACCTCACTTGCACTCTCTACTAAACATACTACGACCGCGATTACCAAATATTTTTTATCTTCATTTCGGTATTCAAATCGAATGCGGTGAACTTTCTTTTGGCAGTACATGTTGGAACACACCTGATCCTGATTCAGTGTTAGGAGCTGTTCATGCTTGAAGTTTAGCCTAATCTTGTTCAGAATACCACGATTTTTGGCAGCTGTTTTGGTATATTTCTCTAAATTAAGACTGGATGAGATGTAGAGACCTAAAGGATGTAATTTTTATCGAAAGGATACATATGCGACGCAGGGGAGAAAGCAATATAAAGACGCCTAAAACTGAAGCAACGTAAAGAGTCCAAATAGGCATGTCATTTCAGGAAGAGTAGATCCTAATTGGGCTAATATTGAAGAAGTTTGACACATTAAAGAAATTGTAATCAAAGAAGATATTCATTGTTAGAAGACCATCTGTTCAAAGCTAAATAGAAATCTCATGTACGTTTAGTTAAAATCATCGCAAATAACTTATGTTATAAGAGACGACGAAGTAACTTGAAGGCCCGTCGTGTGCGAGCGCGATAAAGCGTAATGATTGATATACTCATACGTCTCTGTTCAAACTAATGACAGGGTGAGGGTGTTGACTTTCAAGTTATTAATTAATAATGCTATTATTTTAGCAAATTATACATGCCCCGTCATACGGCGAGAGTACCAGGACGACATAATGATACAGGAGGATCAATGTTCGTAATTGCGAATTCTTTCGACGCGGCGGGTATAAAAGGGGACTGCCAGTGACGTGTTCACTCAAATACTGGCTCAAACCATAGAGGTCCGGTATACGGATAAGTTTTCAATGCAAACCTATTGATACGTAGTTAGGTTAGGTTAGGTTAGAATGAATGAACAGCTTGTGTATCTAATCTTTTGGTTTTATTCGAATATTTCTGATTTTAACGTCTTCATAATCTTTGCTCCAACGGTTCCTTGATGCCAAAAGGCCTTATTCTTTATGCGATTGCAATGACTATAACTATTCCATTTAGCTGGTCGATAGCTTAGTTAATAGAGTATGACGGATGGCCTGAAGGACGGAGAAAGTCTCACCATAAGGGTTTATTTTTACCATTTTGGTATGGAACCCTATTAAGACGAAAGCTTATTATAACCATAATTAATTAACTACCGCATTTGATCTCACAATGGAATCTGTGAAATAATTTAAACATCGCTCAATGATTCATATTTGTTGATGTACAAGATCTCAAAGAAGAAATCGACATAAGTTTCACTAATATACGTGACAACTTTTAGGGGGCCTAACCCCCATACTAAAAAAAACACACTTTCTCTTCAACATTTTGAGCAAGAAAAATGTGATCTTTTCAACTTATTTTTTATTTTCACTTTCATCATCATCGTCATCTAAACCTAATGGGATTTCGCACTTGAATTCGCCGCGATAAGTGTGTGGTAACTATTTTATCTTTATAATTAATAGAAAATATTGGCTATAAATAAAAATAATAACAATTAATCACACTGTAATATGTTAATATTATGATGAATATGAAAGTGTACATAGAGTTACAAACGCTACTCTTTGACACTGCAATTATTGAACCGATTTGGCTGAAATTTGGAATAAGACAGCTTATAACATGGATTAAAACATAGGCTACTTTTTATTCCAGCCAAAATCACGATTTCCTCAAGTTTTTTGATAAGCCGAGATTCAGATAGGCGATGCCGCGGACAACAGCGACGAATATAAAATTGATCTATAGAAAATTTATAATCTAATCTATGATGATTACATGATTTGGTCATAAATTTTATTAAATTATGAAATTGAAATTCATATAAAATTAGTATGCTAATTAAATATAAATACATCAATTAATACTAAACTAAACTATAAATTAATGATTATGTGAGTAGAATAATGTAACTCTTTTTTTTATTCTTGAGAAACTAAGGTAAAATCCCACCCGTTCGCAAACTCAAAGTTGCTCCAAATTAAAATAGTTACCCTACATGACGAGGAAAGTATTAAAGTAATTGTTGACACGAAGTATGTGGGAATTCATAAAATACACGAGAGAGAACCAAGTTATGAGGAGGTCCCAACATGATTAAATGCAATTTCTTTACAAAGTATGCTCCCGGCTCTATGTGTAGAACTTTTCCTTTCAAGACCGTTTTCTAAAACTCGGGCAATATTCAAGCGATTGTAGAACTAATTTTACGGAAAACCTATTATTTTTATTATATAGTACTATAGGTAGCCGCGGCTTCGCTTGCATGCCACCTAAAGGGCTTACATTTTCAAAATTCTTAAAAACCCATATTTTTGCCGTTAAAATATTCCTTTACTATACATTTCACACCGTTATACGTTAGATAGTAGAGTGGATGCTCTACTATGACAGCACTATATAAAAAAATCTCAGACGAAAATGCTCAACTTAAATTGCTTCTATAAACTAAAATAAACTCGCCGGCATATTTAGCGGAACATAAAAAAAAGGTTTGATATCAGTATCATATAAAGTTGCTGGCTGGTTTATACGTTATTTAATTTAAAAAGAAATATTTTCAAATTAAGAAAACAACTGAACATCACATTTTATGCAATTGTTTTAATTTTATTCAAATACACCTTATCTGGAGCGAACTTCGAGTATTTTTTCCTTCTGAGTTTGATTTAAAATTTCATTGAAATACTGTTTTTTTTTTTAGTTTTTTTTTAAACGCGTATCTTTCTGGAGTTGATGACTGAATTATGCCTGACTTAGCCCCAACGGAGATTGCCAGGGCACTCGAAATGCGAAGAAATGGTCTAACCTACAGAGTGATATCCAAAGATCTTCGTCGACCAGTTTCAACGATCCATCGCAGTATCCAACGGTTCAGGGAGACCGGTACTTATGTGAGAAGAGCAGGACAAGGCAGAAAAAGACGCACTTCGAGTAGGGATGATCGTTTAATTCGGCTTCGTGTACGTAGGAACCCCCGTTTGACGGCCGTCCAAGCCCGACATGAGTTAGAAGCAGTGCGGGGTGTAACCGTAAGTGAGCGTACGGTACGAAGAAGGCTCGAAGAAGCTGGTTTGGGTTCATTTGTGCCCGCCAAGGCTCCAAGGCTCGAGGTAAATCATCGTAGAAACAGGTTAACTTTTGCTCAGGAACATCGACTTTGGAACGCGGACCAATGGAGTAAGTATTGTTTAGTGATGAGTGCAGAATTCTCTTAAATCAAATTGACGGCAGGCAAAGAATATACAGACGCAAAGGAGAACGATACATTCAGACAAATTTTGAAACTACAGTTGCATACGGTGGTGGATCAATAATGGTTTGGGCGGGCATTTGTTTGGGAGCTCGCACAGACTTGGTAGTGATTGACAGAGGGAGTCTGACTGCAGACCACTATATCAGAGAAGTTTTAGAAGAAAATGTCGTACCGTTTGCCCCATATATCGGTGACGATTTTGTTTTTATGCAGGATAATGCTCTGCCGCATACCGCTCGGGTAACTCAAGCTTATCTTAATGATATGAATATCACTGTTATGGAGTGGCCGGCGAGATCACCGGATATGAACCCAATAGAGCACGTTTGGGACTTGCTGAAAAGAAAAGTTAAGTCCAGAATTCCAGCTCCTGCCAACGTGGGAGAACTGCGAATCGCCGTAGTTGAGGAATGGCGGAGACTATTCCAGGAGACCATCGATTACATCATTCTCAGTATGCCTAGACGGGTAGAAACTTTAATAAGAGCACGTGGAGGAAATACGCGATATTAATCACCATTTTTCTAATTTAATTAATTGTAATTTTAATATTAAATTTCACTTTTCCAGGTTACATGAAAAGTTGAAAAATGTACCATTTTTCACAAATAGCCTTTACTCGCAAAATCTGTTCTTAATGTGATCTCATTTTAAGTAAAAACAAATGAAACTTTAAATAACAAAATAAGTGTAGTAAGTAGATTTTAAAATAAAACCATATTTTTTTAATTATGGACCTTTTTTTTATGTTCCGCTAAATATGCCGGCGAGTTTATTATAACGCTTGCCTTGCACCATAATGTTGTCAGTTTAAACCAAGTGTCAATAAGAGGATGTCGCCGCGGTCCTGCCCTGATGAGGCGAGTCGAGTAACTCGTAAGGCGAACGACCCATCACACGATGACAACCCATTAACCCACGGTCTAATGGTAACTTACCCGACTAAAATGTTTTGAGACATCGCTACACAGCTATTACGTACATTATTGTAAAGCTGGATATTGTTTAAAAATTCTTGCTAGGGATTCTTAATTTGATTTTTAGTAATTTGTTTTTGCCTCCATTAAAAGATTCAGTCTTTCAGCTCTAAAATACTTGATTATCGCATAGGATAAAAAATGAAAACTTATGGTTGTCGAATACTTTAGCAGATAGCTCAAACTTTTACTTGACGAATTTATACCAACAAATTGCTTTTTTTCAACACAATTACTATTGTCAAATAATGATAATATAAATAATGTGAAATTGATAGTTCTTGTCAGTAAGAAATCTCTATGAACGTTAATGTAAATAATTTTAAATTAATTGTAGTCTGTAAGCATTCTCTATCGCTGCTACTCAAATAAACATCGCTAATAACAGTTGAAGTCTTTGTTTCAAAATATACAACTTTGACATCTGCCAAACCAGGAAACACAATCCAGCGGAAGACGGCAGCAAACACTCGGCTCAAATCAAATAACTGTATTGCTTTCAGCGCTGTAAGGCTTCAAGTGCAATAGCACCGCCAGCGGATGTTACCGCTCCGTCTCTAGTCTGTAGTCTATGATATTGCCCCCGCCCTTTACGTGTTAAGCGGATCTTAAAGCCTCGCACACACCCACGAAACCCGAGCGTAAGTATTAGCGATTCGTTTCTAACAAGAAAGTCGCTACTAAAATTTACTTTTGATTTTCTTCACTACGAATCCTGTGCTACTGTGGACATGGTATATGATTAATAGAAAAGTTCCCTAATGTTTACCTTAAATCACCCTACTGTACTTTTAATAGGTAATATTTTTTTGTTCTTTTTCAGTAACCATCTGAAGTTATTTATTTTTTATTTCTAATAGATATCAGTTCTAATTTCATTCATCTGTTTTAGCTTTAGCTTGTAAGACGACAGTACTATTAGATGCGGCTACGTCAAGGGACGCACGTAGAGCCACGGCGTTGTCGCCCGCTCCCTAAAGATATCGTCCCCGTGACGTCCGGCCTAACTGTTCCAGTTTATCCCTTTAATTGCCTTTTTTCTGCAGAGTGGATTAAAGCGCTCCCGCCATATCTCCTCACGTCGCAATTACGGAGACGTCTTATGATAAATCTGCCGTAATTTGCATGAGATAGCATACGCTCTCAACTTTCACGCCAAGCTTCCTACTCTTGTCGTTTATTAAGTTAGGGAACGTTTCCAAGAATGAGAATGAGTTATTTAACTATTAACTAGATACCGTTGACTCTCATTTGGTTTATTATCGCTTTTTAAATTTTTGATATCTTTACTTCGCGTGTCTAGTGTCGTTCTCACGTACCCTACTCATTTGAACGTAAGCGCCAGATCGGGACCACTTATAGTTTACACTAGGGGGATGTGTAATATTAGAGACAATTTTGCGACAAAAATTTGATCTCCATGCAATTTTTCTGTGCGGGAATAAGATGCTAAGAGGCTAACAACACAGACAGTACAATCTCCGTGTTGCGACGCGGCGAATCGGCGGCCGACACCCCAAGGTTCCGCAGCTCTTCGCCAATTTTCACATTTTTTCCGGCCACCGGGAGGTACTCCGCTGGTAGAAATTGTAACGTCAGCGGCCCACCCTGCGGACTGCGACGGGGGCTATTTGTCGAGCGATGCGCCAAAACATCGCATCGCAATCACACGGAAAAATTATTCCCCGCTAGATTGCTACGCTTCGCTTTTTGATGTTACATTTACGTTAGCAGGTTTTATATTGTGCGGTGTACGAGATAGGATTCGTATTATCTTGTTGGCAAGCACTTCGATAGCGATTTTTGTTTCAATTCCGTTTGAATAGAGATTTTGATAGGAAAATAAAAGCTGCAGAAATTAGCGAAACGCGATTGTCTACTCATCTGTATTATTTGATTCAGTACAATACGTATATGAAATATTATTGTTTTGACGAGTACCTAGGTCAAAATTCTCATTTTATTTTATTTATTTGTACCAAAGAAATTTAAATTGATATTTCTTCGATTGCATAATATGATCCGGCTTTCACAAATGTTTTGTGCAACTAAAAGCTTTCGGGATTAATACATGCACGGCGATCGGTCATAATCAAGCGGGAGTCCATCAAAATAATCATTTGCTTTACGAACGCTGTGGATATGCGACATTCGGCGCGGTAATTAATGCAAATCAATGGTGGGACGTGCGATTGATTCGGGCCAGCAGAAACCCGATCAATTACGTTAATGAGCCCCGAGGATCCGTATCGCTGACGTTTCAGTATTATGCAAATACTTATGCTTATTTCTGAGTAGCAAGCGAGCGAGCTCCACGGAATTTGCGGACTAACGTTTTCCGATAAGCATCTTAAGAACTGTTTTAAATTGAATATAAGACTGGATGTTTAGTAATCTTCAACGATTATTTAAATTCTATGTTAGGAAATACTTGTTGAAAACAAATTTTATTTTAATGTTATAATAACAGTTTCTAACATGATAATAACCAGCTCCAGCGCCGTCTCTGTCGAGCGTATTTCGGAGTTCTGGATAAAAAGCATGTGGTCTACTATCGTACATAATCTACCATGTCAATATATTCCAAACAGCCGGAATTCCTTTAGTAGTTGTGAAGGAATAATGGGCACACACAAAAACAGAAACCATCGCCTGCATATTATTAGCACCTAATACTAATTAATATTGCAAATATTTATAAACTTTGGTTCAGTGGTAAGTATGGTTAACTACAGATCAAGACGGTTCAATCTTCGGGTCGGATTTCCTATCAAGGTATTTTAAGTACCAGCCCGAAGTTTGGAAATTGGTAGTGTTTCAAGCCCTTGCTTCGGAGATTAGGTACCTACATTAAACCATCGGTCCTGCACCTGATCTGTCACTGGTAGAATGAGAGCTGTCGTCTTATTGAATTAGAAAGAGTCCACCTGTAACTGAGCACACATTTGTAGACTATAATATCACACGCTGATGACAAACCTGAGGAAAAATTTGAGGATCATTGAACGTTGCTACTTTCATTTGAGGAGATATTATTTTCTGCCTACGCCACTTCTACCTACATACAATTTCCATGTATCTCGCACCTTACAAAGGTCTATGTGCGGTTGATTCCGTTTGATATTAATAATTTGGCTCAATATTGATGATATTCAATACGTAACTAGATAACGCAAGCGATGGTGATGAGGAGGTGTATCGAAATCGTCTAGGCATTATGCAAATGCTATCAAGAGTAGCTGAAAGCATCTATCGAGTATCTCCGTCATCCATACCTACCATTAACATACATCCACTCTTTTTATGGTGAATGAAATTACATATATTTGCTGACGCATATATAATTTAGCAAAATTTTTAATTGCATCCGCTCGGAAAAGCTGTGTTTTAATTTTTGATGGGTGGAAAATGCCATGCCATTTCGAAGTTCGAACATGACAAACCCTCATTGCGGAACACAGATCAGGGGTCTGATTGCCCAAGAAAAATGTATTCATGGTTATCGTAATCGCTAGCGAATTACGAACGCGCAGAAACTCTGCCCGCTGATTGGTTTCCTGATTTGCGTCAACCAATCAGCGGGCAGAGTTTCTAAATAATTATGATGACGATGAATACGTTTTTCTTACGCAATCAGACCCCAGAGGCGTGTGATTATATTGACAAATGTCAGAAAGTAAAGGCTCTTTAAAAAAAATATCATAACGAGTGCGGACCCTGCTCACAATGCGTGTCGTTTCCTTCAGTCTTCTGTATGCGACCCTGAATTCAACAGTCGAGCAAAGACTTCTAAAGATGTTGGTCGAAGCATTTTAAATTAATACAAAACAGTTGTTAACAATATTAAAACAAAACGTACATGACCGTTACATGGAGCAATTATGTCAATGGTGGTTCGAGGCTGCTGATGGTGATGAGCTGTATCTAAATGGATTAGGCATTATGCAAATGCTATCAGTAGCGGTCGAGAGCATCTGTCTAACACCATGGACATCCCCGTTATCGGTGTCTAACAAAGGCCTCCTAAATGCGTTAGATGCTTCTCGTGTTAAAACAGATTATAAGGATTATATCGTACGATGAGGAGATTATTGACGCATAATTAATCATCTAACGGGAACTAAAAGGGAACTCATATTAAGTTAAATTTTGGAGTATCACCTGTATTATGGCCAAAGAAATTAAGAATAGAACTTTTAAGCACTAGCAAATTGGGATAGCTAGAAAAACCAGAAATAATTTAATTTCAGACCTCTAATAAATTATTTATTCAAGAAAATAGTAAATAATCATTATAAATAACAATATAAAGGTCACGTGAAAAAGGCCACGCGGCCGGTCACTTGGCCATATCCGTTGGTCGGACGAAAATCAGGTGACCTGACTGTTAACAAGAACGCAATGAAGGCATTACGGGTGGGTAGTACGAGTCAACAGTGGCCGCCTACACAGTGGCTGAGATGACAATAAACAACGCGAAAGTCAATATATTTATTGATAACATTTTTTTAAATATTGCCTTGAAACATATAATATTTCAAATGATTGATTGAGTTAAGTGAAATCTTAGAGGTAACTTGAATGGATTTTCTCTTAGACACTGTCTGTCTGTTTCTTCGTCCATCTGTCTGTCTGTCAGAACTATTTGAATTCCGAATGAGTCAACAGCATAAGCATAACTTCAAACTCAATAGTGATAATATTATGTAGCGTGCCGGCCCAAAGCAGACGGTTTATTTATTTGAAAAGAATTTTTTTACACACAGTAAAATTATAATACGTATTTTAATTTTTACTCAATTTATGATTAGGGGCTTTTAAAAATATTGCTTTTCTACTGGGTACGTTGAAAAACAATATTTCACTAGTAGGTATAAAACATAACAATGTGCAAATGTCTTGGAATACTTTGTAGATACTAAGGACAGTTTCATTTAGAAAGGGCACTTATATGTCGACTCAATACTAAAACTAAGAGGCGGAACGTCGTTAGTTATGAGTAATGGAAGGACACCTCCAGAAATGAACATCGAAAAGGATCCAATATTTCACAGAACTATTATATATTAACCTACCTTCTGAGAAATTCGAACTGAGATTATGGGCACTTCGACGGGAAAGTCAACAATCCCGATTCTCCACTTACGTGCAATAAAGTGTAACATATAAATAAGGACTACCTTAAGTACTCTCGTTGGACGTAATATCATGTTAGTAGTCATAAAAACTACGCGGATAGAGTGTAAACAAGGGTAGGGTTGGTAAGATATAACCGCAATGCACCAAAGTAAGTGACGTAGCTCCTTGTAGGGCGACACTGACGAGATCGTTTATCAAAGTCAATATCGACTGTCGACACTCAGCCACATATTATAGCAAGTACCTATTACTTGCACACGCACGGATGGATGTTGTTGTCGTACAAGCTCCGATTGAACCTCGCTGTGCTTACGGAGGATAGTAATTATTTGTGGCGTTTGGCATCGTTTAGTCTTTTCCTTGCTTAATTGAAGAAGTCCATTTTGATAAGAGTACCTAACCTGTATTTGTAAAAAAATCCACTCTTTTTACAAATATAGGTTTCGGCTTGGGTCAACCATGGCGGTTAGTTCCGTAAATACATTGAACGACGTTTTTCGCGAAAAATATAACAATGAAGGGAAATCTTTGAAAACAAATTTATTTCATTTAATTCATATATTTAGAGTCGCTTTACAATAGTCGTTTTACATAAAACTTTTGGGTTAAAAATCTTTCTGAAAAATCCAAATCATTGGAGCCTTTGGGTGTTAAATGCAAGAAGAAAACAAAAAGTACTAGTGCAGAAAAGGAGAACTTTCGACACCCTAAAATACATTAAAAAGTCTACAATGAAAAATTATTAAAAAAATATTTTTTACTAATTAACTGTAAATAATACATAGATGTGACATGTTTTTTCAGTAAACAATAAACAAGCATTAGTCTCTTATACTGAATTCTTTTTCATGTCCTGGTAGCTACGTGTTTTAATGTAACTTTGTAGAATGCAACACAATAACGACACAAAAGCTATTGACAGTATAACAAAATCAGCAAACAAGAATACTAGGAAACAATACAAGGAGCAATACTGGCATAAATCAAATTTTTATATTCGTACCGACTCGATATTTCTAATATTAAAACGCAAGTCAAGGCGGGTCTCGCATTTTATAAGATCGCCGCCTGTAGAGACGGCAACTATTAAAAATAGAGAAACTCCACGCAACGTATTTCAGTTGTCATATTTCACGGTTTGGTCGATGTGCGATGTATAAACACGTCCCCCGTTCAATCACGCGGCGATAGGCGGCGCCACTATACGAATAAATCAAGCCTCTCACTTTTTCACCTGCCATACACAAAAGCCTTCGTACTGAAACTTGATTCGGGTTATTCTGACGAAATATCAGCCTATTTGTTATACTATTGATATGAACGCACGTGTGCTGCCGGAGTTTGTACTCGCTTACGAGAGGGATTGAGTGAAAATTGCTTTACTACTCTGCAATGAATATACGTTTTTACTGAACCTGCTCTCCCGCTTGTTTATGCAGAAACTCATCATCTTCTGAAACGTATCTGAAGATAAAAGTTATATACGTTACTGAGACATAAACTTACTTTGTTGATCTGTGATTAAACTGCATCTATTATCAAGTGTTTTCCAAAATTATCGTTGTCATCAAAATTTAGGGGTGCCATAAATATATCTACTGTTTAATTTTCTGTATGCAAGTATTCATTAATTCAATACTAAATAAAAAAAGAAGTTGTTTCTGTATTCTGTAGCGCTGATAGTAAAATCGGACGAAGGAAGTGCGAGGCATCTCATTGCGGGATCGGTAAGTGCCTATTTGAGGCTACATATCCACTTAGGAACGGCGCGAGCCGATAGCGTAATCCAAATCGACATGTATTGTGCGTTGCGATATCTATTGCTAACGGAATACGGCTGTGGACTATTCCGAATGTATAATCGCCATAAATGGATTTAATGCAAATTTAGCTCCGGATTCAACGGCCATTCGGTTTGAACTTCCAGATTTTATGTAAGATTTTATTTGCTCGTTTAAACATTTATTACACTTATTATATTCCATCTATAGCGCAAACTGCAATACGAACAAATAATCTTTTTCATGCCGGACTATAACTACAATTTATATAAATTAGTACATAAGTATTTGCCTACAAGAATATTATAAACAATAATGTTGTTTTTTCGAAGTTTTCCGGTAATAAAATTTAGCTTAGTGATGTTGATGAAATACATCACAAGGAATGCTATATAGTTAAAAGTTCTAAATAATGTTTTCAAATTAGTAGCAGAAGAGAGCTCTAGTTGACATAACAAATATTGCAGCGTTACCAACGTCAATTTGCAAACATGTTATTATGAATGTAACCAAATTTTACACCTTTACAATTGGCACGATCATTGGCTTTGTATGAGTGAGCGATCATTCAATAATGGAGTAAAGTGCGTCGTTTCAGCGATGCGAGCACATTCTTGGAATACGATTGGAATAAGTCTGTTGGGGTGGTGTAATGGTCGAAAAATGCGTATTTCAGTTTACTATTATTGGAACAGATAATGCAAAAATATTTAAACTCTTACATTACGTATGCTAAACGTCTTAACGCCAATTAGATAAGACAGGTGATGATAATTACTAGCTCTTAAAAAGAACGATCGTCGGCATGAAACTAAAGAGGCTGATTATTTTTTAATTCAATTCAATTTCTTTATTGCAAATTTGGGTATAACATATAGATGTCACAATATAATAAAAAATGGGAAATGCTTTCCAAAAAACCAACTTCAAATGCCACTACAAAGAGTGAAATAATTTTTATTTAAATTTTAGGTACCTACACCAATTCGAAGTCGGGCAATGTTTCATACAATCCCTAATAGTCCTTCTTAATTACTTGATGTGCGAAGAAATGACGAAGTCATAGACAATCGCCCGACTTCGAATTGGTGTAGGTACCTAAAATTTAAATAAAAATTATTTCACTCTTTGTAGTGGCATTTGAAGTTGGTTTTTTGGAAAGCATTTCCCATTTTTATTTTATACTTTTTAATGGAAAACAATAAAATGCACAAGGCGTTGTAAAATACCCAAATTGCTTGAGGAGTGTTCATAAAATCTGAAGAGATACCTCAAATTCACCAAGATCCCATCATCAGACCCTGACTTGATGACTTTAGTCATCAAATCAGTATCTTCTAGCAAATGCACCAGTAACTATAAAAAATACCCAACTCGCTTCAAGTATACTAGCAAAACTTGAAGAGTTCCCTCGATTTCACCAAGATCCCATCATCAGACCCTGACTTGATGACTTTAGTCATCAAATCAGTATCTGGTAGCATATGCACCAGTAACTATAAAAAATACCCAACTCGCTTTAAGTATACTAGCAAAATTTGAAGAGTTCCCTCGATTTCACCAAGATCCCATGATCAGATCCTGACCTGATGACCATAGGACAACTTGGAAAATATTACTCTTTCTAATAATACTCAAATAGTTTCATGTGTCCATACAAAATTTGAAGAGTTCCCTCGATTTCTCCAGGATCCCATCATCAGATCCTGACCTGATTAAAATGGGACCATCTGGAAACAAAACCCTCTTAAACAAAAAATAAATTTTTCAAATCGGTCCACGCGTCTTCGAGTAATCGGTGAACATACCTAGATAAAAAAAAAAAAAAAAAAAAAAAAAAAAAAAGATTCCGACGAATTGAGAACCTCCTCCTTTTTTTGAAGTCGGTTAAAAATTCTACCTTACGGCATGCAATGTTACAGAATATTATTATATACTTAAGTATTATCAATTTACAAAATTATTAATTTACGAAATTAAATTAAAAAATTTAAATTAGTAAATTAGGGTAAAATTTTTGTATTTTACCTTAGGAATTTAAAAGAAGGGAGGCTTAATAATTAGTAATTAGTTATGAATTTACGATAAAAGTACCTAAAAGCACACACATTACACAACAAATTTACGACACACACGCACACACACATTTACGAAAAAGAAGACAGAAAGCTAAATATCTGAAAATACCTATGTTGGTATTAAATACTGAATATTTTCATCGGTTCAAAGTACCTGTGTATTTTTACTCAATGGTTAATTTTAACAGGACATTTAACTTCATTCAATTTAATTACGATATATAATAAAATTTAAATTCAACCAAATAATAAGTAGAATTGCTTTTAGTTATTACAAGTCTAATGAAACTATGAATCGTAAAGCCATTCCAACTGGCTAATCGTCAGAGGAAGGTTTAATAGTAATTGAGATTTACATAAACAGACTGTAACTAGCGGCTGTTATTGTTCAATTAAACAATTTTGCACCACCTGCTCATTGCTCAAAGTTCAAACGTATGTACCTCTTTGATTCAATGTACTTACCTACAGAATGGTTAGTAATTAAGATTATTCATAATTATATCATTTAAAATCATAAATTATTATATTGCGTAATGTAAATATTATTTTCTTTTATTTTTATTGGTCAAATACAATTAATATAAAACAGTTTTGTATAGAAAAGCAAAAAAGGTTGTATAATGGATTTCCAAAAGACAGTGCCAAATATTGAATATAGCATTTACCCACTAAATCCAAAAATAACTTACAAGCTACCGTATGTACGAGTATATGCAGCATCATAATATAAAGAAAAACTTTTCGACCATTAGTCTAGTAAAAGTAGTAAAAGTATTGCTTCTATTGCTAACTTTATACAGCAGTCTCCGAAAATTATGATTGAGATGTCATTCGATTTGGAACAGCATCTAGATGTAAAAATAAATATCAAATAAAAATAGATATCTGGGTGACCGACCATTGCTCGGTAGTGTTACAGCTACTTACCAATAGATGGCAGCAGGAGTTTACTCTGTGGCAGGATTGATCATTCTCTTCATCAACGAAATCAAAATAAAAAATAATCGCTAACAAAGTTTGCGGGCAATTACTAGTAATTATGCAAATGCATACGAAATGAATGTACAAGTCTGTATATTTACCAAATTCAGATATAATAAATATTGAATAATCAATTAGAGCATTTTGAAAACTTAACTGTTAGAAATTTTCTACAAATTAAAACAATATTATCTATCTACCAATTTATAAATTCGTGAATTTGTGAAATTAACTTTATTGCCAAAATGGCAACTGTTAATATTGATACCGGGCATGTCACTGAATTTTCAGCTCTAATGTAAAATCAGTTTTCCATCTATTAATGCAGATTCTAATTTACACTTTAAATATCGCATGTAATTCCAACCGCCTGTTAAAATGCAAATTGGTCAACCAATTGCCCAACCCGACAATAATGAATATAAATTTGCAGAAGTATGACGGTATTTTATTTATAATTTTTATAGCGAAAATTTGCATAGGTGTGAACTTAAATATACATAATGTAGTGATCCTTGTATTATAGAAAGTCCCCCAAACCGTTCTAATATTATGAATGTACAACTTTTGAAATAAACATTTAATTATTTATTTATTACTGTTCGTATGTAGAGAAGAATGATATACATTTTCCGTATTAGATTAAAATATATACCTACTATACACTTATTTTTTTTTTATTTATTTAACACCTTTAAGCTAGCATTACAGGAAATTATCCTAATTCACTAGGAGTAGCTTTTAATATACCTTATAGCTGATTTTTCAATCACGAGATAAACTATACTTATACCTACTAATAAATTTAAAACATATTCCATAGAAAATTTGCCAAAACGCTTAGATAAAAATAGTAAAGATAGGCCGATCCGAACATTTTACGTAAACCTTCTTCATACGAGCAAACAGTAACGTCATCTGTCAAAATACCGCCGCCGCCGCTGCCCGAACTACCGCGTGGCCTTATACTGTTGGTACTAATGACTCCCATAAACTAGCGACATTTTTTCGCGCTGTTCGCCCTGTCTTTAGTATACAAGTCTGTGACAAAACGTCATTTTTACTCTTTAGCGGCGCGCTCAGATCACCCAATGTGTTTGAGTGATCTGAGGCGGCGCGTCAGCGGCGCTTTGCTGAGCAGCCCTTAGATTGTGTAAGAAAAACGTATACATTTCTGCCGGGGGGCAGAATTCGTTAACGATTACGATAACGATAAATACGTTCTTCTTACGCAATCAGAGGTTGGTGCGCCCCACCGGCACGGCCAGCAGCGGCGGCCTGCGCCTCCGGCACACGTATCCATCCAGGACCAGGAATCTGATTTGACTCAATACGTCTGCGCTATGCAACGCACCTCTTATTAATCTAAATAGTATGTATAAGTGTTAGCTCCCTTCTAACCCTAAGCTCATAGTACCCAACCATACCTAAAACAAATAATGTCGGGTACGTTAAGGGGTAGAACGGGCCGTATACCTACCCATCTAGCTTCAGGTAGAGGAACCTTGCAAAGTTGTTCTGCACACGCTCCAACATGAGTTTATATTTAGCCTCATGTGGAGACCAAATGACTGCATTCCCTTCCATTTGACATCTTACTAACGCATTATACTCGTACAGTGCGATCAATTGCATTGAGGCAAGAAACCCAAAGTGTCACCTAATTTATGTAAAAAGCTCCACGCAGTATATTTTTATTACTCCTGTAACAAAATATACGTATACAATGTTGATGTTTCAATTATGACTAAACCAATACTCGCAAAAGCTTTACAGCATGTTCAATAGGTAGGACTCTTTGTCGTGAACGGCGCAGTTTTTCCTTCTATAAAATTCTATTGTACGTTGTTAGGAGGTCTCGGGAGTTTACACACGATTTGATATGTCCCTCATATTCTCACGGTAGGCGTTTACGTGCTACAAACTGCTTTTATATCTACCCCTTGCCGAGTACATGGTACACGTGCTACTTCAATTATAGATGCACGCGAAAGCTACCCGTTGCTGTTGAAAGACTAATCACTACGCTATTAACGGTCTTAGAAATGATAGCCACATTTTCGCTCCCACCTATTTGCGAAATGAGAATCCCGAAGTACTTTAAAATCAGTTCGCAGTCGAGCCAGATGGTTTGTTGCAGGCGGTACATAATCAACGACTAGGTGCAAGGTATCGAACGATCCTGGCAAACGGCTAGGTACTGCGTCAATTCCCTGACAGACGATCCTGCTACCATTAATCTTATCTATTCACAACGGGAACTTTACTCCAGTAGTTGGACGGAATTTGAATACTGTCGATGTAGCGAAGGGCGCACAGCGGTACGCCTCTCGACCTATGTACTAGAACGTGTTTGCAATTCGTAAATAGAAGTATGCCGGGACCAAATTACGACTGGGCCATACTATGCGTACTTATCCAGCCCACTGTGATATGAATCGCAACAACATGAAATAGTAACGTGCAGGCCCGCTTTGTAGGGCCCGAGAAACATTTTCGGGTACGCGATTGCTAATAAATTCTGCTTGTAATGTACGAGATTTCGGAAACTGATTTTATTTTGATTCGAACAACAAATACGTTTAGTGTTAGCGGATTTTCTTTATTGAATCCTTTAAATCAGCGTCGAACGCTGCAGGCGTAGGTAAATTTTACAGGGTAAAGACAGGTAAGTGCTGCGACGGGGACGCGGAGACCCAATCAGGTCTATTTGCATTTCTGTACCTATTATAGCGAATCTCCCCCATTCGATGTTGCCAATTGAAATTAAACTCCCTGACAAAACGTTTAGAGACTACTAAACGTGTATCATAATGACCCGCACACGCGTTGGAATGGCATTAATTATAAACAATGACATTCAATTCGGTGATCTGATGATGATGATTTTTTATGTTCAAATATTTATTATGATTTTAATCTCCAGTCTATTTACCTAAATAACTGATGATCCGTTGAATAATGAATATAAGTGGGAGCATTCGAATTAAGAGATGTCATTCATTGTGTACTATTGTAGAAATGGGCACAACAAAAGTTCCACGACAGCGTCTATTAATACTGAAAACTGCGCATAAATATCGCAAGTAATTACAATAAGAAGCGGGATCGTGGAAAATCACTGGGTAGCGCGTCGCAATTAGCGGCAAACACCCAGCGGAAATAAATAAGGATATTACCTTTACTACGGCTGAGCCGAATGGAGATAAAAACTATATTATCGTATTGAGAATAATATATTCGGTTATCGGTTATTTGTTCATTCCCATTAACTACCTTGAAATAATTGTACCTCATAATACAGGGTTATATCAAAAATATCAAATCGCTCTTGGCGTGTATTTGTTAACATTAAAACTAGTAACTTTTTATTTTATGACTTTTTTGTGCAATTATAAATCTATTTTTTACGGTACAAATTTTTTTTTTTTAAATAAAATTAGTATTATAATTTAAAATTTTCAAAACTTACTTTGTACTTAATTTAAATTTTATTGTAATTTTAAGAAAAATGCAAGAAGTTGATATCTGAATTAAATATGGCGAACGACCTGATTTTCGATGCGAACAAGAAAAAGAAGGCAAAAATCTTAAAATGCTGCCTTTGCTACATTTTAAGTGAGGAGCAGAGAACGCTATTAATTTTAAAGTCATGATTTAAAAAATGTAGAGGATGAAGAATTTTCTTTTTTTAAGTTATTGTTTTGTGTCTTTGCCTTGAAACCTCGCTCAATGAAACATACTTAAAACAGCCGCGTCGTTTAAGAATTCTGAGTTCCGTATGTATTCTTTTACAATATTTTGGACTATTTATTTGACAAGCAGACTTTAATTTCTGAATGGATAAAAGCAATCAGTATGCCAAATTTTAGCTAAATTGTTTTAGAAGTTTGATATTTTCTTTTTCTATGTTATTCTATTATAAAGTGTTTCAGTTTTAAAATCAAAATAAAACACCTAATACATATTACGTAACCAAAAGTGAACGCGACATTAATTATATTATCATCATCCGATTAATTAGATCACCCGTTGAGTAATATTTTTCTCAGTCAATGCATATATTGCAGCAGTAATAAAGTTAAGTCCCTTGCCATTTCTCTGCCTATAAAGATCGCCGCATACTGTAAAAATATTGCTTATGCCGATAAATAATATACATTGCACTTTTTAAAGAAGTTAACTTAGGCGCTTGCACTCTAATATTCTTTCTTATAAAGGACCATAATATATGACTCGATATTGGGTATCAGTTTCAACCTTTACCTTTTCCTGAGAAAAAGGCCATAATTGGTTGATAGAAAAGCGATTTTAAAAGGTTAAGTTTTGCTCAGAATTTGAGGTAGTCAAACCTCAAATTCTAAAAATTCCTGTCAAGCCAGCCTGCCCACTCGTGGTTGGCCAGCGTTGTGTAAATATGGCACACGCTTGTCATTTTGAGAAGTTAACTGATTGTTGTCGGACTGTTGACAGTATAGTAAACCCAGTGGTATTTTAAATGGTCAATGTTTAAGAATATTACCACTATTATCATTTAAATTAAACTAAAGAATTTTAAATTATTTATTTACTTATTGAGAACCTTAAGTGCACAATTCTGAAAAAGTTCATCTATAACGTGTCTTTTAATTTAGCGATTGTATTTTATCATAAGGGCATGCATATATTTTATCATTACACAGTCTGCAGTGTAATCTTTGTTAGCACATACCTAGGTACTATTGAGGCTTTAAAGGTAAATGGGAGCAATCGGCGCTATATTTTTCTCTATCTCTATTTCCAGTACACTGCAGTCCCCGAACTAATCATGGTCAGGTCCCGTGCCATTTGAGTGCCCATCTGGATCGCTGCAATAAAACCATCACTGACGATCCCTTTTATAGCACTTTTGATATTGAGTATTTATGATTTGTTTTTTCTAACATACACACTTTTAATACCTTTGGTTCACTACAACTTAGTGAGATATTTGGCTTTAATCAAAATATTGATTTACTGAATTCATTTTTAAAACAACATTCAATAATAAATAAAATAAAAAAAAGAACCAATTGAAATCGAGCAAATAACGAAAAAGTTAAAAACTGCAATTTAAAAATTCTGGTTAGACAGAGATAGCTATAAGTATCGGATAGTGACGTCACTTATAGTAACTCTACAAATTTTCCTTTTGCGAGACAGAGACAGAAGACGCTCATTCCAAAAATTCTAATAGTCATAATTGATGATTTCCTGGCTGGATAAGATTTTTATTTTCATTTTATGCCATTATTTGTAACCAGCAATAAAGATGTGATTATATGATTAAATTTCTTTACAATTGTGATAATTAATTAATGAATCTCAATCTAATATACAAAAGTTATTTATCGCATTTATGAAATATTTCCTCTTTTATTATTCAATTTAAAATTCGCATCGGGCGACTACTCGGAAATATTAAAAGGAGCCAACAAATTACTCAGCATCTTCGCCAACTTATTTGTCGGCGATGCGGCCTAGGCACTCAAATTTCACCACTCATACTTCAGCAAGGTAACCATTATTACCGCGCAGCTCTGCCATTTTATTCAACGGCTCGGTTACGCTGCTGCTCGCTAAAACCAATTCCTTGTTACTTGATTTCTGCATTTCGAAAAAGCGTAAATATTTTCCTCTTGGGCGCTTTTGCTGCAATGAAGAATTCAATCGACAGTTCAGTTTTGCATTTTAATTTAAAAATGTGTCCCTTGAAACTTCATAATTTTCGTTCATAAATACTACATGCTGGTAACAGTAGATACCAGTTGTTTTCACATTAAGTTTTTTAATGCTTTAAATGGAACATTGTTGGGAAGACGGGATCTGTAATAATATAGCCTTTGATCGCTAATTATAACACATTATGGTTATAAATTATAATGCGAATAATAACCAAATGATTAGCAAAAAAAATAGTCCACATGCTAGTGAAACTCACGCAACCGAGGGTTCCATACTACAAAATAAACGAAATTTTAAAATAATCACTTTTGTTCATTGAACTATAATGGACAAATAAGATCTTTTGATAACGAACCGCAAAATTAACTTTGTGTTTAGAGGTTTATTGTTAATTTAAAAAAAATACTAGTTGGAGAGTTGATTTTATTTTTCCTTTAAAATATACATTAACCCCTAATATTAGTACTAACCTCAACAGTATTTTTTTCATATAATACTTCGGAGATAAGGAGGGGAACGGCATCTTTTTCCATAAAAGGGCTCCATTTTATAATTTTGGTATGGAACAATAAAAAAACGTGAGTGTTGAACACTCGGTATAAACCAAGTTTAGAATAACACCTAAAACATAATAACTTTTTATATTTTCACGCATCGCTCGATAGATGGCGCTGTCTGTAGTTAGCACGCGCTAACGAGCCCAACCTGTTGAGAAACTTCGTTCTTCGTATAGACGTTTTTCTACGAAAGTTTTCGAAAACTTCGTAGCAAAAATCGAAAAAGAAACGTTGTTTCCAAAATGCCAATATAAAAATAATTATTATTTCATACATTTTATTCTTCATATAATAAACACAATCAGGTATACTTTCATTGTACTGGCAATTTCGCACTTTTATTTATTTTGTTTTTTAAAACTGACCACCCTGATGGACACGCGTTCCCAGCCTACCTCCACGCCAAGCTTCATTCTTTTATTGTGCGCGGCAATGAGCACTCGACTACAAAAACACGTCTCGTTTTTGTTAATTTAGGTTCAAAGTAAAAAAAATTAAGTGTTCAGTGTTAAAACTTGCTTAATTTTCTATACTGATAATGCTTAGACGCTAGTAAAATTTATTATTATAACAAAAATAAAATCAAACCAAATCATATAATTGTGCATTCATCTTCGTCAGACTCCGAGGAAAGAGGGTAAGTGAAAATTAACCTTTTTTCCCAGATATCACATCAACTCAAATATCAATGCTGACGAAAGTGTGGCCAAAAATTGAAATCCTAAGGCATCTCTAAGCTAACTTGGAGGGTATCACATTGAGGTTATCACGAAAGTATAGCATGATGCGCGAAATAGTCCAGGCATCTCTAAGCTAGCTTGGAGGGTATCACGTTGAGGGTACCACGAAAGCATAGCATGATGCGTCAATGCTCCTGGAGGTTGACTGCGGGTCAACACGAAGGATTTTAAAAAACCTCAAAGGACTTTGCGGATACCAACGGGGGACGATGTCGGTGTGGCGCTGTCCTCGGCTTCACTAAAAGTGGCTCCGCATGACCTCCCGGACTTTGATCCCGAATTGCTATCGGCGCTCAGTCACAAGAACTATATTAATGGTTAGTCCCGACAGTTGTAAAATTCTAGCCGACCTTCATTGCAAAGAATCAAATAGTTTATTTGATATACTTGCCTGGCTTATGAATAGCCAGTTAAATGTGTGCCTTTTATCAGTGATAACTATTTCACGACTTAAAAACTAATTCAACGAGGGTAACAACGCGTCGAACTTTTCTAACTATGTACCTACAACAATAATGTTTAGATTTTGTGGTGGAAAATAATTTTACTTTCTTTCGAAAATTAATGTTCAGATTGTGTAATGAGATGATAATTTAACTGTTAGCTCAAAACTCAATAAGTTAACAATATTATGTATAACGTACCATTAGTCTGAAAGTTTCATTGAAGTGAATTGTTAAATTCTTTCTGAAACTAATAAAAATCTTAAACCACAACGCGTCCTGAACTGAGAAGAAGCTTAAGTATTGACAAATGACATTTTGTTTCGACAAATGACAAGTAATTAAAGTTCACGAACGGGACCAGATGTTTTTTCGGAGAAATAGTTTCGGGCATTATACTAGTTTCAATGGTTACTGATCGTCAGGTGTTGTAAATAAAGAAACCAGCAGGGCGCGGCGGGCGACTTTGCTATCGACACCCACCGCTGGGACAGCGCAATCTCGTTTCTCGAGAAACTAGCTGGCCCCCTCTCGTTACGGCTCGGCCAGCAGGGGGGGCGTGACACACTTGAGTATTGGCGATCAGCCGCGAGGAAGATGCGACGTGACAGCGAGTTTCCAGCATCAGCCACAACATGGACCAGGTTCATCGACGACGCTAGACATTAAGGTACCTATATGCCAGTTATCTTCAACATTTTGAAGTTTATTGGTTACATATCACTGACAAGGAATCCGTCACGATCTATAACATGATCTAGAATTTCGGGAGTTATAATAAGTGAAGACTATTTTTTGACTTTCACTAGGTGTACAAATGTACGTACATTCAATAAAATATTTTAATGAATTGAACAAATTAAGGAACTAGCTCCAAAAAATTATTATTACATAATACCATTTTAAAAATCGTACACTAACACAGTGTACCGCCTTACACGTTCACAACAAAGAAAAAGCGACAAATGTCTTTGACAATCGACATTTCTTTTTTGGATGAGATAATGTGGGAGTGAGTCACTGCATGTTCGATTATAGTTAAGATGTGTCTAACCTCAAAATCTTACGTGGTAAAAGATACATTCTAAATTTAAAGGCGTTGAATGAATTTGTAGTTCAAAATCCTTTGAAATTGATAGTTCATAGAACAGCTTACAAGCGAATACCTAAAAAGGGTTTTATGCCTATGAACTGAAGAATCTTATTTTAAAGTACCGATTCATCCATGGTAAAATACATAAAGAAGTTGTGACTCATCTCAGATACTTACCGCGGTTTTTTTCATGAAGATTTGTTAGGTGTTAGAGTGTTAAAGTTATTTACTACCCTCAAAACATGCTCAGTTTCCTGGTTTTATTTTAATTTCTGACGATATGGCAGTATCGTTACCCAACCGCAAACTATGACGTGAATTATGTAACAATTCAAATTCTGTAAAGAATTTTATACTCTTAACTCGTTGTATCATATAAGAGTTAAGCTTAATTCCGATTAAAAGTCCTAAAGTCCACTTCTCCAGCTATTAGGTATGGATGGGGTTACACAGAACGTCTGTAGAAACAAAAAATGTAGTAAGAAAAATTTGACTTTAGACGCAGCTGTTCGTCCATCATCGGTTATCCTATCAGATGGCCAGTGGTTACAAAACATTTTTTAAGTCATCTAACTCCCTTAAACCTAAAAGGTTGAACTAGTGATTCACACGATTTCCCGGTCTAGATGAAGACTAATTCTTTTCATTAGAGGGATTTTTGTTTTTGTAATAATTAACGTTAAGATGAATCGAAATACCTCTTTACAGAGTTGATGGCCATATTTTTCGATACATCTATTTTGATACACATGATTTACATCAGTTGCATAGAGGATATCAAATATCCTCATTTAAACGATTGGGTTAATTGTTTCTTATATGGAAATTAAAGATAATCAAAAGCTGACCAAGAGTTACATCCAGTTAATGGGATTAAGCTATCGCTGTAAAATTATATAATTCAAAGTTATTCAAAGAGTTCAATCCAGTTATTGAATTTATCGCTTCTTACAATAATGCGAAATGTAATCAATACGAACCCAGACGTCTTAGAAACAGACGCATTCTGAACATTTTGGAACACCAAGTTTACCTTTGCTCTTCTATACATTCTTCTAGAGGTAGAATGCTTAAAAATACTATTATAGACAATGCTTTAGACATACATCGTCTAAGGACCTTTACAACTTTGGATTTTCTTCTTTTACATAAAGTGTCAAAAGACTTACTTCTTATAGTACATTTATTGATGATAAATAAATAAATATGGTCTTTCACTAGAGAACCACAATTCATAGGAATTACTGGAGGAAGTATGTAGTAGCAGTAACTTAATAATTTATATGTTTCAAAAATTTTGTGTTATTTACAAAGTTTTGTGGCAATACTGCTTTAATAACGACTGAGATCCGTACAATACGTACATTATAAGTCAACCTCGTAATTTCCAACAGAACAACTTGTTAACGACGTAGCATATAATACGATTACTTGTTATCATTCGGCATTGAGTTTAATTTCTGCTGATGATTTTGGGTCAAATAAAAAAAAAAAAAAAAAAAATATATATATATATTATATTGCGAATATGAATAGATAAATTAACATCAAACACCACATAGTAGCACACAATATAGTATGCTAACACATTGCTCAATGGGCCTTAATAAGAGTTTATTCATTCCGTAACTTTGCTTTGCTGATCTTGTAACTTTTTTTAGCTTTAGGCAGTAGACAGAGCACAGAATGAAAACATTAGCATTAGTTAAAGTTAGTATTATTGTTTTTATATAATTCAAGGGAATTATTGAGTTTATACAACGCCAGCTACTACTCAGGGCGAACCAGTTTTAATTGTACCATAATTAAAACTGAAGAGAAAGTATAAAAATTTGCCACAGCTTTGAAAAACAAATCGATATGTCGTTTACAAAATCTTAGACCAAGATATATAATAGACAACCTCCTGATAATGTTGAAGCGACCTCATAAGGTCGCCTGCAGGCAGACCACCGTGAGAACGTGTCTGCCGAGGAATATAATCTCTCACGAGAGAGGTCTGCGTTTCAGTGCACTCAGCACCAAGTACGCAACACTTCCTCGGCGAGCACATAGTTTGTTGCTTGACCTCATCAGAAAAGCAGTCTGCTGGTAACAACCATTACGGACGTTACCTAAGTTTTATAACCTCTTATTGAGCGATGATGCTTCTGTCGCAATAGCTCTTTTGCCCTCTAATCATTAATCATTATAATCTATCTAAATATAAATTAAACCTATTTATAATGTGACTGGTTTATTGATCCAGGAATTGAACGAAAAGATTGTGTTAATTAAATACTTCTGTGGTATAAAGAGGACCTATTTCCTATTATAATAGGAAACAATTTACTATCTGTTAATGTCCATAATTTAACAAAAATTTTCATCTCTAAACATCTACCTGATTGTGTTTATTATATGAAGAATAAAATGTATGAAATAATAATTGATGATTAAACGAACTTACCTGTAAGTGAAGTTCTATCACAATTATGTGAATACATTTTATTCGAATATAATAATATAAGGTCCCTCCCATACCCAAAACCCATGAGTATAATACGAAAATTTTGTTAAATATTCTCTAAAGAATGAAGCTTGGCGTGGAGGTAGGCTGGGAACGCGTGTCCATCAGGGTGGTCAGTTTTAAAAAACAAAATAAATAAAAGTGCGAAATTGCCAGTACAATGAAAGTATACCTGATTGTGTTTATTATATTCGAATAAAATGTATTCACATAATTGTGATAGAACTTCACTTACAGGTAAGTTCGTTTAATCATCAAAAATACGACTATCCGTCAGCGTAACACATTTGTTTTTGTACTTTTAAATGTTAAAACGCTTTTTTCTATTTCCATACGTTTTAATAATGTGATTATCTTTATGTATTGATATTAAATGGATTACCTACCTTATTTTACTGGTGGGATAGTAAAATTTACAATATAATCGATTAATATCAGCCGTAACTGCACACCATTTATGTGCTTTGTTTTATTTGCAACTCGTTTTGATTTTACGATATGAGCAATTCTTTTGACAGTGACCTATGCTGGATGATAAACAACAAAAAAGGTATGCGTTGGATATATTCCAACAATTGACGACCTAATGGCGTAGCGGTAGCGAACCTGCTTCTACGTCGGAGGTCGTGGGTTCGATTCCCACTACTGGAGAATGTTTGTGTGATGAGCATGAATGTTCTCCAGTGTCTGGGTGTATTTCAATATATTATATTTATGTATATTAGTATGTATGTATATTTATCAGTTATCTAGTACCCATAACACAAGCTATCGCTTACTTTGGGGCTAGATTGCGATGTGTATAATGTCCTGATACATATTTATTTATTTATTTATTTATTTAATTGACAAAAATATTTTTAAAAATATGTTGCAGCGACAATGACAAACAGTTTAAAGTATTCTGCCGTTTGCGAGTTTCATTCTTTGTGTTTAATAGAACTCACGTATACGGAATAGTTTATGTTAATTTTCAGTAGGCTTATTTGGATATCACGAAAATTGAGAGACTTTATTCAAAAAATAATTTGGAATCAACTGATTTTATTTAATTAAATTGTAATAAAATTTCCTTACATACCTACATTATTTATTGATTACAATTTTTTAACAGATATATTACGAATTAGGTTCTTAATAATATGCAAAAAATCTGGCGATTTGCGTTTTCTTTCAATTTCAAGCTAAATTGCACTAAATAATATTGTTAAGTACTTAGCTGGCATTTCCATAATAAAATAATGAAAAGTTTAATAGCAAAATACCGTTATTAGATAAAAATAAATACCAAAGTTATGTCCCTTCAAACTTCAGTATGTTTACTGTGTAAATTAAGTGAAAAGTTTTATTTATATATTCAATATACCCAATGTGTAACAAGAGGCTTGTGTGTTAAATAAAGGGTTAATTAAAAGTGTAGAATTTATTTCGACATGCTGCATAAAAGTGAGATACATATCATACATGGTTCGATTTCTAGTAAAAGCCAAGTACATTTGGGGCTTTTTCTGTTATTTTTTTTCTTTTGAAGGAGATTGCGCTAAGTGATCACATTTCGATATTAAACCATTTGGCGAAGGCCGGTGCCGGCAACGTATTTCATTTTACTGAGTGTCTGACGTAAGTTTTGGAGACTTGCTTTTTGTTGGAATTATTTTCCAATTCTTTTATTACGATTAATGTCATTTTTTGCTTTTCCTTCCTGAGTCTACATTGGTTTACTGTTAGGGAGTTCAGTGATATAACGAAAATACGAATGTTTTGCAAAAAAAAAGTGAACTCCGAAAGTGGCGCATGGACTAGAGCCCTAAAACAAAGTTTTAAAGATTTTTCAGAACCAAGAAAATTTCACTTTTGTATCACTATTTTAATTTTTTTTCATAACTGAAAAAATCTAAGTAACTTACTATGTAGTAATTAGCATTTTTTTTGCAAAATAAATCTATTTAAATCTCACTCTTCTACTTATTCAAGCAATAAATAATTTATCAACATTATATCAATAATTTATCATAGCATTCGAATTACACAATCAAAATATTAAGATTTTATAAAAATAAGTTTTTAAATGCAGACAAAATCATAATTTAATGATAGCTTTCCTTGAGGAAGAAATATAAATCAGATTAAAAGACTTAAAAACATTAGAATATAACATAAAACATCGTAATATTATTTCATTACAAGCTATGAAATGAATGAATACTAGAAAACTCAAAAATACTACTGTTCGCATAAAACACCTTTAAAATTAATGTCCGCTTCATTTCAAAGTTATCTTATAAAACTTTAATTTAATTTAAAATAGTTTTAAAAGAAAATGTTACTAAAGTTTGGTTCAAAGTAAAATAGAGAGCCGATCTTAAAGGCAGTCTGTAAGAGCACGAAATGTTATTTTATGCAAAAATGAAATTTAAATCAAAGGTAATATTATGGGCAAGCGGAATGGAATAGTTTTTGCCCTTCGCAGAAAAGCGTGGCTTCCTGCCTGGACCAGTACACTCCAGACTTATTCATACCTGCCAAGAATTCTCTGCTATTGCTAAATATCTTCCACTATATTATTACAGACTCAGGAATGATTTTTGTACGAATATCGAGTCGACTCGCATCGCACAAACAAATCGAATTTCCCGATACATTTACAGCCAGCGCTATTTATGGACAGTCACTGACATGAAGCTGTCAATAGATGGCGCTGGCTGTAAATGTATGGAGGAATTAGATTCGATTGTGCATCAATTAAATCAATTACGATGAAACTTTGACGAGTTGTTGTGCACGAAGTCGGAAATATTTTTTAGAGTGGTTAAGGTTTTACTGTACAATTGTACGTCCCTGGGCAAAATTCAAATTTAAATAAAGTTTTTCAAAGTAGGCTCATAATAATAGAATAGGTAGGATATTGAAAGTTTAAAAATGCGTAAATACACATGGGTGTGATGTGGTGGAAATTTGTTCAAAAATAAATATTATGCAATACTCCATACATAATAGTATTATCAGTTTATGTTCAGGTATTTTCATAAGTAAATTGCCATTAGCTTTCTTAAGAGTCCACTAACCCACGATGTCTCTCATACAAACGTAATACCAAAATCATTTGTAATTCTTACAAATTTCGATCATGTTGTGGTGTTATTCGGGTTCATATAGTAATAATCTATGGTCCTGGCCATATCTGGTTCCGAAATACTTTTGTTAAACGAAATTGTAAACAAATTTTTGTTTTGCTTATTTTTATGTCAAAGAGGACATGTTTTCTGCTTATTTGTTTTGTAATAAAAACAACACTATCTCACGTCGCATTAGTTCAGGAGCACAGTTTTTACTGTCCAGCTAAAGAAAAACACCAGTTAATATAGAAAGTTACAAGTTTTCATTCATAATTTTTGGTATTACGGAACTCGACCAAAGTTATAAAAATTTTTATCAAAATTGATTATTATTTTATTTTAAAGAAATATTTCCGAACCAAAAATAGCCAGGAGCATAGATTATTACTATATGAATCCGAATAACACCACAACATGATCGAAATATTCACGAATTACAAATCATTTGGTATTTTGAATTAACGGAGACATCGTAGTTCACAGGCCCCTTAATTTGATTATTTTTTTAATGTATTCTTTGGTTTTAACAACATAATGTTCCGCGAGTAGTGTGTTCATACAGCGATAAATAGGACGGGTTTTATTTTATCGATAATAAATAATTCGACCCAGTTACATCGGCTGTGGTCAAGACGCTTCTGCGGTGTAGCGAAGCAAGAATTTCGAGCTGTCATTGGCAGAATACACCTATCTACCCACGTTATTCTTCTTTTTGTAAGAAATTCACGATTTGTACAGCAAAATATTAAATACGCTTACTTCTCTATTTAGTTTCGATGCTACTTACACAGGGTAGTTAAGCAACATGAAATATCGACAGCATAATTTAAAGTAAAGCATGTTTTATTGGCATAGAAACATGAATACACAGATGGAAATACATAAAAAGAATCGATGTTTTCACCAACAGTCGCGTATGCAAGTATTAAAATGTCCTAAGAAATCGCTCTTTTAATATTTAACCCAGTTACATCATATTATATGTTTATTTGCATGTTCATTTTGGGTGTGAGTACCATTCCATATTTACTGGCTACTTCATGTAGTATCTTTGAATATACCAGTTATACGACAAATGAAAATGATAAAATTAAAATCTTCATTTCACATAGGCTTAGATATAAGCTCTTATGAAAATTCAATACTATAACGCCAGGTTCGGAAAGTAGGTTTGCACCGAGAAGAACTGGTAAGAAACTCGGTACTTGCTCTTTCCGAAAAAGTCATAATATACAAGTTTAATTAAATATTATAAAACAATATAAATAGTACGTAGGTACAATCCACGTACAGTGCACCCAAAGATTAGTTCACATTGTGCGATGTGGATGTGTCTCTACAATATTATGTGGACCCACTCGTGCCTGTGTACGATCGAGAAATTATTTAAGCTACCACCAATATTATATTCCCGATTGACAAGAGCCTACATGCAGCTAGATCCTCAAAGATTTTAACTTTTAAAATACAAAACACTTAAGTTCATGAATAAGATTTCAAGCCGAATTTATTTTATGACGCATTCATTTTACTCTCGAAAATTTGTGCGAATGTTGCCACGGCGTTGAAACAGCACTCTGGAATTGAAACTTACAGGATGTTTTCGTAAAGTTTCTTTCGCTATACAACTCCAGTTTCTTCGCTCATTAAGTTCATTAACAAGACCCAGGTCAGTGTATTTGATTCTCTCAGCTTGTTTTCAATATTTTCTATTCTTGTAAATCACTTTGTGGTCGTTCCGACAATTGCTTTGTTGAAAATATTTAAAATAAACTTTAAGTTCCCTTTTATACATAATTTTTAGGGTTTTTAGGGTTCCCAAAGGGTGAAAACGGGACCCCATTACTAAGATTTTGCCGTTCGTTCGTCCGCCCGTCCGCTGTATCTCTTGAACCGTGATAGTTTGACACTTGAAATTTTCACAAATGATGCATTTTTGTGGTGGGCTGGTCGGAATTGGTCTTGTTGGTACGGAACCCTCAGTGCGCGAGTCCTACTCGGACTTGACCAATTATTGAAAACTGTTTTCTGGATTTCCGGTAATGGTTAGTTTGTCTAATACTTTTGAGATTAGCACGGGTCAAGTTAAGATAATGTAGGTAAGTATACAAACCGATAGTTAAGTTAAAAGTACCGTTACCGTACCGTAGTTAGCGAGATTACATCTTCGACTACGATGCATCCCTTAACGTCAGGCGAGCTTGCAATAACTTACTATATTAGTCTTAGCCTTTAGACTCTCTCTAAGGGGCACCTAAGTTAGTGGAAACTTGAGAAACACAAAATAAATGAAACGGTCGGCTTAGACTCAAATTTCCAGATTTTAAATATTACAATGCACTTCGTTGAACTGCAGTGCGGACTCTGTAAATTCCATTTAGTTAAATAGCTTTTGTGAAAGATAAGAATCTAGCCATACAATACTTCCCTGCTTTCGCGAGAAACTAAGAAAATTGAAAAGAGAGTCCCCTAGTGACGCTGCAGTGTCGATGGTTCGATTTCAAGAAACCTGAGATTTCGAATTACTAACGTCGTAAAAATTTAAAGGCGATAAACACTCAAGTTGGAGTTCAAACGTTCGGAGGAAGTTTTTCCACCGTACAATCCCTTTGGTCTGGCAATCTTGGTTTTAATAAGTATATAACGTTCCCAAGATGTACCTGTGAGAAGGAGATTTACATAATCATTACCATATCTGGCGCACTGGCGCGCGTATTATGCCCGAGAGGTTAATAATGCTATTTTCTCGCCACGTTTTCACGTTGCTATTTTACGTTATCGACCCACTTTATCAGCCTCGTCATTGTAACTAGCCACTCGAGGAGAGACTTTACCTTGCCTCCATACTCGTAGCACGTAAAGCTACGGATTTTATACAGCAGTACATCATAACAGATGCCATCGGGATAATAGGAATACACTTTTACAACCCTGCTTTTCATAAGGCTTAAAGGCTTAAAGTTATAATACAAAACTAAATTAATAAATTGCAATTTGATTAAAAAAAGGTGCAAGTGCGAGTCAGATTCTCATACTAAGTGGGTTTCACATCATTACTCCTAAGCCACGCCAGGCAAAAACGTCTTTAAACCAACGTAATTTTGGTTTTTCCAATAAAAGTTTCACTCACTAATTGCGTCATAATTCGTAACCCTTCGTAAATTAAAACCTTGAATTCGTAAATATTTGAGTATTGTTATTTTCAAAAAATAGTATCACTAACCAGTAAGAATGGTTACTGTATCAATTGACGACTATACAAACCAAATTATTATTATTACAAATATAGTTATACACTCACTAAACTCTATCTTAATACTTCTCAAGAGCAGAACTCTTATTGTAAAAAATATTTGTATATAAATAACCAATTTAATTACGTCAGTGTACTCGTACAAAATGTTTATTTATGGTGGAATGAACGGAAAGATTGAAATGACAAAAACATGAGATGGTATAAAATTATACTGTGATGCGTGTCATGTTTTTTAGGGTTCCGTAACTCAAAAGAAAAAAAAACGGAACCCTTATAAGATCACTTTGCTTTCCGTTTGTCTGTCTGTCTGTCACGAATTATTATTTCAGTAACTATCAAAGATATCGGCATGAAATATGGAATAATTGTAGGTACCTAATAATGGCCCGCTATCATTGCAATCATAAAAAATTAAAAATCGTTTTTGTTTTTATTTTATAAGGAGGAAAAACCAGGTCGTTAAAATTTCAAAATGAAATAACTATATTGAGTGGGATATCTTATGATAGCGCGTTACTAGTGTCTTCTAAAACCGATTTTTATTTAAATACACTTAAGAGTCGATTCAAATTCAAAAAATATTATAATATATTCGATTTTTTGATCCAATTGATCTTTAAATTTCCGATAAAATATTTTGAATTTATACCAAATCCAAAAATAAGTATGGAATTTAATCAATTAAGGGACTATAAATACTTTCCTTTACAATTTTGCCTAAGGATCCAGAATATATTAAGAAAATGCTTCAATCAGGGAGAAATGGGGTCAATTTATTGATTTTCCTGTAGCAGTGATTCGTATTTAGCTGTTTTTATGATTTAGTAGCTGCGTAGGGAGTGGCATCTATGAGGCGGGCGGCCATTTTACGATGATTAAAACATGTACCAATATAAGCTGGATAAATACACACCGCCAGTTCGAGTATCTGGGGACACGGTAGTGTCCCCGCCAAGACGAGCCAAGCGAAGCGCGAGGGCACTACCTATCTTTTCTCGAAGTGTTTCGCCGTATTTTTAAACCCTTATAACTTAGGCCTGAATTATTTCAGATAATCAAAATTCTCGGAAAATGATGTCGCCACTGAACTTATTAAACCTATAAAGTTTCAATTTTATAGGTCTTATACTTTAGATTTTATTGACGTCTAAAAAACCCAAATTTCGTCACTGACTGACTGACTGACTGACTCACTGATGATCATCAAAATTCCTAGGTACTTCCTGAAGACCTAGAAAGCTGAAATTTGGTATATAAGCTAGTATTAGCACACAACCAACAAAAAAATTCCAAAAGTTGGAAATTTAACCCCCCAACCCCTTAAAATAGGGGATGGAAGTTTGTATGAAATTACCGCAAATATTGATGCTAGAGGTCTCAAAATTGATATAGGGACTCTTTGTAATAAACAATTAAATACGTGTTTGAGGATTTTTAGTTAATCACCCCACATCCATTAAATTAGGGGGTTGGAAGTTCGTATGGGGTTTCCCATAAGTATAAAGGTATAATAAAAACTTCATTTCCGAAATTTGGTATATAAGCTAGTATTAGCACACAACCAACAAAAAAATTCCAAAAGTTGGAAATTTAACCCCCCAACCCCTTAAAATAGGGGATGGAAGTTTGTATGAAATTACCGCAAATATTGATGCTAGAGGTCTCAAAATTGATATAGGGACTCTTTGTAATAAACAATTAAATACGTGTTTCAGGATTTTTAGTTAATCACCCCACATCCATAAAATTAGGGGGTTGGAAGTTCGTATGGGGTTTCCCATAAGTATATAGGTATAATAAAAACTTAATTTCTGAAATTTGGTATATAAGCTAGTATTAGCACACAACCAACAAAAAAATTCCAAAAGTTGGAAATTTAACCCCCCAACCCCTTAAAATAGGGGATGGAAGTTTGTATGAAATTACCGCAAATATTGATGCTAGAGGTCTCAAAATTGATATAGGGACTCTTTGTAATAAACAATTAAATACGTGTTTCAGGATTTTTAGTTAATCACCCCACATCCATAAAATTAGGGGGTTGGAAGTTCGTATGGGGTTTCCCATAAGTATATAGGTGTAATAAAAACTTAATTTCTGAAATTTGGTATATATAAGCTAGTATTAGCACACAACCAACAAAAAAATTCCAAAAGTTGAAAATTTAACCCCCCAACCCCTTAAAATAGGGGATGGAAGTTTGTATGAAATTACCGCAAATATTGATGCTAGAGGTCTAAAAATTGATATAGGGACTCTTTGTAATAAACTACAAATAAGGAAAAAAATAAACTAGGTGAACCAAGGAGGGTTCCCTCATTTAATTGATAGAGGGGGGGGATACTTGATTCGGACAAATATCCACCTTGCAATGATATTCAAGAAATACACCAAAGAAAAGGAAATTAACCAAATAAAAAATATAGTCGTAAACAACTTACAAAAAGAAGTGAAATCCCAGCAAAAACATTTTCATGTAAAATGTTGCCAAGACGAGAACATGTGGCTCACACTATCAAAAAGTTATCAGATCTCATGTAGAGCAAGACTTCTAACTCTACACGCCCTAACTCTATACATCCTTACTTTATAAACTCTACACTTTAGTCAAAATATATTATGTCTTGGCTGTTTCGGTACTGTCACATGGGTGTAAAGTAAAAATATTATTCACTGACTTTGTACTTTTCTGATATACAATACCTAGTTTCTGTAGTAACGATTATTTATTAGATAGGTATTGAGTCTCCTCAGAAACTGCACTTAGGTTTTACTAACTGCATTGGTTTCAAATACTTCATCACACTTTGCAAAAGTGTGTTCCTTTGCTTTAGAGGATATTTTTAATAAATGGAAGTTTTTTTCCATAACAATGGTGATACCATTTAATTTTAATGTGAAATTTCTTGAATTTTGCATGGTCCATTATGCCACTTGCAAAACTCTATTAGAAAAGTACTGAACAGTGAATAAATTCTTCACTTTACGCCCATGTGACGGTACCGAAACAGCCAAGACATAATATATTTTGACTAAAGTGTAGAGTTTATAAAGTTAGGATGTATAGAGTTAGGGCGTGTAGAGTTAGAAGTCTTGCTCTACATGAGATCTGATAACTTTTTGATAGTGTGAGCCACATGTTCTCGTCTTGGCAACATTTTACATGAAAATGTTTTTGCTGGGATCCATATTTTACGAATACATTTCGAAACAATTTTTATGTAAGTAATCTTTTATTGAAATAAATATCCTTGATATAAAATACTTGATGTTCGGGAATTGTATGCAAAATATTGTATTTTTCTTTGTAATAATTACGTTACGAAAAGTAGAAACTGTTATCTGTAATCTTGAAGTAGATAACGAAAAACCATTAAAATGACCAATATTATTTTTTCTTAACTGCTCACCTAAGTGATGAATTGATAATGCAGTAAAAGATATCATCGATCTAACCAGTAGGTATAATAAAAAGCTGTAACTACCAATAGGAGAATCTACGTCTTTAGTTTGCCTCATTGACGTCTTTGCATGTAACCAGCAAAATAAAAATACCAAATAAAAATAATGAAAACGACTAAAGAAAGAGTCATATTATAAAACACTCATACAGTTTTCATTAGTCAGCACTCATGGTTATATCTATATGATTTAGTATTAAGAACAACTAAAAGCTGCTGAGCCATACATAGTTGCCAATAAATCTAAACTTGCGAGAAAGTAATTTTGTTTCTATGCTCATACTGCTCTTGTCCCAGAGATAACTTCTTTTTGTTTGCTACGTTTGTGGTATAATCGTAACTAGGTACTCGTAATCATCTTTGATAAGTGTTTATTATTGCTATCAAAGAGACATGGCCAACATTTTGCTAAACCTGAATATATAATCACATACATATATTTAATATGATTTGTATTAGTAGGTACTCAGATGAAGTACTGAATCAAATTATCTATTTTCAATAAAGCTTTATTAATACTAAAACTTAAAGATGTGGGAGGACTTTTTCCCGTAGGTAGGTACTCAACACTACTGTACTGTGTGAGTTGTTATGAGCTTTTTAATTAAAAAATATGACTCCCTTTTATAAATTTTGGAAAAAAGGGATGATTATTACTGCCACTAGTATAAATACCACCACTAGTATAAATTTGTAAATGGCCGTAACTTTTGATTGACTGGTTTGACTGAGAAGCTTGAACATTTTATAGACTTCTATAAAACAATATATTTTACGAGTATATCCATTTTAAATTGATAGCTTTATCTGTTTTTGAGAAAAGGCGCACAATTCACAACCAAGTGATCATTCAAGAGTTCAGTTTTTCTCGTTAGTTGTAAGGAACCCTAAATAATCTTTACTAACTAAATAAACAGCGAATCCTTTTGAATTTTCACTCGGACGACTAAAGGCGCACTTTGTCAACGAAATAGGAGTTTTTCAGTAAAAACAGTCACCTTTATAAGGACTTAACGTCGTAGGAAACGGCCGAATAAGTATACGAGGGGGGAGGCCCTCCAGCGTTGATAACAGAATTATCCGAATGGTGCTATCTATCTTTTAAATGTGCACCTTACTTTTGTTACTTCGGGTCGCTGTGCGTTGTTCTGGCGTGTCCGTTTTATCCTTAACGGTTTTTAAGCAAAAATATAATATACGATTGAGGTCCTTTTTTACTCTATTTTTGTATTTGTTTTTTCACTTATTTGCAGAGTTCTTTAAATGTATGATTTATTTTGTTTTTTATCAGCGAACAACATGTGATAAACTTATTTTTTTTAGTATTTTTTTTGCTATTCTAAAGGGGCTAAATTAGTTATGTAAACTGCAGGTTTATACTCGTATAAAAAACCCTATTTTACTCAAGAACCCTTTAACTAAGAAAACTAAAACTACACATGATGACGAAGATGAAGAAGGCGCCCCGGGAACACGCCAAGAGCAAGTACCGAACGGGCGCCCTCCCGCAATTCGGCCCCCATAACCGCGAGGTTGATTGGGCCATGGGTGGTGGAGGGTTGTCCCTACACATGATGACGTAGACAAGAAATAAGCAATTTTTTTCTCATTATTTCCACCAGTGTATTAGTGAATTTAAGATAGTCTTAAACTCAAATTATTAAAATATCAAAAACCAAAATATCCACGTCATAATACTTAACACTGTTTGCGACTAAACAGTAGATACTGATGTAAGATTTAATGATAATTAGTATCAATATTTATGTACACGGTTTCCGTCCGGTTTGCAGGTTAAACCGCATAATGCATTAACTGATTACCGCCACGATCCATCTTCCAACGCGTCCTACTTGCTCCACCCTACGGCTTCTTAGAGCTCGTTCACATTACGATCATTCGCATACACCAATAAACTAATAATGCAGTATATAAGGTTTTAGTTCTGTCAATATTAAACCGTTATTAACGAAAAACAACGACGCAATTTACAAAGCAAAGTTCTAAAAAGTATCTAATATAATGTGATTCAAACCGTCTTCTGTATTTTTGATGTGTCATACATTTTACACTTTATAAATTACGACATTTATTCCATTAAGTAATAATTTAAACGTCTTGTCAAACAGAAGACAGGGAGCGAGCGTGATGCAAGCGAAACGTGGTTTAATGACTTGTAATACACAACTTTATATTAAAGAAGATACTGCAAAGCCCAGTGTGTCGCGTCACGTTGCTATGTGGCGACTTCCATATAAACTAGTGTTAAACAAATGCTCAAATCGCGTCCCGTCCGTATTTTGCCCGCGCCTCGTTCGCTGTTTGACCTTACCTTAAACATACCTATATTAACAGGCTTTAAAAATTCTAATTCTAAAAAAAAAAAATTTCTAATTTGAAAAATCACTACACGGAACTGAGAACAAAATTCACAATGCAATTCAATGTAAACGCACACCTTGCAATTCTCCATACGAATGTGCATGATAACGTTGATATCTTTAACGTGAGTTTAATTCGAACACTGGATAATTATGTGGGAGCGGTATTAATGACAATCGTGATATATTGCTGTGGTGTACAATTTTATATTCTTGAATTGACAGTAATTTATTGAGACCACAATGACAATTCGTAAATGAAGCAATTATTGCATTTTTCGGTGTCAATTTTAACAATATGCTCGTAGAATTTGTTGGACATGTCAAATTAACGTTTGGATGCGAATTTAATTAAATTATTGTGTGTGTGTTTGTTTTAGTTGTTTCGTATGTATATGAATGTTGTTTTATAAAGAGCCGAATAAGAGTTTGTAAGACGAAATATGTAAAACACGTCATACTGTGTTAGCTTTTCTTCTTAGGGCTATATTCCGTGCGATGATTTTGTTTCGCGCCGATGAACAAACATTTTGAACAAAAATCACGAATGTAAAAGCTTTAAGCCTCCGTGTATTTGCATCGTATTACGTCTCATAAAGATAACATTCAATAAAAAACCTAAAGGTCTATTTACGTGTCAAAGTTTCTCACAGTTAAATATATAACAGTACCTAATAGTCTATACGATAATCAAAGTTAATTTAAATTGAAATCTAGGCAAAAATAGTTATATTTGTTAACACGGAACAGAAATTGGCTTTTATTGTTGATTCCTTATTCAGATAACGCAGAACCTTTTTGGTTTATAGCGGCGAATTAATCTAACAATATTATCCGGGCAATCAAAGATGTCTGATCTGATCAACTTTTGGAGCGAGTAAATCGAATCGCATTAATGAATGATCCCAGAGCGCAATGCGAAAGTTAAGGCGAAGTTTTCTTACATTTAATAAAATGACTGGTGTTTGTGGAACTTTTCCAGCTCACAAATTATAAGTAGGAAACACAAATAATAGTTGACGTAGGACGAACAAGGTTTATGGGCATGGGGGGGCGGAGGGCAGGGAGGGAGGGGACGAAGGCGGTAATCAGTCCGGACAGTAATTCGGGGAGCCTTAAGGGTGTGATTGGTTAGCGCAGACAAGGGTTCCACTACTAGCATCCTTGGAGAGAAGAAATACTTTAGTTCAACATTTCCGATGTGGTTTTGTTTTGTAGCTCTAGGAGATTAGGCAATTTCTCAATAAACACACGAGCACGACATGCCCGACAGCTGCTATTGCTTAGTTTATACGACATCTCCCGAGAGATAAAGGTAAAAGTTTTAATAAAGTAACAAGATTATACATTTTTCTCTTCGTAAGATGGTGAGGTACGAAATTATAAAGTACTCGGATGCTTAGAAGGATCTACTTACCTGTTTAGAATTTCGATCACAAAATGTTCGAGGTTTTTTTTAACCCAATTAAATTTTCTTTATATCTTTTGAACGCAAAAACCAGAGGAATAATGGCATCCTACGCAACACTCATCGGTTTAGAGTACACAGCCGACCAGTGAAGGACCCTCGAGCCTCCCCTAGTCGGCAGACTTCGGATATCTTTGCACCTTAATTACACTCAGCTCAGTCCAAGTACGATACGTATATTCTCAAACGTTGTATCCAAAAAGGGAGTGAAAAAATTTGAAGATCAAGCCCCTTCACGTACAACCGCCGAGAGTGCTTTAAAAGGAATTGCGTAATATTCTGACTTCAAAATTGATGCCAAACGCTGATTAGCTTTAATTCATGTCATGTTTTTTGGTAGACAATAGAGTTTTTAATGGAAAAGTTACCTTTTGAGTTAAAAGCTTAAGCTTAGTCACATGCAGGTTATTCCTGTTATATTTTGATCACTTCTTAAAGGTTATTGTCATGAAACCCTATTTTAACGAAAAAAATACTGTGCTATTATATTAATTCTATTTTCATAATGTACAATTTTATAAAAAAAAGCAGCCAAGTGCGAGTCGACTCGCCCATGAAGGGTTCCGTAGCAGCAAGTGACATAATAATATAAAAGTTCTTGTAGTTACTGGGAAAATCCCTTAAATGTATGATTTTTACACTTTAAAATGTGAATTTCGGAAATCCCGTTCTTATTGCACCTTCATAACGTAATATCAATCTTGGTACCAAATTTCAGATCTCTACGACTTTTAGTTCTTCCGGAGTAACTGGAACAACGAAGAAAGTTTAACTTTTGTATGGGAAAATCCCTTAAATGTATGATTTTTACACTTTAAAATGTGAATTTCGAAAATCTCGTTCTTAGTGCACCTTCATGACGTAATATCAACCTAGGTACCAAATTTCAGATCTCTACGACTTTTAGTTCTTCCGGAGTAGCTAGAACAACGAAGAAAATTTAACTTTTGTATAGGAAAATCCCTTAAATGTATGATTTTTACATTATAAAATGTGAATTTCGGAAATCCCGTTCTTAGTGCACCTTCATGACGTAATATCAACCTTGGTACCAAATTTCAGATCTCTACGACTTTTAGTTCTTCCGGAGTAGCTAGAACAACGAAGAAAATTTAACTTTTGTATAGGAAAATCCCTTAAATGTATGATTTTTATATTATAAAATGTGAATTTCGGAAATCCCGTTCTTAGTGCACCTTCATGACGTAATATCAACCTAGGTACCAAATTTCAGGTCTCTACGACTTTTAGTTCTTCCGGAGTAGCTGGAACAACGAAGAAAATTTAACTTTTGTTTGGGAAAATCCCTTAAATGTATGATTTTTACACTTTAAAATGTGAATTTCGGAAATCCCGTTCTTAGTGCACCTTCATGACGTAATATCAACCTAGGTACCAAATTTCAGATCTCTACGACTTTTAGTTCTTCCGGAGTAGCTGGAACAACGAAGAAAATTTAACTTTTGTTTGGGAAAATCCCTTAAATGTATGATTTTTACACTTTCAAATGTGAATTTCGGAAATCCCGTTCTTAGTGCACCTTCATGACGTAATATCAACCTAGGTACCAAATTTCAGATCTCTACGACTTTTAGTTCTTCCGGAGTAGCTAGAACAACGAAGAAAATTTAACTTTTGTATAGGAAAATCCCTTAAATGTATGATTTTTACATTATTAAATGTGAATTTCGGAAATCCCGTTCTTAGTGCACCTTCATGACGTAATATCAACCTAGGTACCAAATTTCAGATCTCTACGACTTTTAGTTCTTCCGGAGTAGCTGGAACAACGAAGAAAATTTAACTTTTGTTTGGGAAAATCCCTTAATGTATGATTTTTACACTTTAAAATGTGAATTTCGGAAATCCCGTTCTTAGTGCACCTTCATGACGTAATATCAACCTAGGTACCAAATTTCAGATCTCTACGACTTTTAGTTCTTCCGAAATAGCTGGAACAATGAAGAAAATTTAACTTTTGTATGGGAAAATCCCTTAAATGTATGATTTTTACACTTTTAAATGTGAATTTCGGAAATAACGTTCTTAGTGCACCTTCATGACATAATATCAACCTGGGTACCAAATTTCAGATTTCTCCGACTTTTAGTTTTTCCGGAATAGCTGGAACAATGAAAAAAAATTCACTTTTGTATGGGAAAATAGCTTAAATGACTCCTAAAGAAAAACTATTTACTAGATATCGTTCAAACCAATTTTCGGTACAAGTTTGTATGGTAATGTACATCATGTATTTTTTTCAGTTTTATCATTCTCTTATTTTAGAAATAAGAGGGGGGGGGATCACACATTTTACCACTTTGGAAGTGTCTCTCTCGCAAACTATTCAGTTTAGAAAAAATTGACATTAGAAACCTCAATATCATTTTTGAAGACGTATCCATAGATACCACATACTTATATACCTCGTTTACATTCAGCCGAAGTGAGCAGGGAAGTGGGCAGGGAAGTGGGCAGGGAAGTGGGCAGGGCAGTGTGTAAACGCGATACTTCTCATGCCGCTGCCATTGCCACTCGCGCTGCCCGGCGCTCCCCAAAATGGCGGTTTTTTGTGCGGAAGTCAAAGGACCGGCAGCGCGAGCGGCAGTGCGTGTTCACATTCAGCTCCGACGCTCAGTACTCGCCGAGCGCCTGGAGGAGAAAGACGTTCGTTTAGATCACAGATATCATCGAAAATGCCGTCCGAATGGAGCAATGTACTTACAAAGTTCTATTTTGATGGATAGATATCATCCACCATCGTCTACGACGAAAATTCTTTTTAGGGTTCCATACCAAAATGGTAAAAATGGAACCCTTATGGTGAGACTTTCTCCGTCCGTCCGTCCGTCTGTCACACTCGATTATTTCAGTAACTATTCAAGCTATCGACCTGAAATTTAAAATAGTTATAGATAATAGTGACGCGACGTCATAGCAATCGTAAAAAGTTGAAAATTGTTTTAATTTTTATTTAAAATGGGGGGAAAACCGGGTCGTCAAAATTTCAAAATGAGATAACAATATTGAGTAGGGTACCATATTAAAGGACGTTACTTGTATATTCTAAAACCGATTTTTATTTATTTTTATGCCTGATAGTTTTCGATTTATTGGGCAAACTGTCTAAAAAAATACCGTTCCCCCCCCTTATCTCCGAAGTTTACCAATCGAAAAATCTGAAATAATTATGATCAATAGAAGTAAAGGTATATTTTACAGGAAAAATAAAATCAACTCTCTAACTATTATACTTTTTATGATAATAACAAAAAACCGGCAAAAACAAAGTTATGTTTGCGGTTTGCCAACAAAAGTACCTACATGTAAATTATACTCGTAAATTCATGAACCAAAGTGATTCTTTTAATATTTAACTTAAATACCATAAAATTTCTTTTATGGTATGGAACCCTCGGTGCGCGAGTCCGACTCGCACTTGGCCGGTTTTTTTGTATTCGATATCTTTTTGAATATCGAACATAATTACGTATTGCTAAAAGAGACAGCGCGGCCGCTGTAATTATTTCCACGTCTGCCATTGCCGACACTTGAAAGCGAAGTGAGTGGTAGGGCAGTATGTAAACACACACTCCTCTCAATCCTGCTGCAGGAGTATTTAGGGAATTATTGCCCGCAGCGCGAGGGGCAGCGGCAGGGGCTGAATGTAAATGAGGTATTAGGTTTGATGAAAAAAAATTGAGTTTCAGTTCTAAGTATGGGTAACCCCAAAAATTTATTGTTTTTTTTTTCTAGTTTTTTGTGAAAATCTTAATAATGCGGTTCACAGAATACATCTACTTACCAAGTTTCAACAGTATAGTCCTTATAGTTTCGGAAAAAAGTGGCTGTGACATACGGATGGACAGACAGACAGACAGACAGACATGACGAATCTATAAGGGTTCCATTTTTTTGCCAGTTGGCTACGGAACCCTAAAAAGGGCATTGGAATTAGCTATTCAAATAATTTTAAATATAGAAATACGTACTTCGTACGTATAGGTATGAGTATTTTATTTCATTACATATCTATATATATAAAAGAAGAAACTGACTGACTGACTGACTGACTGACTGACTGACTGACTGACTCACTGACATATCAACGCAGAGCCTAAACCGCTGGGTCTAGAGACTCCAAATTTGGCACACATGTTCCTTGTGAGGTCTAGGGGTGCATTAAGAAAGGATTTTTCAAAATTCACCCTCTAAGGGGGTGAAACGGGGGTCCAAAGTTGGGATTTTATCAAGTTAAAATACGTCTTCACGCCGCAACTACTGAACAGATTTGGCTAAAATTTGGAATGGAGGTAGATTGTATCTTGGATTAGCACATAGGCTACTTTTCATCCAGAAAAAATTCATGGTTCCCGTGGGATTAGTTAAAAACCGAAATTCACGCGAAAAAAAAATCTCACGCCGCAAGTACACAACCGATTTGGATGAAATTTGGAATGGAGATAGATTATATCCTTAGGGTTAATAAATAGGGTACTTTTCATCCCGGAAAAATCCATGGTTTCCGCGGGAAACCTGAAACATTGATGTTCACACGCGAAAAATACTACTTCACGCCGTAATTACTGAACAGATTTGGCTGAAATTTGGCATGGAGATAGATTTTATCCTGGATTAATACAAAGATTACTTTTCATCCCGAAAAAATCCATGGTTTCTATGATAGAAATGAAAAACAGATATCCACCCGGGCAAAATATTCCTTCACGCCGTAATTACTGAACTGATTTGCCTAAAATTTGGAACAGAGATAGATTATATCCTGGACTAATACTAAAGTTACTTTTTATCCCGGAAAAGTCTATGGTTTCCGCGGGAAAACTGAAAAACTGAAATTCACGCGCGAAAAATACCACTTTACGCTGTAATTACTGACCTGATATTACCGAAATTCATAAAAAGAGATTTATTCTGGATTAATATATAGGCTACTTTTCATCTCGGAAAATTTCATGAATTCTATGATAATAGTGAGAAACAGAAATCCACGCGGGAAAAATATTCCTTCACGCCGTAATTACTGAACCGATATGACTGATATTAAGAATAAAGATAGATTGCATCCTGGATTAATATAAAGGCTACTTTTCATCCCGGAAAAATCCATGGTTTTCGCGGGAATCTTGAAACATTGATGTTCACACGCGAGAAATACTACTTTACGCTGTAATTACTGAACTGATATGACTGAAATTCGGAAAGGAGATAGATTTTATCCCGGATTATTACAAAGCCTACTTTTCATCCCGGAATATTCCATGGTTTCTATGATAATAGTGAAAAACAGAAATTCACGCGTGAAAAATATTCCTTCATGCCGTAATTACTGAACTGATTTGGCTGAAATTTAGAATCGAGATAGATTACATCCTGGATTAATACAAAAGCTACTTTTCATCCCGGAAAAATCTATGGTGTCCGCGGGAAAACTGAAAAACTGATATTCACGCGGTAAAAATACTACTTCACGCTGTAAATACTGAACTGATATGACTGAAATTTGGAAAAGGGATAGATTTTATCATGGATTAATACGTAGGCTACTTTTCATCTCTAAAAATTTCATGACTTCTACGAGTATGATCATAGTGAAAAACAGAAATCCACGTGGGAAAAATATTCGTTCACGCCGCAACTAGTGAACCAATTTAGCTCAAATTTGGAATGGAGATAAATTATATCCTGGATTAACACATAAGCTACATTTTATCCCGAAAAATTCAAGGTTCCCGTGGGATTAGTTAAAAACCGTAATTCACGCGCAAAAAATTATTCACGCCGCAACTACTGAATCGATTTGGCTGAAATTTGGAATGAAGTTAGATTTTATCCTGTATTAATACAAAGGCTACTTTTTATCCCAAAAAAATCTGTGGTTTCCGCGGGAAAACTTAAAAACAGATAAGCACGCGGGAAAAATACTACTTCACGCTGTAAATCCTGAATGAATATGACTGAAATTCAAAAAGGCCGCCACGAACTAACTATGGTCAAAAAAACATAACTTTTGAAAGTGCTCAAATATATAATAAACTACCTAAAAACATTAAGGAGTGTAAAAGCATGCAAACTTTCAAAAAAATGCTCAAGACGCATCTGACAAAAAGTGACTAAAAATACAATCACTTTACTACAAATAGTGTGTCACTTCTAGTCATCGGTTGTGCTGTGATCTGCATAGGTGTGATTTTGTTCGTTGCGGTACCTATGACTAACATCGCATTGTGACTCGTTCGTTTTCTAACTACCTTCAACGACAATGTTTAGATTGTGTGATAGAAAAAAGATTTTACTTACCTTCAAACATTAGTGTTAAGACTGTGTACGCGCAAAACTCAATTGGTTCACAATATTATGTATAATAATAGCCTGTAATTTTCATTTAAGTGAATTGTAAAATTATTTTTGGAACAAATAAAATCTTAAACCACAAAAAGGGGATAGGTTTTATCCTGGATTAATACATATGCAAATTTTTATCCCGGGAAAATCCGTGTTTTCTGAGAAAATAGTTAAATAGCAGATATTCATGCGGGAGAAATACTCCATCGCGCCTTCACTTCTGAACCGATTGGGCTGAAATTTATAATGGAGATAGAGTATATTCTAGAATCAACTACTTTTTTCTCAGGAAAATCCATTGTTTTCGTGATAATAGGGAAAAACAGATATTCATGCGGGAGAAAATTTATTCCTTCATGCACAACTACTGAATTTTTTTGGTTTAAAGTTGAAATGAAGATAGATTTCATGGAAATTAACACAAAGGGTACTTTTTATTCCGGAAAATGGATGGTTCCCGTAGAATAGTTAAAACTAAAATTTACGCGTGCGAAGCCGCGGGTATCTGCTAGTAAATAAATAATACCACAAAACAATGTTTCATTCAAACATACTCAAGATAAAAATAACAGAAAAGTTGAAAATAATACTGTCACAAGGGTATGTTTACGATCACATTAAACATATTTATAAGTATTCATATGTGCCAGCTTACTCTGCTTATACCGTGCGAAGCCTAGCAAAGCCTCTTTTGTCTGACAACTTCCACATTATCTGCCGAACTCTTATTTAGTCTCGCTACGCTTAGCAAGTCAAAACTACCAAAGCGTATATTTATTTGTTTCTATTTTTTCCCTGATTGACTCGCTAACTTCTCCAAGACTCGAACAGTGTGGGTTAGTCTACCTTCGCAACTTTCGCGCCCCTGATTCAAAATCAGTTAATGCAAAAGTTTATTTTTATAAGTCAGATTACACGGAGTTGGAATAGAAGTTTTGCGGAGCAGCTTTCTTTCGGAAATCCTACAAGGTATGGTAACTTAGCTCGGAAGATTCGTGGATTAATACCGAGTTTGAAATAATTTTGCGCTTTCCACGTAAAATACCTTACAAAGAAACTATTGCACTGAGAATCTCTTGCCAGAAATTTAAAATGAGAATGATCAAAATGTTAGTATCCAGTTTAGTATATTTTTTATGACAGTAAATCATTTATGTCGCCTACGAGTATATTATGTTTTTCGATATTTTTCTCCAAAAATTCTTTATCCGTTAATGGTAAGTGAATATTAAATATTAAATAATAAGTTCAGTAAATTAAAAAGTATAGATAATAATATTGTGACCTTAATACTGTCTACTGAAATTTTAAATAACATAAACATTATTTATTAAACTTCCGGCAAACGTGGGTCGGTACGAGATTACTTCGCTGCCGGACCCCAACGTACGAGTATAGCCACGACGCGAACTCTGGCATGTTATTGTGTAAAAAATTAAAAAGGTTTATTTGCTAAGCTACCGTCAAAGCGTATAATGGGCCAAGCATGTTAAATATTTAGGCGAAACCGAGCATCATCCACAAGAGATACTTTTGGTACACACTCGTACAGTGAATATTATTGTGTGTTTAAGCGGCTGTAAATTTTTGATGCACCAATTTTATTACAAAAGCGAGAAATTCTTTTAAGTTTTTGCCGTAATTAAATTTGGTCTCGTTGGGAAATTTTAAAATGGCTACATGATTTTTAGCGACACCCACTCCGTCATAATACGCCATTAACGCTTGAGCGACGCGGCCTCTAATTCACGTTTAAAAGCCTGCACTCGAGTCAAAGTCAGCTATAATTTCGTCTAAGCCTGCGATACCTAGCAAAAATCTAATTTGTCAAGAATTATATTGTGGCTACTAGAATTCTGGGTCGTAAATTTTTATTCTCTTTAAGTCTCCAAGTCTTTTTTCCTAGATCGTAATAAAAGACGTGATAGGTCTAAGATAACTTTTTATTAACCGAGATGATTGATAACATCCAGTCTTTCTAAACGCAAAATATTTTTGCTGAATGCTGCAAATGGCGGAAGCCTTTCAACCAAAAGGTGAACTTAAATTAACTCTTTTAGTGAAAATATAGCAACTTCTTAGGCTAAATAAGTTGGCAGTGTCTCTACGTATTGTGAACTGTAAAAGTCTCTTCTATCTGGTATTTTGTGCAATACATTTTTTTATAGGATCTGCTTTTCTTACATCTGTCACCTTTCTCCCTCTGCTCATGAAAATATTAGTTTCAGATAGATGTTGCATTACACAAAAAAGTTACAAATAAAGTTGTTGACAGGTTATCTAGTATCTACACTGAAATGTAACGAAAATGATGAAACTCAGCTTTTTGTACTTTTGAATTTACCAATTGTAAACTAGAATGAACACTATATAGTGTGAGAGAATTAATTTAAGTATGGTCAATCTCTAGAATTGTATATCAGTTGTTTACTCTCCGATTGAAAAAAAAAATTGCTAATACGTTTTTTTAATGGCAGTAATTGCTAATAAAGTGACGTCATTCTAAATCCCAAATAAATGGCGGACGGCCAAAGATACATTCTTTTTTGTAAAAGGCATCAAATTGTAGAGTTTGCTGAGAATAATTTGCATAAAGACTAAAGTGACACATATAAGCTTGTTTTTTAGGGTTCCATACCAAAATGGTAAAAATGGAACCCTTATGTTGAGACTTTCTCCATCCGTCCGACAAAAAAAAAATTCAAAAATTTTATTTTTTCACATAGGCCTAACTTACAGGCTCTTGCGAAACGTTAAGACTCTACCGCCTCGTTCGGAAAGTAGCACTGCACCGAGAAGAACGGGCAAGAAACTCGGCACTTGCTTTTTTAAAAAATAATATTTTTTACAATTTTGTTTTAAACAATAATCACATTATAATAAGCATCTTGTGAGCAGACGGAATATACACTTAGATCCAAGGTTCTTTGTCATTTAAAAACTCAATATCTGGGTGACCGAGCTTTGCTCGGTGGCCAATAGAGATGGCAGCAGTAGTCATATTTTTATTTTTTTTGGTAAATTCGACATTTTCTAAAAATGAATCCTAGCTAGATCGATTTATCGCCCCCAAAACCCCCAGTATACTAAATTTCATGAAAATCGTTCGAGCCGTTTCCGAGATCCAGAATATATAGAAATATATATACAAGAATTGCTCGTTTAAAGGTATAAGATTTATTGTATAGTAACCCTTACTTAGAAGATGATTTTTGACAGTTTGTTTGAACCTATGTATAGGTAGGTCCAAAACTGCCTTCGGGATCACGTTATAAAAGCGTATACTCAACCCCACAAAGGATTTTTGTACTCTGCGCAAGCGGTGTGATAATTCAACCAGTTTATGCCCTCCGTGTCTGATTGGTCTATGACTTATGTCAATTCTTCGCTTATAAGTATTAATATTTTGATGAACAAATATTACATTACTGTATATGTACAGCTAATGTAAGGATACCGATCTCCTTAAATTTGTCACGGAGAGATTCTCTAGACTTTAGTTTGTATATAGCCCTGACAGCCCTTTTCTGCAAAACGAAGATCGATTGAATGTCAGCAGCATTTCCCCATAGTAAGATCCCATAGGACATGATACTGTGGAAATATGCGAAATAAACAAGCCTAGCTGTTTCTACATCGGTAAACTGCCTGATTTTTCTGACTGCATACGCAGCAGAGCTAAGTTTATCTGCCAGTGTCTTTATTTGAGCGCCCCACTGGAGTTTACAATCAAGGGTAACTCCTAGAAAAACTGTGGAGTTTTCCATTTTTAGTGTTTCACCATTTACTACGATATTTTTATCAAAGTCTTTCTTTACATTTGGTAACGAAAAATCTATACATTTGTTTTTTTTTGCATTTAAAAGCAGGTTGTTTACCGTGAACCAGTGTGATACCTGCGAGATAGCCCTATTCACATCGTCAAAGTCATTCTTATGTTTGTCAGTTTTAAAAATCAGAGAGGTGTCGTCAGCAAACAGTACTATGTCGCAAGTGCCACTTACATGGAATGGTAAGTCATTAATATACACTAAGAAAAGAAAAGGACCCAGAATTGAACCCTGAGGAACACCCATTATGGTAGTGGAGCTCTGTGACTTTACATCATTTATGCAGACCATTTGACTTCTATCACTCTGATAAGAGGCAATGAGATCAAGTGCTCTGTCTTTGATACCATAGTGATCAAGCTTGAGTAATAGTGTCTTATGCTCAACGCAATCAAAAGCTTTAGATAAGTCACAAAATACACCTATGGCATTCTGAGATTTACCCCAGGCATCATAAATATGCTTAAGGAGTTTTGCACCGGCATCTGTTGTATTTCTACCTTTAGTGAAACCATACTGTTCGGAATGGAGTAATTTATTTGAGTTAAAATGATCCAAAAGTTGGTTTAGTATGATTTTTTCAAAAATTTTACTTAAACACGGCAGGATTGAAATCGGTCTAAAGTTATTGAGATCCTGTTTATTTCCGGATTTGAATAGTGGAATTAGTTTGCCATGTTTCATCAAATTTGGAAAAGTTCCTAAATCGACACACTGGTTAAAAATTATTGCCAAATAAGGTGCTATAATGTCGATTATAAACTAATTTTTATTTATTTTTATGCCTGATTGTTTTTGATTTATTGGGCAAACTGTCGTAAAAAATACCGTTCCCCCCCCCCCCCCCCTTATCTCCGAAGTTTACCAATCGAAAAATATGAAATAATGAAATGAAATGAAATGAAATGAAATGAAATGAAATGAAATGAAATGAAATGAAATGAAATATCTTTATTTCACATAGGCCTAATATATAGGCGCTTGTAAATGGTCCTTATGATATTTGTCACATTTGTATGGCGATAACTCCAAGTCGACTTAAAACTAAGTTTACGAGGGTTCCAACGCGCCCTGCACTGAGAAGAAGCCCACAACAAACTCAGCCGGGTTTTGTTTTCTGTTATCACCACTTCACAAAAGCTTTTAAAACTAATTGAGCTAGTATAATTACAGCAGTTCATTCATCCCCAAGGATTTGATTCATGTAAGTAATCCTTAATACTATAGTAAGCTTTATTAATGAGCTTTCGTTTTACAGCGACTTTGAACTTATTGAGGGATAAGTTTAATATTTCATTAGGGAGTTTGTTATAAAAGCGTATCCCATTGCCTTTAAATGATTTATTTATTTTCTCTAGTCTTGTTTTATGAACTATAAGTTTATTTTTACTTCTAAGGTTGATAGCATGGAGATCGCTTTTCTTAACAAAGTTATTAATATTTTTATGCACATATATCAAGTTATCGAATATATACTGTGCATGTACCGTCATTATATTAAATTCTTTGAATTTTTCTCTTAAAGATTCTCTTGGGCCCATTTTATAAATGGCACGAACAGCCTTCTTCTGCAGCACGAAAATAGTATCAATGTTAGCAGCATTACCCCATAGCAAAAGACCATAGGACATAATGCTGTGAAAATAACTAAAATATACCAGTCGAGCAGTCTGGACGTCTGTCAGCTGCCTAATTTTTTTTACCGCGTACGCAGCAGAACTAAGCCTGTTCGATAAATTATTTATATGAGGGTCCCACTGCAGTTTAGCATCTAACGTTATTCCTAGAAATACAGTTGTGTCTACAAGATCCAATTCCTCTACACCTAGTTTTACATTCGTTTGAATTTGCCTAACATTAGGTAAGGTGAATTTAATACATTTTGTTTTTTTGCTATTGAGAAGCAAATTATTAGCTTCAAACCAATGTACTACTTCTTTGAGACAACTGTTTACATCGTCAAAATTTTTTTTCTGTCGATTAATTTTAAACAAAAGTGATGTATCATCAGCAAACAGTACTATCCCATGCTTGTCCTTAGTAAGGTAAGGAAGGTCATTGATGTAAATAAGGAACAGGAATGGACCCAAAATAGACCCTTGAGGAACTCCCATCTTCACAGTCGACTCAGAAGATCGTTTCCCATTGGCATCTACTTTTTGAATGCGACTGCTCAGATAGGAGCTCATCAAATCAAGAGCTGCACCTTTAATTCCGTAGTGGTGTAACTTCCTGACCAATGTTTCATGCTCAACACAATCAAACGCCTTATAATAATTATGATCAATAGAAATTAACGTATATTTTAAAGGAAAAATAAAATCAACTCGCTGATTAATATACTTTTTTTGATACTAACAATAATCCGCCAAAAAGAAAGTTACGTTTGCGGTTTGCCAACAAAAGCACCTACATGTAAATTATACTTGTAAATTCATGAACAAAAGTGATTCTTTCAATGTTTTACTTCTTTTATAGTATGGTACCCTCGGTGCGCGAGTCCGACTCGCACTTGGCCGTTTTTTTTATTTAAAGAAGGAAATTTATTTCCCCAAGAATCTCGCCTGTGAGCCTAACAAAGAGATGCAAACTAATTCGTATTAGTTACGATTAGTTTCCTAGCTTGTCAGCCGCACTCGTGGCTCATTTTACGGGCTATTCCGGGCCGTTGCACTGCCCTTCAGCGTTCACGCACAGTGGGTGAAATGTTTGGGCAATCGTTCCGTAGATTGTATTCTCTATAATATTTGCTGATATTAATAACTAGTTATGTTCAAATAATAATCATCTATTTAATTTTTTTATCGAAGAGATGAAGCTTCAAGGTAGCACCTCTGACTGTTCCGGTTAAATGCGTATGTGGTAAATAAATTTCACCTACTAAGTGGTTAAGGAAAAAACGTAAGGACGCATGCTGGACTTCCACAATGTTCTCAAAGGTTGGTGTAGCTCGCAGTTGGCCAGTGTGGTTGGCTATGACAAAACCTTCGTGTGTCCAATCTAATTTGAACTAAGATGTCAACGGAACTCTAACAAATAGGAGTTCATGTTACAATGGATTTTTTTAAATTCTTAATTAATCATATCCTGGACTGAAATTTTTTAGGCAACCCACTTGCGATATATTTATTGACATATTTCATTGGATATAAAATAGTTTTCGTCCAATAAGCAGCTCGGTGAAGGTCGTTGTATAGCGGGATCCTAGACCATCCAGAAAGAGTACGTAAACAGAAAATGCTAATCACAATCACAGCACCATGATTCAACATGCGAGCGTCATGAAGTAATGTAAATTTTTCGGAAATATCTAATCTCATTCAATTTTACCATGAATACCGCTTACATTACTATTTCATTCATAATTAAAATACGATCTCACTTAAATGCTGCGTTTTCACGTTGAAACTTAAATATTTAGATACCACATATTGTACCGGTTAGATTCTCATTAGAAATAACATTATGTAAATAGAACTTTGTTTAACCAAGTATCTTCACTTTGCCTGCCGAGCTTGCTCTTGTTATTAACAGAATTGCTGACTTTAGAGTTTTCGTCAAAATTTGTTAAATATTAAAATCTTGATATCAGTTTTCAGTACATTGGAGCGCTGATAAGAGCTCTTTTATTTTAATACATTTTGTAGTAAACTTCATTTTAGACACTGAACACTTTTACGATAGATTTTATAGAATATTCTCAAGTCAGAAAGGATAGGTCCTTTGTTATGAAAGACGCTTTCATTCTAATAAACGCATCCGCCGCTTGACAATGTCTTTATTCGTAAGAATTATATCATTCATCCTTAAAATGGATTCCAAAGGAGGGAAGCAATTTCATTTGTGAGAACCTGCTCCTGCTTATAATCCGTTCGAGGTAATAACATTTCATATTCGTAATAGAATCATTCTGCGTCGCACGGAAACTTTATAGTCTCATTTTCATTGAAAACGTTTAGCAGACATAAACTTGTAGAATAATTTGATGCATAGCTCTAAAGAGGAAAGGGCACAATCTCCGGAGTCCCTTATTCAGTTAATCAACGAACCCTTTCTCCAAAGTGAGCCGTGCTTAAAATATATTTCACGGATACATAATTTTTAATCTTTCGCTATTTTTCTGTAAATAAATATGAAATATTTTGCGAATGCAAAGAATTAGATAGGCAAGGAGTAATTTGAATTTAGATTGAAAAAAAATTCTTGAATGCAATATTTTTAATCTTTTTAGTATTAGCAGTATTTTCATTTTACGTCATTTTAGTATTTTACGTCAGAAATTGATCTGTGATTTCGCCAGATTTGACTGATATGAAATAACGTGGATTTGTAAGTTACTGGGTGACCTGGTAAACGTTGTTTTGCCATTAGGGATATAAAAATAGATACATTGAGATTTAAGCTATCCTATTTTTTAAGTTAGATCAAACTGCACACTGTGTGCAAATTTGATTGAAATTGGTTAAGTAGGTTAAAAGTCAATCGCGGACAAACAACATGACGCGTAGGTAATTAGTTTACATAAATGAAGACAATATCGACTGTTATAAGATTAATAAAATATTTGAACAAGAAAATCATTAGAGCTTTTTTCTTCTGAAAAATATTTGTTTCATTCGCAGATGAGTTGAATGAAGATTGAACTTAATATTTTTTTGAATATACTCTTAGCTATATATTAAAACCTGTTACTCGATTATTATTTACATCTTAATAATACCAAAACTTACTTAATCCCCTGAGAAGACTAAACTACGTTGTAACTAATGAATGAGGCAGCCGACGATTTGGCATATGAGTGACATATTATGACGGCACTTTAAACTTAATGGTTGATATTACAATATTATGATAATGTGATGGTAAAATCTAAAATTGTATCATACAGCGAAAGTAGTATAGTAGTGGCGATAGTTTACCCATTATTTCGTCATTGAGTTTACCCTACTTTTATGCGATACTAGCGCTTAACTCTGACTTTGTCAATGAAAAATTGGTCTAGTTTTCGGGGTTCCTCTGGGAACTCAATTTTATTAATATGTACAGTGTACAAACAGAAAATGAAAATCCCTCAAGTCCATAAAATATGAACTATATAGGAACCATACCGAGCATTGTCTGTCAAGCATTTAATCGGTTTAGTATATTATGTAAGTGTCAAAATAATATGTTATAAATTATATGTTATTTATATGGATTATAATATTATGTTATTAAAACCAATTTATTTATTACAACACTTATTCTGCATGTCGCTAATTAATTACCTATGAAACGTAGATAATTTTTTTTTATATTTCTGTGCAATCTTTACGATTCAAATTTAAATAAGTACAATGCAATGAAGATTTCATTGGATAAATTTTTATAGAGTAACTGCGATGGACATCGTAGAGAATAGCTAATTAAATGTAAGAGGATAAGTAAAAAGCAGTTTACCTTCATAAAAGTTATATGAATATTCCATTCACAAATTAAACTTAGGGAGTGATTTAGATTCACTTTTGAATCATTTTTGTGTTACTATACTCTAGTACTTGGTTACAAAGATTTTTATTGTTTCACTTAAGGCTAACAACATAAAGGTTTGGAAGTTACTAGTGATGTACCTATACATACATTAAAAGAATTGATAGTTGATATTTTAACAAATTAAAGTTTCATGGAATAAAATGGAAGTTTGAATGCAAGTTTACTGTCACGGCCATTTTATCAGATTTTCACACAGAATTATATGTTTTTGCTACGATAACTATGTTATTGCAAGGATCACGCTGCAAGACAGCAGGCTTATCTTGCAACTTTTCATTTCATTTTTCTATTTCCCCGTGGTTAGTAGCCTAACATAATGACAGAAGGGTTAGCTATTTTTTTGCACAACGAATAATACTAGCTTCTGCGCCGAAATGCAGCCAGATTCTTGGCGCAATTTCTCGCAATTAGTTTTTATGCTTATATTTTACTATTAACGATAAAAAAAATATAATTATTTAATTAAAATTTCATATTTATACTTGCTCAAAGTATTTTACAAGGTTTCAGTTTTTACTACAAATATAACTTTGTTAGATAAATAACGTAATTAAATGTGAAAGGAAATGTAGTTTTACGCGTCGTCGGATAGCTCCAAGTTAGGGGGTGCGTACTAACTCGTACCTCTGGAGGTGAACCGGCGCCGCTCGAGTTCGTCGGGACAAGATTTATGTAAGGACTTTTGTTTGTACGAGTAGTTATGTAGGGGGAGCTCATCTACATTCGCCTTCATTCACACCAGATATCTTAAGATCCGTGTACACTTTGTACACGTAGATACCTTTGGGGCTTATTAGCATCTGCTTGAAATATAATACCACTGCTTAATCTGCGTAAATGCAACGTCTTTTTTATTGTTTAAAAAGGGTTCAAATATAAAGTGTGTTCTTTAAATTGAGTTTTAAAGTACAGTTGTCAGTCTAATGCTCGTTTTCAGCAACATTTTAAGAGTCACCTAAGCCCTAAGGTGACAGTTGTTGTAGGTGAAAACTGTCACCTATCGGTTTAAGCATTGAGGCGTTTCCTAGGTTTAGTAAAAACGGCTGTTAGTCTACTAAAAGCATTGTACGCATAACAAATTGAAGTATACTCGTCCATATTTACTTCAAATGCCTACGGTACCAAATGCCAAGGTACGGCTCTTGTGATTAAAGATAATAAATAAGGTATTAAGTTATACTTCGTCAAGAAATAACTAAGCAGAAAAGAAACTAAAGTATACCGTTAAACAAAAAATCTCTGTGGATTACCTGTACAAGTATTGTCTTTATACCGTGCTTCACATAAATTACGACAGAAAGTCTACCTTACAATTAAGTAGCAGTCGCATAGCAGATCCATAACAAAGTACGGAGTACCCTTCTTTTGTCTACCCTCGCAACAGTTACCTTCAACAAGACGTGGAAAAACGCCTCTTTTTAAATTCGACGTATCTACATACTCGTACATATATTTTCCTTTGCAATTTTTTGCCATAGACACATCATCTGGCGTTAGTTTTTGTTGGGACGTAGGAAGTTCTTTTGTCTTTGCTATGAAAGTCAGAACTGTAAGGAATATCTAGCTCTCAGGAGAACTGTATGTAAGCATTGTTTCGAGGAAAAATCTACATCTAGACTTTTATGTAACTCCTCGACGAGCAACACGTGGCTGCGGCTAAGTAATGAAATCGAGCTTTTCATTTTAAAACCGTTATGACGAAAATATCAAACATTGATGGGTATTGTGTAATTATTTAAATAATGTGAAATGATTTATTCTAATATTAATTATACAAGGTTATATAAAAAATACCAAATCACTCTCGGCCTGTATTTGTTTACATTGAAACAAACAACTTTTACTCTACAACTTTTTTTTATTCTATGCTTTGAGAAATATCAAATATTCAATATTTGACAGAGATACTCTACTTGTTCCTACTAATGTAACATCAGCAAGTGGCAATGGTGCGGCGCGCGGCGCGGCGGCGCGCGAAATCGCGGTGCAAAACAATAGTGTAATGTCACTTTACAGTTTTTTTTTGTATAAAGTAAATTAATACTGAATTTTGAAAAGTCATATAAAAAAGTTGTTACCTAGTGTTAATGCAAAAACCTACAAGCTGAAAGGGATTAGATATTTTTATACAACCCTGTAGATTACGCATAAAATGTAACTAGCAAATAAATGTTCGCAGAAATAAAATAAATAGGTTGCGTAATACAACTTTAATTACATACAAAGCTCTATGAGAATAAGATATTTACGAATTTTAAGCTCATCAAATAGTAAAATTACACTTGTTTGCGAAGGAATAACGCATATATTATTACTACTGAAACCCTTAGCTATTTTATAAACGCCTAAATAATGAAAAGGCTAGGGTAAAATTTATAGCGGTTAAAAGCGAAAATAAATTTGAAATGTAGGTAAAACACTTTTGTCATTGCTGGGGTTACCCATTTAGATTTCTTGTTAACGAGTTATTTAATGAGGTGAAGTGGAATAAAATATTTACACGAAGCAGCAGTGAGACACATTTTTGGACAGGAAAATTATGTCGAAGAATTTATTAGGTTATTGCGATTAGAGAATTAATAAAACTTACAAAAATATCGCCTTAGAACAAACGGTGTCTATTATAAAAAAATACGCAACCAATTTATACGTGCATAATTTATAAGTTCATCTTATAGTTTGAAATATTAATATTAAAAAACCTAAGGAATCTCATTGTGTCTCAATGTCTGAAAAAAAAGCGAGTCGAAGGCTCTAGCGCCTTAAACACGTGGTAGAGTTAAACGCGCTAAGGCTGTGTAACAGTTACAAATGTAAGATAGGGCAAATATTCTCAAAAACGCTTTGTGTTATTGATTATTATGTTATATTATGTTAGTGTATGCAATCGGTCCTGATAGTAGGGGAGCCCTCGATGCTAAATCGGTAGTTACTCGAGCGTCGTGAGGCATTGTAAATATTAGGTGCTAAAATGAAAAGGAAGTTATATGAAGATTGTTATTTCAGTACTCCAGTACTGAAAGCTAATACAGGTTTTCAAAAAATAAAAAAAGTATCTGTCCATGAAAGTATGCTCGAGCGCGTCAGATTTTTAAGCTATTGCATAGCTTGAGCGTGGAGACCGAATCCATTATACATATATATAGAAAATAACGTAACACCCCCACCTAAATTCAATTTTTTTTTTAATATTGAAACCGGCAGATTAGGAAAACTCCTCGACACAATTGTCAGATTATGGGGTCAGACCAAAAAGCAAAGAAAAAATTTCAAAGTTATCTTTTTTTACTATAGTTTTTTTTTACTACTATGATGGTTTTTGAAGATGCAGTTTAAGAGTAGTATAAACTTTTTGAGTATGGAACGTTCTAGTAGCAGCGTAAACCGGCAAGTCCAAATTTTGTTTAATTATTCAATTAAACAAAATTTAGCCCAAACTGGGACCAGAATTTTAGACTTCACATTAACATCGTGCCAACTCTACCAGACGGGTTAAGTTAAAATAAAGTATATTTAAAATTACATTTCAAAATAGCATGCAAAATAATTTGATGCATAACCAAAAAAAATATTGAGTTGCAACAGAAATAAAACACATAGCAAGCTCGTAACTTTCAAGTGGAGTGTGCGCTGCAATTAATTGGGATTAGTGTGTGAGGTCGTGCGTTGGCTCATAGTTATTTTTCACGTCACGGAGAGTCCGACGGCGGCGCGGGCGCCACGGGTGGTTGCATTAAACGTGATAAGTGTATTAGTTAATGCTGCTGCTTCATTGCATGAAAAAGCACGTTGTGAGATTGGTTATTTTGGGTTTCTGACTGACCTAGTTGAAGATTTAAGAGTAGGTATACAAATTGACTACGAAAATGCACATGTACAAGTAAGCTGGAAATTCTACACAATTCTTACAATATTATTAAGAAAAAAAAATTTTCAAATATATTTTTTCGGAAACTTTATATTAGTAAAAATATAAAGTAAGGTAAGGTATGTTTTTGTTTTAGTATTTTTTTAATCTATCAATTGTTACTAGATATCAAAATTTCTAAGTTGAGATTTGTATTATTTTTGCGAAATTTAAAAGCAAAAATCTCAGATTGAATGTATTATATTATAATGGACCAATTTGAGAGTTTGTTATTTCAAAACTGTCTGCTCTGGTTTTAAGCTTGCGGAAATGATAGAGCCAAGAAATTTTGCATTCGAATTCAAAAGTGTGTAAGATTAATAATACAAAATTATAGACATTTCAATCCACGAAGACGCGCCACACTCTGAGACTCGCTTACGTTTAATTCGATTCGCATGGAGTTTGACAGAATGGGTCGCGTCAACGTGGATTGACATATCTACAAGTCATCCAGAACCTACTAGTATGTGAGTCAACTCGCACTTAACCGGTTTTTATATCTCGTTTATATGGTAATGAGTCAGCAGCCACGACCGAACACAATTATTAAGTGTAAATGAATGTAGTTGCGAAATCGCTTTTTGAAAAATGGCTACGTGTTCGAAATGATCGGTGCGTTGGCTGCTGCTGAGCTGTCTGAATTTTAAAGCGGTATGTTTAAAGTTTATCCAAAATTAACTTTGCTTATTCCCGAACCCGATTATGTTAATTAGGGAGCTGCCGGTCCAGTTGGAATCGAAATTGAAAACGCTTATAGTGTTGATTTACCTAATCAGTTTGTTTTGTATCGCGCGCATAGAGTAAACTCATTTTATTGATAGAGTAAAATGTCAATTATTATCAAATACGAAGTTTTTGTGCTTTATTAATTTGTTCAAACTTGTAGATGAAATTATTTCAGTGGTTTTACAAGTATACATATAATAAGAAGAAAAATATGATAAAATCATTAAAATTGTCTATGTTATTTCTTACATCCAATAATTTAAATAGCGTTTACACGAAAATATTTTTGAGTGAAAGCTCACATACGAACTTTATATGTTCCCCAATCAAATTGTTTTTTTCCTTAATTATAATCTTTCCTTTTTAATTTTACTGCACGCTGCAAAATCTTCGCACAATCATACTTACTGTTTTCATTAGAAAAAACAATAATGATTTTCCTACAGTAAAAACTAAATGGGCATGATAAACATGTTTATCTAACACCAAACTGAAATTCCTAGATAGTAAATTGCTAACAAAAACTATGCTAAATTATGCAAGCGCATAAATAAAGATGTGACTACGGCGTAGCAGCTCTACGAAGGTACTGTAGCACCAGTTGTACCTTGTACCTACTATAATTTGGCGCTTCTAAACTCTTTAAAACTATTATCATAATTCTCTGTTCATATTTTGTCGTGGCGGTTCTCGCTTGTTTTGTTTGGGCACTTAATTTTGCTCTATACAGCGACTAATAATTAATTGGAACGAAAAGTTTTACTACGTCAGAATATTTTGAAAAAAAAATATTGTCAGAATAATAAAATGCATAGAACTGCCTATGATTGTTATTATTATATAATTAACTAGCTGACCTGGCAAACGTTGTTTTGCTCTTAGGGGGTAATAAAAATAGATAAATTGAGATTTAAACTATCCTATCTCTCAAATTGGATCGAACTGCACATGGTGTGCGAATTTTATTATAATCGGTTAAGTGGTTTAGGAGTCCATTGAGGACAAACATTGTGACACGAGATTTATATATATTAGATAGATTAGTTTTACTATTATATAATTAATCGCCATTAAGCGAGGAAATGCTGCAAGTTTGATGGGTACCTTTGGCCTAGGGGCAACCAGGGGTGGTCTCTTTGATTAGGGTTTTTTTTGTTAGTAAGTATTTAAGGATTTGTTTTAAATTTAGATTTAATTTAGTTTTTATTTAATTTTTGTGAAAGATTGTATGATGCACGCAAAGGAAGGACAATCGACGCGTTGAGATTAACGTAATGTTGGCAACGACAGCTGTCAAAATAATTTCCGGTTATAGAATTTTATTCAAGGAATGGTTTATTTTTCCGATTAGTTTTACTTAATCTACTAAATTTATTAATAAGGAACTTAAGTAGCTACAATTATTATACGTTCTTGCATTACAAAACTAATCTGTAGTTTTATCAATTCAAATATTGTAAAAGAGATAAACTTACTAAAAGTTTAGTTATAGACAAACATTAAAATAAATATGAAATTGAAATAAAATTATGTAAATTACACATACTATTTCTTGTATGGAAATTAACCGACGTCATAATATCAAAATCAACTCCGTCCCAATTTCAAAAGCGAACGATAAGGCTTCGCGATCCAATTTCATGCCTTCATGAGCCTGCACCAATGGGCCCAGAGAAATTTCACTAACATAAAGTTATGATTAATTGAGCCAATAATATGGAGACTACATTGTACTAGAATCTGACAGAGAGCCGTGGTGAACTTAGACGACGCATTTGCCTTAATTTAATGTTATGGCATTATTATAAAGTCTCAATATTGGCCAGAATATAATATGATATCCATTTTTTATTGCTTTATTATAAACTTGGTTTGAAATAATGACAAATATTGAAAATAAAATTCAATCAAAAGTTACAAGCATTTGAATGGTTTGAATTATTTGGCAATCGGTATATTCTACATCAACAGCTTGTCTTTCGACTCTATAAGAATCTCTATAAAAAAACATTACAAATGTGAAAAAATTAAAACAAATGCCTACTTGTGATTTCTTTGAAGTTTTATTGTACTATTCTCAATCCTGATACCTAATCATTGTATTGAGCGTTTTTCTATAGATGGTAGCACCAGTCTTATTAAACACGATGACGAAGTGTTCGAGGAGCGCCCTAATCAAGTTCGGTAGCAAAACGCTGGGACCACCACCGGTTACCACTTCCCAATTCCTGTCTACAGATGTCATAATTGCCTCAGGAAAAGTACAATTATATTACATACAAGAAAAAGTAAAGAGTTTCGATGTATAAATAAACTTATTACCAAATTCTAATCCAACCTCACTCTCGTCAAAGACTACCAAACTTCCTTGTACCAAGAACTAAGAAAATGCAAACATGCCAAAAAGTCACTCCGATACAATGGCGAAGTTTATTCGGTAGGTCGGAAATATCGTTACAAAAAATATGACGTCTGAAAAATTACACGCGTTCACAAATCATGCGGGCCCTCTCTTTTGTGAAAAGTTTCGGCGCTTTCAAAGGAGTTTAACTCGTTCTTAAGCCCTCAAATTTCTTTTTTGTCCGTATACCTACATTTATTGTTCTGTTTGTTTTTTTACGAAAATACGATGAAAATCTTGTTATGAAAATCAATGTGTTACATTATTACTCATGTTTTAGGATTCCATACCTAAATGGTAATGATCGAACCCTTATGGTGAGATTTCCTCCGTCCATCCGTCCGTCGGCCCGTCTGCCACACTCGATAATTTCAGTAACTATTAAAGCTATCGACTTGAAATTTGGAACATTTCGCGACGTAAGAGTCAGATGAACGTAACTACAAAAAATTCAAAAAACGTTTTTTTTCATAAATCGGATCACAATGTGGTCCTCTATGAACTGCCAAAACGACGTATCGATATATTCAATATTTCACAAATTCCAAAAAAACGCATTAACATTTCAACAAATTTCAATAGAACCACAAAAACGCATAATAAATGCCGCTAAATTAGCTTTAATAGTCGCGCAACTAGTTACGGCTATAGGAACGTATTTGCAAAAGCGATATATTTAATTTAAGAAAATATATTGTTTGTTTCACAAAATCATAGAACCATATCAACATAAAAGCTTTTACGTTGTTTTGAGTGCTACAAAATTTTGTTTGGGGCTTAGTTTGAAAAGCCAAAACAACGTATAACTATTTACGTTCCATTGGCACAAACATTTTTGTAAAATAAATTATTTAAGTGACTGCCAAAGCGTCGTAATACGATACACGCTACTCTGGCAGTACTATATTCTTTAATAATTATTTAAGTCCATTGAGAAATACAAACTTACGTTAGGATGGCACGTAAAAGTTGATGTAAGGTCTAAACGTGTTGAAACGCGCAGTGCGGGAAGCTCGCTAATGTGAAGTTTGAAGCATAATGTTTTGTTATTATTTTACCCCGCGTACCTAACGCGTTTACCTAAGAGTGTTTAATTAAAAGTGAAAGGTAATAAAAAGTTCAATAAAATGAAATGAAATGAAATGAAATTCTTTATTTCACATAGGCTTAGATATAGGCTCTCATGAAATGTCGAGACTCTACCGCCAGGTTCGGAAAGCAGGTTTGCACCGAGAAGAACTGGCAAGAAACTCGGTACTTGCTCATGCAATGCATGCAAGTTTTCTAATCATTGTTGATTAGAAAACTTGCATGCCTGAGATTATTCTCCATAATTTTCGGAATCCTGCCAATTCGCACTTGACCAATTAGGTGGGTTGTAGTCAAACGCTTCTCAATCTGTAAAAATTAACGGTATCCATTTTGACATTATTTACCTTATTATTTTTTCTTATCTCAGGAAACTGATGTAGTTAATCACAGCACCATTAACTACAATAATTATTCTGACATCGAAGAAATCAGTAATTGCTCAAACCTGGGTATTCAACCATCCTCTACTGATTTAACGACAACTTTACAAGTGTCACCCTCTGTATTGTCAAGTGTTTTCTGTGAACCTGGACCTTCAACGTCACCTACCAAATTATTTACAACATTGGAAAATGTGTCACTTATTGATTTAAATGAGGATTTGTATTTATCAAATTCGAGCAATGATTGTGAGCCTGCACCAGATGAATGTATCTTATCATCAAGTGCCTTTTCAACTTCGGATACGAGAAACAACGTTTAAATGACGATTTCGTAGATATCAAGCACCTCAAATCCGCATTAATTAAGAATGCTAAGGTGGATTGTGATGGCAACGCTGTCAACTGGCTTAAAATAAGATGGCTACAGTACCGCAAAGACGACAATAAACATATATATTTCAAAAATGACCTGGATGATGACGACTTTAAAATGATTAAGATTATAAGAAGAGGCAAAAGACCACCTGTAAAACAAATTTTGTTTAAAAATGCATATGAAAAACTATTACCTATTTCCGCTGAAAAGTATGAAGATTTGCAGGATTTATGCAGACAGGGTATTATCCCCTCACAGTATCGCAGTTTTTATGAAGGATTCTTAGTTGGAACAACAGATGATAATGAAGACAATTAAGGATTGTCTATACAAATGGCTGAGTGTGGATTTAACCAATTTTTTAATTACTTTTTCGTTTGATTGATTCCGATGATGATATCGAAGACAATAATTTAAGATTATTCTATGCGAATGGCTATGTTTATTATTAAAATTACAAGCTTTCAGCTATAAAGTAAGATTATGTTCTGTTTGATTAATAAACATTTTATTTTTTAATTCATTTTACTAACTCGAAATAAAAGTAAGCTTCAGAAATAACGTATTTCAATACGATAACCTCACGATAACAACAGAAAAATAAGGACCACACTGACGTATGTCTACCAAATTTTAAAAAAACTTTTATGGCTATGACGTAAGCATATATGTATAAATAATTCCTATCTTATACAAAGCTCAAATAGTATACCAGTACAGCGATATATCTTTTTTTTTAGTCAATTATATAGTTTCTCTGTAAATAGCAGATAAAGTCTAAGTAGGCGATTTCTGGCAGTTTTTTCGCTCTCCTGTAAAGTTTGCGAAAACGTAGTTACGTTCATCTGACTCTTACGTCGCGATTTATAATTAAAAAGTGGGAAAACCATGGTTTTGAAATTTCTAAATGAGATAACAATATTGACTGTTGTATTCTTAAACCGATTTCAATTATATTAGTTTTGTGCCTGATAGTTTTTGATTTATTGGGAAAACTGTCAAAAAATACCGTTCCCACTTCAACTTATCTTTGAGGTTTATCGATCGAAAAATCTGAAATGATTATGATCAATAGGCATTTACGTATATTTTTCAGGAAAAATAAAATTTAGTCTCAAACTAGTAAATTTTTTTTTATATTAACAATAAACAACTAAAAACAAAGTTAGGCTTGTTCGTCAATAAAAGTACCTCCTTGTAAAATACAAAAGTGATTCTTTTAACGTATAGTATGGAACCCTCGGTTCGCGAGTCTGACACGCACTTGGCCGGTTGATTTTTACAACAAAAAGCGTCAACCTAAACAATAATCGAGTAAATTCAACACTAGTAAAATTCCATTCATATTTGACATCTAAAATATAAGGACCATTATGCCGTCGTCGTCCGTCGTCAATTATGTCTAAACCTTTGTGGGTATTTTTTTTACCCTTAAAAGTTTTAAAAATGGGTATCATTTTGATGGAGATTGAAGTATTGTTGAAAATGTGAAAAATAGATATTTCCTAAGGCTTCCTCGATGCTCGATGTCACCGGTGTGAATCGAGGCTGGATTAATCGAAGACTGCAGTTACGATTAGTTGATGATTAATACTCGCACGGCGACGCCATCTGCCGAATTAATTGCTTCATTTCCTATAGACGGCACCAAATGGAATTTTGTAGTGTCAGCATCAAAATACGAGTCTCTTAGGTCTCCACAGTGTTACAAACATCTATTTTTATATTATGAATTCGAAAATTTGTATTTTTATATATGCGTTAGCTGAACGCCTCAACAACTAAACTGTTTTTTTTTTTTAATGGAGTTAGCTTATTTGAACATGGAATACTATCCCACTTCTAAATAATAAGGGTTCTCACGGTATTTGTAAAGAACCAGCCCCTAGATTGTCTCAGAAAAACGTATTTATCGTTATCGTAATCGTTTACTAATTCTGCCCGCTGATTGGGTTCCTAATTTGCCGGGCAGAATTCGCTAGCGAGTATAACGTTGAATACGCTTTTCTTACGAAATCAGATCCCAGAATCTACGCGGGCGTCCAGATGTGATAAGAATAACTCAAATTTGATTAATAAACAATAAACAGCTAGCATAATTTTTTACCAGAAAAAATTACTACAATGAAATGTTTCCTGCAGACTCAGTAAGAAACCTGCCATCCAAGCGAGCGAAAGTATAGATAAAACCTGATATGTTATAAAATTACGAGTATAATGAAATAATGAAAACCCAAATTAGCATTAATTTACTAATTGAGTTAACCTTAATAATCTTTATAATTCTTGATAGAAGTAATACCTAGATATGCTCTTGTTGTGTTAAATGGTTATATAATAACAGGTTATATAATATTTAAATTTTTTCGTTGTCCAGTTTACGTGTAATTAATGAAGTAACTATATACTCGTATGATAAAAGCTTTGTTCTCCAAAATATTTTCAGGTATTCACATGATACAAATATTTTTTGCTGACGGTACTGTGATTCAAACGTTCAACGTTTTTGTCTAACTCCATATGCCCGTTTACGTGTTGTAGTCTCTGATTTAGCATGTTACACCTGAATTTTGTTTTTTCGATAGGTTTTTCTATTTCGGCAGTCCATTTTGAACCGACGACCAGTTTGAAATGAACTGACGATCCATAAAACGTTAAGAGCTTTTGAAAAAGTTATTTGTTTTTCCATTTGCACTTTTAGGGACCATTAAATAGTTTTGTACAATTCTGCGTAATGAACGGTATTCTCAAAGATATACTACGACCGTGAGTTCACTCATGTACTCACGTTCGTAGTATATCTTTATTATAGTTTCGTATGTCAATGATTTAGTTGTGCCTTTACTATTTCGGGGTTATAACGAAAATTACTTTCAAATTAAACGTCATGTATTTTGGTTCTTTAGTCTTAATTTGCTTTGAAGCAGAAACACGATTAGATAAAATTTTCTCGATAAATATTTCTCCCAAAAGTTGCTTCAAAATCTCTATTCTCAAGTATTTTTTACCTGAAAATACAATGGTGTAATTGTAACTTTTGTTTTGATGTATTGGTAATAGTAATATACAAAATCGCACAGAACTAATTTTTGTTAACTGGCTTAGTTTTTTAGTAATAAGTTAAAACATAGTTTCCTGTTATATTCTTCCAGAACGCTGCCTTTCGCACCCATCAACGTATTGAGTGAGAGAAAAAAAAAATTCAGCAGATTCTTTTATCGGACATTGATATCGAAACGGATGTCCATTCATCCTCAGTCAGTTTGTGTTTAAACGAGTTGTATCTAAAGAAACAGTTGAAATTTTAATAGTGTGTGCCGCTACTAATGATTCAAGAAGACACGTAAATTTTTCTCGTTTTTCGCTGTTTAACATCGTTGAAACTCTTAAACCGCATAAACGAGTAAACAAACATGAAATTTTCAAAGAGTGACATGAATATTTATCTCAAAATTAAATGTAACAGTGGTGTATTTACAGACAGCGGTTCACCGAAACCTAAGCGTTCTTAAACAAATATCAGAATGATAAAATCAGTTGTCATTGCGGTTGAAACTTGTTTATGTAATTAATTTCTGGTTGGAAATTTAATAATGTCAGCGAGAAGGCAATTAAAAACGGATTATACGTAAAAATGAAGCAAGTGGCGCTTTCGAGTTGGAATCAAACTGGGGTAGATTAAGCAGTAGTCCAGGGGATTATAAGAGAAGCAATTGGTAATGAAATTTGCCCGGAGGAAATGGATAAGGCTAGGCCCTAAGCCTGGTCCAGGCGACCTCTGATTGTATTTGATGAGAGTTTTATCTGTTTTACACTATCAGATCTGCCAATCGTTTAATCAGAATGACTAAATTTGGACTTCGGAAAACTGTATTATTTTTCCGTTTAAATCTCTGATTAATTGTATTTACATTCTAATTTAACTTTTTTATTTTATTTTAGCACACTGACTTATCAATTCATGCTGTTATGTTATCTATTGAGACAATTGATAAATTTTATTTTCCAAAAATAGCTGTACATAAGAGTTTACCATAAATAAAAACAAAAAATCTAATTAAATATTTGTGTACCTGTTAATTCTGAAAACCTTTATTTTTCAAATACGAATAACTTTCAACTGTTATTAAATTCTTTTAAATTATTTATGGGCTCTGTAGGCTAATCATAAATTGCCTGTAATTGTGTGTTTATAATAAATGCCTATTACAGGCAACTTATGAAATGTCGCTATAATATAATACTATCGTAAATTATCTAGTATCCTTATTTTAATTAACAAAGTTTTATCAAATTACTGTAATCGCCTAATCTTTAATTAAAGTTAACCAAAAATAAACTGTAATTTTGACTAACTTTATACGAAACATTATTTGTATTTTAAGGGTTATACTACAAACCTTAGCGACTTTAATTTAATCAGAAACATTATAAATAACTGTTATTATTATTATTATAAATCCTCAAAGTCGATTGAATTGTCCCAATGTCCCATTAGAGCAAGTGGATATATAAGACTACGTTAATTTATAGTTAAAATATGTACAATTTGAAGCTTAAGTGGCAATGGGCGGGGCACATAGCTCGTAGGACCGACGGACGTTGGGGACCCAAAGTGCTGGAATGGCGACCCCCCACGGGAAAGCGGTGTTGGCCGACCTCCGACCAGATGGACTGACGACATTAAAAGAGTCGCGGGAAGGCGCTGGATACAAGTGGCGCAGGACCGTGCGGGCTGAAAATCATTACAGGAGGCCAGGACTATGTCCAGCAGTGGACGTCCGTCGGCTGAAACGATGTAAAATATTTTTTTTTTGATAATAATTAACATTAATGATAATAATAATTTACACCATCATTATTATCATCATTCGACTTTAAACTACTTTCTCAAATTAAAGCCAATCTCCTCAGTTGTTCTTAAATATGTAGACTTTCCTATTCAGAAGATATGTTTAGTTTACTAAGTACATAGTAGCGATAACCAAACGACTAGAGCAATTATTACATCTCAAATATAAACTAGTAGATTGCACAAAGGTCTACGGTCCCTGAGGAGTGAGGAGTGTGTAAAGATAGTATAAAGCCGCTCTAACATCACTGAGGATTGTGATTCGATTAGCAATGGCTCTTCTCTTGGATCTTAATGATTCAAAACCATTCACTGGACTGTTATTATCTGGAAATAAAGGATAAATGTTTTCAATACATCGAAAACAATCAGCCATCTTTTTTTATAATACTAATAATATGTATCTAATCGGAAATTATTTTAAAAGTCATTTTTTTTAACCAATACACACGTGTATTATATAAGCAACTAAAAGTATTCTTGGAGGCTGCAAAAATTGTCCTATTATTAGGTTTTTATTATTTAACCCTTACTCGAATAAAGTGCACTTCTTTTTTATGTCATAAGGGACCACGAATGATATGCAAATGAAGTTAAAATGAACTCAAAAAGTTAGCTGTTACCTCACTGTTGAAAAAACTCGTATAATAAAATTTTATTGATGAAAATTAAGAAATATTTGAACCAATTTTTTAACCTGTGACCATACTTTGCATGAATTTCGCATGAAAAAGGCACTGGTATGAACTATATTGGTAATTTATTGTATTTATTTATTCTGGCACCACCAACCGCGTATCCAGTTTTACCTATTCCTTCACATTATTGGTTGCCTGGTAGAAATCGCTATGCTATGCCGCCAAATTGTACTCCTAAGTTTGTTTGTATTTAATTTATTTATTTCTTTTTATATTTTTATTCTGTGGTATGCAATCAATACAAATATATGAATTTATCTATCTATTTATCTATAATGTTCAGGTTCATACAATACTAAACTAAATCAAATACACCCCAAAGTCGCACAGACATTAGCTATTGGAGGCAAAATAGTTCTCAAGTCCGGCAATAATAAACCAGCAACGCAAAACATCTCAAAGATGCACCCACCGTGGGATGGTACAAAGCTCCATTGTCCCCGAGGACTGTCAACCAAAGCCCGTCGTTACATCAGTACGGATTGTGATTCAATTAGGAGCTTGCTATTCGTCCGCTTAGGTCCTTAACGAGTTGGAACCATAGCATGAAGCCGTTAGGAGCTTGTGCAACATTTTTCAATTGGATTTTACTCTATTCTTCGAAGAGGTATCAATAATTTGCCTTTTTATCATGCATTTATTCGTAGTTGATATATTTAACATTTTATTCTCACTCTAAGACACTGCAGAATATAAAAAGAAAAATCATTTCTAACCAGTCAAATTCTTAAATAGCTGAAATTTGCAAAAAATCCGTTCATGGAATTTAACAAATTTCTCAATTCTCGTTGTTTTCTTGAGCGAAACAGGGCTGGGTAAACTAATCAGTATTTCATTAAATTAATACTTAATAAGATGTAGTAAACCATAAACAACCATATCTTAACGTATTTTGAAAAAAGGCAAAAACGTATTTCAAAGTTTATCTGAGTTAAACACTTCATCCAAGGTCATACCTACATTTGATTCTCGCGTTCAGTTTTAATATCTTGTAAATAAAATATCAACAGATACGCATTCACTTTACATATAATAATAATTTTTCAAGACATGTTTAAGGCGGAAGCTAGTGTTCTTATATACTGGAATCTGGGGTATGTCTCTTGCCATACGCAGCACACAATAATTAATCATGGCTCCTATACAGACAAAAGGCGTTTCAGCTCTAGTACTATCACGTAAGATTCCAGCCCTATGTTATCCCAGATCCGTATAAGCAGGTAGATGCTCCTTCTGGTTTAACGCAAACCTCAGACAAAATAGTCTTTCAAGTAACGACATTAGATAAAAACAAAAAAAATGTAAACTGTCTGTTTTAATTTTTTAATACGAAAAATAACCGGCTAAGTGCAAGTCGGACTCGCGCACCGAGGGTTCCATACCATAAAAAAGTTAAACATTAAAAGAATCACTTTGGTTCATGAATTTACGAGTATAATTTACATGTAGGTACTTTTGTTGGCGAACCGCAAACATAACTCTTAACTTTTCGTTTTTGCTGGTTTATTGTTATTATCAAAAAAATTATAATAGTTAGAGAGTTGATTTTATTTTTCCTGTAAAATATACGTTTACTTTTATTGATCATAATTATTCCAGATTTTTCGATTGGTAAACTTCGGAGATAACGGGGGGGGGGGAACGGTATTTTTTTCGACAGTTTGCCCAATAAATCGAAAACTATCAGGCAGAAAAATAAATAAAAATCGGTTTTAGAATACACAAGTAACGCCCTTTCATATGACACCCCATTCAATATTGTTATCTCATTTTGAATATTTGAAGTCCCGATTTTCCCCTCCTTTTAAATAAAAATTAAAATAATTATGAATATTTTATGATTGCAATGGCGTTGGGTCACTGTTACCTACCTAAAACTATTCCAAATGACATGGCCAGATTCTGCCCTCGAATCGTCAAAAAAAACATTTATGGTCAATAATAATTAATATGTGAAAATTCCTTTTATAATTAAATAAAATATATCGCAACAATTATATTTCTCTAGAACTAGCGAGGAAAAATCACAAAAAAATATGAATGTGAGTTGTTATTTTTGTTTGTTTTTATTATTGGTAGGTACATTTTGCATTGGCGTTTGGATACACGTACAGTATAAACGCTTTTTTTTAGCGCTTATGGTCAGATAGTAACGAAAAATATTACTAAACAAAATATAATAAATTAAGTAAAATAATGCACGACGGTCAGAATTATGGTTTTAGTATGTATAAGATTCACGATTATCGCAAACAAGGCTTTTTATGCACAGCACTAAATGATCACGTTACTTTACGCATCCGAATTCCGAAATCAATTTCAGACTGCATTTACGTTTGAAGCGCCATCTGTTTTTTGGAACTGTCACTATTTCTACCTTCCTACCTTTACTACCTATTCTAAGGAATTCAATATTCTGGCGCCAACCGCAAGTTCTTTGAAAATACTATGGTTGAATATTAACAAGATTTGATTTTTGTGGTTCTCGATGCTATTTATCGGACTTTTTTATGAATCTAAATGCATATTTTTTGTATAATAAAGTGAGTAAACAAATTGCATAGCAATTTTTTATTAAAAAATCATTGCTATTAAAAACGGTTAGGCGCATTTTGTTGCAAATTGTTATGCTGATATATGATTCTCTCGCTAGTTCTCTGATCATAAAACTTAAACGAATGTAAAGACATAATTATAAGCTTTAATATGACGTATTGTTTGTCGATGACCATGAATATTTTTTCCAGGGCACAGCTCCATACAAGTTTCGGCCATGTCCAAACAAGTCGATAGCTTTGATAGTAACTGAAATAATCGAGTGTGACAGACGGACGGACGGACGGACGGACGGACCGATGGACGGAGAAAGTCTCACCATAAGGGTTCCATTTTCACCAAATTGGTATGGAACCCTAAAAATTAAAAATTTCGATTTGGAAGTATATTAATATGTTTTAAGCCTTTTTTTTTGGAAAATATCGTTTGACGTGGCTAAATATTTGTAATTCTATAATTATTAATTTTGTATATCAAAGATTAATGCTGGGTGATGCATGATGATGTGATAACAATCTGAAGTTTTCTTTTTATTTAAATAGTTACAATTATTTATTTGCTGAAAAATTTGGAAGAACAAAAACACTGCATTATGATAATACAATATTGTTATTATCACGCCTAATGCTTGTGGCAACCCTTATTTTTCGTATCTCTGCTTTCGTGCCGCGTACCGGTGATTATTTTTAATTTCCACCGCTCCGCTGTCGGAAAGCATGTTGTACAAACCGTTTTGTGGGCTTTTTTAATGAACGCCGCCAAGTTACGACTTTGACGTTTGCTTTGACATTACTCTGGAACCACCAGCGTATGTTACTGCCGCTATGGCACTCGGTGTCGAATAAAAGTGTTATTATTATTTCTTTATTTACTAGCGCGGCGACTGGACACCGCTTGCACTTATTTTAACGTTTCCTTCGGGACAAGCTCAGGTTAGGAAATTTTATAGGTGACCTACCTCTTAAGCTGCTTTACTGTGGCTTTAAAATATCGTGAAAATTTTGGTGAAATCTATTATAAGTTTATGAAGCATATCTATAAAATGGTACAGTAGCTTAAACCTCTTGATTGTAATTTCTAAAAAAAATAAAGTCGTACTGTGATTGAAAAAAAGCTTTAATATTCTCACATTCACTGATTCGCGTAGTCATTTTAGTTATAATAGAGAAAGTGTATGTGTAAAAATTACATTTATGCCACTATTATAGTGTGCAACCCTTAGATCAAAATAATTTATAATATTTAACATTTTATTTAAAATATTTCTATAATAATAATAATCAATGACCCACCACATCACAATGACCCACCACATCATAAAAGAAATAACGTTCTCCTATGAAGGTTCTTTTTCTTAGTCGTAACTCTTGCCAGAGTCGTTGTGGTATGTGAGTTTTACAACACTTTAAAGGCAAAATTTAAAAGTAAAAAAAAACAAGTACGACGTGAGAGTTTACGCTTCTTTTCAGTAACTTTTGCATATCTTTTTCTATAAAAATAGAAATATATTTGCATTACTATAATTCACAAGTAGTAAGACATAAACATTACATTAGAAGAAAGAAGTTTAAGTCCATTGAAGAATAAAACGAGCAGAATAGAGCGAAGCAGTACCATTTATGTTTTTGTAACAAACATTGTTATCAAAAGCGATACCTAGATACTTTATTGCTGCAAAATGAAATAAAGTAAAACTGCAGGTAGACGCTTTTCTCTGTAAGTGAGTTTTCTATTTAGTGTCACTTGTCTTCCTTTGAATTTAACGACCTCGCAAGGACACGAGTGAAATCTCGGTTTAACGTATAGACGATGTTAGAAAAAGCATCTTCTTTTTTTATTATCGAGCTTAAAGCTCCACAGTCCGTTGCATTTGCATATAAACGAATGATGTAAAAAAATCCATTATAATCAATCCAGACCTTCAACCATTGCCACATATCGCTGTACTTCAGCAATGACTAGGTTGGAAATACTTCACCAAATTTTACGATTTTTTGAGTAAATTCAATAGGTCTAAAAAAAAGATATAAACTTTTTCATACCATTTAGTGAGAAATAATTTATATGGAAAAGACAACGTTTGCCAGCTCAGATAGTCAATTATATTTGTTTTAAAATTTATAACCATCGTCAAATGTCAATTTTAAACCAACTTAGAGCGTTAATAAACAATAAAAGCAAGAAAATAAAAGTAAAACGAATTAATTACATACAATTTCAAATAACTACATTATTATTAAAATCTTATCAAATATTTTACAACGCACCAAGCAAGACTCTAAGTCAAGGACAAGTCAAATAAACCTTATATAGGTAAATTGCATACAACTTACTTTTCTCTCGCATAATACATAATTGCATAAATAACGCAAAAAAATACAACTTCTTCATTACAGCTCAATAATAGGTACTGAAACGTAATGATGTAATATAATTATGAAAAAAACTTAAATTGTTTCGAATAAAGCATTATTATGTTCAAGTCAATGTTAAAAGAAATTATAGATACAATCATAATTTTATCGTAAAGAACTTGCAAGAAAGTTATTTAGTCAAGTTTCTTATAAAAGAAAACAAATTTAACGAAATCAAAAGTTTTGTACAGAATATACGCGCTATAAAACGAGAATGGATCTAATAAATACTTGTCCCCTAAACCATTACCGAACAAAAGGATATCTTAGATAATCAAAAAACTATCAAAGTTTCGCAATTCTGTGCCAACTCTATATTGCATTCGTCAGTGTCTTCCAACTTTTATTGCTACATATGCAATAACTACTCATAACACAATCTCAAGAGCGTAGCTCTTCACGAAACAGAAACGAAACCGCATACCGACCACCAAAACAATTTCAAAATGGAACAAGGGTGCCTCATACTTTGCATGAAAATGCCGAGACGTCAACGTTTACAAATAACTCCTTGGTCCCGTCGAGCCATTTTTTGTTTTCCTCTTTACTGAAAGTTATGACACAAATATGAAAACATTCAAATTGAATCGTAGCCAAATGTAAGAGTATGTTAACTGTTAAGATGCGATTGCGAGAGGCCAAGTGGTCGCCGCGTACCAATCGGTAGGCTGGAGACGGTCTGGAGGCATCTGCTACGCGCGCCGTAGGCCGGTGCTACGCGCCGCGGTTACGACAACTTGCGTGCATGCGACTGGCAGCTGCTATGTCGTGGAGGTTGATAAAATAGTACGTTTTTATTGCGCTGATAAAATTAATGTGAACCATTTTAAAATCATCTGATTCAGTCACAGCAGGGTTGAACAATATATGATTTTTTTGTATAAACTACTAGGTATATTTAAACTGCGTTATCCAAAAGAAAATAAAATTAAAAAATTTAGTACATGCATGTAATTAAACTCATAGAAGTATTTTTAACGGAGGCAATACATGAAATATTAGGAGGATCGGGGAGCATCATTAGCCTGTCCATAATTTCGATAAATCAATGCTAATTGGAGGTAAGAGTTCGACAGCCGGTTCCAACGCAAGAATATTTCAGAGCCGCCGCGGTGATAAATCAAACTCGAAACCGTAATGAAAGCGAACGGATCGCGTCGCGAGGAGAGGGAGGAAAAAATATCACGGAAAAAATCAGGTGCGTCCCCCGGTCGGTGCCGAGAGAAAAACAGTCGGGCGTCGCGGCCGGGCCGGGGGCGGCGGCGTGGGGTGGGGTGGCGGTCGATGCGGGGCGGGCCGTGCGCGCGCTGGCTGGCGCGTGGAGCCGCTCGCGTGGGGCTGCTCGCTCACTCGGCCGCGCCGCTCCTCTCGCGCCGACGCCGGCCGCGCCGCGCGCTCTCGTCACGTGTCCGCTCCGACTTTACATGTCCAAAGTGCTCAAGTCAGTGCTCCCGATCGCAACCGCGCGAGTGCTCCCGCAGCCGATCTCCGAGCCGGACCCGACCCGCACGCCGCTCAGGGTTAGTACGCGTCCAGCAGACCAGCTCTCGTGATCGATAGCGCGCGATACCAAAAGTTTATTTCGGGAGCGTAAAGTTTGTCGAGTGGAGTGCGCGCCTCGGATGCACTTCGCGGGGCCACGAGTGGCCGCCGTCGGCCGCGCGGCGCCGTCGTGTCGCTCTCCGGGCGCTTGCGACCCTCGATAAAAACAACAAACATACCCGACCTGACCGTGCAAACCACTCAGTGCGAAACTCGTCCGTAGCGCTCTTTCGAACGGATCTAAAATCAGCGTACGGCCGTAATGTTTTGTATTAATGTACGAAATTTTACGATAAGATAAGAGTTGCTACACTAATTGCTAGAAATAAAATTGTAGGATTGCATGTAACGGTGATATTAACTGTGAAATGTTCAACTTTAGGGTTTCTCTTAAATACGCCGGTTGGCTGTTTTATGGGGAAAGAAATTAGGGGTGGCATTAATTGACACGTTTCCGACAGTGTGAGCGTGAAAAGGTTATTTTTAACAAAACATAAAAAATGGTGAAAAATCATAATCAAAATGTTGTAACAGGTAAAAAGTAATAAAGTTAAAGTGTTACTTAAAGTTTCCGAGAAAACAGGTATGTACTGTAGTGTACCAGTAAAAAAATTTAGAAAAACATGCGAAAAAAACATAGTTTTGTAGAAATAAATAGACCATCAGAGTTGGATGTGAGTCTATATTAGATTTTGCCTAACTTACAATTTCATCATTTACTTGAATAAAAAAAAAATGCGACGCGCTTTTCTTATTAAATGCTTTAAATACTATAATTTTAATATGATGAATATCACCTGTAGCGTTGCTGTGAATTTCATTTCTTTCACGCTCATACGGCCGGTCGAGCAGACTCAACCGCATTACTTAAATACGCGCCAAGAAATTTCTGTTACGAAAATATTTTTAGCCAAGTGTTATTCTTGATTTATCGCACGAGAGTTCGATTAATTTTAATACATGCACAATCCATTTCTGCAGTATCTCATTTTAACGGATGCAGTTATTATATAGGAATTTCATTTCAAACGCGATTCGGAGAATCTACAATTGCTGCAAAACTTTAAACTGGCGTTGGAGTTCGAGATGCTTTTGAAATAAGGCAGATTTGGTAGAATATAGTTTTCAGCTTGGCGAGTTAATTTGTGCATTATTCGCGGAATTTAGTGCACAAAAGTAAAATACGAACTAAAAAATCTGTGATTTATTCATAAATCAAACTATCTTTACGTATGTCACGTTTACCTTCTAATATTTGTTTTGCGTGACTCCTTATAAAAGTCAATCAGTTTATTTTCTATGCATTAAGCAACAATCATAATAACATTGTGTAAGCGGAATTGTTCAGGTAACGTGGCACAGTTATTGTTTACATTGTTTGAAATACGAATATTTACCATAATTGTAATTTTCAGGAATTAAAATTAAATTCGCGTGCTTTAATAAACTTTACTTACCTCAGTACCTGTCATTACATTAAACTGTATATAATAGTCAAAAGCTCTATATTAAGAGTCCAATATATTACATTATGCTCAAATATAACCTTACCTTGTATATCCTACCAAAAGCGACAAGATTTATGATGGAAAATGTTTGCTTGGGCGTCACTAGGGGACCATCAAAATGAGGTATTATCGTGGCATTATCCTATTCACCTTTTTGTTCCGCTTTCCTATATAGAAGTGAACATCACAGTTTTTTAAATATTATAGTCAACTATATCATTTATATAATTAATAAAGATTTATATAAGAATAACTCAAAAATACTGAAAAACTTCTTGCCAAAATAAATACTTGTATCACTCCTTCAATTATTTTATAATCTGTTAGGTCATAACACTTCACTTAATAATATTGTGAAATATAATGATTTATTTCATATAGGTCTAACTAACAAGCACTTATGAATAGTATGTTAATTATTATACTGATTTCATTTAATTTAATTTCATTTCATACATCTTAATATTATGTTCGTTACTAATGTTACCTACTTTAAACATAAAAATACAGTATATATATACTGAGCCAAAAGAACGTATATGTAGTATTAAATTTCCAAGTCCCAGTTTGTATTTTATCGCCGTCATTTCTTTTGCCATTTCATGAATATATAAATCTTTTTAGATTATAGATGTACATATAAACATATTATTTTTTAGCTTGCTTGAGATACTTGTGAAACGTGATTTAGATTTTATATGGTAAAAGTAGTGTAGCACTTTAGATATATTACATTAGTAAGCCATAAAAATAGGAATTGTAGATAAGTAAAGAAGCACGTAGTCTGTGGAAATATAAGCTAGTTTAACCACCGAAAATAAGTTAGAGAGCCTAGCTAGATTTACTTAGGTAGTATGTTTTGTAAGCTAGACTAATCGAATATGGCATGAAATTCTAATGGATTTTGGCTACTAAGTACTAGCTCGGAAAAATATTTCTCAAAATGTCGTAATACATTCAAATTCGTGTCTATTACAATCTGACGCCTGTAATTCCAAAAATTCTATGAAATGTAATTAATTCCTTAGAGCTTGTTTTCGCATTGTAATCCCATTTTTATGTATCCCAGTATTTTAGACTACACAACCTGAAAAATTTTTTTTGGTTCTACAGATTTTAGCTTAGCTGTTGTCAACTTTCTCACTTTCTATGTTTAATTTAATTTATTATTGAAATTTTAAATATAACACGAGTATATACACAGCCTACAGTCAGGGAATAAATATCTATATCACCTGAAACAAAAATACTCTAAAGTTCAAAAAACATATTTATACTTTGTAACGGTTTTATAAAACCTGGGAATTAGTTAATAGATAACTGGGCATTAACAAACTATGGCAGTACCGCCAGTCAGCAGAATACTGCAACCGAATACGTTAGCAGCGCGCTAAATTCACCAAAAATCTTTGTTCGTGAAAATAAACTTGATGTATGCATAGTAAAACTCTGTACTACCTTCAATCTTGCAGGCAAACATCGAAACTCGAACTTGCATTGAAGTTTTACTAGTTAATCCACAAATTGACAAGGCATCTTAATCAAAGTCCAAATTAAGCGCGTTTTAGCTTTTGACAAGAATTTGAAGGGGAAAACAACTTATTACGATTTTATTATTTTAAGAATTAAAAACATGCAAATACAAAGCTGTAGTACATTAACAAGTTGTTACATCAAAGTAAATTTTAAGTGTTTTGAATCGCCGTCAAAAGAAAAAGTATGTTCAGAGTGACGAAGACAAAGTAGCTGTAACTTACGGCTTAAGTTTTTAAACAGTAACGGAAACTCGGAGTGCTTTTTTAATTTTTGCTCTTTCGCTTTGAGGTATACAGAAAATGTGTGCTTGTGATGCATATTTTTGTTCTGCTTGGAAACCATTTGCTAAAAACAGGGACTAACAGCAGTTTTCACTTAACCTAGGAAACGCCTAAATCGAATGCTTAGCCCTAAGGTGACAGTTGTTGTAGGTGAAAACTGTCACCTATCGGCTTAAGCATCGATTTAGGCGTTTCCCAGGATTAGTGAAAACGGCTGTAAATGATTGAAATCTTTTAAAGACGTAGGACAAAAGGTTACAATAAAATTTACTAAAGTCACATAAAAAAATTAAAATATTGTTTTTCATATTGCATATGTACGACCGACTTAAATTGTTAATAAAAAAATCAAATATTTAAAATTTATGGTCAAATACGAGTCAGGCTCGTGCACTGAGTTCCTTACTGTAGCGACGGATTCTCAGTAATAATGTAATTGCGTAGTGTGGCATATTTGCAAATGTAATTTTTTCAGATTATTTTACAGCTTTTAAAATGTTCAATTACAATTTTTTTCGAAGAGCAGGTAAAAAGTCGAAAACGACTCTACATTTTGACTGGGTAGACTTACATGCTCGATGTTTTTTTGCCCTATAAAGAGACCGTAGACTTCAGTAGCAATCTCAACTTAATTGCTAATAGGGCAAGATACAATTATGTTAAAAGCTATAAGTTTTTTTTTAGGCTATACAAGTTAGTACTTGACTGCGATCTCACCTGATGGTAAGTGACGATGCAGTCGAAGATGTTAGCGTACTAACTTGGAAGGGGTAAGTTAAGTCACCCCAACGGTTTCTACACAGCATCGTACCGGAACGCTAAATCGCTTGGCGGTACGTCTTTGCTGGTAGGGTGGTAACTAGCCACGGCCAAAGCCTCCCACCAGACCAGACTTGAGCTAATTTAGAAATTATAAAATTCCAAAGTGGCCCGTGGCGGGAATCGAACCCGCGACCTCCCACTCGAATCCGAGCGTGCGTCCCCTGCGCCACGGAGGTCGTCGCAGACAGACGAGCAGACGGACAAGGAAGAGGTTACAGAAGAGATCTTTTTTCCTTGAACGTATTAAAAAACCAAACATCGACCTTATTGCATAGATATAAAGTATGAAATACGAAAACAATTTTTATCCGGTTAACCTGGCGAAAGTTTAGTGAAGCCTAACAGCAATCTGATGTTTCTGTCCCAGTGCAGAGTAAACAAAGCTAATGATGGAGTGGCGACAATGATGATAGATGAAACTTATATCATACGCAGTTAGTCAAGACGTGATATATCATTCCCCCTTCCGATGCGTGAAACTTGCACTAAGTTACTGTTGCTATTGTGATCCGATTACAACTAATGCTCTTGACGAGCTTTGTGTTTCTCATCTATTTGGTAAATCTAGTTGACATTATACCAAGTCCATTCTAGTCTTTAAATAGAATGGACTCGATATACATCTATTATCTACTTTCAATTATTAGAATGGAGGTATTTTATGGTTGAACTTTAAGTATTAACTGTAATGTTGAGTTCAATTATTATTGTTGAGTCATAATACATAACATCATATGTTTTGGATTATTTGTGACGATTTATACATATTACATGAGAAGTAAAATTTAAACATTACTACACCAAAGCTCTGAATTTGTCTCCAGACGGAAGTTGAATGACAAAGACAGTAAATATTGTTCTTTTGGATATAATTTAAGATTTTTAACATTTCTTTAAGTTAAGTGAAACTTATTTTTGTTTTCACTAATTTTTATGATATGAAAAAAAAACAACAAATTCTTCATTTAATTTCTTCGATCAAATATCAAATGAACATAATTTACATAACGAAATTAAAGGCATATGAAATGTCATACATATAATAGATAGATTTACCAAACAAAAAAAAAAAAAAAAAATATCGGGTTTTGTTCATTCATTTCTTGTTCATCCGTTGCAACCTTCGATATTATGTAGGCAGCTGATGAGTAGGTATACTAGTCAACATTAACATTTGAAAAATGAAAATCATTTTTAATTAACGTCGGCATTGAAAGACAAAATGGCTGTTTTTGAACAAACCTGGGAGACTGATTTCAATTCCCAGATTACTTTTTGTTCCTGTGTAGTCATTTTTTTACGAATATCTACAAAATTTAAGTGTACTGATTTTAAAATAATGTTTTCTTTTTTTTTCATTTATTCTCTTTCTTTTTTAATGGGAAATTTTTTTTTAAAATTATTGTGTTATAGTACTCAAGTCATACATAAAGTATTTATAAATCATTTCCTAAGCACTATAATATATTGATTTGTTTATATGAAACAACAATTGTTTCGATGATAACTTAGAACTATACAACCAGCGAAGCAGCGTGGCTTATCTTAATACTATATTTATATTTTACTCAATATTATTATATTAATTTTCCCTATTACCCTAAATTACTAATGAGTTTCCATCAGTAATATAATACTGTACTGGTAAGAAGGTGCAAAGGGCCTTTTTAAACACGGCCTGAAATAAATGATAGAATAATATGCCGTCAAAGATAAGTTAATTATGGCGTTTAGCTAAACGGATCGTTTGAACGTGAAGCTCACTCGTGGTATTTGCTTTCTAATTGACCGCTCTGTATAATTGAATATAAAACAAGACCGCTGCCGCCGCCTTAAGCTGTTTGACGAAGTAATAGTTGTTCTTGTTGTAATTACTTGTAGTTTGTTTAGAAGGTTATTATTACCGCTGCTTCCCCGGAGAGCTAGCTAGGGGTTGCTCTTTACTAATTCAACACCTAACATGCGCCATATATCTATATTTAATGCCGATTAGCGGTGGTCTTGCTTTTATATTCATTCATTACGTAGAATATTTATCGTAATTGTCGTGTCTGGGGTAGTTTGGTTAACGTATAAAAACTTAAGCTTGTAACTAAATTTCTGGGTAGGTAACTATAAGTACCTAGTGGGTATTAGGGGTTAGTCAAACATTCTTGCAATATGATATGACAAAAACCCTTGCATTTGCAGAAGGAATTACATGGCAGCACACGCCATTTCTTTCTTTCTCGTGGTGAGTGCTAGACGTCGGCGTGAGGTGACGTCACTGAACAGTATAGACAGTTTCTTCATATGATCCCAGGTATGTGGTGGACAAACGGCAGGTAAGAACCTGCCGTTTGTCCACCACAACCATTACCGGGATGTCATCAAGAACGTGCAGACCCAGACAGCGCCGACGTAACGGTCATATATTTACTTTAGTCGTACACATTTAACAGGCCCGTTTTGACGTTTAAGAAAGACCATAGAATGTTACTTGGAACGAATCTTAAAGAAACAATAAAATTACAATTTATTAGACAAAATGGCTAAAAGAAATTTTTGGCGCCTTACTTAACTGTTTACGTCGTTAACATACTTGTAGTTTAAAGTCTCTACTTTCACTCAAATAATAATATTAATTAGATACATTTTCTCTCTTTCCGGATCTTTAGTAGCAAAACTTAATTCTTACGTATACATTTAATTTATATACAGAAAAAAGATGATTTGCGGATCATTATATGCTTTATAGAAGAGTAAGAAATTAAAATTTCAGCATTATATTTGAATTGTTCTAAATTTTGCATAGCTGAAAAGTATTAAAATTTAACTAGTGCCACGTAAATCGAGTTCCATTCCGCAGCTGATTAAGCATTTGAAGTAATCCTAAGATAAAATAGTACCATATTAAAACTTAGTCCGCCGGCCACTCTGTTGGAATATTTCCTTGATCACATATAATTAATCGCATCAACATATTTTAACTCGTATTAGAGTTGAACTGGAGCACTCTCACCTCAGAGCAAACTTTCATACTTATGTAGTTTCAATACAGTTGTGAACTTTCCCTATGATGGTAGAACATTAATTACGAGACGAGAGCAGCCGAATAGGACGCTGTATGAAGTTTAAACGCGTAGATTTACGATCGACCCTTTCATTAAACAGGTATTAAGGAGACAGATAAGTGTATAGATTACACATTTGCACATATAACTTTGCGAACTTTGTGTGGAAGCGTTATGTGATTAATTATTAATGATCAAACGAACTTGCAAAGTGAAGTTCGATCATAATTATATGAATTCGCTTCATTTGAAGATAATTATCGACATAGTAGTACCTTCTATTGTACAGGCACTTTTCGCGCTTTTAGAATTAAGTCACTCAATTGATTTTTGTTTTCCTGTGGGTAGTCCCACCGATATTATATATTCTGTGGTCTCACCAGCCGTCATCATTATTTTAGAGTAACACAAAATTTTCTGATTAGGGTTGGGAGGGAGGGTGTTTATATCTTCAAATGAAGCGAATTCATATAATTATGATCGAACTTCACTTTGCAAGTTCGTTTGATCATTAATTATATTTCATTTCGCTTCATTTTTCAGATAATTATCGACATAGTAGATGTTTAGAGACGAAAATTTTGTGAAGGTAAAAACTTTAACTATGTTAGTGTGTTTATCATGGTAAATCAACGTTTATTTAAAGAATAAACCTTACACAACGTCTCTAAGGTACATAAGAAATAAGAATCTATTTCATTAATCAATTAATAATCAGTTCAGAAAATAACATTACCTCCTAATGTTTTATCAATCATACTCAGTTAACGGCTGTTAAATTAGTACACGAAGGACAATATTATTATGTTTGCGAATGTTTAGTCCAGTTAGCTGTTTTTCTAATAACATCTAACGATCAATATATCGGAATCGTGTGCCGTAGATGTGGCGGTGGTGTGCCGCGTGCGGTGCGGGCCGAACGTCGACACATCCACTCCGCTTTCGCTCAACACTTTATTCATCTACTGATGGTTTGATGAGTTGCCGGTCTGGGCGGCTTTTATGCGTTAAAATTAGCGAATTGACGTTGATGGCCTCCTTTGTTCCGTGACAAATATGTAATCTTTTATGAAGATAGGATATTGATCTATTTTCTACAAAATAGGGTAAAGATATTTATATTGTTGATACCTTAATTTCGTCATCATCATTACGCCTGAGGGGCCGTTTACTATAAAATTCTCTAGTTTTATACGTGAGAAAGTTTGCAAGTGTGCTGTAAAGAGTGCAAGTAAAATAACTAATTTTTTCCGTGATATTTTCTAACGTAAGGTCCCCATAGTCCTATTGGCAAACAAATTTTATACGATCTCAAGTAAACAAATATTTTGGTTTTAATGGTTTTAACTTATAAGCGCTTTTAAGTAAGCGTTCTATTTGGTCGATACTAGATAGGTTATTCATTACCGAAAAACAGCGGTAACGCGGAGCGATGAGTATTTAATGATTCATACGCAGCTCCATTATTATACTGTTCTGTGAGAAAAATTACAATGGATGAAGTTGACAATTTATAAAGGCTATGGTTATTGATACGATAGAACTGTCACCATAATTATAATGTATTTTTGGACAAGGATGCCATAATAAAGCCTTATGTCAATCCCTGGGGTTCCGCTTGTTGTGAATTTCAGGGTAAGATTCTTCTCTGGACGGTGAGGTCCCGGAAGAGGACGAACTAATATTGAAATTAGGGATAACAAATATAGTTTCGTTTTGAACGATCCTCATTAACAAGGGGAACCAAGGCTCTGATGGCCAATAGGGCAATGCTAAGATATCCTCGGCTTGATCCATTAAATTTTTGTTAACATTTTAAAGCCACTGAAACTGGTGGAAATGCGTAAAAACAATCATTTATTTATAACATAATTTAAATGCATCTCCTGTCAGAAGATTAGGATCTTGTCTCCGAGATGCGTAATTTTTACATTTCCCATTAGTGTAAGGAACGAAAAGGTCAATTGTTGCTTCTCCGAATGCTGACGTCACTAGTTGATAAAGATAGTTACCATTATAATGTATTAGGATTTTCTCGATGAGATTCCTGGTCAGCTTTTACATTGTCTTTTGTATTTATATATTACGATAAAAAAATAACCAAAATATATTTCGTTCCTCGCACCATTGCCGAATGGATCTTTTTAATTCACTAAGGTGAGGAAACTGAATTCCTCCCATCGTCAAAATTAAGAACTGCAAGGGTGTTTAATAAGGTAAGAGTGTCCGCCAACCACCACTGTAAGTTTGGAAGGATATCATTATTAGGTTTTTATTTATTCGTCGTAATTTTGGTGTAAAATGAGAGCCAGAAATTCTTGCCTCTCCAGTGTTTTGGTACATAACCGACCATATCTTACAGCTGGGCAGGCCGGCGTAAGAGTACCTATTAAATGGGCATTAAAATGGCCAAGTCTCTAATAGTGCAAACTGGCAGGCGAGAAAACTTTTCTTTAAATTAAAATATTGTAACGTTTTTCTGATGGAAGTGAAATCCTCACGTCCTTAGAATTGTAAATAAAACCCAAAAACTAATGACTCTGCAGGGATTCTCATATTGGAACCTAAACCATGACGCAAGTGGGTAGTATTTTTTACATTTCTAAGGCATCCCTCGTAGGTGTGCCCTATACGTAAACTATCATAATAGATTTAAAACCACCGTATCCTTATAAGTAAACTACTTATTTTATTACTTTCTTGAAAGTTCGCAGAGCTGAGCTCAACGCGTAGGGTTATTGCATTAAACTTGTACCGCGTACGTATCATTTTGTGAGCTTTTTGAAGTTCAGAATAAATCTATAATCGCCGTTTGGTTTTCGAGCTAAATAATTCTTTACGATGTTTTATCAAGAAAGTATTGTGAGGAGTAACATTTTGTACCACTAATTGGCGGGTGAACGGCATGCATTAAACGTTACGAATCTCATGTCCCATGTCCCAGAACACCAGGGATTTTTGCCGTACTAAGCCAACAGGAGTAATAGTGTTGTAGCCTATCGGCATGCACATTTTACCTGTATTACTGCCGCGTTTGTTGGTGGTCGTCGTTTTCGAAGACAACCTGCGAATCGGTAGCGTTTACGCCGCTGTTCGTCAGTAGTGTATGTAATGCACCCGATACGATCCAATCCGCCCCCCCCCCCCCTGCCTTACGACTGGAGCAAGGAGGGCCGGACCAATTTCCCCGATAGCGAGAGCGAGAGGTTTCAGTGGATCTGTCCCTTTTAAGACTTTGTATTACATCCAGAAAAGACTTGTCCAGTATCGGAGTGATAAGTTTCGTTCTTACTTCCATATAGGAAAGATCTGTGAGTAAGTGGCAGCCATCCGACAAGATTTTCAATGCTTGTACTTTGTCATACTGGTCGGTAGCGTAGTTATAGCTCTGTTTATAGCTGTGATTTCTAAACAAAGCTGCCGGGTCTGGAGCTTTTTATCATGAGCCCTTAGGGTATCCTCGATAGCAGCATATATTTCTGGATTAAGTGCTGGAGCTTACATTTATCCGGGACAGCAAATTCCTTCAATAGCTTTTCCTTTGCTTTGTTTTGTAAACCTTTTTTATTTTGGTTTTTGTTCGGTACATACAATATGTTGTGACGGTGCCGGGTCGACGGGCACAGAAGTCGATGGCGGTGGCGTCTATTGCGGCTAGGATGAGCGCGATATCGAACGCAGTTTGTAATTTAATTATTGCGGCTCATTTTCTGATAAAAGAAAGCGATCGGGTTATCACCCAAAGGTTTTGATACCATAAAGAGGTCAATTGTGTAACGTTATACTAACCCATCGTGTTAACCCACAGTTAACTGCCAGGCAAGCATAAAAACACTAGGCCCGTGACGTTATTCACAAGGGTTTTGTTCACTATTTTGATTATTAATTACTAAGCATCACGCAACGCCATCGTGTTAACCCGCAGTTAACCGCCAGGAACGTACAGAGATGCTAGGTCCGTGACAATATTAAATAATGTTTGTTCACTACTTTGATTACCAATTACTGAGCATCACGCACATCCATCGTGTTAACCCGCAGTTAACCGCCAGGAAAGCATAAAGATGCTAGGCCCGTGACAATATTCACTAATGTATGTTCACTACTTTGATTACTAAATACTATGCATCACGTAAATCCATCGTGTTAACCCGCAGTTAACCGCCAGGAATGCATTAAGATGCTGGGCCGTTGACAATATTCGCAGATTTTTGTTCACTATTTTGATTATTAATTACTATGCATCACGTAAATCCATCGTGTTAACCCGCAGTTAACCGCCAGGAAAGCATAAAGATGCTAGGCCCGTGACAATATTCACAAATGTATGTTCACTACTTTGATTACTAAATACTATGCATCACGTAAATCCATCGTGTTAACCCGCAGTTAACCGCCAGGAGTGCATTAAGATGCTGGGCCGTTGACAATATTCGCAGATTTTTGTTCACTATTTTGATTATTAATTACTATGCATCACGTAAATCCATCGTGTTAACCCGCAGTTAACCGCCATGAAAGCATAAAGATGCTAGGCCCGTGACAATATTCACAAATGTATGTTCACTACTTTGATTACTAAATACTATGCATCACGTAAATCCATCGTGTTAACCCGCAGTTAACCGCCAGGAATGCATTAAGATGCTGGGCCCGTGACAGTATTCGCAAATTTTTGTTCACTATTTTGATTACTAATTACTATGCATCACGTAAATCCATCGTGTTAACCCGCAGTTAACCGCCAGGAAAGTATTAAGATGCTAGGGCCCGTGACAATATTCACAAATGTTTGTTCATAACTAATTACTATGCATCACGTAAATCCATCGTGTTAACCCGCAGTTAACCGCCAGGAAAGTATAAAGACGCTAGGCCCGAGAAAATATACACAAGTCTTTGTTCACTATTTTGATTACTAATTGCTAAATATTACGTAATTCCAACGTGTTTAACCGCTAGGAAAGCTTACTTTTGCTAGGTCCGTGAGTGTTTCAACTATATGTATTTTCACATCACATTTACTAAAAAGAGTTAATCCATCGTGGCAACCCGCAATTACCCGCTAGGAATTTGGTTAATTACAATATCACACTCACAGGGAACGTCACTATTACGTAAGTAATAAAAATACATAGTAAGACTTACATATTGTATTCTCGTCCGATGAACACAACACTGTATTACGTCTATGCTTTACTAAGTTTTCTAATATTTTTATTTTCTTTATAATAATTTATTTTAATGGCAGCCGGAGCGTGCGCGCGGTGCCTCGCACAATAAAAGAATGATGACGGCTGGTGAGACCACAGAATATATAATATCGGTGGGACTACCCACAGGAAAACAAAAATCAATTGAGTGACTTAATTCTAAAAGCGCGAAAAGTACCTGTACAATAGAAGGTACTACTATGTCGATAATTATCTGAAAAATGAAGCGAAATGAAATATAATGATAATTACCGTGCATCTATTCTTCCTAAAATAATTTTGAGAGGTAAAAAACATTAAACTTGGATTTTGTACTGACTACGTCGTAGAAGCATTGTAGAGCCTTGCTGTAATACCATAGAGGCGTAGAGGGTGCGTAGCTGTTAGTGTAGGTTGCATCTACGAGTAGGGATTAGCGAAAATTCGAGTTTAGTTTATCATATTGATCTTCCGTATGTAAGTTAGGTCTATGTGGAATAAAAATGTTTTAAGTTTAGAAAAAAAACGCTACATTTATAAATATATTAAAATACAGAAACGAAGACTAATTTAGTAAATTAATTTCGTATAACTATTAACAAAATTGCTCATATACGAAGGTGTTAACTGAAGCATTAAAATAATTGTCGCTTGAACGCTGTTAGCATCATTTATCGTTTAAAAACGGCACCCAATTTTCATAAACCGACGTTTATAAGTGAATAATTATTATGATCCTGATCTAAACTTGATTGCAGGCTTGCCAATTTCGTTGAGAAACTATCAGCCTAGATTTTCGAAAAATTTCGTAGCTTTTCTTCGTGACGAGAGTTTAGTTTACGCAAAGAAAAAACAATCTTTCGCTTAGCCTTCTGCGCGATACCGTCCAAGAAAAAACTTTGTTTCAAAAATATGTACTTACCTAGACATTTTTATTCATGAATCTAGAATTTTTTCTGATCTAATTTTTTGATAAAACTTACCGTGCGCAAACGCAAGCAGTGTCGATTATCCGAACTATTTGGGGATTTGGGTGTCCAGAAAACCAATGTTTTCAGATTTCTTAGCAGATTCAGTCATGCATATTTATCCACGGTGAACAAAAAAGTTCAATCTTGTTTTTGAAAGTGTACATACTATATAGGTTACATTTAACGCTTAAAAAAATTCAATTTTCGTTTATGAGCGGCTAGATCACGTATTTTTTAAGGACGGGTATATAATTTTATGAAAATAGAGTATTCATACGTGGCAGTTAAATTTTGCTTTACACTTACGGAGAGCCATCGATTTTAGAGTTCGCTGGATTGAAAATTATATGAGAGCTTTAGAGAGACGGGTGCGGGACGCGGTGCGGTCGTGAGCCGCCAATGCGCTTGTCTTTCGGTTCAGTGGGCTTTCTTTAAATTGGCGACGGCTCCGCTGGCCGCCCCGCTTATTGCATCTCCCGGCCGCAGCGTCGCACAGTCCACAATATTGCCTTCATTCGACCTTTAAGCAAATACAATTTCACAGTCAGTAAATAAAATACCTTCAGAGGTGAATCTTGAAGGCTTCCTATCCGAAACAAAAGGCCTGAAAGAAATTCAATTTTTATCGAATGCCGGACTAGATTACTATCAGAGCTCGACTCCTCGTTCTTTATTCGGAACGATTTTGGGGAAATTTGTGCGTGATAAAAACTAACCCTTCAGCGGTTGTCAGGAGACATCGTATCAGGCTTTCTTTATTCATATTCGTGCCCCGTACACCGGGGTCGGGCGGATAATAGAATATCACATTACATAGTTTTTATTTTGACGAGTGTACGCCAAGAAAGTTGCGTGACGTTAGAATTTATATCATGGGACCTTTCAAATATTAATGAGGTCGTCCTGCTCGATATCGTGGCCTGATCTATTCCGCTGTAATCGGGGCCGATCCCTTTGTACTTTATCATAATACATCGATGTTATTTGGCCAAACTTTATTGACTTGCGTAACATATACCTGCCAATAAAACTTTCCTTATAAATAAAAATCATTTTTGTTTATTTGAAATAGCAAAAGTTTATCTTGCATTATTTTATTTTTCTGTTCTAGAAGTTATTTCTTTTTTTAACACTGAAACTTAATTTTCGGATTCCGTGTCCAAACGGCAAATACTTTTGCTCCGCATCTAATAAACATATTACGCGCAATATTCTAATTGAAAATCGATGAGCCGTTATAACAAAAAAAACTTAATTTACAGTTGTTCATAAACAACATAAAAATATTCATCGAACCAAAACACGAAACCTTAAGCTCGACTCTCGCAAGTGGAAGAAGCCCCTCCGGATACATCTATATCAGTGATGTTACAGTTAATGGGTGTCGAGAGCTCTGAGCTCCCATCTGCAACGCCAGTGCGGCCGGCCTAAGCCCATTGTCGCGGTAGGAAGAGGCATCACGGATTCTGGCCACGAACGGCTCCTTCGGTTTATTGTAATTTACAAAACTGGCAGAGCCTTTGCTTTCAGAGCAACAGTGTACGTTTATTCAACGCTTACTCGCATTTTGTACCAGATTTGGGATTACATTTTGTGCTTTGAATCACAAATTCTTTTTCGAAATGACCCGGCCATTACATTTTTTTTGGCCAAAGTGATATGATTCGACAGCATCATAATCATATAACTTCAAACGTTCTACTGTTTTTCTTTACAAGTTAGCGATTACAGCTTTATCTCTAATTTATGTGAAGATAAAAAATTCACTCAACGTAGATCCAATTCACGTGGCACTTAGAAGGCTCCTTTTTTAAATAAGGTATTTTAAGCATTGGTAAACATTTATTAAAGTGTTTGAGTTTATAATAAAAAACATATTGATATGTAGTTTTTTCTTGATAAATAAATTAATATCAATAAGGCTCACTTGATTTAACTCTGAAATAACTCGCTAACCCGGGTTGAAATTGACAAAAATAATTATTAATAATGGAAGATGAGTTTTGTATTTTTTTTTTTCAAATAATATTCAAACCACTTTTGGCGCCAGTGGTCTAAAATATCTAAGTTAGTTCATCAGTCTTAAATAGAAATCATAATGGAAGGCTTAACGAATCAAATATGAGGCGAGGTGAAAATCTCTAATTTAATAATCTCACGTATATCAACGTCACGAAAACAGCGCTAATGGCATAAATTGCAGCACAAGCAAAGTGCTACCACAAAATGTTACGTTGTTGAAATTATTCGTATTTCAAATTTAGTTTCTCATATTCCGTTGACCAGTGAAGGTTGAGCATTCTTCGTTTCAGGAGTTAGTGAAATTTTTATGGCAAACGTTATTAAAAATGTTTGAAATATTTGAGGTTTGAAATGTACTATGCTTGTAGGTTATTTATTCATACCAATAATGTACTGTATATAATTTTGAACTAGGTATATAAATTTAACAAGAAATTGGCTGCGGCTCCAGTCGCGTGATCCACTTATAAGTTAAAATTTACTTACAGCATATTTGTTTGCTAAATTGTATACTATCTGTATGTCCGTTGGTTTGGAGTCTTAGTTGATAAATCAGTCATCCACCATTTCCTTTTCAAATAAAAAATCACCTAGAAAAAAAATCACAACTCCTCCTTTGTCCAGTTCCAGTCTTCGGTGAACGTAGGTATAACTCATCCTTGTTTTTTTTTAAATGATAGAATCGAGAAAAAAAACAGACACTACTCTCAGACAAGATTATAAGTTGGATAATAAAATGAAAACTGTATTAAAACGATCTCGTGTTTTTATAGTAAAAACAGCAGCACGATCTATTTATATTAAAAATTTAAAAAGCCTAATATTTACTGAGATGTAAAGGTAAGGCCACGATTGAAACAAATTAAGGCCTGACTGCTCGAGAAAGATTTACTTCACTGCTCGTTTAAGGGTGGGTGTCCTTTCCATTTTACAACACACCGTTCTCCATCTAAAATAGAGTTCTAACCACATTAATATTTTATGGAAATATTCCAACTATGTATATCCTCTAAAGGCAAAGGGGGCTATTACAAATGCATCGAGCAGTCTGGGCGAGTGACAGGGCCGGGAAGCGGAGCAAGGCGGTTCGTTATAGCGTCATATCAATCACTATTGCCGCGAAGCAGCTCGATCCCTTGGCACTTGGCCTAGATTCGAAATTACACAAATTTACGTGGTGGGCCTAACCGCCGACGCTAGCCGAGCTCGGGGATTAGGCGTTCGGCGCGGCTTACAGCGGATAGCCAAACCCCAATACCACGCTCAGCCGACCCGATCCAAGAAAGATTTCCCTTTCTATTTTTTCCATTCCATTTACGACTCCCAAATGAATGCTTGTCAACGCTACGCCGAGACCGTTAATAGGCAAGTTAATAAGTAGAAAAGTTTGAATAAACTCCTCTTAGCTCTTCAATGTGGCAGCCATCAAAAGCGAGTGTCGTCTACTTAAGAGAAAGTTACTGCTAAGTAAGATTTGTGTTAGACTTAGGTATACGTCTCTTGAAAGGAATTATAGTAATATCATAATGACATCACGTTAAGATAAATTATTAGCTTTGTACAAGTTGAACTTCATATATTTGGTACATTAAGTAAATAATAATTTGCTTTACTTCATTATTTACGTATTTTGGATATCAATTTTAACAACTTTAAATTAGGCTATCGTAATATGATATTGAATCGGAAATTATATATCATAAAGTACCTCAATACTTAAATTCAGTTTTGGCGTAAAGCTGAAGCAGCATTCAATATTCACCGATGTAACTAAAGACGGGAAAGCAGCAATATACCTAGTACAGTTAATTAAAATAAAAAATGGGTATATGGACTGCAGACATAATTACAAACTCATTTAGTTTCGATTATATTTTATTTATAAAATGAATGTATGAATTCCATTATATGTAAAGATTGTACAACCTACTAATATTATAGGATTCGAACATTTTATGGTATATTTTAATGTAAACATGCGTAATACCCTTTCGCTTATAACTCTCGGCGCGGTTCTTGATACAGGCTCCCGTAATTCCTACTTAATTAGTATCAAGCAAGTTCCCTAATCCTAGGCGGGAGGATCCACCCGTTCTTTAAATGGAGATTAGTCGAAATATCTCGAACTATGCTATCCGCTCGTTTGTTAAGCCACTACCCCACTTAAATATGCTAATTATTGGTTGAATCTGGATACTCGAAATATACTCGTAATATTAATACGTAAAATTATTTATTACTTTAAATTTTTCCGAATTTCTTCCACGCTTTTCTAAAAGTCCGAGTCGAGTTTCTTTTCCATGATCTGACAGTCAAGCGAGAGCTTTAAATATTTATTATTATGGAAAAATATAACCTAGCTAATTTACGTAAAATAACATTAAATATTTTTAAAATTTTCCCAGGTAAAATCTTTCATATCGAAGATTACAAATTCAAGTACGCTCATACATTCCTTTACGTACGTAGGTATACGTTATAACTGCTTAACATTTCGAAGCATAACAATATTTATGAGCCCTGTAAGTAGCAGCGTGTCGGCACGAAGAGTCAACTGCGACGAGGAATTCTAAAAGAACTAAACATAAACATACTATTTTGTGAACGGAACTCCTTCCGTGGTCTCGTACGACGGATATGCGGCGAAACGCTTGCATACTGAGTACCTATTCGTGCCTAAAAGACACTGCGGACTTCGCCTACAACGGATTACACAAAACTTAAACACGCCACCTTAATCTGCGACAAACCGTACGAAACCGAAACATTAGTCTGCCAGCTTTTAGGCTTAATGCTGTGCTCAACAAATACCGAAGCTTTTTGGAACACGACTACTCCCACAAACGCTCTTGCAATACCAATTTAAAATGCCTCGATCTCTAAAAATAATTTCATGCAACGATACTCCTAGAAAAAATTAATCAACTCCCGACAAGTTTAAACCCGCAACGTTTCCATTCCTTGTTAATCTCATTAAAATTTTAATCATAATTTCCTACCGTATCGGACGTCAGAAAATTATTTCTAGCCTTTTCCCCGACGTGTCTGTCGTCAAATTAGTTACGTTACGGATTTATTCGTGTCAATTTCCTAGCTTTTTATTTTTAACGCGACATCAAACATTATCGAGGGCCTCGATGCATGTTGCTCAAACGCCTGTTTACAAATAAGAAACGTCGAAGAGACGAGTGCGTAATAAATTTTATAACGCGGAATCGATTCAGATTCGTACGTAATAATAATATATTGGTTTGAATATTGGAATGTTTCGGTGCGCTCGGCCCGCATCTCAAAATAGACCCTCATCAAAGACAAGCAGTTTTGCAGCTGTAAATCCATTTCAGTGTTGCTTGTCCGCATTATAAATTGGAGCGCAGTTTGTACTCATACATGTACAAGTTTGCTTGGTCTGTATTTATACAGCGGGAGAGCGGCGTCGCGTCCTGTGACCCCCACTCCTATATCATCCACATTCGTTTGTGTTTTCTATTAACGTGTCCGAAATACTATTAGCCCAACTAGATGGACGTCGTAATTTGTCTGTATAAATTGGCCGAATTAGAGGCAAACTTTACAGAAGGTGCTCCACGCTATTTCACAGTGCATTTTACGATAAAAATAAATAAAAAGTACGAAATAAATACATACGCTGTAAGTTACATACAGATCATTATGTTATTATACTTATACTAATAAGATACACCGTAAGTTCAACAATAAAATAATAAAAATCCTCATTCAGAAAACGGCTCATAAAATATTTAAAGGTTTCTATTACAACTTCACACTTACTAAGCTGGGAAAAATATATTTCAATTAGACTTGTAGCCCTTAGAGAATAAAAGAAGATTGGGCCGCCGACGAGCGTTTAAGGTAACATTTTTCATTATTGAAGTAATAATATTTCCATTTGAATTTTTAATATTACCGGAAACGGGTTTTATATTTACAATGTCGGCAGCCTCACTAAGTACTCGTGTATGATAATTCGAGTCAGATTGCATTTGAGGAAACGCGGGCTCCGCTAAGCACTAGACGACCGCACTGCATAGATTTGCATTTTACGGTTTTGATACGTGAGCGAATATTCAGTACGGTGTCGGCGTAGGTATCTTTTCAATTCGACGCGGCGAGTGCTGAGTGGCCGGTCGAGGGCGCTCGACAACCGGCGCGTGCTCGAGTGCCCGTCTCCATGCGCCTGCGCAATACCCCTCGCGCTGCGAACGCCCCGCCCGCCCTCCGCCCACCCCGCTCGTCAGAAGGTTATTACAATTAACTGCAACCCGACTTAAACCTCAATTTGGCACTAGCTGCAGATTTACTGAATACAAAATTGTGTTCTTTACACAAAAACAAAAATATTACCTCTTCATATTAAATTCAAATTATGCAAACGAATGCAATCCATTACCGTATATCTGGTTTGTACAGGGCCCGTATTCCATGCTCAACTTTCTATACGTAGCCCTACAGTATTCAACTCAGTATTTAAAAATAAATATACATTTTTGGTATTTGGTATGTATCAGGGAAACAACTACATAAAAATTACGTACAGATAACTTTTTTAGGGTTCCATACCAATTTGGTAAAAATTGAACCCTTATGGTGAGACTTTCTCCGTCCGTCCGTCCATCCGTCCTTCCGTCCGTCCGTCCGTCCGTCAAGTAGAATAGTTTTAGATATTAGTGACCCAACGCCATTGCAATCATAAAACATTGAAAATTGTTTTTATTTTTATTTAAAAAGGGGGGAAAACCGGGGCTTCAAATTTTCAAAATGAAATAACAATATTGAATGGGGTATCAAATGAAAGGGCGTTACTTGTGTATTCTAAAATCGGTTTTTATTTATTTTTATGCCTGATAGTTTTTGATTTATTGAGCAAACTGTCGAAAAAAATACCGTTCCCCCCTCTTATCTCCGAAGTTTATCAATCGAAAAATCTGAAATAATTATTATCAATATACATTAATGTATATTTTACAGGAAAAATAAAATCAACTTCCTAACTATTATACTTTGTTTTGATAATAACAATAAACCACCAAAAACAAAGTTACGTTTGCGGTTCGCCAACAAAAGTACCTACATGTAAATTATACTCGTAAATTCATGAACAAAAGTGATTCTTTTTATGTTTTACTTCTTTTATGGTATGGAACCCTCGGTGCGCGAGTCCGACTCGCACTTGGCCGGTTTTTTTAGATAGGAACTTGTAAAGTTAAAAGGAGCAAAAGTCCCATTACCTAAATTATTTGGAAACTTATTTCAACAGCGTAAGATTTATTTTTCCTACTGCTGAGATTTATGTTTATTGTAGTGGCAGCAAAGCAGTTATACGAGTATGTACATCACTACACATGAGTTTATAGTAGATGTTTTACTTCTTGAAAACGTAAAAATTCTGCTGCTTGATTTTAAGTAAAATAATTTACAATGTATATATTTGCCTAGGTCTACCTAGAATTTAATACTACAAAATAATACAGTAACATTCAATGATTTTAGTAATGAAGAATTGATTAAAGAAATGACGTAGGTAATATGAAATTATATAGATACTATTTAACTGATTCGGTCTATTCAGTAAAATGCTTTCTTGAAATTATTCAAGCAGGTAATAAAAAACACTATGAGGGATAAAGAAGAATTCGTAAATCACGCCTGTCAGTATACAAAAATCTGTATGTATGAAATATATCTGTATTAAGACTTTTATGCGAAGTCAGTTTCAAACATTCACATCACTGTGTACACTCAGGTTGACAATGCATAGTCTCAAGTGCTATACTTAACAAGTTTTTACGCCTCACCACTCATACATCTCATCTCTGTCTGCCACACTTTTTAGTGATTCTAAGTGTATTGAAGGATATGGTTGTGATTCGATATAACTGAGAAAAATGTTATTTGTATGTATTGCTTGCTGTGTTTATAAAGCTTTATATTTCATGTTATTTAATATTGATTTATGAGTACATTTAACACTGCCAAATATTTAATTAGCAACTAGTGTTCGTAATGTTTTATTTATTTTCTGAATCATCTCTTAATGCAATACAATAATAATATATACATTGGCAAGTATGTTTTTTTACTCACTGTCATATTTTACATTTTACTATCTCTATATGAAGTATAGCAACTTTATTTTTATTACCTAAAGCACAATATAATATTGTGAACTCGACGTGAACTATACCAGGTTCCACCCCTAAGTGTCACTTACGTGTTATAGTTTGAAATTGAGTTTCTTAAGTAGGTAGTCCAACTTACACTCAGCACAGTGGTACTTACTGTATATATATAAGTATACAGACTCGCTAAGTATTCAACTATTTATAGATAAGCTATATCATGTTATGTTTTCAGTCATCTAATATACTTAGCTTTTTTAAATTAAATTGTTTCTAGTAAATGTATTTCCTTTCAATTTTCTAACTCAGACGCAAAATCAATTTCACTTAATATCTGCAAAAAAATTGTCAAATACGTCAATTATATTTAAAGTAAAACTCGTAAATTAAACTATTTCTATGAAATGTGATTGATATTTTAGTTTATATTGAAATTCAGTATGTAATGTAGTGTGTCCTATTAATATTTGAAGCGTATGAAAGTTTGTATGATTATAAATGATTGCTAAACCAAGTACTCAACTGATATGACGAATTCTGAAATATAATTTTAGTTAAATAATAATTGATGATTAAACGAACTTACCTGTAAGTGAAGTTCTATCACAATTATGTGAATACATTTTATTCGAAAATAATAATAAACACAATCAGGTACACTTTCATTGTACTGGCAATTTCGCACTTTTATTTATTTTGTTTTTTAAAACTGACCACCCTGATGGACACGCTCTCCCAGCCTACGTCCGCGCCATGCTTCATTCTTTAGAGAATATTTAACAAAATTTTCGTATTATACTCATGGGTTTTGGGTATGGGAGGGACCTTATATTATTATTTTCGAATAAAATGTATTCACATAATTGTGATAGAACTTCACTTACAGGTAAGTTCGTTTAATCATCAATTATATTTCATACATTTTATTCTTCAATAATAATAAACACAATCAGGTAGATGTTTAGAGATGAAAATTTTTGTTAAATTATGGACATTAACAGATAGTAAATTGTTTCCTATTATAATAGGAAATAGGTCCTCTTTATACCACAGAAGTATTTAATTAACACAATCTTTTCGTTCAATTCCTGGATCAATAAACCAGTCACATTACAAATAGGTTTAATTTATATTTAGATAGATTATAATGATTAATGATTAGAGAGCAAAAGAGCTATTGCGACAGAAGCATCATCGCTCAATAAGAGGTTATAAAACTTAGGTAACGTCCGTAATGGTTGTTACCAGCAGACTGCTTTTCTGATGAGGTCAAGCAACAAACTACGTGCTCGCCGAGGAAGTGTTGCGTACTTGGTGCTGAGTACGCTGAAACGCAGACCTCTCTCGTGAGAGATTATATTCCTCGGCAGACACGTTCTCACGGTGGTCTGCCTGCAGGCGACCTTATGAGGTCGCTTCAACATTATCAGGAGGTTGTCTATTATATATCTTGGTCTAAGATTTTGTAAACGACATATCGATTTGTTTTTCAAAGCTGTGGCAAATTTTTATACTTTCTCTTCAGTTTTGATTATGGTATAATTAAAACTGGTTCGCCCTGAGTAGTAGCTGGCGTTGTATAAACTCAATAATTCCCTTGAATTATATAAAAACAATAATACTAACTTTAACTAATGCTAATGTTTTCATTCTGTGCTGTGTCTACTGCCTAAAGCTAAAAAAGTTACAAGATCAGCAAAGCAAAGTTACGGAATGAATAAACTCTTATTAAGGCCCATTGAGCAATGTGTTAGCATACTATATTGTGTGCTACTATGTGGTGTTTGATGTTAATTTATCTATTCATTTTCGCAATATAATATATATATATATATATATATATATATATATTTTTTTTTTTTTTTATTTGACCCAAAATCATCAGCAGAAATTAAACTCAATGCCGAATGATAACCATTAGTAATCGTACCATATGCTACGTCGTTAACAAGTTGTTCTGTTGGAAATTACGAGGTTGACTTATAATGTACGGATTGTACGGATCTCAGTCGTTATTAAAGCAGTATTGCCACAAAACTTTGTAAATAACACAAAATTTTTGAAACATATAGATTATTAAAAATTCCAACAAAATGTCCTTTTTTTTTTTTTTTTTTTTTTTTTTTAATGCCTTCAGAGAACTTCCTCCAGTAATTCCTATGAATCGTGGTTCTCTAGGGAAAGACCATATTTATTTATTTATCATCAATAAATGTACTATAACAAGTAAGTCTTTTGACACCTTATGTAAAAGAAGGAAATCCAAAGTTGTAGAGGTCCTTAGACGATGTATGTCTAAAGCATTGTCTATAATAGTATTTTTAAGCATTCTACCTCTAGAAGAATGTATAGAAGAGCAAAGGTAAACTTGGTGTTCCAAAATGTTCAGAATGCGTCTGTTTCTAAGACGTCTGGGTTCATATTGATTACATTTCGCATTATTGCAAGAAGCGATAAATTCAATAACTGGATTGAACTCTTTGAATAACTTTGAAGTATATAATTTTACAGCGATAGCTTAATCCCATTAACTGGATGTAACTCTTGGTCAGCTTTTGATTATCTTTAATTTCCATATAAGAAACAATTAACCCAATCGTTTAAATGAGGATATTTGATATCCTCTATGCAACTGATGTAAATCATGTGTATCAAAATAGATGTATCGAAAAATATGGCCATCAACTCTGTAAAGAGGTATTTCGATTCATCTTAACGTTAATTATTACAAAAACAAAAATCCCTCTAATGAAAAGAATTAGTCTTCATCTAGACCGGGAAATCGTGTGAATCACTAGTTCAACCTTTTAGGTTTAAGGGAGTTAGATGACTTAAAAAATGTTTTGTAACCACTGGCCATCTGATAGGATAACCGATGGTGGACGAACAGCTGCGTCTAAAGTCTAATTTTTCTTACGGGCTACATTTTTTGTTTCTACAGACGTTCTGTGTAACCCCATCCATACCTAATAGCTGGAGAAGTGGACTTTAGGACTTTTAATCGGAATTAAGCTTAACTCTTAGATGATACAACGAGTTAAGCGTATAATTTTTTTTACAGAATTTGAATTGTTACATAATTCACGTCATAGTTTGCGGTTGGGTAACGATACTGCCATATCGTCAGAAATTAAAATAAAACCAGGAAACTGAGCATGTTTTGAGGGTAGTAAATAACTTTAACACTCTAACACCTAACAAATCTTCATGAAAAAACCGCGGTAAGTATCTGAGATGAGTCACAACTTCTTTATGTATTTTACCAAGGATGAATCGGTACTTTAAAATAAGATTCTTCAGTTCATAGGCATAAAACCCTTTTTAAGTATTCGCTTGTAAGCTGTTCTATGAACTATCAATTTCAAAGGATTTTGAACTACAAATTCATTCAATGCCTTTAAATTTAGAATGTATCTTTTACCACGTAAGATTTTGAGGTTAGACACATCTTAACTATAATCGAACATGCAGTGACTCACTCCCACATTATCTCACCCAAAAAAGAAATGTCGATTGTCAAAGACATTTGTCGCTTTTTCTTTGTTGTGAACGTGTAAGGCGGTACACTGTGTTAGTGTACGATTTTTAAAATGGTATTATGTAATAATAATTTTTTGGAGCTAGTTCCTTAATTTGTTCAATTCATTAAAATATTTTATTGAATGTACGTACATTTGTACACCTAGTGAAAGTCAAAAAATAGTCTTCACTTATTATAACTCCCGAAATTCTAGATCATGTTATAGATCGTGACGGATTCCTTGTCAGTGATATGTAACCAATAAACTTCAAAATGTTGAAGACAACTGGCATATAGGTACCTTAATGTCTAGCGTCGTCGATGAACCTGTTCCTTGTTGTGGCTGATGCTGAAGACTCGCTGCCACGTCGCATCTTCCTCGCGGCTGATCGCCAATACTCAAGTGTGTCACGCCCCCCCTGCTGGCCGAGCCGTAACGAGAGGGGGCCAGCTAGTTTCTCGAGAAACGAGATTGCGCTGTCCCAGCGGTGGGTGTCGATAGCAAAGTCGCCCGCCGCGCCCTGCTGGTTTCTTTATTTACAACACCTGACGATCAGTAACCATTGAAACTAGTATAATGCCCGAAACTATTTCTCCGAAAAAACATCTGGTCCCGTTCGTGAACTTTAATTACTTGTCATTTGTCGAAACAAAATGTCATTTGTCAATACTTAAGCTTCTTCTCAGTTCAGGACGCGTTGTGGTTTAAGATTTTTATTAGTTTCAGAAAGAATTTAACAATTCACTTCAATGAAAATTTCAGACTAATGGTACATTATACATAATATTGTTAACTTATTGAGTTTTGAGCTAATAGTTAAATTATCATCCCATTACACAATCTGAACATTAATTTTCGAAAGTAAGTAAAATTATTTTCCACCACAAAATCTAAACATTATTGTTGTAGGTACATAGTTAGAAAAGTTCGACGCGTTGGTACCCTCGTGGAATTAGTTTTTAAGTCGTGAAATAGTTATCACTGATAAAAGGCTATAACGTTTAACTGGCTATTCATAAGCCAGGCAAGTATATCAAATAAACTATTTGATTCTTTGCAATGAAGGTCGGCTAGAATTTTACAACTGTCGGGACTAACCATTAATATAGTTCTTGTGACTGAGCGCCGATAGCAATTCGGGATCAAAGTCCGGGAGGTCATGCGGAGCCACTTGTAGTGAAGCCGAGAACAGCGCCACACCGACATCGTCCCCCGTTGGTATCCGCAAAGTCCTTTGAGGTTTTTTAAAATCCTTCGTGTTGACCCGCAGTCAACCTCCAGGAGCATTGACGCATCATGCTATGCTTTCGTGGTATCCTCAACGTGATACCCTCCAAGCTAGCTTAGAGATGCCTGGACTATTTCGCGCATCATGCTATACTTTCGTGATAACCTCAATGTGATACCCTCCAAGTTAGCTTAGAGATGCCTTAGGATTTCAATTTTTGGACACACTTTCGTCAGCATTGATATTTGAGTTGATGTGATATCTGGGAAAAAAGGTTAATTTTCACTTACCCTCTTTCCTCGGAGTCTGACGAAGATGAATGCACAATTATATGATTTGATTTGATTTTATTTTTGTTATAATAATAAATTTTACTAGCGTCTAAGCATTATCAGTATAGAAAATTAAGCAAGTTTTAACACTGAACACTTAATTTTTTTTACTTTGAACCTAAATTAACAAAAACGAGACGTGTTTTTGTAGTCGAGTGCTCATTGCCGCGCACAATAAAAGAATGAAGCATGGCGCGGACGTAGGCTGGGAGAGCGTGTCCATCAGGGTGGTCAGTTTTAAAAAACAAAATAAATAAAAGTGCGAAATTGCCAGTACAATGAAAGTGTACCTGATTGTGTTTATTATTATTGAAGAATAAAATGTATGAAATATAATTTAAATTATAAACAGCTAATATACATATAAAGCTATTAATCTTGAAGAAATTCATGTTTCCCGCGAAATTTCCGAATTTTTAATTTTTGTTTGGAAATGGAACTCTTCCTTTCCTGGGAAATGGAACGGGTACCAGGAACAGGAATATAGTAAAACCTCTCAAGTTTCCAAAAATCCTGCAGAACTAGCAAAAAAGATGTCCGTGCGGGTGAAGCTGCCAGAAAAACTTATATTAGCTAAACCGCTGACGATCTCTGTTTATACGGTTTATAAAATGCGACAAAGTAAGGGATAAATCATGAGTCAAACGCACGCCGAAAGGGAGAGGGTGGCTCTGTCATCGAGCAAGGGACGGCACTCCAGATCATTCATTCGACCCCACAGTGTATTGAATCACGTATCCGACTTATAGGCTGAGCAATTAGTGCCACCGATTCATTTTAAACGAGTCCTTTTTTTCTATCGATGGTCAATTCCAGCAAAACGAAGAGTTGCATTAATGTTGACCTACTTTCTTAACAACAAAATTACTATGTATATATTATAAACTTAAGAACCATCAGATTTTCTAAAGTTTGAGGAATACTGCTTCTGGTTATACACAATTTGCAATTTTGATTTAGGGTAAGAAGTAACTTTAGAATTACTCTTTAACACAGTATTTCTATTCGGTAATAATAATATTTTATCGCCTCATTAAATGTCTGCGTAACTTATAGTAACAAGTATATAAATTATTATTATTTGTTAATTTTTATTATTTTTTTTAGTTTACTGAACCGATTTTTTTTAAAGTCACTGTGTATATTCTTCACAGATTAAATCTCCAGTGACTATAGGTAATTTCTATACCCAATGATATATTCATTCAGCAATAATATTATGTCTGCATCTATCAACGTCCCGCTTCAATTTTAAAATAGATTTAGATCAATAGTCTGTATTTGCTTTAAGAAGTCCACTCTCACTTCTCATGGTTATTTTCCACGAATAGCTAATCCGATAATAACGAGCAAAATAATGTTCTACTGTACGATGGATTGAACGCACGGTGTGTTTATGATATAAATACTCAATAATAGTGCCTATAGAATTTAATTGATAACATTTCCCTACGATTAAAATACGAGTAAAGTGCTGCAATAATTGTCTGTAATACGATAAAACCTGGCTTAAAATGTTTATTTATACTGTTTTAAATAAGGGTAATCTTTGTAAAGCCTTTTTTCAATGTTGCGTACTGATTAACGTAGCTGGTCATTTATCTACGCGACATTTTAAAGTAGCCTTTAAATTTTATTTTATCCAAGTTTACTGCTACGTTGCCGAAAATTCCGTGAAAAACTAAATTGTATTATAAATATTTTATAGTCAATATTATCATAACGTTATGATGAACTGCAATACAATGAATTTTTATTGGATTGAGATGATGCGTCTTATGCCCAACAATATTTTTCTCCTATAACAGATAGATACCAATTCGGTTTGATCTCATATGCTGATACAATATTTAATTTGAGAATGAAAGAATAAGAATTCCCTTTCGTATGATCCCCATTATTAAATTTCAAAGGAGATTACAATCCGGTAATCTTGAAATATAAGGTCCTATTTCATTCAGCAAGCTCGTTCTAGGAGTATGCTTAAAATTTATTGACTCCGGTCTTTCCTTGCTGCGAAAGTGCAAAACTTTTTCATAAAACGCACAATTTACAATATTTCTGGCAAGTACAAACTACTTTAAATATTGCACGCACACAAACACAGATATTAATGTGTAAGTAATTATTTTGTGGAAAGTTTAATTCTGCATTGCGCCAACGTGGAAAGTTGAGGGAAATTCGAAAACATTACGTACATGATCCCGCCGTAATCCTTCAGGCTATTGTAAGCACCTAGCTTCGTGTATTTTTCTCTTGCATTAATAATTAAACACGCTCGTATTATCAACTCCGGGTGTCACTTTCTACATGTCTAATTAGAAATTCTATTTACGATTCTGTGCTGTAAAGGATATAATTAACTAATTTCTAACTTATGTACGGGAGAAACAGCACATTTTCGCAAGTGGTGCGCGAGTACATACCTTTTGTATAATTAAACTGCGGGCAAACCCAGTTTAAGTTTAATCCTATAGCCTCTTGACACCACACTCCCGCCCGGAGGGGAGCTTATTTTGTTCGTCAACACTATCGACCGATGTGGAGACGAAAACGCTCAACCCACGTTACAAGTGTCGTAGGGAATATCATTGTACTTGAACTTAGGATTATCCCTTACTAAGTTTTCTATTTTATTTTAGATCACAAAATTAGGCAAAATGTAGTCAAGGTGACTTTAAAACTGGAAGAGCTGTTGGTATAATGGTGACAATATTTTTCAAATTATAGAGGTTCAAATTTTACACAATTTCAGCCACTGTCCTATTCAACATACAAACAGACAATAATATACAAACACACAAACAAATTTTATTAAGTGGTTCTGGTTAAAAAAAAGTTTTTTTGTTCTCTACTGCCCCGTAAGTAGGGACTGTCTATTTCTAAATGATTAGTAACTTATAATGGTACTTTCAACGGTCAAATACAGAACCATGTTATTTCTAAAATTTTCACATGACGAAAATTTTATCATAATTCTCTTCCATATAACAACGTTTAAATTAACAAATAGCCGGGAGGTTTTCCTTTAAACAGATGAACCTATTTTGTTACCCTAGGTGAAGTAGACCCCTGCTGTCACAGGGTCAATTGAAAACTAATTTTTAATTTTTTTTGTCGAAAATCGATTGTCCAGAACCTTGAAGTATATAAGCTCTTGGCGATCTTGTTACAGCTTTCAACGTTTTGGCCCTAATTACACATTCTCGACATTTGCCTAATGTATGAAAATTCGAAAGAACGAACCATGTTGATGGTACTCGAAACAAAATAATTTCTACGGTCGCGCGGTCCCGGATTTGGCCTCCACATTCATTATTGACTTTTTATTTCACCCTCCCCGTGACATGACTCGAAATCTAAAATCAAGATTTTTTCGATTCTGCGAAGAAAACAAAAAAAAACATCATAATATCATTCAGACTTTACGTGGAAAACGAGATGAATTTCGATAACCATCGCAATGCAGTGATAATCTTTTCGTGAGTTAAAAAAATAGAAAATATTTTCTTTATGCACAAGTTTATACGTCATATATAGTTGCTTTTTCATCTTCCATTTAATCTTTTTCCCACTTGGATGTAAGAAAATTTCTACATCTCACCATATTTTTTGAGACAAAGCCGTCGTAGTCAATCTTGACAATAGCGCAAGCTCGGTACAGGCATAGTTTTTTGCATTAAGCAAGAAAGGGGAAACGCGACAAGGCATCGTAGCGTCTCGCTTTCAACCACTCGCTAGGCGCGGCTGCATAAAAGAAATAAGTAGGTATACCTACGATACTATATGAATGCAACCCTTGTGTATATGGAGTCACTCCGATGTGTTTCGAATGGCTTTCGATGACAAGTGCGCTGAGCTATTTCTCTTTTTAGATGGCTAAATGCGCCCATTGTTTCGTGAGCTCGTGCAAGCATTTCAGAAGTAGCACGCCGCGGTATGTACGAGTATCTGGACGATTTTTCTTTCGCTTAAATAAATTGTTCAGCGACAAATAAGTAAGCGCGAGTTTCTTCATTTACAACTTTTCTTTTTCATTAAAATTCTGCAAAATATATTCAAGGATATATGTAATATTTTTCTATATTGAATAGAAAGTATTTGGTTCTTAATATTCATGACTTCCACTATTTAGAGGTTACCGTTTCCATACTGTAAGTAAATAATATTGCGTGTCACGTTTCGAAACTATCACGCAAATATATAAAAAGCAAGAGTTACCTTTTTTATCTACTCGTATTTTCTCTATTTTCCGAAGTCCTATTTAAATTTTACATAGCCTTATCAACGCATCGATCAGCCGTTATTTATTCAGATCACGGAGAACTGAGAAGTTTGTTCATTTACATGCATTCGCTTTTTCTTTCGTATTTACTTGTTTGTGCTCGCCTTATCGGATATTGAATGAAAACATACGGCAACTGGAATTAAATTTTATTTAGTTTCATATCGAACATTTATTAAAGTGCAATCTAGGATAAAATTAAATAACTTCCACAATAGCGTACGCCCACGTTGTACGTACTATTTCTTTTGTGCTCGGAAGCTGCGAGTTAGGTCCTCCCCTCCATTGATCAACTATCGTTACGTGTCTCTGTATTTTAAATCCTCTCAACTTCGAATGAACAATGCAGGACGGAGCCAAGTTTAGATGTTCTCGGAACTATCCGCACGACAGACAGCGAGCATCAGAACGAGATAGATTAATACTGTGCAAGTGTTGGTGAAGCGGGGAAGCAATAACGTTCCGTTAATGTCCGCCATTTAGAACGTACGCGGTTACTGTCTTGCGTCGCCTGATGTCGAGCACCACGAAGTAGGTACTTATTTTATGTCACGACTCTCCAACCGAACTAACGAGACTGGCAACCTAAGCCTCGGAATCACCATTTGCCATCCGTACGTTCTGTGTTTTGTTATAAATGGTACAGAGATGTTGGCAGGCTCCCGTGCGAGACCTAATGAGCTGTGAAGTAGATAAGGTGTGCGCCACGAGGAGACGGGATCATCCTTCTATCTATGCGGAATGCTTCTGCTACCGAATATACGAGTACATATGCAGAGAAATAAGATAAATTTGAGTTTCTTGAGACATCACAAACGATAAGTTACCCAACTGCTTAATGAGCACACATTTCACTGCACTTTAACGACACAACTTTCACGCTAAAATATCCTTTACAGCATAAATTTGATGAAAGAGTAAGCAATAAAATAAGAGTTGATAGGCAAAAAAAAATTTGCAAGAAACTACATTAAACGTAAAATAATTATTTAGATCACAAAATAAATATCTATGATTTAAGGCTTATTTCGTGGTTTGAATCCATAGTTTTATGAATTTTAACGGTCAAATACCACGATTATTTTGAATTAAGTTTTGCCGATATTTCGACCTAATGGCGTAGGCCGTGGTCGCGGAAGGACTGCAGCGAGACACGAAGCTGGATTTGTTATAGACCGTATCCGCCTACTCTCCTGCTAGATCTTTTTAACTTCACTTCCCGGTTTGTCCGGCAAAACACACTAATAACGTCATTTTTCACCTTAGCTTTCTTGCAATTTTGCTTCGGTTTGCACACCGGATTTTAACCCGTCTTCACGATTGAAATCCCAGTGTTTTAGAATTACAATCGCTTCACGTACCAGCCTAGGTATTGGCGGTATGTGTATAAGACGGTATATGTATAAGAGAAGAGTTATTGAAGTTCAATCCAGTGCTAAATAACTGGTCGCAGAAGATGCCCTGCGATCGCTGACTTCTTAGGATCGTTATTCATAACCGCTTTTATATATGTTCCCGCACACGGGTAGCTATGGGTCTCTTCATTTGCCCAATATAAGAACTACGAGGCTTGCTGTGAAACGAATTTTAGAATACTCTTTGAATAAAACGTTTATTAATATGGTTTAGATCTGTACTTTTAAGTGGATAGATATCTACTTGCGCTGTACAAAATAACATGTTAGTATCACGAACAAAAACCTTTTGGAACAGATTTCTTACACTAATGCGTTTCTTGAATGCTCAAACGACTTTAAATGTATTTAAAGCAGCTGAAATGCTGCTTCACATGTAATTTTGTACTTTCAGTACTGAAACTGAAAGGGTATACTCGACTTCAGCTCTAAAACTAATGCAAAAAGACAAGATACTCCAAAATATTCTTCGACTAATAAATATAATTAAATAATTATCAAAAATATTTAAATTTAAGTATTTTATTATATCAGTTTAGTAGTCTTTCGAATGTACTTATTTTGCACTGCAATCTAATAGTAAGTGACGATGCAGACCTGAGCCAGATTAGAAATTATAACATTCTGCGTCTAAATTGCACCCGCGACCTCCCACTTGTATCCGAGCGTGCCACTGCGCCAGAGACCTCTTCAAACTTATCCGAACATTGAAAATCACTTATCTAGAAACCATGACACGATGTTTTGATTTCACTCAGTCAAATAAGGTCGTCAGAAAAATATGAAAATTTCTCAAATAAAGCTCTCTCGCTTTGTTTGGTCTCGCCATTGTACACGATACATGTACACGGCGGTGTTAAATAAAGGTGAAAATGTAAAAATTTCGCTAGTGCAACATGCGCTGTCAGTGGCAGGTTATGAATTAAGTTAGAGCAAGCCGCCAGCAGCGCGGCAAAGGGACGGGTCACTGTATTCCGTAATTGATGTGTGTAGCTTTTCATCGTGGCGGCCATTCGCTGTTTGCTGCCTGTGCTGCGGTCAAGTTAGACTAAATTAAATTGTTGTATTTTTCACAACAAAATGACAGCGAGTAACCGAGTACGGTTAACGAGGGGGCGGTAATGTCGTTTGTCCGAGCGCTGAGTGCTGGGAAACTGCGCTTATGTGCTTGATGTTTGCAGACAAGTTCGAAAATTTTGTATCGCGAGTAGGTGAGCGTCTTATTGCATTTCCTACTCTATTATTACTTTCATTAAAAATAATTATAGAGAAATACTCCAGTGATACCGTTTAGACGTATCCCAATGTTAAAAAAGTCTTATACGTTTATATCATATAAAAAAGTCGTAGTCGTAGACGTATCCCAAAGTTAAAAAAGTCTTATACGTCTATAGTCATAATTTATACGTTTATATACAAATTTATCATCAAAATTTTATCACTAAGTTCGGAAAGCAGATTTGCACCGAGAATAACTGGCAAGAAATAATAAAACATATGTTTCAATTTTTTCCATCTCTTGACATAGCATTTTATTAGGTGTAACAGTAAAAATATTAGTTGTAACAGTAAAAGTTTGTAAGACAAAAATTCACATTCAGGTAATGCAAGTACCATATTTTTTATCGCTATAAATTACTGTAATGCGACATTTGACATGCTTGGGACGATACAGTAAAAAGTTTACTTAAAAAAACATTATTCATGATATTATTACTCATTACTGTCAACATATTATCTTGTATGTACTTTTTGAAAACACTTTTCAGTACCATCGTCATTATAAAAAGATTATAACAGCGAGGCAATGTAAAAATCATATTTGTCAGGTATTGATTGAAGTTGGCAGCAACAATAGAAATTGTAATTCAATTGCTTTGCGCCGCTGCAATAATGAATCTAGGCAATCACAAACCGATTCCAATTTAGAGCGAGGCAAAAATTGGGTATGCGGCGAATAATAATTTTCCCCATGGAATGAACTGCGTTGTCCACATTTAAGGTAATTGCCAACAGTTTCGGCTGACGTGGCCAGCAAACCTGACACTCGCTCCCTGGAGGCCACCCTTTACAATCCCATTAATGAATGCCTCTTATTCAATTTTTATTTGCTGCTATATTTCCCGTAATATTTGCATCCCTGAGCCGGAATTTTAGTCGGATTTCTCGTTGTTTAACGTTTCGTATAATACATTTTATGCAGTCTACGAGTGCATGAATAATATAGTTAGTCATATTATGCAGTTATAATATATTTCCAGTTGATTTTATACTTTTGAAATTGAACTCATACGCCAATTTATATTTAAACAGCCGATTCGCTCTTCGCTCGGTTACCACTTGGTAATTTTAAAATAGCTTTCCTATATCTATGTATCTCTTATTTACAAAGGAAAGTAACTTCTGCCCAAATTCAAAAGTAAGATCATTCAGATTATGATAATAACCTTTATTTTTTAAATTTTAAATTAAAACTAGGTTCAGCTAGTTTCACGTACTACCCACTACGCGAAGAGGGAGTATACGCACAATGCGTTCTTATTCCTAAAATAAATAGTAACAGAGGGGACATCTAATTAATCTAATGAATAAAAATAAGTAATAATGAATAACTTCTGATAATAATTCCTCACATTTTATTTTTCAGCCTTTTTCATTCGCATGCTAGATAGTGAATTACGGAACGAAAGTTATTCAGTTCTATTCTGTAATACTAAGGCAGTTTGCAAATGAGAGTTACGACTAAATAAATGTAATTATTAATTCACTGAGCGAGTGCATATAAACCTGTTCTTAATTATATGCGCGTAGTCGTATAATTAAACGAACGGAAAGCACCTTGACTTGGAGAGCCAACGTGACTGGGGGAGACTGCGGGATGTCATACTCAAGATTTGCAGGGAAAAGGCGTGCTTGTGGGGAAAGACTGCCACTTGGACACGTTCACCGGGAAACATGTTATGCTATCGCGCAATTTAAGACTCTAATACCCATGCATTAAGGCTGCTTTTGAATGAATATTGACGGAAAAGATCTTTCGCTCACCACGTCATGTATGTACGTTCTCAGAACGAGGTTTTCATTTGATAAAGCAATACGTAATGAAATGAGATAAAAATCAATTGTAAAACACATTTTTTCCTTAATTAGAACACTGTTGATGAGAAAATATACTCAAGGTTTTCTACATGAGTAATAATAATAATTACTCTAGTTTTTTTAATTACCCTATTATAACTACACAATTTTCTAAAAGTTCTTTTTTACCCGACTGCCAAGATAGGGTTATGTTTTTGCTGATTTAATTACTAGTATTTAAAATCGAACTTTCTTACAATAGACATGTTCATTATTTCATTTTTGAGAATTCCTAATAACCAGTTTCTACTAACTACGGAGTGCCTACTTCGGTTACTTTGTCATCGATAGCGAACTGAAAATCTCGATAGTCATTCTTATCCCGTCGATCGTCTGCTTTTTACTTCGTTATTAACCATAAATATTCAAGAAAATACAGCCTCTGAGAGAGGCTCAATATTGACGTTATAATTAAATCTTGTAAACGTCTGCGATTTGATGGATAAAATATTCCTTTGTAGCTATCTTTTATCCAATCAATTTATTTCTGTATTCAGCATATTTTGAAATTACTATACCTCTATCAGCAGCTCTATCTATATAATAATTTAGTCATACAAATGCATTGGTTGACTTCAGCCATTACGAAAAGTAGAAAAAAAGCTCGATTCCAATGCATCTAAAATCATGAGTGTGTTTTTATATTGTAACTATTTACCTATCGCTACCATCTTTTTGCATTCACCGTAAAGAAAAAACATCGTAAGAAAATCTTCATGCCTCCAATTGTTTATAATTTCTTTAAAGGTGCGTAAAGCCTGAGAACATTCGATTAGACAATGTATGGTAAATATGTTACTCTCAACCTCAACTCATGCTTAATAGTAGGTTATAGAAAGGTTGAAATGATGATGACACAAGTTTGAAGGTTCATTGTAGAGTCCAGAGGTTATACCATTAAAATATTCGTATGTTTACGTATACTACTGTACTTACCAAAATGGTTCCTAATGTTAATTTTTGTTTACAGATGGTGACCAGGACAAAGAAAATCTTCGTAGGAGGGCTATCAGCACCCACAACGCTGGAAGATGTAAAGAATTACTTTGAACAGTTTGGACCGGTAAGTTATTCTAAATTTTTCATTATGCTTCAAAGATTTTGGTTTGTAACTGTACGCATTCTAGGAAAACATGACTTTGTAGAGTCCATTAATGTGAGAATGATGGTCACAAGTCACAACCACATTTTTCCGTGTCAGATATATATATAGACGCTAAATCTCTGCGATGGTCAAATAAAAGTTTCCTATCACAACTAAGTAGTTACTGATCACAACTGGAAAAAAACTTGATTATATAAAAATTTTTCTTTGTCTGAACACAAACGAACAGCCAAATATTTAAAATGAATAGAGTTAATTTTTTCCCTTCTTGAAATAAAAGATTAATTTTCTGATTAAGTTAAAGTCGTTGTAACCTCAACTGATGCGTGTGCGCATATTTTTTGCTAATACGCATTTAATGTACAATACTCATCAAAGGAATATTTGCATATTATGCCAACTGCCTTATCTTAAATCTTCATCTTCCGCCGTATCAAAATTTTATTCGTTTAATCTTCAAGATTTTATTTAGAAAATACCCACAATGGTATCATAAAATGTGAAATTTTCAATTCGTAGAATTAAATTTTTCTCCAAATCCGGGCGTCGCCAATCGCAGCCAATTTCTCACTGTCATATTTCAACGACTAAACTGTAAACAAATTGAGTCTGATATAAAATTCTAATTTGTTAATTTGAATATTATTATAACGGTTTGAAGGTATCGTTCATAACCAAAGAATTTACCTTTCAATTTTTTATCGTAAACACATAATCTTCTCTCAAAAGTCCCATTTTGCTGTCTATGTGCTTGTAAGTTGTAACCACTACCAAAAAAGCTTTTATGTTGCAGGTTGATATTACTTTTAGCGTGGTAGACACTTTTCAATTTATAGTAAGTTTTTCCTTAATTTTCGATCGATGTTAAAGAGAAATCGCTTGGCACCAACCTATCGTCTGAATGTCGTTATTATCACACGAAAAGGATTCTTATTGCAATGCTAGTAAGTTTTGAATTCGCACAGCGAAACTCCCGTGGCTGTAAGCCCGCGATAACTCGCCTCTTTGTCTGGCAGCCAGCACAGAGCAGGTGTCTATCTACAAAAGTTTCGCCGTAATTAGCCCCGTATCTAGCATGGATTCTGACTAAGAAACTTTTCAGAATTCAACATTGGTTACAGGCGGCAGTCATTGTGCCTCCCGGAGTAATCGGGCAGAGCCAGCCGCCCGCGACGATCAAAACCTTCATTACCTATTATGAGAGTTTAGAATAAAGCCAACGAGTTTTTCGGAGTGAATGTGATTGATGCCGAGCGAAGGAAATATCCCGGGAGAGATAAAAGGAATTTAATGAAGAGTCTTTAAGAATAATGATTAAGGGAATGGTTATTCCTTTTGGTCGGCGGCCTAATGATGGAGTCTTTTGAATTATTTTTTGTGTCTATAACGTTGTAACAACGATACTTCCAATTAAATTGAGAGGATGCTAATTCGTAGCAAACGTGTCAATTTTTAATTTAGGTTTACCCACCGCTCACCCCTCTTGAATCTCGGTTATTTTACGAATTTTAGTAAAAACAAAAAAAAAAACAACTTTTTTGGATAAAATAATATCCCGTAAGGTAATCAAGGTCAGAATCAGTTTCGTAGATTTCGTGTAAGCCATTGTACTGAATTGAAAAAACCATGTATTGAACGTAATAAGATCCTGACTTTCACATTTACGAGTAAAATATTATTATGTTAACTTAGATGCAATATCTCCTTACGCATCACCTACTACTATAAATAATATACTGCGTATGAGGATGTCAAGTTCATAAAGGAATCTATTTTTTGTAGCAATGATGGAACTGGATTATAAATGTTATTTCAAGTTATACTTACTATTATTTATTGTTGGGAAAATACTTTTCCTTATTGAGTATATTGATGCCTCTAAGTTTTATGACGAACCTACTCATATAAACACACTTTTATATACATGTAGCTTAATACTAACACTAGTAATCTTTTATCAACACGCTGTTGTAAACCAAGTTAATCTGTAAACGTTATTGCCATAAGATAGTGAATCGCTACACTTAATAGGATAATTAAAGCGCGTAACATCACATAAAAGCCCAAAGTGTATTCCCAACTAAGATAAATAAATGAAAGCCATTATTGAATCTACTTAGAGCGTACACCGAGAATTCTGAGTACAAATTAATTCAATAACATTCAAGCCGTGCACTGTGCTCTCGAGTCGACATCATTTCGTAAGGGTGTCACATTTTGAGCAAGTTTAATTAACAATCTAGTCGCTTTTGTAGGTACCTTCATTAGTGTATTTGTGGATAAACATTGCGCAAACTCGGTATAACCCGCGATGCGTCCGTGTGCGTGGGCTCCGCGGCACACGGCGCCGTGTCGCGCGCTGTTGCGTGCCACGTGCGATCACATCCACGCTGGCCCACGAAACGTGTGCTAACTGGCGCACTCACGGGCAGGCTTACCGCTCACGACTCACGAGCCAGCTCCGACGCACGCACACATGCGTGACTCCGATGTCTCGACGCCGACCCGGCTCTCCGTACATGCGAGCTCTCCGAATGCAAACTGTCTCGGAATATCAAATGAGCCACTTAAATACTGAACACAATGACTACGCCCACCTGAACCAAAGGCCGCGGGACGCGTGCACGCAACGCCGTCGTAAATGAAAGCCCGTCGGGTCGGGGCCGAAGGGTGGGCGAGGTTTAACCCCGGTAACGATTTCCTTCAGATAATGGAGAATTTTCTGATGAAAGCTGCTCAACAGTGCCCTTTCAAGGATTTAGGAAACGTTGGATTTATAGCCCGAACGGTCGGCGCAAATTTTGTTCGTCACGACACTATGCTCTGTGTCGCATGAACAAATCTGAACGTGGGAATTTGCAGCTAAGAAGAATTTGTCGAATCCGATAATCTAACTTTTAGTGCCATCGTAAAATAGAAAAGGGTACGGTTAGTGGGTCATTGTTGGCTTGTCTTAAGTGCTTTAATCTGTTTGGTAAAAATTGTGATCAGGCTTATGTTATGGAAAACAAGGGCGATATTTAGATATTTTTTACAAGTATATTCCTTTATGGGTTTTTAAAAAAAAATCACATGTACGAGTACATGGTACATAGTAAATAAAATGAGGACTTACTAAATCATAGATAATACAAATAATTTAAAAGAGCGAACCAAAACACCAAAAGATATAATTTAGTCAAAAGTCTATACTCTCTTTAAAAAACACAATTCGAAAGCGTGGGGGATAAAACGCTGCGTAGAAGATGACACCGTACAAAATATTAATATGTAAATCGCAGTCAAATTCACTTGAAAGTCGAACGTCGGGTGCCGGCATGGAGATGTCGACTTAAAAATTAATTAACCGAACGACCGGTGTAATCTCAGAAGCCTACAACGTTTAGGGAATTGTTGTTTTCAAAACTGTATTCCGCCACGTGGCGAGAAGGTGACATTTTATTCCATCCATGTGCTCTTTTATGACCTTTCGGTTTCGGATCTCACCGACCTCTGCCAAACTTTGTATCTGTTGTCAGAATTTACTCGTATATTCGGCCCTCGATTTCTTCGCGTTTTGCTTAATATTTTTTTCTGTTCTCTCATGAAAATGTATGTCGCCTTTATCTGTCTATCTGCCTCGCTAAAGCGATCTTATATTTAATGCTAAGCGAACAATTTTATTTACAGGAATTTCTACCGAGCTCTTTCCCCTTGAATATTATTTTTAGATTTACAAACGAGATATTATTTAGACAATTAGGACGAGAGAAAAATATTTTAATAAGTATATTTGCCGCAATTTTATTAAGCTATCGTTTTTTACGTCGGAAAAATGTTAAGATGACACGCGTGACGTATCCTGTGATGCGGGGAAATTGTTTATTTACAGGAGAGTTTCAACAGTTTAATACTCCTGCTATGTGATGCCTTATACCGGATCAATGTTCCTGGGTAACGATAAAGTTTCGTAACCAATATAAAGTTAGGGAGTGAGCTTTCTCTAGCGCCACACGCACAAGACGGTGTCTTTGAGAAAGTTCTGTTGCATGCTTGATTCGCTATTGTTTTAGCCGTCGAGCTTACCAAAACTCGGACCGCTCCCGGCCCCGACGATAGCTAGCAGCCCAAGACGTGTGCTGCCTTCCGGTGCAACTTGCACGATTACTTGTTATTATCTTAGTGTTTGCTGTTAACTTCGAATCGGGTATCGACATGTTCGGTGTTCCGCTGGCTGCAAGTGCCGCAATATTGAATATTGCAATTGGCTGAGTATGGCTCCTCGAAATAGGCTTTGCTTGCATTTGCATAATTAATTCTCTAGAGCGAATATACAATATTCAGATTACTTAATATTACTGGATCTGTTTCCAATACCAATATTGTATCCATATTACATTTGCCTACTTATCATCACCATGCATCTGTTTATAAATAGTATTATTTTACTAGCAGCATAGAAACAAATAGTGCTTTAGTTTCATTAACAGAATATCTGCTTTTATCTGTGTGATTTGCATTGAAGGCTATAAAGTGTAATGATACGAGTATGTTGACTAGTGCGTTAGCAAGTCAGTATATTGAACAGTGGTGATAGCTTAACGACTCTTACGCGTTCGTTTCGCAACTAAACATCGTTTACTGTCAGCAGCACTCCAACTGTAACTGAGACGGGTCCGGAATTTGGCTAAACTACCTATAGGTACGATATCATCGGAGGCCGTATATCAATCAGTTGTTACGACGATCCACGATTGTCGTTTATCTTCGGGCCCGCTCGGATCTGTCTGTCCAGATTCGTGCATTGTTCCAACATTAGCCAGGGTTGCCGAAACGGTGGATGTCTGAAATACCAATAGAGTGGCGTTCCCGCTGCACGGCGCATCGAGCGTCCGATAGCGTTTCCAATTTCCTGACTTAAATTGCTCTAATTTGGTTATACGGTGACGGTTGATCGAAGGTTGCTAAAGCGCCGGCCACCAACGACATTCGGTTGCGGTTCGTAATTTTTGCTGCATTTTATAGTAGGGACGCTTTCATGTCACCGTCCTATTCCCGACTGCGAATCGAGTTACTGAATTTATTACTAATACCAGTTTATCTTCTTTTGACCATAGAGGAATATGGAATGTGCTTATAAAGAATCTAGATTCTAGAGTCCATTTTCACAAATAATATATTGATCGCGGAATATAAATAAGTTCTTGCAACCAAAAATTTTACGGCAAAAATCTTCACAGAACAAAATATTTTTCTAACGATAACTTTATAAAACTTTCACTTAAAAATATCAGAAATCTTAATTTGATCACGTCCATCGCTAATAACAACCTCAAATATACGTACGAACTAAATGCGCTTTGAGCACTCGGAACTAAAATTGCAAAGTTATAATAAAATTACTCCTATTTTCTGAATTAAGACTAAATTTTTTGTTTGCTTCAACGCAACGGTACGAGCACTGGAGTGCCAATATATTAAGCTAATGGCGAACTAATTACGCTCTCGAAGCGTTTTACAGGACCACACAAGTGCCTCTCAAGAAGCACAGCTTTATACTTTTCATTTGTAGAGATTTCTTTACATTTTATTTAAAGAAACCTATTAAGTGCCTACCCACCCAACCATTCAAAGAAAATTTCTTCCGAAAAGCAGAATTCGTTCATTCTTAGCATTTTCTTCTTAAAAAAATGCTTGATCGTATTGAGAACCTATAGAAGGTTAGGTATGTTATCTTACACAAATAATGAAGCATGTATAATGGAGTCGCCTGTCCCAAAAAATGCTTTTAAGTTTGTATTTCACTGTTAAATTAGAATTTTTTTTTCAAGGTGTGTCACTTTTTCTAGTATAATTTCCAATAAAGTATTAAAACAGATTTAGTAAAATACTAAAATAAAATTTGGGCACGGAACCTTAAATTTTTTTATTTGTCTTTTATGAGAACCTACCACTAACGGCACTGGTCCATTTTATTCTATTACAATGGCACTCTGGTCAGTTCGGAGAATCTTTCAGATAAATGGTCAGATTTGCATTAATAACCTCTTATCGGTAAACTCAAAACAACGGACGAGTATGCCAGCATAATATTTATGTATATTGTATGTAATAAAAAAATTCTTTTCAAAAAAACCGACTTCAAATGCCACTACAAAGAGTGAAATAAATTTTAATGTAGGTACACCAATTCGAAGTCGGGCAATTGGTACAATCATAGTCCTTCGTATTAATCGCCCGACTTCGAATTGGTGTACCTACATTAAAATTTATTTCACTCTTTGTAGTGGCATTTGAAGTCGGTTTTTTTGAAAAGAATTTTCTATTTTATTATTTTTTACTTTTTAGTGGAAAACAATAAAATGCACAAGGCGTTGTAATAATATAATTTAATAAATAAATCGGTTCAGCTAAACACGAGATAATCACGGAAAATCCTAAATACCGATATAGGGATTAAACAGAGAACCTCTTTTTTTGACGTCGGTCAATTAAAACATATACGAGTATTTCAGTCAACTTGAGAATCTCCTTCTCTTTTGAAGTCCGATAAAATCTATACTGTACACTATTATACTGATCGCAAGCGATTTACTCTTTTCCGTTGAGGAGTTCCGCTCTCCATCTCCGAAGATATTCATTAAATCTCGACGAAATTAAAACGAGTCTACCTGTGATGTATGGCCTATCTAACAAAAAAAAATCATCTAAATCCGTTTTGCTGAACTCGAGATAATCGCGAACAAACTTAAATACAAATATGTCGATCAAACTAAGAACCTCTTATTTTTTTTGTTAAATCGGTTAATATACTAAAACCTTCTCCAGAATGTAACAAATACTTTCCTGAAAATCGCATCAAAATCGGTTCAGCCAAACGTGAAATAATCGCGGACAAACATACATACATACATACACACATACATACATACGGGTCGAATACAGAACCTCCTTCTTTTTTTGAAGTCGGTTAAAAAATACAAAGTGTCTGAATTTTTTTCATTTATTGTGTACAAAATCGTGTTGTGTATCTTAAACAAATAAGTTCTTCACCACATACTTATAAGGTTTATTTTTCAATGAAAGATAAAAATAGCTGTAGCAATGATGTAATAGTTTCCCAGATACTGCGGGGGTGCTAAGATAAACGTACCCTCAGGCTCGCGAACGATTTGTATTACCCGTTGAGGTTTGTACCTACTTGTAATTATTGTCGATGCTTGAGGCTACGAATCGTTGCGTCATATTTACACGACACATAAAAAAACAGTTTAATGTTCTGCAGAGATACAACAAAACCGCTTCAGTGATTAAAGATGATACTTACCACTTATTAAGAATATTCTTTGAAATGTAATGTAAGCTTAGGCTTTAAGAAAATGCATACGTGAACATGATTTTCTTTCAACATGAAACCTCATTTTTTTTCACTACAGACCAGTAGGCACTACTGCAAAGTTTTAGACCTCTGGATCCAGTTTTTTAATTGCATAATATTGTATTCTTTATAAGTCCAGTCAGTTCTCCCATTTTATATAATACACGTATAGTTTTTAGATACTAAACATTATTATCATCCAAAGTACGTGAGATGTAGAGATTTTTAATTTATTCTATTGAACAATCTATCATATTTCCTAATCTGTGTATTTTATATTAAAAATTATTATCAAAGACAATATCCCTAACCAATACCAAAGTTCTGCAGCTGAGTTCATAATAAAATGATTTATCATGTTCTTTACTCAGATAAAACTTAATAACTTAAAATGTATGAAAACTTTTAAAGTTATGAATAAAGTACGAGTATATAAAGTTATCTCCACTCCCAATCATTTTATCAAATAAAATGTCATGTTGTTTTATTCATTTCTCTTGAAAATCTTTTAAAAATTTTCAATAAAAATAACGTCGATTGATATTCTATAAACACGCATCCACTCCAAGTATTTAATCCTGTTACAATGGACTCGATGAGACGATATAAGCCGATCATTTAAAAAGACGAGCAAATATATGTACTGTATCGATATAAAACTTTTCCAATTTTAAAATGTTTAAAGTAAAAAATTTTAGAAAACTGTATTATAGGAAGAATGTGTCTTTTTTTTAAATTAACAAATAGGTAGAGTAATGGAAATATGAGTTCACATAATATGAGTCCCAGAAACGAATAGTACTGGAAATACAACAGATAATTAGCAAGCTAAACTGGCAATGGGTAAGCCATATTTGTCGCAGAACCGACAATCTTTGGGACAGACGTGTTCTAGAATGGAGATCGCTTACCGGTAGACCGCCAGACTAAAAAAGACGCTAGTAGTGCATTTGCAGTAGTAATGCATTTTTAAAGTTAAAAGTGAATCTAAATGATTCTAAATTAAATTTAATAAAAAAAATATATGCAATAACCTGCTTTGAAATAAATAAATCATCACAGGCGTTTAAGTTGACCGACAACAAAAAAGCATTTCAAAGCTCCTTCACAATCGAATATGGCTCTCTTTTCACGCAACTGTGGATCTCAAGTATAAGTCGACTTACGCGCAAAGCTGATTTAATGCTGGCTAATTATATTTCCTCACTCATTTCTCTTCTTTTCGCTTTAATTAAAATATTTAAATCTTCCGAGCCCTCATCTTGCAGGTATAACTTTTATTTCGGTGTTAACTTTTTCTGTTTAAAAACACAGCTTTGTATGTGATTCGGAATGTTAAAATATTCCTAAATTTTGATTGCCGGGAGACCCTCGATTTTTTGTTCCCATTTCAAAAGACAATTAGGTATGCTAATTCGTTTACTATGACGGCTTTGTGGAAAATCCCTGAGAAAAGCTGATCTTTTCTATTCCGATATTGATAGAAGTGGGTGGGGGTAATATAAGGTGGCTGAGGGGCTACGACCGGCGTCTCTTGCGGCGATGCGGTAGTAATTAATGGATCGTGCGTGGCTACGGTGAGGACACCTACCTACATATACTACATATAGATTTCTAAAGGTTTTATGAGCCTTGCTATAAAATATAGAGTATACCTACTTACATTGTTTCGTGATACTAATGGATATAATCGTGATTGAATGAAATTGTTATGTATAACCTTTAAAAAAATACAACAGCCAGATACTTATATAATAGTAATGATACTGCCACTAATATATTTTACTAACGGTCAAAATCCGATTCATTCATACAACATTTTTCCAAAAACAATAAATAAAGCCAAATAATGTACCAAGTGAGATTTGCAGATTCCTTAACTTTATTGCGAGTTCAAAATGAATCTGTACTTTAGTAGAATTAAGAAAAAGAAAAAGGGGAGCGAGAGGACACAGTAAACATAATTAGGTGTTCGAGCAAGCGGCTACCTTGATTAAACGGGACGCTGACATTTCTAAAGACAAAAACAATTTCAAAAGGAATGCGCGTCAAAATATTATGTAGCATTTTGTCTTCTGTATTTGGCAGTTAAAGACATTGATAGACCGTCGGTCTATCAATTCTGGGGTTCAAATCCCAAGCACGTACCTCTGAGCTTTTTGCGTTTTAGGAAACATAATAGTTATCACTTAATTACTTAACAATGAAAGCAAACATCCCGAGGAATCTTGCATAATTGAGAGATCGTGGCAGTGATAAATAAATAATCATATATACTATGGTATACTAAGCCAACCTACCTGCACTTGGCCTGTGTGGTTAACTTTGGCCAAATCCTTTTTGTTTTGGGACACGTATTTTGGAAATATTAGGACAAAAAATCATAATCTCAATCCCCATTTTCGCAGCTTTGTGTTAATAAGAGACAAAAGTGGTGAATTTAACATATTCTTACTAACTTTGCAAAGAACATGCGATAGAGACACACTATAAAAACAAAAAACAACTACAAAAGCGAGCGAAAATGTCAATTCAAACTGTCAAATAATTCAAGATGCGGTGCGACGTATCTCACAATCAGTAAGATGTACAGCTTCGGAACCGAGACTATACGTTTTTCCCTCCGGTTTTATTCCCCGTATCGCCTTATAAATACAAGAGTTCGGCACACGTATTCCCAAGATGAATAGGTATTTTTCACTCTTGGAATCGAGTGAGCCGCACCGCACCGCCGCTAAACTGTATCTCTGCGAAGCTTACGATATCGATGCATGAGTTATCACAACATATTTATTCTCAGTTCTGAAAATAGGCTACTGTTTTATGAAACTGTATTATCTGTTCTGACTCTATATCGCTATTACTGCTTTTTGGCTTTACGACGGAAGCTGAAAATAATATAGTATTTGGCATTGTAAAAGTTGAAGCTGATGTTATCACCAGCATTTTTATGTGAATTAAGTTCGATGTAATTAAAACTTTACATTTACGCTTGTAAAAATGATAAATACATGCTTTTTAGTTCGTATGTCAATTAAGTATCCTATATATTTAGTAGGATTTGTTCTGATTTTTAGTATGGGTACTTGAAAAGTTATTAAACTTACTTACTTACCAAAAAATCGCCTGCCAAAATCAGTTACTGAGATTGGGTAATATATTTGCACTAATCAAGATTTAAAACATTTAACAGTAATTTACATTGTTATAATTTTTTGCCAAAATACGAGCTAGTTTTACACTATGAATATATTATGTGGCTTAATCAAAGATAACCACCACAAGGAACATTATTTCTTGAAGCGTACACAAAGCCATCTATTTAACGAGTCACCCGCAATCTTTTTCACGACAAAATGTCGCATCGTGCTGTTTAATACCGCAAAAGAAAACAAAAGAAAGCGCGCCCGAAGTAATAAAGCAGCTCGATTTCCGCTATTTAGAGTGGCGAAGAGAATTAAAGTTCCTTTTGAAGGAAGTTCACTACAATATAAACAAAATGTATCCAAAGTGGGCGGGTAATAAGAATTCCGTAGCGCGGCTGGCTGTAGCGGAGCTATTTTGACGAAAAAACAATGATGAGGCGCGACCATGTCGAGGACTCCCTGACTGATAAATTGCCGAACATTTTTCGCAAAAAATATTTTCCCCAGAATCCAATTATGGAGTCTCAGAGATAGAAAAGTTCACCTTCCTGAGTTACCTATACGTAAATGTAAGACTTTTTCTTGAGTTTAACAAAAAATTAAAGTCGGTTTACGGACGATTATTTTACGTGATAACATAAACAAAATATACTGCGCCAAAGACCGAATGCTTAGGCAGATCGTGCCTCTATATCTCTTGCTTCGCACTCTCGCTTGCACACTCAGCTTAGGCGAAACGCGACAATGAGCCATGCTTTTTCGTGCCTGCAGCCGGCGTTCATTGATTTATAAGACGTTCACGTTAGTAAAATTGTATTTTACATCACGGACTTACTCCAGCAGCACTGTCTTGAGAATTTGTACAAGGTATTTTGGTGCAACCAATTTAAGAAGAACCTTCCATACGAACATAAGAACAGCTTCAGTTAACACCATCCTTCCATAAAGTACACAACTGAGCAGATGGACTGACAGCATTTAAGAAGGACGCGGGAAGTCGTTGGACACAAGCGGCGCAGGATTCAGCATGTTGTAAATCTTTTACAAGAAGCATTTATTTAGCAGTGGACGATCCTATAAAACTAGATCTTCTAAATCCATCATTTTGTATGAATATTTACTGCTGTTAACAAAAACTCACTGAGAGAAAGCTCTAGTTCCTAGTTTCCTAGTTCCTAGCGACCGTTTTCTAAACGGCGCCATACTAACAAATACTAACTCGATACAAACCGTGATAAAGGTTCAATTGCATGCAGTAAATAAAATATGACTTGGCCGTATTTCCACTTCCCTTACTTTCAGTTTTATGTCCCTTTTTTCTTGGCTCTCTGAAAAACCATTCGTAAAAATACCTCTCTGATATTACGCAACTGTATTATTGCATTCGGTACGTAGGCAATTTAATATCAAAAATATTTTGACTACTAGCTATTCTCCCAAATTAAGATTGTCAGGTGGCTTTTGATAAAGTAATGGGAAATGCGGAAAATCATTATAATTATTTATCGTCGACCGAATGGCGTAGCGGTCGTGATCCTGCCGTCTACGTCGGAGGTCGTGGGTTCAATTTCCACAACTGGAAAATATTTGTATAATGAGCATGAATGTTTTCTAGTGCCTAGGTGTTTATGTGTACTAATATGTATGTATACATATCAATTATTTAGTACCGATAACGCAGGCTATCGCATACTTTGGGGTTAGACTGATGCGATGTGTGTAATAATTAATTTAAAAAAATATATAATATTACAAATACTTAATATTTAATATGCTCTATAATGCACCATACAGTTAGAAAACTAGTCAAGTGCGAGTTGCGCTTGCGTCGTGAGGAGTCTTATCGAACTGTGCTTTTTTCCCCAAATTTGTGGTGTATGACTACTGACTGTTTGTTCTGTCTTAATTCATGATTTTTAAACCACGTGGTTTTGAGTTTTCTTTTGAGAGGCTTGAAATTTTTACACATTCAAATCTGTGATTCAAGTGATCATAGATCTCAGTATTTGATAGGAACTTCAACTTGATCTCTGTACCCGTTTTTGAGAGAAAGAGCTATACTTGGCCCATAGAAAGAATGACGGACAATAAAGTGATACTATGAGGGTCACGTTTTCCCATTTTAAATACGGTAGGTAATCTTTCTTGTGACAGGTTTGACAAAAATATTTCCATTATTCAATTAAATTATTTCAATTGCAATTCGAGTAAAAAGAAGCATTCTAATTGAAGTTTGAGTGAATGTATTCTGAAAATATTAATTCAGACACTCCATAATTTAAGCTGCGTAGCTGAAGCCGGGCGGCCGCGGATTGGGCTTACGGCGCAAATAAATAGCTTCTTCGAAAGCTATCGTGAAAGCAAATTAGAATAATGCCCTGCGATTTCGCGTTTCAACAAACGAGAGCGTGGAATGGCCCTCAGTGGATTATTCGGGTGTTCGGGTGGACCCGGGTAAATTTGGGTATAAATGGAGGTGTCGTGACTAAAGAAAGGTTTCCTATTAACTAAAAGTAAGCCAATTCATACACCGAGAGATTTGGCGAGTTAATTTCTATCAAAGCATTATTTTCTCTTCGCGAGCGAAATATTTATTGTTATGGAGCTGATTATTACACTGTACCCACGATTCAGCCAAAGATATAACTCTATTGGAGAAAATTATGCGGGTAAAACAGGCACATTATTCGATGTAATATTGAAGGCGAATTTTAAATTAAAAATATAATGCTATCACAAAGCTATAAAAGCCGTTAAAACTTAACGAAATAGTGGTATATTTTGTATCAAACATAATACCGTGCAGTACAGTGAATTTGTACTGTATTATAAGCTGTTAATGGGGTCTTACACTACTTTTGAATTTGATAAAAAATATTACTTTATTATAAACTAGGATAAAAATAATAACGTGCAGTGAAAGAAATATTAAAATCCAACGAAGATTTACAAAGTTACAGGCGTTTAAACTTTGGAGTGGGGGGATCTTCTATCCCTTTCTCGCAAAACGAAAATTTGTATGAAACCGCACGAAGCTACTATGGCATTGGTAAGGTGTGACGTCACAATTTCATGTTGCTATCTCTGTCTAATCACAAATCTTTAAATGCTTATAACTTTTTTGTTATTTGATCGATTTAATTAGTTCTTTCAGTGCACGTCATTATTTTAATTCTACTTTATAATAAAGTAATAAAAAAATTGGAGTCAAATACCCTATTATTATATTTTGCACATTATATTGATAAACATATCAGTAACGCAACTGTTAAGAATTAACTGAAACACGAAAGCTCATAGGTTCATCCACTGGACTAATTTTGATAGCAACTTGTGGCCCAAAAACTATGTTTTCTGAATAAGATTCTAATAGAAACATTTTGTTTCTGTAACGCTACGCGAGCGCCTATAAGATCGAAGCTGCAGTTTACGTACAAAATCATTTTCATTATATTAAAAAAGGATTCGTCATACGGAAAAAGCCTTTATTAAGCAAAAGATCGTAAATCAAAATTTCCGATAAATAAGCTGCAATAAACCATGCTATCAAGCTGGGCTCATTTTTGAATTATTATTCGATTCTGGAGATCTCATAGTGCAACATGTGTTTTAATAATAATAATAATAATAAATTTCTTTATTAATGGCAACAAAGGCCCAAATTGGTTAATTACATATCAACTTAACAAACTATGTTAGTATAAAAACATGCTTGGTTTAGGTATATTATTATTAGACTATAGGTACACCAGAAAATTTATTTCAATTTTATTTTATGAGAACCTTCACGGCATGTGCCAAGAACGGAGAGTCCAATTTCGTCGCAAGCATTTTCAGGACACTATTGGAGCTTGAACGCAGTCTTGCCAGGACGGATGCGGTCTTTTTTCGTATTAATGCATAAAAGTCATCAACTCGCTCTTGTGCGAACATTCCAGACGCTGAGCAAAACCGCGGTAAGCCCAACAGTATCCTGAAACCATTGTTATATTGGACCCTCAGCGTGTCTATAGCCTTCTGGGTGTAGTTGGTCCACAGGCCCGCCGTGTAGAAGGTCTGGCAATATGCCTTAAATAGCGTTATTTTTGCTTCCTTACTACACCGGGCGAACCTGCGGGCCAACATGTTGCACCTTACCGCCAAGGCTCTGCGTTCCCGTTCAATGTCTACCCGGTCTTTAAGGTCCTCCGCAACATAGTGACCTAGGTATTTAAATTCCGACACTCGTTTGAGTAACGTCCCATTGAGTGTGATACTCGGTTCGTATTCCACTTGCTTACGGGGGGCCTTAAAGATCAGGTATTCACTTTTGGCTACGTTGTATATTAACCCATGCCTCTCCGCATATTTTTCACAAATTTTGAGAAGCTCTCTGATAGAACCCGCCGTGGGACCCAGCAACACCATGTCGTCAGCATAGCTTAAGTTATTTACACTGACACCGTCAATCCAGCATCCGACTGGATGTTTGCTGAGCTCCACGATCAAGTCATTTACGTACAGGTTGAAAAGCTTCGGCGACGTCAACCCTCCCTGCCGAACCCCGCACTCCAATACTCCAGTTTTATATCATCTCCCGTAGTTCGTAACATCAAGTTACTCGTACGTACTCGTGCATAGATTGAATACGGAATACTCTGCAGGGATTTTAATATAACGAAATGTACGAAGTAGAAAGGTGCACTCGTATTCATACAAGTGTTAAAAAGTCGTAATAGGATTTCGGATCCAATTCCGATCGTTTGCATTTTTTATTATGTTTTTGTGTGCACTGGGATTTGTAACTTGTAACGATTGTCATATTTTTTTGCAGCTACGTGTTGAGCTTTCTGATCATTTATTCCATCGTCGCTTAATGAATACAATAGATTTGTGGTGATCCATTGGCTGAATTTATTAATATTTCAATTCATTTTGTTTAGTTTACACTTTACTCCATGCCCTGCGAATTTCTCGTGTCATGGATTCTGAGCAAACACATTTTCACTCACAATATTTGATAAAAAAAATAATCTATAACAATGATCATTTTAAAATTTGAAAACTGTTCGAAACATTTTATCGTAATATTATTATTTTCTTCCTTGGCAAAGCTTAAAAAAATATTTTGAATTATTCGAAGATATTATAAATTTTGGAGTAACTTTTACCGATTACAATGGTTTGTATCACTTGCGCGAATTTTGTTGTGAATTCCGCTGGAACGATTTTTGTGAATCAATAAGGTACTGCGCCTTTCAATGAAATAGGATCTTTATTCTATGGATCTCAGACTGTCAACGTAAAAATAAAGACACCTGATTTTCGCCATTTTGGCGCTGATTGTAGCGTAACCTGGCGTGAGCGTCCATGGAACTTAAATAAAATGACATTGAAACCAACGATCACTACCAACAAATGTCAATTGCTTACCGTGGACCTTCAAATCGGCACAAAAAATAATCTGTCAATTGTATAGAATGTTTGATCCAACGTATATTAATAGAGATCAGTTGTTCAGTAGGTGGGGCACGAAGTAGACACAAACATCCAATCTTTTACATGTATGATATCATAAAAAGCGATATGAATGATTCTATTTTAACTATTTCATTTTGCTATGTTTTTAAATGTCAGATTCGTTATTTGAAACTAATGTTACTTTTGTATGATTCTTTATTAATATATTTTTAGATTCCGTGAATTAACTGTCTGACGTTAAATTTTCTTTATGTCCTGGCTTTAAATGCTCTGAAAATCCTTCTTTAAAATCAGTAAAAGGTCCACTTTCATTATCCTTAAAGCAATAAAACCCAGTTTATAGTAATCCGACAGAACGAAATAAAATAAACTGTTTTGGTTGTAAACGAGTTTTTTTAAAGAAACTAATTTCTGATCAGATTAGATTTTATGGTTTAACAACTCAGAATCTTTATATTGTAAAATCTATATCTTCCTCAGTATTATTAATTATTATGATACTGCTAAAACATATTTTATACGCTACGGCAAAAGGTAGATGGCTGTGGGGTCCTAATTTCTGAGTAAAATGCAAAACTGCAATATGAAAGTCCAAACGAATTTATGTTAATACCTTAACATTATAAAAATCACAAAGTTTCCACATCTCAGATTTACAAAAGTTAAAACGTCCTTTGCTCGTTCGCTCTCCACATAAAGGTATTCGGGTGAAATTATTCCTTTCATGCAAAAATTACCAGCATGTAAATGCAAATTTATAATTGAATTAAATTAATATTTGCCGGTTTAGCTCTCGCCGACGGAATTGCGGGTAATTATACCAATTTGTATCACTCTTTATTGTTTTAAGAGTTATGAGAGGGATTTAATAGACGTAAAAATTAGTTATCCTTACCTCCCTGCCAGCCTGTGTTGTCATAAAACTAACACTGAAGCTATCAAAGGCGCTCTAATAAAAGCAGAGTAACAAAGCGGAATACAACATTACAGTTCAGGATCCACTATATACGAGTGTGATACTTAAGTTTATACCCAGAAGGACTAAAGTCCGGTGAAATAACATTAGTACTGCGTCACCCACCGTACAGGGCGCAACTTTGTATGCAGCGTTGTATTCATTGATGACTTTCGCTTCCTCTTTTAATTTACCTCTCATATGCAAATACGTTTCATTATTTTTTCGATAACCTTTATTTGCTGATATTTTATCTTATCGTCAATACTTTATTTCTTTTATTCTTATAATTTTATTATTTTAAAAGAATTATGATTTTACAGTTCAAGGTAAGGTTTTTATCGTTATATGATTATTTAAATAAATAAATATTATGTCTCGTCTAGGTTTTAACATCCCAACAAAACTAGATAAGTACCCGTTTACACGAGACAAATTCATATTCGCAACCAAAGATTTAAAGTAGGAAGACTGAAAGACAGACTTAGTTGACTGCGGTGCAATATTAATTGCTCAAATCTCTAAATACGCTCTTTGACTGCTGCTTTTCACTCCGCCCTCTATCAGGCATAATTAGTTTTTTCCCCCAGAGTAATCGCTGTCGGTATACAAACATGCAATACTCTTAATGAAAACACTCATGGGTGGTCGTATTTATTTACTTCCACATCGTTTTAAGAAGTTTCCTCCTGTCTCCCGTTACACGCGACATGTCTCCTTGTAAAATTGTTATTACAGTCGCAAACAGTAAATAACACCCACCTCACCATGTTTCAGTCGCGGCGGTACATCCACAATTTCACATACCTTTTAACTTAAAAAGCCCTTCCAGCTTCTGTGTTCCCAGCCAAATACAACCTGGGTTCCTTCAAGAGAACAGGCATTTTCTAGGCAAGCGCGCTCCATCCTGACATCCAGACCTCTACATCTGTCCATGAGACATGATTGTAGTCTATATTATATAGTAAAGAAAACTAAATTCGTATTGGGGAAACTGTCAGTAAGTACAACCTAGACAATAAAAGTTTATTCCAAATTCATTATGATAATAATTTCGCTTGATCCATCTTATATGTCTATTGTGATCGACGCTGATTGAGTGATTCAGGGTATTATGAGATAATTATTTTTTTGTTTTTATACTATTTTAAATTTACTACAACAATATACGGTTTTTGTACGGTTTAGTATTGAAATATATTTCGTAATGAAAACCATATTCACCAGCTCTTTGGTTTGTATTACCTTTGTTATTACCACCCTCACAGCTACTTACGTAATAATGTAACTATTTAAAGTATAATATATAGATTATAGAATAACAATAAAAAGTGTTGTCACTTTGCTTTTGTTAAACGTAGGTATTTTGTAATGTGTGTGTGGGTATAATTCTTTACACATTTTCCTCTAAGAGGTAGAAAATCCCAAGATGGTGCTTTTAAGGATGCTTGGAAAAAATAAGATGTAAACACAGTATTCTGTCGCTTTAAGATATGAGATAACGCTGTCTTGTTTACAAAGACGTTAAGTAAATCTCAGGCAGCTGTTGATAGCGCGTAAATCTTCGTTTTGCGTTAGTTCAAAACAATATAATAAATCAGTTTACCTATTCCTTCCTGCCTTGCAAATTTACTGTGCCATTATAGAAACATTCAATTTGAACCAGCTTTTTATATTATAATACACTGTTCTTTGACTTCAAATATATACGTGTAACAATACTTTTTCATCGTTGTTTTGACATTGTTTTTCTCTGCGTTATAATATTTGTGGTTTTATTTCGATTCAATTCATCATGTCCGTTATTATGAAAGTTGAAATTGTGGGTCGTCTCATTAATTCCCATTAACGTCGAAGTTTTTGTCTCTTCTTTTGCTTCTTTTGAGATCGAACCCGGGATCCAATTCAGATGGCAGCATCTGGACCATTGCTTCAGTCTCTTTCTCACTGAACAGATAGATACTCGTATTACTTATAAAACCTTATTTCATATCATTTTCGAACATCCACCATGGATCATTAATTTAATTATGTAGGTACCTATTTGGCAAAAAATTAAATAAAATATATTAATTATTTGTAATTATTTATATATAAGCTAATTTTACGGTCTTCTACCATAACTCTAGTTTAGTAGAGTTATAGTAGGAGAGATGAACTTCTTAGCTTCTAAAACGGAAATTTTCTTCCAAACATGAATTTTACATGAAATGACAAATTTATAGGAAAACATGACTCAAACAATACAACAAAGTTCAAAGTTCTTAAACACCTACCAAGTTCAAAGGTCCTTCATACTTTAAGTGCAAAGTTTTGGACACGATAATAACGTTATTAATTGATTGGTTTAATAAACTCATTATTTCTTGTATTAAATTTATTAGGAGAAAACTGCTTCGTTTATAATGCTGTTATACTGTAATATTTATACAAATCTGTTTTCTTAAGCAAATAATACTAGCTAGTTAAAAAATTACTTTTGACAAATCAATCAAAACTAAACAGATTAATATTAGATATATGTAGCACACTATTAAGAAGAGTAACAAAGAAAAAAATAATTACAAAGAGGGCCAGTAATTACTACGGAGAGAGAACTACTCATTACCTATTACTAAGGTTAATCAATAACGTGCCCCTTTCGTTAAGAGATAAAATCAATGAAAAAAATATTAAACAAACTTTTAAAAAATACTTCAAAAATATTAACGATGAAATTTAAGATTGAACAAACCGTAGTTTGGATCAGCCAGTATGTCCATTGGTCAGAGTCGTAGTCGTTGCAGCGCATTTAATATGCATTTTGCATCATTGTAGTTGTAGGTAGTTTATTAAGTTTAAGCATCGGTTTAAGTATAGGTTATTGTTAAGTGTTTTATGTAAAATATAGAGGAATGTGCAGCGTCTATATAAACTCACATGAGTTTCGAGACGCTAAGATGTCATATAACTATATATTCTTTGTAAAATATAAATAAATAAAATATAAAATGTTAAAAAATATATCCCTAAACAGTTTGTATGAACGCAGAGCACCTGTAGGTTCAATTTAACGCACTTCGGGATCCACACATCGTTCGCGCTCACCTCCTTTATTTATAGGACACTTTTATAGTACACAGAGGACACTCCTTGTTTTAATTTCGCGTAAGGATGAAAAACATTTTCTACCGGCAGCGTGTCCCCACCCTAAACCACCGCGAGCCTAATGTCGCGAGGCACAAAATTTATCACGCCGCTTGTAATTCAGTAGTCGTCGCCCGCGCCTCTTTCACGCCACCCGACGCCCACTTACATATAACGTTTTCTAATGAAATTGTCCACAACCTCGCTCGCCATAACCCCCGGGCCCGTGGACGCCGCCGGATAAACCAAAAAAGTATAGCTCGCGTTACTAATGGCTTCATTTATCTCAGTCACTAACACTGATACGCCATGGCGATGTTTTATATTTAATTTAGCGTTGTACGGAACTTACAGACGTAGCCACCTTGGGCAGATCGACATACAGAACACAAATCGTACGGTCATCTATATAATTATATTCTTGACATGTGAACAATAAATTTTCTACCAATACCAGGATAACACGTTTATAAGGGTTTCGTTGTAGAAATGCGCGGTGGCGGCGCGACGCGATCATAAAAAAAATAGTTAATTCATGTTTTATCAAGCGTATTAAATAAAATTATTACGTTAACGCACAGCTTGGCAAATTGGAATAATAAGTGTCACAGCTAAACTTAGAGGGAGTTGTGTTTACCGCACCCAAGCGATGAATGCACTAAGGAAAACAGTCCTAAAACAAACTGGTATAAGGACCTCCAAGAATGGTAAATAGTTTGAACTATGATTCTCCTTAATGTCCGCTTTATGCCTTAACTCGTTCCAAGCTCATGTAAGGCGACTTATCCTGCAGGTTTACGACGAACGATAAACGTATCCTGCCGATGGCTGCAACCCTTACGTTTGCGCACGTATTCAAGACTGTAGGCTTATCATACAAAATATTACGTCTTCTTGGCATTACTTCTAGCCTCACCCTCGAGATGTGAACGGAAATTTCTATTAAGTGGTCAAACTATTGTTTTATCTTTAAATAAAGATACATTCAAACATGAGAAAAATTAACTTGGCTTAATTTCATTAAAAAAAAACATAAAATATTTGGTTATAATATTTATTACAGATAGACTTTTGTAAAGAGATTGTTAACTGTATGCAATTAAGGCTTTTATTTCATGCTTTTAAACATTTGAAAATAATGAACAAAAACATAATACCAATAACTTTTGTCTTTTTACTTTTACTTAACACTACCAAGTTACTACCACGAGTAGGTATACTACCACGTTAGGTATAGCTCTGATCGGTACTTCAAGTTTAATACTTTTTTAGGATAAAATTGAAACAGACAGAAAGTTTAACACTTTTTTAAGAGCAGGCGGAAAATTTTACTATTTCCTTTGGGTAACAAAATTCCAGATATTTGCGGTCCACGGCATTAAAGTAAGCCACATTTAAAAGCGAACCGCGTAATTTGGCAACTGAGCGTGATTAGATAGTGCTTTGGCCTCGTTAACTTAATGAAAACAGCTTTTGTTAACCTTTACCATTGTTAACATGACTTCATTTACAACCTTTTATTGTTTTTCAGTGCATTTTTCATACGTAAGAATATTATGTTTCTTGTCTCAAGAATCTTGTACCAATTCCACAGCCGAACAAAAGTTGTATTGATAAAAATACATAGCTGGAACTTCCAGCCTGGAAGTCTTCTTTGATACTTACAGTCGTGCAAAAAGCATTAATTGTCACACTTTCACGCATAAATTTAAGTTTTCCAAGACATTGCATCGCTTCATTTCGCTTTAACAATATTTTCACGATTTACGACCGCAGTACAGTGATGGATAATAATGTGAACATTTTACGTCATGAAAACAATTCGTGCGAAAGTGTGCAATATACGCTTCGCCGTCTTAGCTTAGTTGCCACAGTTTGGCTAGCCTCACTATTTCGGAAGCCATGTAAATCGTGGGCCACGGGGAACTTCCTAGATATCCCACCAAAGGACAAGACGCTAATATATGCAACTCTGCATTCTACGTATTGTTGCCTAATGCGGCAAGTTCCGCGTCTCATGTATTTATGCGTTCAAACTTGCAGATTTGTAAACTCCCCATTGTATGTTCTCTGTTCTCTTATCTTCTGCACTTGATAAACCACATGCATTATTATATTATTTGAAAAAAATAATTATGTAACGTTCCATTGGATTGAACGTTTACGTTTAAAAAAAAAAGATTCTTAACTATTATGATAATTTTATCATCTCAAACTATTTAATGGAAGACACAAAAAAAACAAAGGCGTAATTTAATATTAGAAACAAAACCTACGGTAAACAACAAGTGATATAAAGATATATGTCCCGATTTATCAAACAATAACAAACCCATCCCTTTCGCCCACCTTTGTCTTGGCGCTATTAAAATAGAAACGCGGTTCCGACCACACAGCCTAGTAATTTCTTAGTCCCTTTTCTCTTAGTTAATTTAAATTAATTTATTCCCCGCCCTATTCGTGCTTCCATGCAGCTCATTGTGGTATTTTCAACGCAAGTAAAATAGAGGATCTAACCTTCCGTAACAATAAAATATAACTTAGTAGTATACATATAGACATAGCTGTTATTTTTCTCAGCTACCCCTTGAGCTTTCTTGACTTCCCTATGTAAATACTCGCGGATTTTCCTAACAAAACCCGCTGCACCGCAGTTGACTGAAGGATACTATTTGTATTTCATTATCAACAAAAGCTTTGCTGAAAAGATGATACTCAGCAAATTCGAGTTACATCCAAGTGTACACACCGCACTAACGGCGCCCGGGCGAAGATATTTCCCAGTCGTATTTACTCAGGCGTGCCAAAATTGTTTGCTTACATGTTTGACGCGCCGCACGCAACGCTCATTACGGCGAACGGGCTTTGTTCAGACTTAGAAATATATTGTTACACCCGATAAAGCGTGTTCTTTATACGTTTTATTTAACATTTCAGGTAAGTTGCTGAGGCTCTCGTCAGACTAATGGCTGCGGTTGGGTGAGGATATCTCTTTGAGAGCGTAGTTTATCAGCGTTACGGAAAAGGAATTGAAATTATCCGCAGCTTCGTTTTAAAATATGAAACGGATTTGGATCGTTACTCAAAAAGTGAACAGCGATAGAGCTGTATTTTAGCCGTGTATACTACTAGACACTGATCTCTATTCTATGGATTAATCAATATATACATCTGACAATTTCTTTTTTAGGCCGATTTGAAGCGCCAACTTCGGACTTCTACGGTACTAAATTGTTATTTGTTGCTAGTGACCGTCGTTTTGAATGTCATTTTAATTCCATGGACGCTCACGCTAGGTTACGCAACAATCAGCGCCAAAATGGCGAAAATTAATTAGTGTCTTCATTTTTACGTTGACAGTCAGCGATCCATAGAATAGAGATCAGTGAGTGGCATTATACGAAACGGTGAACACCACTAAACAGACATTAGAGTTTCTTCTCGTGCGGGCGAGTCGGTACACTTAATTGTTCATACAACAAGCCAACTGGGAATTGGCTCTAAATGTTTCGTGTCTGGGACATAGTTATACCACAAACGCCACGCGGTAATCGTCCGCAACTTTAAGCATAGTTTTAGGTAAAACGGACCTAATTTTGTTGGCTCCATGTGTGATTTTCGCGGTGAGCCTGAGGTGCGGTGGCTACATACGGCGCGGTGATGGAAGGCGCAATAGACGGCCATTTACACCTGCGATTCTTCTTCATCTTCCCTAAACTGGCACACCGCTTTGTCTAAAGTAATTATACAACATAACGTATTACTCTTTTGGGAGCGAACACGTGTGGGAACCGCTTAATCACTTACTTTACATTTGCGTACGCAAATAATCCGTTAATTTAATTTGGCCGCGGTATTTATGACGTTTATTTAATTTATTATCATATCAAAGTGTAGGCTTCATTTAGCGGATTTTGTGTGCGTGTGAATAAACGGTAATTATATAGTCATGTTTTACCATACACAGGGGAAAAATTTTAACGATTTCATAATGGTTCCTGCTAAATGAATTGTCATTTTTTTTAACGCGCCGGCATTCAAACAATTTCTGCGTGACGTTCGTGTTTTATGAGAACGTTGCGATTACCGTAACTTTATAGCTTTAAAAAATTGTTTTAAATTCAGCATTGCATTTATAATTATTAGGTAGTCGTAAAACTCCCCTTAGACTATTAATTTTACATAAAAACATTAAACCACTTGTTTTATTTACATAACTATAAAATGCGTTAACTATAACATTTTTTCGATACAAGTATGGGAATATTAGAATGAATGCTAAGAATTAAATAAATAGTGAAAATTACTAAAAACATAAGATAAGAAACCCGCACTCTCTCAATCGCAGAAAAAATCAACAGGACATAAGTATTTTTTATTATCAACTTCCAAAGAAAAAAAAATCAATTAATATAATCAGATTAAGGAATAATACAAATAATTTAAAGCATGCTTTTATTAAGTTATGATCATATAAAATAACCGTGACCTCCTCTACTTAAATATGTTACATGTAATATGCTTGTCATTACAATCGAATAGTATTATATAATTATAAAACAAATCTGTTAATAAACCGTAATAATATAATCAATCAGTTTAAAAAATAAATTAACTCGATAAAATTAATTATTATATTTACAAAAAAATAATATACTAATAATATAATTTCATCGACAGACGTATTAAAATGTTGCAATAAAACTTATTATTAGCTTATTCTAATTTCCATACAAATCTTGCCCGCGTGGAATGGTGCCAAGAATACTGGCTGCATTTCCGCGTTGAACAGCTAGGCTGATACGTTGCGCAAAAAATGAGCCAGCCCTTCTGTCACCAGTTGAGGCTATTAACCGCGGGGAAAGCTCTCGAAGGAATTTTTTGGCACTATGACTCCATGGCCCCAGGGTCTCGACAGACATTATGTACTGAAGGAATAATTCAGTAATTTATAGCGTAATGCATGGCAGTTCATTATGACCTTAGATGGAGCCTTACACGCCATTGATATTATTTATACTTTGTGGGCCTAACTTCTTTTGAAACTTTTCTTTCTGGGGCAAGAATCCCCGGGATTAATGTAACTAGAGTGTTGTAATTGGCTGGGAAGTTATTACTTTCTCTTTCTTTACGAGAAAAACATGAAGCATTTGTAAGTGATCTTGGGGAGTGATTTATTGCTGGGGTGAAAACGCACGGTGTACTAGATTCTCGGAATAGTTTTTTCGGCGGTTGTATCATAAAAGTAGTCAGGCACAGACTAATACAAAATATAAAAGCTTACTGACGTTGGTATACAGGGTTACTTGTAATTTATTAACAACCTCCTACAGGCAACTTCTATGCACCAAGGTAAGTAACTTTTGTTCCAGGACATTTTAAAATACCTAAAAAAAAAAATTTTTTTTTCTTACAAAAATAAAAATATTATAATTTCTGTTCTAAAATTTTAATAACTCTACGGCCGACGGCGGCACGTGTAAAGGAAATGGGCGGCGCACAAAGGTAAGTATGTAGGTTCGTTGAGCCGTATGGGAAAGTACCTACCAATGACCTTTAGTTGGTACATCAATGGAAAGTAACAGAGATGCTTAAATTCAAGTCTCGAACAGATACCTACACCTAGGTGTTAGGTTTGTAGGTAGGTAAGGTGGTAAAGGTGAAGCGTTAGGTAGGTAGGTTTGATGTAAGGTACGCAGGTTATTAGATTGGTAGGTATCTGAAGCATAAGGTAGCCTGTTCGTGTTGACTGTTTTGTAGGTAGGTACCTACCTAGGTTAGGTGTGAAGAATGTAGGTACTTATGTAGGTGAATAAACTACGTAATAGGGATTGATAGGTAGTAATTTTGCCCATCCGTAAAAAGCGCGGGAAATTGCCAAGTAAACAACATGCTTATCATGTGTGCGTATGGTACTTAGGTACCTACTTAATGACTGTCCGACACTTACGTCTGTCGCCGCGAGAAGTTTTTTTGTTGTTCACGACAATCGCTAGTGTAGGAAGAAATTATTGACCTGCAGACGATAGCTCAGCCCGATGTTAGTAATTTACGTCGCAAAGCATTTTTAAATACGACAGAGAAGCGATATCTTCGGATGTTAATTGTTGCGCGGTTAGTAGTCGGCGCTTCATCACGCAGGTGTGGAACAGCATTACATAAATTGACCATAGAGTTAAAACACTGACAGACTTTTCAACAAAAACTTATAATTTTTTTTTGGTTAATTTATTGAGTTATGTGAAAAGTCGTTGAACAAACGTTGTTCAGCATCATGTATAGAAGTTATATGTAGGAGGTTGTTAATAAATTACAAGTAACCCTGTATAGTTTTTTCATAATATTGGAGTTATAAAATATTTTGTTAACAATATTGTTCGCTCAAAAATAATGCATCACTCAGCAGTGAGCTAGTGCAAGTAAGTTGTGGGATCAATTTCGACTTGAATCTCTATTTGATTTTCATCTACTATGGAGAGAATAAAATCTTGTACTTTCGATCTTCTAAGCATTATTGTATCTTGTACTATCCTCCTACGTATATACGTAAATATTTCAATTTATTTTACGTTTAATCTTACGTAAAATCGAGCTTCGTTGACGCATTTGTTAAGTTGTCATATTTTGTGTTTGATCGCCAAGTTTCTAAAGTAACTGAGGTTTTGGTCTAGGGGATATGAAATAGAAGGTGGCATCCAAAAACGGTCGTATCTAGTTACCATCTTCGCTTGCATAAAGTATGATTTTGTCAAGTTCTAACCTATTAATCAACTAGAAAATATGAAAACGTACAAGCATGACAGTGAAACGATCTTCTCACAAAAACAATAAAATCACATCCCTAAACAATATAAATCGCGCACACAAGTGGTTTTCGAAACTACCAGAGGCTGTTTGGCGTGAATATGTTTTGACTTTTATTTCAAAAATATCGTGTACATAAAATAAGGCACAAAAGCCATTTTATCTGACAGGGCCTTGTTTGAAATCATAACAAATAGCCCTTTAGAAAACCGCATCCCGACCCGAACTGTCCTTTGGAAGGGGAACCCTTTACACATTACAAATAGTCCCAGAGATGGCCATAAAATTCCCTATAGAATGAATACGTAAAAATAATTGCTCCTGTGGTTCAGTAGTACATCTAGGGTTAACTCAACCGAAATAAGACCACACTAATAACAGAGTAAAGGACTGCACAGCGTTTATGAACCTGAGTTCGTCAGTCTCTTTTTACCCCTTTTTTGGGGGGCTCAGTGCCCTCCAAATAAAACAACATAGACCAACCCAACCCGGACGAACTCCACATTAAGAATCTTACCAAAAATAAATTTATTTTTATGCGTGTTCCTGAAAGTTTCATCTGAAACAAAATTTATTTTCGGAGGGTATCCACACATAAGAAAACCTACGTGAATTTATATTGAGAATTTTTCTTCAAGTCAACATACTTAATAGGCATGCATGCAATCAAGTACGCGTAATATACATTTGGTATTGTAGGCTAGTTAGGCTAGTTAACTAAAGGTAGTGCCATTCTCCTAAAGGTGTTTTAAATATCGAGCGATAGAAGAAACTTTATTTCTACCAAGTGTCCCATGACACTCAAGTAGTTTTATCATATAAACAATATATAGTAATGACAAAAACAAACAAAAGTAGTGATAAGAGCAAAAAATGTTGACAGAAAATATTTACCGATTTTACCGTCTTTGTACTGGTTTCCTAGTTCATACAAAAGCCATACCAGTCTCGTAGTCACAAACAAGCGCTATTAAGAGCCTGTCAATGAAATCTCTACCGACCCAGGCTATTTGTTATGTACGAGTGCCTTAATGGATTACACGAAAATAAAGTAGGCATGAACAGAACGGAATATTTCGAATATCTAACCGCATTGTTTCCTAACTAAACAAAATTTATTACATTTGACCTTAGTAATATACTTGCCGGAGATTTTCCAGCCAATGTATATAGTTTCGACTTTAAAAGGCTAACCGCACCCTTGTGGTTTTGTACCCATCTAAATATTGAATTAATTATGAATAATTATTATCATAATATGAATAATGATTATTAATATATTATAATATGGCTCCAATGGTTGCGACTATTGGTATATATTCGATCGCAATTCAATACTTCTAGCTTTTTAAACGCTTTCTCTATACTCGTTCGTGCTTACTAACCCGATATTGGAAAAAAAATACCCAAGAATATATATCGGTTTCTATTTCTTTAGTATTTTTTTCTAATTAAAGTACATATCCAATCGAAACTGAATTATAAGATACATAACACATGTAAATACGTTTCCTTGGAAATAAAAATGTCTTCCTTACTTTTATTGTTTTATGACAGATCACAACTACATTAAAATATTTTATAGTAATAATATTATCATAGCAATTGTTTGAGTTCCAATGTGGCGTATAAAATACGTGTATTCCCGACCACAGTTCAGCATCCATCACATTAAAACATTTCTGCACCGATCGTCACGATTACCTGCTCACGGTCCGTTTGCCGTTTATTCGAATGCGTTTTACTTTGAGTGTGCTCATTTCACGCCCTTTGATGGCCCGTTTAGACATTTGATTTCAACTCTTGCCCATTATTCACTTTCAGAACCATGTGCGCTTTGAATCGGTGAACAAACGTAGAGATGCACAGAAAGAGTTTTTAATTCGGCTAATGCACGCCCTGCTCTTCGTCTTTTCCTACTTAAAGTGCAATTTCTCTATGGACCCCTTGCGCTACCTAGCAGCAGCTTTCTGTCATATCAACTTTTGTGTCGACAGTTTATTTCAGCTCCATTCTGAATATCTAACATTTTGCTCGAGATAAAATCCACCCTCACGTGGAGTTTTTACTTAAACTCGCAGTCTGAAACTTAATTTCAGATTGAAACGGCGCTCGGAAAATTTACAATAAACATAAAATAACATCGCGCTACATAAATCTCGAATAATTCTCAGCGAAATAATACAAAGAAGATATCACAAGTGCGATTTGCGAGATGCTTAATCAGACTTAATGATTACTATGATTTCCATCTCCCGCCCGACGAAACGAGAAACTTAATGAAAAGTCAAGCAAACTCAGTCGAATACAAATTTTAGCATTAGTATGCAAGAGCAAAGTTTTTATTTAATATAACTTGCACTGTTTAATCTTTCGTTTGTCTTTTTCGCGTCAGCAATACACGAGTTATGGTAACTTTTCAATTGCTCTAAATAAAATAATTGAAGTGGTTGTTTAATTGAAACGACTTATTGTTTACCTTTTAATTGAAATCCTTTGTTACGTTAACAGAATTTCGTTGTTGTTGTAAGCAAATTGATAGGAACTCTAATTTCAATAGGCAGCGAGAGTAAACATAAAATGATATCCATTCTCTTTGGGAGATTAAAAAATTCATTTTCATTTTGTTATTGTGATATCGTATCATCGCAAAGGTGCTTGCATTCGCTTCAAATAGAATTCAAATTAAACATCACAACATCGCCAACGACTTTTATCGTTATCAGGGTGTATGCAAAATTCAACTCATTTAGTAGCATCGCCGTCATCGAGCGCTATACCTCAACCCACCACCTAATTCTGGTATGAATATGAAATTGTATGTAAATGTCGACCAAATGTTACCGCACAACTTGACAACTCGACAGCGTTGTAAATATACGGAAGCGTTGCATTGAGTATACCAAAACATGCGAGTTTCTAGTTTATGAGCTACCGTTCGTTTCCATAAACTGTTTTGATGCTACGTTCAAAGTCAGCATAAGTCACGAATCAATAGACCGGGAAAATATACGACATTTTTATTGCAATGAATTCGTATTAAAATGATCATCTGTTTACCAACAAGATATTGATAAGTGTTTATTTTTTTATTTTTCTTTTATCATTAAGATTACCTTTGTCACGGAAGGTACATGATAATCTCTGATTTGCTTGGGTAATCAAAATATCCATCCAAACAGTGTTTATTTATAATATAAACTAGCTGACACAGAAACCGTTGTTTTGACATAAATAACATATTTCTTACTAAAATCACTATGAATAATAGATTAAGTCCAGTTGTCAGATCTGTAAAATGTACACAAAAAAACTTCATAAAAATCGGTCAAGTTATTTCGGAGGAATTTTGTTACAAACACGGTGACATTCAGAGTCTACATAGATTAAAAGAGAGTTATTTAGTAAATGATAATTAACTTACTCCCGATCCGAAGTAAGGTAAATAATAACAATGTTAACCGGCGTTCTTGTCCTAACTTTAGATATAAGTGTTAGAAATGCAGTAAAATCAAAGAACAGTCGTTATAATAGATTCAAGACTCGCAATTGAACTCTATACCTAATATAAAGTAGTCCGCAACCCATACAGGTAGTCGTTACGCCGCGCACTCGTGCAGCCGTCTAACGAGTGCGATATCACCCAACTATGTTCAACAGAAGTACTCCTTGTGTTTTAAACTAGAATCCATTTCATGACTGCAAACTCAAATGCGCATTTCCCCCGAGCGTATCGCGCCGCAATGTTAACTTTTACCACTTAACATCATCTTACTAGCGTCTCCTTGGTGTTTTACTAGCGTTGTTAATTTAACCAGACTTGTTTTATTTACACGACACAATTGGTTTTTGTTTTTTTTTTTTAATAGCTTTTCTTGCGACTTAAAAATATTTTTTTCACAGTAAAGTGAAACCTAGGTATATGAAATTTAAAAAATGCATATAATAATGTGCGAAGGTCACGTGATAAAAGCGATCATATTCATACATTTTTTTTAATTTCGTTCCATTTCTACTCCATACATCGTGGAATATGTCATGTAGCTTAGCTAGAGCTTCTGTTCTATTTTGTTTCGTTCCTTATTTGCCATTTTACAACAATTAATCAGCAGTCATAGGTAAATCTAAATTTTAATAAATAAACACAACGTAAAGGTAAAACTTTCTATAACTTGGAAGGGTAAGTAAACTCACCCCAACGGTTTCTACAAGGCATCGCACCGGAACGCTAAATCGATTAGCGTTGCGTCTTTGCTGGTAGGGTGGTAACTAGCTACAGCCGAAGCCTCCCACCAGACAAAACAACAACACAAACAACGATTCATAACGACAAAAATCTATTCATAAACAACTCTAAGACTTCAAAAAAGTGTAAAAATCGCTTATTATAATTACAGTACTTAATTAAATACCCAACGCAAATAATATTACAAGGGATTAAAGCACTCGACCCTTGACAAAGAGCACAGGTACTCTGACCACAGCGTGCGGCAGTCTTTCACCGCTTGACGCTATTAGCAGCCAACCATGCTTCCGTTGATTGCACGTCAACAAGGGTCGTATCAGAATAATTATACTGTTAGCATTTTTACCGTTGTCTACTGATCTCTCAGTGGAGCCTCTTTCTCATTAAGTTTAATTAAAAAGTTGGTTTAACCGTCCACAAAATTTCGAAGAAATGGCCCCGGGCGAGGCAAAATACCAAGTTAGAGAATCGTCATAATTAGATTAAAAGTGGTTAGAAAGTTAACTAAATATATTCGTCTGCTACTTCGAATCGGGAATATTGCCCCTTTGTTTCCGAATTCCGAGTTATCTAAGGGGTTTTACGCATCGTATGCTCAAAGAATATTGACAGATATGATCACTTCTCGATTGGAGCTCGGCCAAACGAACGTCTAGATTTTCTGTACGATTTGTAACTCGATACTATTATAGCTTCCGTTTAGAATAGATATGCCATTTTAGAGTGTTGCGTCGTTCTCATATTCGGCATGCTTTCGATGATATTTATGGCCATTGCAGTACAAGTTTGCATCATTTACCCCACTACATAAATTATACTGATGTGTTTCGTATTCATACAGATACTAATCCAATATTTGGTCATTTTGTCGCTGTTGTTTGGCGAGTAACAGCATGTGTTCGGTTGAACATATCACAAACAATAACGATGGTTACATTGATACGTTTGTCGCTGCATGTAAGGGCGGTTCACGGAGGTTAGACAGAGTGCCAGCACTCGGGCAGTATGATTCCTTTTATTTATTTTAATCAAATGTATGTTGTTGTTTTGATGCGGCGAGGTTTGCTGTAGCGGCAGTTTTGCGTGCTCTATATTCGCCCATGAATTCCGGTGTACGGAGCTGCGGGTAGATGAATATTTTAACATTTTACATATCCGACGAATGGATTCGTTTTCGCAACGGATATTTTTTTTTTCATTTTATTCAGTTATTTGATACGTTTATGTTTGTGTTGCAAGGTTCCATGCCTTTTATGTTAAAATATCTCCATCGTTCAGTGATTGGTAGAAATATTAAATTTTTCAGCCTATATTTGTATGCATTGATGGTGCATACATTCAAAGGATATACCTAAAGCGGAGGTTTAACTTTGTTGGATCACTTTTTTCAACTAATTGGGTGCGTTACTGCAAATATTTCAACTTTCCATTCGTATTCGTGGAAATGCATGACCAAAACGTGCTAAAGCTGAGTTTAAAAAAAATATCAAAGAAAAAACCGAATACCGATTTTATTTTTTGTTTTTACAAATTAATAAATTATACGATTCTACGTAATTCGTTTAACGTTTGTGATACCGTGGTTTAACTAATTAAAACGATTTTGCTGCTATATTTATTTATTTATTTTGCCGTGGTTTTATTACGTAAAAGATTGAAAGTAATTTCAACTAAATGTAGAAATCGTATCCATAGTTATTTTTGATACTAACGTTTTAATTGGTAATACCCAACAAACACGAACTTTTTATAGGTATAAAAGCATTAAAAAAACTTCTCTAACAGATATAAATACAATTTACCTTGGCGCGTCGACAATCTAGGTAACTTGAAAAAGTCCGTCATAAAGAAAATGTAATAAAGTGAATGCAGCAGCTCGAATCCGATTATACTCGTACCTACACGTTATGAAGAATTATCGGTCAAAGCTCACAGCGGGATGAAAATCTTCGACGTCGTATTTCTTTTATCTAATTGATTCCCCATCCCTTTGTGAAGACCAGTGCGTGCACTGCGATGCGGTCCGATTGTGCAGAAGCAATCAATGGTTATGACGCAACGTACACACAAAGCTGACTGGATAGAAAGAGGAAAGTACCGAGCATAAAAACCACTTTATTCCTCCTTTGAGTGGAAAAATCTTTATCGACGGGAGGCTCCTTAGTCAAGTGTCTTTATTATACTTTTTTGATTAAGGTGATATCTCTCATCAACACATACTACTACTCTTTCATTTTATTCATACTGTCTACATTATATAATTTTATTTCTTTTAATATATAAAATTTTCATGTCACAGCGTTTGTAACCAAACTCCTTCAAAACGACTTGACCGATTTTTATGAAATTTTTTGTCTTTGGACAAGACATATTTGGGATCACCGTAGCGAAATTGGATGGGTCAGTTCAGATAGATCAGCAATACGTGTGATTTAAATTACTTGTTTCCCTCATAAATTTTGTTGTTACCAACTAATAATAACAATAATCTTGTCAACTAATTTTAACTAACGTAAAAGTGATTGCTTGCTAGTTTTTCAATAAGTCTTAAAAGGAGTGTCAAATCAATCAACATGATTAAAAAAACTTCCGTGGAAAAATATAACCCGTTGATAGCAGTAGTTATCTAATGAGGTGTAATTTTCCTTCAGCAGATACGATATTACCGACGATATCGTTAAGTCTCCAGCACTATGCCAACTCTTTTCATAGGATTTGAAAAGGATCTTTTGCATTCCATCGCAGTCTGTACGCGGAGTCCGAGAGACGCATCTGCAGTTAAGGGGAGGGCACACAGTAATCATTTAAAAATGGTGCACATTCACTGAAAACGCGTATCTGGGATTGCCGCTTACGCTCTACAATCAGATCGTCCTCTCATATCGACTTTTTCCACTTCGTTTATTGCGCCCGGTTCAGGAATAGTTTTTGTTTCTGTCGTACTAATCAACGCCTGTACACGGCTATCGAAGTGAGATTTTCCATTTTGCGACTCTCAATAAAATGTTTCCCTATATTGTTCCTGTTCGAGTTATATTATGCCAGCGGCTACGAAGGGCATAGTGCATATCACAAAAAACATTTTTTTACAATATCAAAAAAAATATATACCTATTTCTTATTTAAACTCTTTATTTTTGAAATTTAACACAACATTTATTTATTTATATTTTATATCCAAAATTATGTGTTTGTAATGAAACAGCTTGACTGACTAAGTATTATTGAATTATTTGTGAATTAATATTTGGTAAGTCTGAGGAAGTAAAGGACAATGACCATGGATGTATGGGTTCCCGTATCAAGCTAAATCAAACCCAAAAGTTATTTTTATAGTTTACGGTCTCCAAAGTAACTCCTACAATTATTACTTTTTTTAATTAATATCCGAATTCTAAATTTATTGCCAAACAAACAAGTTGTAGGTACTTCTGAGTAAAATCAGTATGACACGAAATGTGCATCGAAAAAAAGTAACTTTTCGTATGCAAAATTAAATTCCGGATATGAAAAACAAATTCTTAGTGACAATGGTTCTTAAAAAAACACTATTTTATTTTCTTAGACTATTTTGGTTTTGGTTCATGAGAAAACTTGATACCACCTTTGGTCATTCTCGTTTATTATTCATATCCCAAAGTGAGAAGTAAATTATAAGGCAAAGCAACGTTTGCCTGGTCAGCTAGTTTTATTATTTCAATTAGTGTAACACCAACCACAGTCAGTTTGAAAATAATATATGAAAAACGGTGTTATGAATACAAAGGCAGGGTTTATATTAGTCTCATAACCAAACAATAAGGCAATAACTGGAATACTATATCAAATCCGTCAGAATCTCCGCATAGCAGCGACATCGTCATCCACTGGCTAATTACAATTGCGGTGATTCAAAGACCCTTCAGTTACAATCCAGCTCATTCTTCGAATGATTCGGGCTGCTGCTATGCGAATATCGATTTCCATGCCACTGTATAATTCAAAGTTTGAATAATGTATCGCCTTTCATTAGCACATTGGGCAGTCCCGAAGCGTATTTGCACATAAATTCGCTAACCCACACTCCTGAGGAGGCTTACGTGTGAATGATTACGTTCTGAGGGTTTCGCCTTTATCTTTTGTTTGTAAGAATTGGGATGTGAACCTACTGAAATTCTTGTGTTACATTCGTTTGAACTACAGAATATAATATATTTATTCTATCATGATTTTAAATCATAATATTCAAGATTTTCTCAACCACAAAAAAGTAGCCATTTTAGGGGTACTTAAGTAAAGAGTCAAATAGCTCTTTCATTTGAAAAATAGCAAGGTTCAGTACATTCAACGATTATCGCTGTTATCCTTATATGTACTAATATGCTTACAAAGAAGTGATACCTGTGTAATATTATTATTTTATAGACAAACATATAAACAACATAATTGGCATAACCCATTTTATGAAGAGCCAGAACATTTGTATTCATATAAACATGATAACAAACATTTCTCGAATAGCAGGAGTAACTTGGGGCAAACACAACTTCATTCCAGACAATAACAATAGGATATTACAAGATTAGTTACGGTAACCTGAATCGAAAGCAATTCCGAAAGGGAAAATGCCCAATAATGATTAAGTCCGATAATAATTGCGAGAGTATCGTACGCGTACCATTATCTGACCCGCAGTAGCTTTTATTGTAATTTCCCTAAAATAGCTCATTCGGATCAGCGCTCTTAGCCATCACTTAACTACGATAGAGAAACACTGTAAGTCTAAATGGAACGAAGTTAAAAAAAATATGGAAATAACGTCATATCCAATCGAAATATTTGAGTAATCGAAGACAAGTTTCATTCCATATGTTTGTGGAATGAGCGATCGACAGGTTTCTATGAAGATCGAAAACAAGCCATAATACGGCTGAGGATGCAGATAATTACCCATCACCCATCACTCGATAGATGACACTGTTTTCAGTTAGCTCGCTCTTACGAGTTCGTCATACCAAAATTTTATACGTGATTTCATTAGAGTCCATTCTGTTGACTAATAAGAAAAACTTTCATTCTAGATTTTCAAAGTTTTTTCGAAACGTTTCGTTCGTCACGCAAAAAATCCATTTTCTCCCCCTGTACGAAACCGTCCGAAAAGAAACTTTGTTTCAAAAACGGATATATAAATGTATTCCTTTGTTTGTTCTGCATAACATAATCCTCTAATGCAAACGAATACGAGTACGCTACCTTCACAAGTACCACAGTAATATGTCGGTCATCGAGACCGCAAGTATGTAACTGGCTAAGCTAAATTGAAATAGCACTCCGGCTGACATTTTATTGCATTAACCATGGATTCCAAACGCGTTTTTACAAGTTAAACAGATGCAAACTTATAAAATTACGCCATCGTTGCACACTGGCATGCACTTGCCTGGTTTCTTTGACAAGTTAACGCCTGAAGCGTAATAAATGAGCAGCACGAATGTATTAAGTTAACCTGAATAGCGACCCGCTGCCAGTTGCTATAGAACAATTACTAATGTGAGCAGACACCGAGCTCCGTTCAAGATGCTTGAATCGAAAGCATCTCGATACAGTTATGTACCGAAATAATTACTTGCGTAGATTGTATTGAATATAATATCTATATACCGCACGTAAAAAAATTTCAATTGCCACAGTAAGTAAGTAATCCAGAAAATCATAAAAATATCAGTAAGATTTTAATCCATAGCTATATGCCAGTTTAGCATATGTATATTGTATATGCGTATAAAAATCTACCGAGGATGATATTTAAATCAGTGTTTATGTGCTACTTCGTATGTGGATTGCATTACAATACAATTTTTTTTTTAACTTTCTTATTCCAATTCGTAAATAGCTATTGTAAAATTTGATGTAACATTAATTTATTACTAACCATAACACAGCTGACATTAGTTTTTAACTGCGCGTCTGTTTGCTATCATCAGAACAGTCGAAGCTTGATAAACGTGAATAACAAAAGGCCTGTGAAGGAAAGGCAATGTATTTTCCGAGTTGTTTTAGTTTTAATTAAGCATCATTGCGCTTTAAAGCCGGTCCGTGCAGTAAAATCGAGAGAGCGGCTCGTGTCGCGCTAATAAGCCGGTGTGAGCTTTACAAACGTGGCCCGTAAATGAGAATCGCCAATAAATCGGACATTATAGTAAACACTCACGTGATTGTATCCCGTTCAGCGTCCATCCCTCCCGCGTCACAGGTGTCGCCGCAACAATGCTCCCGGAATCTCAACGACTTTAGTTATTGAGTGCCTACCGAAACCGAACCCTTTTCGGTTCCTCAAGGGGCTGGACTGTCCATTTTGCTGACGATAACGCCGCATGGCACGCTGAGAGGATACACGTTAAATAATCCATTAATACCGCTTCCTTTTCCCTAGATTTAAGCTCAATTCAACAAAATTTATTTTTAAATTTCACTATTATATGTACATGAAAAGTGAAAAGTAATCCTTAATGTTGTAAACGGCCATCATAAGGACTTAGGAGTAGGGCATAATACCGAAACTAAATAGGATCATCTTTCTTTGTGAAGATTTTCAGTAAGTTGGGTCAAAACTGCATCTTAGAAGAAATGTGATTTACTATTTTTCTAATATCTACGTAATGGGCCCACTTATTTTTGATGTTATTACCCACTTATTTTTGAGGTACTCACAAAAGTTTGAGCTTTAAAATCTTGAAAGTTATATATCAGTTCCCACGTTACACATAATAATCTTACAAGTACGTAGGTAAGTACAATCTTACAAGTAAGTACAAGTTGTTAGGCAAGCGCATTTAAAATGTATAACTAAATTTACCGCTTCTTCACGATGCAATATAACATTTTGAACAATAATATCTCAACGGTACACACTTAAGAGGTTGCTGGTTGTGGTATGAGATTTTAATCTTTTCATAATGCTAAGCTTTAAAAACTACTTTACATTACCTACATTGTTCTGATTAATGAATCCCGAACGAGATTAACCAAATATGCAGAAGATGTAGTTAATCGTACACAAAGTTTTACATCAAATTTATAAGTACTCTTATAGGTTATAACCTACTCTGAATTTGCGTTAAGACTTTGTCTTTAACTGCCCGATTAAAGGTTATTAATATCGGACGCCACTGGGATGAATAACAAAATCATAAGACCTTACGAGGTATCCAATTAATATCATAAATATGAAAGATTGTTTTTGTATTTATGTCTGTTACTGTTAATGAACCAATGCAACAATTAGTAAACTAATTTGGCGGCTAATTTGGCGGAAATTTATAATGGGCTACCCTGGATTAATATATTAGCCTTATAGGCTACATATTTTCCCGGATAAATTCTAAGATTCCTTCCCTAATTATTTATGGAACACCGAAATGCGCACTGTCGAAGCCGCGGGAATAACCTAGTATGAAATACAGTTGTAAAAAAATGTCATGACTGTGAATGCAACGTCGGATAGCAACGATTAGGCGTAGGTAGTTCACCCGTCGTATAATCCAATTGTGGGCTTGCGTAATTTGCACAACTGCCTAGGCTAGTAGGTAATGTAGTGCACTGAACTTAACTCTTCCCTCTACGAAAGAAAATATTTGCCTGATCAGTAATGAATTGCATTTTATATTATAATAGTTTTACTAGGTATCTAATGTTTTTCTGCTTTGATTGTCTACTAAACGAATCCTTGATTTTTAAATCTAGATTGCTTCTATAGCCTGTAGATTTTTTCCATTCACACGATAGAAATCCGATGTGTACTATTGCACTGAGGACTCCGTGGCCCAAAATAGGTCATTAAGCTGCGATAAAATACTCCGCCCGTCATTTCTGACTTACAACATTCTACGCTAATCGAATCTTCCGAATAAATGCAATTATTACCCATCACATTGATCCACCAACACACTGAGCGTCCCGGCGCTTGGCGCTCGAATATTACTGCACGATCGTCTCATAACAACGCATCATCTGGTTTGGTTTGTAGGTAACTACGAGTACCTACATTGTTTGGTATGAAATATTATTAGAGAAACCAAAGTGGAAAAACCTGATACATTATATTTGTCATGGCTAGGAACTGGGCAGTGGGCACGCAACACGTCGCTCAGCACCGATTAGATATACGCCGGCCGGGGCAGCCTAATCCAATTGAGGGCCTGCATAATTTGCACAGATGCCTACCGTGCTCTATTGTAGTGCATTGAACTAAGCTCCTGCCTTGTGCGCCTCTACCGCTTAGCCAGAATGAACTGAATCTGTGTAATGACTGAACCACTTATGGAATTATATTTGAAACTCGCGTCACGTTGAAACGCACTAGTTTGCTGCTTATCTGTTAGTATTGCTTTATTAAATCACAGTTTGAAATCTTGACTAATTAGTCATTACATTCTTACTTCCAAAAAATGAAATTATTTTTGCAATCAAACTATTCCGTAAAGCATTTACCCACGCAGCTTATCGAAAGTTATTTATAGTAAGAGGAAAATATAAACCGTAATTTATGTCAATTAAAAACGTTTCACGTTAAAATGTTTTACCGATAAAATCACACGGAACCAGCTATCGGAAACAAATAAAGCTGAAATGTACCATTACGCACACACGTCACGTTGTCACTAATCTCGACTCTTAGCGCAATCTCTGGCCATTCCGGCGGGAAAACAATACCACCTTTCACGGAGAACAAAGACGCAATAACAAAAGAATGGACTAGACGAATCGGTGCACAGCACATTATCGCCCCCGGGCCAGAAGCACACACGCCACTGCCGCTGACCGGCTTTTGAAGCGAAAACTTAAAAAAATAAAATAAACTGAAAACGCTATTCAATTCAAGCCGTGCAGCATTACCGGTTTGATTTAAAAGAAAATATTATCGAATCTATGAAACACCACGTATACTCATACAATCGCTCTTATTTTTAGTTGAATTGAGTCTCTGTCAGTGCGGCTTTAACTGTCAAAGTTCACACGTTCAGTTGCACTCAAATACTAAACAGGGAGTTAGCCACTGGAATTTTCCCGATTTTTTTTGTTTTATGATTGACAGCACACGAGCTGTGTTCGGTCGCGCGTTCCATGCCCAACGGCCCGTGATCCGCTGCTAAGAGACCTACAGCCAATGCTGTTATGCCCACATTGTGACACGTTGCACTGTACAATGAAATAAAATCACCCGCTCTGAATATTTTTGTGTCCAGTGAACCATTCACAAGATAATACGAGTACGAAACCAAAAATAGAACGTGTAAACGTGGATTCAAGCTGCATCTTCATTTAGGTAGATCGCGGTACCTCATTTACGTCGTACTTATCTAATGTAAATAAAACGGATATTTCATTAATTTTAAAAATCCAGGAATATGTGTTCATCTCGTTAGAACTTCAGTCTACAAATATAAAATTCAATTTCTGAATGAGCACAAAAAATCTTCTAGCTTTCCAGTTTTTCGCGTTCATTTTGCATCAACCGACGACGTAGAATCCTAATTATCTTCCCCAGTTAAGCTTAAGTGAATTATTCCGGCCGCCCAGTGTAGCGCACAAACAAAACGGCACGGAGTTCACAACCTCAGTCGAAAATACTCAAACATTTAAGAGAACTCCCGGCACACGTATAATATCCGCTAAGCAGTATGTACGGCGAATAAGCCCCCGCTATCTTAGCGGAGGTAACTGAGCCGCGCTTCAGCCGGCTCAACTTTTAATAACGCCCGCAAAATCATCTAATTAATCTGATTACGGACGGACCCGCACACTGACGCAACACTCCACGCTAATTCCTACTTCTGAGCATTAAACAAACTTATTTGTCCTCTGTAGTGCTCTATGGATTAGGCAGATACGCCGTGGCTTATGCGGCGAAATAAACTGAACGACGACTCGATAACTCCATGCTCTCTATACAGTTTAAAGCATGTTTCTGTTTTCTACAGTAAAATCAAGTAGATCATTAGTAATAAAAGCTGATACTTGTCAATAAATATTATATTCTACTCGTACAAAAATTTAATTTACTATAACTTATGTTTCAAAATATTTATTTGTTTTAAAATATTTTTACAAAAGTTTATAATCCAATGCTTTTATCTATATACCCCTATCCCGAGGTATAACAAAAACAGGAAATTTAAAAACTGACGTTGCAATAACAGACCGACCTAACGAAGAACTTTCTTTCCAAATGCATCGCCTAAAACTATAAAGAGAGTATTGTCAGATTTGGTTTTCGCATTACGTGTGCGACCCTTATAATTGTAATTACGTAGACCCGGCCTCCTTCAGCTGACTCATTCGATGAATGAGCTCTACGACTAATGGAGATCTTATCTTTGTCCCAAGATAGGTAAGTAGGTAGATAGGTAGCCCCAGCCCTAACATTAGGTTATGTATACGCATATAATGGGGACTTATCTCGACCAAATAGGGCAGCCTGTCCAGATCATAAATAAAGACTGGCTTTGATTTCTGTAGGTGACCCTCGCTTTTACGCGTCTTGGGTCGGCAGGTCCCTTTTAATAGTTCGTAAGGAAATCTCGCTTAATTCGCATAATGAACATGTGATTAGGTTTAATGCCCAATTTATAGACCTCCCTAAATACCTTGTACAACGTTGTAAGGACCCCATTAGTGGAATTTAAGTCGTGACTCGGGAGTCGGTGCGTATTAATTTCTCGGCAATTACTCGCTAATCCGTTTTCTTAAGAAATTAAATATTTAAAGCTACAATTTGTGGTGCTTCCGTTCTGCACGAAGTACAAAGATGGTCCATTTGGTGAAAGTAATATTCTGAATTATGTCTATTTACTACGCCTTTGGATTTTGTTATAATTATCCCTTGGCTTGGTTTTAACAAGCATTTATTTTGAGATGGAAATTGAGATTTTAAATCGTCGCTGATAAGGGGACATTTTGTTATATTACTTTTTGAATTTATGAACGTCTTTTGATAAAATTGGAAGATATAGTTTTGGTATGAAATTCGGTTAAATATGAAGAGTCACTTAGCCGATTTTGATGAAATGTGGCATACTACTCCTTAGAAAAGCATAGATGAACGGAGAGTATGTAACCATCTTTTAATCGTACTAAAAAACAAAATAATAGTTTTATTTTACGAACAATATTTTTCCGAACGAAAATCTCTCTTCATCAATCGGAAAGTTTTTTCAGATAACAAACGGTAAAGATTTTGTAAAGTAACCATTTCCGATAAAAGGTAAAGCCCATTGGCAGCGCGATGTACCGGCGGAATACAGAAAGAGGCGAGGAGACAGGCAGCTGGAGCGACACGAATGCGACATTTCAATTTGGGCATATATTATTCATGGTAATGCGTTAAAAGCAGCGCACACTTGCTCACAGAGAGCGAGTAATCGCGGCGTACGTGCAAACACCAGATACGTAATATGTATATTCAATGTTGTGCTTTAAAATTGTCGTTTCGCACCATTTGCAAGCGCCCGGCCCGATGTGCTTCGCTTATAAAGTAACACTACGAAATGTAGGTCCCGTTTTTATTTATCGTACACAGAACAAAATCGTCGCTTTTTACCTATCACGGGGAATTTCCGTTGGAAAAAGCACACGTTCTATTGAATTCGGACATCTAACAATTTGGCTGATGTTTTTGAATAATGTAATGGGTATATTTTTAAGCTATTGCATAGCTTCTATCGCGGGCTTTAACGGTGCAGACCGAATCCAGATATTCCGTAACGAAAATAACCTGGCACTCCTAAAGTAGAGCTTTTGGTACTAGGCTACCATGAAAGCACGGAGCGCAACTCCACAACTTTTTAGTTTTTAGTTTTCCATCTATCGAAAAATAGCAGAACTTTTTAATGACTTCTTCTACAGTGTTCCAGATCCAAAAGAATCGTGTTTTCCATGACTTAAATTGTGATTGAATAAAGGGTAACATGAAAGAGCCTATGATTTTACCGTACCAACTCGTAAGGGATTTTTGGAAGATTATTATTAACCTGCCAAAGTTTTTAATTTTACCATAACGTTACCTTGTTTTAAATAATGTAATGCAGACTACACTTAAAAGGGTTGATACGGTCTTTACAATGGTATTTATGTTAATCTACCGTTCTATATCGAAGACACGGTAGCACAATTTGTGTAAGTGCGTTGTGATCCAAACTATCCCTCCATATTTATTTTATTCAGAATAAATGTAATGCTTACCTAAAATACATTATTTTATCCTTTTATGAGAACTATTACCCTCATAATATCATATCACTAATCATTAATGTTGACTTTCGCATTCATAAGTACCTGAAAGGTACAAAGCCCACGTATAGGCAATGGGCATACTTTATTTAAACGGACTATGATAGATGAGCAAACGATATAATATACTATGCACTTCGCGTTTATTTTTATCCACAATATTTGACAGTAGTCCATGAAAAAAATTATATTCAGGTTTCAGGAAACATTCATATTTGTTTTATATAATATACGAACACAAACCTATAATAAACCGAGTAGGTGCGAGCTAAATTGGCATTGTCGTTCTACCTTGCTGTTTTTGGAAAAACGTACATACGTTTTGTTCAAATGTCAGACCGGCGGTATTTCATACAGCCAAACATAGTGAAAACATGTTAAACATTTTGTTTTCTCTGTAGCATTACATTTTCCATCATGACTATTGTAAAATAGGTATATTTTCTATAAGAAAAAATATTAAAATCGCCTTAAATACTTTGGATTTTAAAAAGAAAAAAATTAAAATATAAAGTTATTATTCCTAAAGTATTTTAACAAAACAAGTTTTTATACGGCAATTTATTCTTCTCAGCAAACCCAAAGCAAAAAATTAACACCTATATTGCAGAGTTGGAAAAATGACTAACTAGTCCGTCACCCGATGTGTTCCACCGTATTTGATTAGAATGATGTCACGCTAACCATAATATATTGTCATCCAAACTAAAAAAATATCAGGTTGTTTTTGTACTAGCTAAAATAATTCTACGAAAAAGCGCTACCACGCTGCTCTAAATTAAATACACGCCTCGACAAATAGGTCACACATCAATGGAAAGTACAATAGTGAAAAGGTAGAGGGCTATGGACCCAAACCAGTGAAAAATAGGAAATCGGCGGGCGAGTGCGCCGGTGCCACCGTTTTATCGGCACCCCGAGACATAAATTGCAAGTAGAAGTAATTGTTGAAACTTTCGCAAGCCAAGGGCCAGGAGCTTGGAATTTGTGTCGAATCACCTGCCACCAGTTTTAAGACTTCTAATTTATCAGTTACGGCACCCGGCTCGATAGACCGAAGGTCGGTGAAGGCCGGACGGAAAATGGGCCGCCTCATCTCGTTATATTGGGGCTCTGCTGAGAATTTCTTCAATGGATTTAATGAATCTTCTAATGCTTAGTTATTACAAGCGATAACTTTCTTAACTGCCAATACTCAACGGCATGGTAGCTTATTTATCGGATTCGAATTTAAAAAGTCCCCGTGTTCTTTTCTTCTTACAAAAAAAACTGTTTGCTTCGCATTTATGATTTCAGCGAATTCAGATCAATAAATGAAAATTATGCTAGATAAGGTGTCGTTGATAGATAGATAATGATGATAAGAAAATATTAAAACAAATAAAATTAGACGCGATTACGCCTGCGTTAAATTTAGTTTTCCATCAAATCCTCGGGATTCATGACGTAAGCACACACCCACAAACGACTTGGAGTTGAATTTTCAATATATTATTTCGTTCCAGTGGTTGATTAAGTCATGCTATAGAATGCATGCAAAGATATGAAGATATATCACACTTTATCCATTCGGGCTAGTCCAGTAGTGAGTTTAAATACCTATACTATAATAATACAGGTCACGTATAAAACTACTATTACTGTACCTACCTGTACTATATAGGTAGACTGGGGCGTGTAGTAGAATTTACTTGTACAAGTGGACATAATTTACACGCTGAAAACATACTCGTGTGAATATCTCATTTTACAAACCAAAATTACTGTTCCAACGTACAGAAATCCTCAGATGCTATTAAACACGAGTTTACGGACTGCAAAGCCCCATAATAAAAACATTAGCTAAAATATCTGGTCGCGTTGTGCGTATATTACGGTATCGCGCAAAAAGGCGGCTTTTGATTGACGCCGGCAATCGGCTTAATGTAACCTCGAGGCAAGTTTTGCGCGGATCACAAACGACTGGTTAAATTCAGAGGTCGACGCAAAGCGACGCAATCTCTCTCACGTCAGGCAGTAGGAGCTTTCCATATAATTCATTTCCCTATTCATATTTGTCTTAGAAGTTGAGTCTAGGCACAGAAAAAAATCGTGACGGCAGGCGCGATGTAAAATGACCTGACATTTTACGGAGGGAGTGTTATTGAAAAAGTTTTGCGAAAATAATCTATATTATTGATATATCCTTCTTACTCTGCCATTCATACAAATTGAATCGAGTCCCTTATTCTAGCTATGGATCTATGCTGGGCTGGGTGTATGGTTTATATTCGTCGTTGAAGATTACGTGACTGGAAATAGTAAAATCGGATGATGATGTTGATAATGTAGGTCGTAATGGGCCATTGCCAATAAAACCTTATAGGTAAGCGATGGATTAAAAGGAACTAGGTCAGGGCAAAGCCCGTGCCTTATGAAAATAACGCAGTTTTGGAAGTCGGCTCTAGTCGACGATGAGGAAGGCATTGTATTGTCAATATTGTGTTGCTACGACCACTATTGAAGTGCTTTAATTAAAACTACTTACCGAAATCCCTAATATTGTATCCGTGGCATAGGTTTTACTTATGTAATCTTGTGCGCAACATAAATATAAAATTCGTGAGCCTATACTCAGTTATGAAAATGATACGTTGATGTTTAGTCTTCAGAGAATCGCTTACTCATGTACTTATGAAGTACGAGAATAATATTTATCGAATTCAAAATTAATTTTTTTTAATATACTTTTATATATATATATATACATTAGTTTACAAAACCTTACTGTCAGTGTACTTTGGTTTCACTATCGTACACTAAAAGCTGTGAGCATTGATTTGAAATATAATGTCACACTATCGCAATATTTGGGACACAAAAGATATGATATTGAACATATGTAAGTGTAGTACGATTTCAGCGTATGTTAATATCCAGCGCGGTAGATTTACCGCAGGCATGATTTAGGATTAGTGATTACAAAATTCTATGTAATCTCACCACAATGAACACGAAACGGCTACAAAAGCAAATAATACCGAGAATTGTCAAAAGTTGTTCAACCCAAGATGTTCTGTGCAACGACGTTACCTACCTGATCCTTCAAAAGATAACATAGATCAATATCATAACTTTTGGCCGCAAACTTAGCGGCCACAGTGGCCGTCCAAAACTTTCATGTGGCTGATAATTTACATAATAGAAGACGGTAGGTCTATCTCCCATCGGGGTCATCTAAACTTCTGTGGATTAGGGCTTCCACGGGCAGGGCTTATCGGATTTTGAACGAATTTCGGGATGCTTGCGATAGCGACGTCATTATGGATACCCGATTTATATGCAGATTGGAAGTGAAGCAGCGGCGGCGGTATGCAGGCACGCGCTGGCGACCGCGCTCCCAAGATGCGCCCCGCGCCGCCCTCTCTTCAAATAATAAATCGAACACCTAACTTGCTCTTCCCGATATTCAATATCGAACTTCTGACAATACTCATTTATTTCCCACAAAACTTGGCAAATTCGAAGCTAATACCATTTTTTATCGATGCCAATACGCAAGGAGGCTTCCCGACTCGATTCTTAAATTTTATATTTCTTTTGCAACAAAGTTGAATTGGGAATACATAAAAAATTACAGCCTTCGTAAAAATACAAGCTTAAATAAACTTATATAAGCAATATTACTTAAACCTATTATTTATTATACTTATTTATAAAAGTGTTTGTGTGTATACTTGTAATACAATCAGAGACTCCGTGTAAAGATTAGACAAAATTTCAGATCTTTAGGTCATAGTTTACTTCTCTTTTACTGAATTATTTGTAAAGACAAGTTATTATGTATTATTTACCTAAATGCATGTTTAATAATATTATTATATTTACGTAAATAAACCAATCTACCTAAAATACACAACTTTCAAGTTATTTCATTCCGTCGCAAATAAATTAGTCTTTAGCATAGTAACGAGAGCAATACAAATGTATAGCGCACATAATGTAGGTTCTTTGTCACTTTTGAAGCTAAGATCTTTGTTCAACTTTTCCGCTCTCGACCCAAAGAAGACAGATTCTCTATTGTAAGGATTTAACAATATCTCGCGGCCCGTTGCATTTCATAGAGTAATAATAAAATATCACAATGGATGTCAACTCTATTCATGATAAGTGCCTAAGATGAAGCGCGTCAGTAGCAAAATTCACGAAATCAGATGACGACTGAATAACTTCAATGAAAAGGGGTGTTCTCAACTTGTAATATTGTTACGTCTTCGGTGGGGCTTCTGTGTTGGTTTGTTTAAAGTTACCCCGCAATATGGGACTCGCTGTGTGGAGACTTTGCTTTTCTAAATTGACTTAAACTCATATAATGATGTAATAAAAAGGGTTATTGCTGCAATTGGTCTCATTGAGCCTTTCAAACAGCCTTTCGTCTGTCAACAGAACTGGCTCCCTGTTTGCGTAAGTAATCGAGCCTAGCCTAGTCTGGCCGTGGCAACCAAATTTTAGCTAACCAATAAGTTTTAGTGAAACATTTTCAGCAAAAACTTCTTTATATCAAAGTAAAAGGTTGCTGACTAACTGACTAGTGACTAATTAAAAATCAGATTGCGCTTTAGCATACTAGCAATTATTAGCTACAAATCTTATGACGCAGGCATTCACTTAGAAAGTGTTTTTGAAATTTGAATAATTATTTATTTTACATTTGAATCATAAAATTTAGTACTACTGCTCTAGGTATATTAATGTTTTGTTGGTAGGGAGATTAAAAACATATTTTGTAAACAAATTCATTGTACAATTGATACAATGGATATCACAGATATCGTATGTTTACGAGGAAAATTAAATTAATTAATGTTTCCATAATTTTAACACTACTATTTCACAACCATACTTATGTCATGAAATTGATTTTCATTTATGCTTATATATGTGAATATTAATTGCAAAAACATCTCCACTTGAGGAATTTTGTGGGCTATTTCATTTATCTCAATATCGAATAGCAAACATATTGGCCGGAGCGTTTACCACCTGAGCCAATTTAGCACTGCACTGAATTTCACTATACATTCGATTTCCGTTTCACTTTATTAATGACCGCTCTATCTAGAGTTTCATCGTATTGAAAACGCGAATCTATCTTGTGAATGTGTTAAGTTTATTACTTATCGGATTTGGATAAATTATTGACATGGCTCGATACTTTAAATTAGATTTTATCTCGTTATTGGCCATTACCAAAGTTTCTTTCAGACTAGATTTGCAATTTCAGTCTTCAAATGAATTAGGCCGTATGTCCATTGCAGCGGTCATTGTAACGTCAACGAGGTGAGGCTCTGAGGGGTTAGTTCAAGTTTTTGCTCGAATTTCGAGTCGACTCGCATCTCACTAACGAATCGAATGCTTTCATACTAATAATGTATGGAAGAATTCGATTCGTTTGTGCGATGCGAGTCAATTCAAAATTTGTACAAAAACCTGTACTAACCCCCCAGATCAATATGAAATAACGGACGCGCATTAGACACAAGGACGTAACTAATCAAGCTATTATTTTGTCTACTACAGCTGACACCAAAACGTTATCGATAACTGGAAGAGTCCGTCACAGTCACGGCTGCAGTGGACAAACGGCCTTAGCTTTGCTAAGAATTTTGCTTTGATTTTACAAAAAAAAAGAGCAATACACAGACTCGTACATTGAACTAAATCATTGGCTTCATGTATTAATACATGGATGACCAAAAGAATACGAAAGGAAGTAAATAAATGAACAGACAATCTTGATGATTCGTCTCTTTCAACGGCGCATAATAAAGGGGAGGGCCGAACCCCTTTGCGTGTTTTATACAAGCCAACTGTCAAATTCAAGTTGTTTTTGTTCGTACATTTTCCCGAAACTTTGGCGAAAAAGTGTAATGAAAACCCCAACACATCATTCATCTTTCACCCGCGCTGTCTATTATGAATTGCTGTTTTTAAAAAGTTGGTAATTAACATCGGGCCACGATTCAGGCCAGGTCCCAAGTTTTAAGTGGTATAAACTTTACGAAATGCTCTAATCATTAAAAACGATGGGCTCACTTTTGGTGATAAGTTTATGCGGGTCACGTGGTTGTGATTTGTGACCGATCACATTAAACTCTTTGACAAAATTAATTTTTAGGGTTTCGCAACTCAAATGAAACACTGAACCGTAATAGGAACACTTTATTCACCGTTTGTCCGGCACTTAAAACTTATTTTCTCATAAACGGGTAGAGCTATTCTAGCTGAAATCCCTTGACGCATAGGCCTATTAATTTAGGTTAAAAATGAATACTTTGTCCATATTTACCAGTTTTTACGCATTAATAACAAATATACTCGTATTGAGGCTTGGACGAATTAATTTAAAAGTACATCTCAAGTGTAAGGCCCGGTTTCCAACAAAGCGAAGAGGAGATAAGACGAAGAGTAGATGTGTTTTGAGTAACCAATTAGATTTCATTATTTCGACATCTCTCCGCATAGCTACGGTGGAATTACATCAAGCAGAGGAGATGTCTCATTTTTTCTGTAGATTTTTTTGCCGCGAGCGAGCAATCGGAGATGTCAGATAAGTAGTCAGGCAATCGAGTGTGCTGCCGGTGGTTGGTCGGTGCTAGAGGCGCTCGCGCGTTACGTTCCCCGTTGCCTGCACACTCGAAAACAACATTCGATTGACGCTACGCACAGCCCACATCTTCGCAATGTAGTGATCACATCTCCCGCTCCGCATTGGTGAAAGTAACCAGAGAGCTTCCTATCGCATCTCCGCTTTAATGGAAATCGGGCCTTAAACGGTTCTTCACGAATCCTTCACGGTTCTTTACAGCAGAAACCATTTTCTAAATATTTTATTTAATCAGGTTTAGTATTAACTTTTCTTAATACGAGTATCATTAAATAATATTTTTTTTATTTATATGTTGTTATACCTAGGGAACAAGAAACCAAGTTTTTTTTATATCAGTCACAAAATACATATATTACACTCTAGCAAGATCGTTTTCCTGTCCCCAATGATTTCAGTTTGTCTCGTACTGAGGCACAGGTTAATAAATAAGTAATGAAGTGGATTCCGAGTTTTGTTTGTTAAAGTGATTATTCAAATACGGAAAACGTTTTCGGCTTTTCCTAAACTTTCTTTCATATTTTATTCATCGATCCTTCACGGTTCAAGACACTCGTAATCGCTGATAAGATTTGAGCAGTATACACGAGGTGCAAAAGTATATTTTTGTACAAATACGTCCTTGATGTGTTAAAGGAATCCTATATTTATAAGTGAGATATTATAATTAGCAATTGAGAATTTATATAAGAAACAGATCTTTCAGCGTCACTTTTTTTTCTGTCTGTTCGCCACTAACCCCACGTCCTTTTTCGGAAGTAGAAGTCAAGCGAACTATGTAGTTGAAACTGATAATAAATACCTACTTAGATTAGTACCCTCTCTACGTTTTGTGTGTATTTCATATCCATTTCAATCACATAAAAATTTCAAGCCTCTAAATTAAGCCAATCAAAAGTTACGGTGATTTATGTTGTTTTCAAAAATTCAAAACCCGTGGGGTATTTTCCGTTATCCAAAAATGATAAAATTTAGCAAGAAGCAAGGTCACAAGTAGGTTTAGCATAAAATACAAAAGTTTTTGTATTAAAAAAAACGGCCAAGTGCGAGTCGGACTCGCGCACCGAGGGTTCCATACTATAAAAGAAGTAAAATGCGACTTTTGCGCATCACGTGTCTTATATTTAGTATATGTTTCTTATAATTATGTTTCTTTGTGCAATAAAGTATAAATAAATAAATAAAATATTAAAATAATCACTTTTGTTTATGAATTTACGAGTATAATTTACATGTAGGTACTTTTGTTGGCGAACCGCAAACGTAACTTTGTTTTTGGTGGTTTATTGTTATTATCAAAAAAAGTATAACAGTTAGGGAGTTGATTTTATTTTTCCTGTAAAATATACATTAATGTCTATTGATCATAATTATTTCAGATTTTTCGATTGGTAAACTTCGGAGATAAGGGGGGGGGGGACGGTATTTTTTTCGTCTTTTCGATTTATTGAGCAAACTGCTCAATAAATCAAAAACTATCATGCATAAAAATAATAAAAATTGGTTTTAGAATACACAAGTAACGCCCTTTCATATGATACCCCACTCAATATTGTTATTTCATTTTAAAAATTCGAAGCCCCGGTTTTTCCCCCTTTTTAAATAAAAATAAAATGAATTTTCAATGTTTTACGATAGCAATGGCGGCGCGCCGCAATTACCTGCAACTATTCCAAATTTCAGGTCGATAGCTTTAATAGTTACTGAAATAATCGAGTGTGACAGACGGACGGAGGAAGTCTCACCATAAGGGTTCCATTTTTACGAAATTGATATGGAACCCTAAAAGTACAATAATATTAGTAGTATTTTAGGGATTGATGTTACGGGACCGGGGACGAAATTGACGCACATACGGCCGGTTTATATCTAGATACGAAAGGTTTGATAAGGGGAGGTATATAAACCACTAGTAGGGCGCGTGGGGGCGCGGGCCACATGTGGCCCGCGGGCTGTCGTCCCGCCTATATAGGTATTGTAACCCTCAGTCATAATTGTTCCCATACATTTTCTATGGTAAAAAAAATCCGCCATTTTGAATTTTTTTTCTTTCCATCGAATAGACCTTCGAGTCCTGATCACCTCTTGTCAAGAAACTATTCTTCCATCTTTTATACTTTCCGAGATATCGGCGAAATTCGAATGGCGGCCATCTTGAATCCGCCATTTTGAACTTTTTTTCAGCTCACTGGCAATTGCATGACATTTCGAATGACATTTGGTCGAGCACCCCCCACCTATCTTTAATACCCTCCCCGTGCTCTTCACCCGTCTTCGAAATCCTCAATCATCAGCTCTCTTCGTATTTTTCCTCAGATTGATTTATTTTCTTCTATAAGACCCCATCCGTGAAAAAAAAATTTTTCATACAAAATTGTTCAGGAGAGGTGATAATCAGTCAGTCAGTCAGTGAATCAGCACGAGTAGCTATATATATAGTAACTAGTTTTTCGCGTGGGGGCGCGGCCCGCTAAAGCGGACCGCGTAAGTGCTTGCAGTAATTTACGTGGTTGCTCATACTCGGATTTTGTGAAAAGTCCGTAATTTAATTTTTCCCGAAAAATGGGGTAATTTTTTCACCAATTTACACCCCGAATCTATACGTACGATCACCCCATAAACGTTCAAATGTTCTGATGTTACCAACTGTACAAATTTTAATTAAACCGTCTCGGTTCGAGGTAGAACAATGAAAATTTTTAAAACACTACAGCTAAGCCGCCATCTTGTTTATCCAAATTTTTCCATTTTTTTCTAAAACCATTTTTTCATATGTCATATTTTTTCTTTACTACACTTTCGCATCCAAACACATCTCCCATACATAATTGTACAGTTTTATGTCTGTTTCTAGGAGAACAATGCCAATTTTCTTGTAGCTCCAAATCGCCATACAATTTAGTATGAAACAAAAATTTCCACCATTTTGAATTTTTTTTCTTCCAATAGATAAACTTACTCGTCCTGATCTTTTATTGCTATGAAACCACTTTTCTATCTTTCATACTTTCTGAGATACACACCGACGAAATTTGTAAGGCGGCCATCTTTTTTACGTTTTTACATTTTGAAATTTTTTTCAGCTCATTGGCAATTGCACGAGATTTCGAATGACACTTGGTCGAGCACTCCCCACCCATCTTCAATACCCTGGCTGTGCTCTTCACCCGTCTCCGAAATCCTCAATCATCAGCTCTCTCCATGTTTTTCGCCGAGTCATTTCTTGACTTCTATACGAAGCCATAAGTGAAAAAAAAATTGTTCATACAAAATTTTACAGTAGGACATTTTGGGGAAAATCTCGAAAACTTCCCTAAATGAGGCAACACTGCCTATATATTTCGATACTTCCCGTTTAGTTACACAGTCGGTTCATACATGTCGACTTTCCGAATGGTCGCTTTCCGAATGGTCGCTTTCGGAAGCGCCTGCATGACATGTGTCTGGTCGAGACTGGCGAGTGCTTCTGCGGACTGGCGGAGGAGAACCTCCACCATGTCTTGTAGGAGTGCCCCTTATACGAGGACCTCCGGTGCGTACTGCTGGACGGGATCGTATGCGAAGTTTCTGGCCCAGTTTATTATCAGGATCTCGTGGGTTCGGCGGCCAACTTCGGAAAGCTACGGGAGTTCGCGCACGCATGGCATAAGAGGCGGAGCGGCTTGGAGTGACACAGAGACTTACTTATTTGCTACGGACAGCGACGGCGCGAGGCGAGTCCGTTTTTTGTATCGTCCTGCCCCAGAATGGGGAGAGTGAGCACATAGGGACAAGGAGCGAGAGGAAACAACTTGTAGGGAGTCAAGAAGGCGCCCCGGGAACACGCCAAGAGCAAGTACCGAACGGGCGCCCTCCCGCGATTCGGCCCCCATAACCGCGAGGTTGATTGGGCCATGGGTGGTGGAGGGTTGTCCCTATGTCGACTTTCCGAAATGTTGCCAAGTGCCTCAAAAACACGATCAAAATTTTCAAAAACAGAAAACAATACAAAACGGCCGCCACCTCAGTTTACAGAAATATTTTACATCGTTTCGTATTTTTCCCAGGCTCCTGATGACGTTTCAAGTTTTCATCTCGCTCGCACCCAGGCGCCACGATTGCCCCTGAAAAGTGTCCATGTCGAAAATCACTTTTACTTTGATAGATTCCAGTGTTGCCAGAGCCGGGCGACAAAACTAACCAAATGTCATTTGTACGAGTAAGATACGTAGTCGCTTATACTCGGATTTTGCAAAAAGTCCGTATTTCGATTTTTTACTTTTTGGGAAAAATCTCGAAATTTCCCGAGAAATGGGGTAAATTTTTCTGCCCCACTCAATACTTCGAGTCCATACGTACAATCGCCCCAAAGATGTCAAAACGCTCCGATGCTGCCAACTGTGAGAAATTTGAGTTTCAAAATTGCGATTTTTCATACCTCACACTGATTGGCCGCAAGAACAGCCGCCATCTTGGATTTTTAAAAATAACTCACATTTTGTCAAAATACAGGATAATTGTGGGCGAAATAAGCAAAAATTGACGTCTTCAACTACCCCGTTTAAGATCTGTGGCGCCGCGGTTTGAGATCGAAAAATGAAAAATTTTAAAACACCACAGCTCGGCCGCCATCTTGTTTTTCTACATTTTTCCAATTTTCCTAAAAACCATTTTCTCATTTCCTTGAGGACTGGAATTTTGAACGAAATCGGTTGGAAAACAAAAGAGTTACGAAAGTCACGTTGGCCGCCATCTTGTTTTTCTAAAATGTCATAATTTTCCCCTACTCTACTCCTGCCCATAAACACATCTCCCATACATCATTGTATCGTTTTATGTCTGTTTCTTGGAGAACAATGTCAATTTTCTTATAGCTCCAAATCGCCATACAATTTAGTATGAAAAAAAATTTCCGCCATTTTGAAATTTTTTTTTCTTTCAATAGATATACCTTCTCGTCCTGGTCATCTTTTGCTAAGAAACTACTTTTCCATCTTTTATACTTTCTGAGATAGACTCAGACGAAATTTGTATGGCGGCCATCTTTCTTACACCATTTTGAAAATTTTTTTCGCTCACTGGCAATTGCACGAGGTTTCGAATGACATTTGGTCGAGCACCCCCCACCTATCTTCAATACCCTGGCTGTGCTCTTCACCCGACTCCGAAATCCTCAATCATCAGCTCTCTCCATATTTTTCGCCGAGTCATTTCTTGACTCCTATACGAAGCCAAAAGTGAAAAAAAATTGTTCATACAAAATTTTACAGGAGGACATTTTGGGGAAAATCTCGAAAACTACCCGAAATGTGGCAACACTTTCTATATATTTCGATACTGCCCGTCGAGTTACACAATCGGTTCATACATGTCGACTTTCCGAAATGTTGCCAAGTGCCACAAAAACATGATCAAAAATTTCAAAAACAGAAAAAAATACAAAATGGCCGCCACCTCATTTGCGGTAAATATTTTACACAGTTTCGTATTTTTCCCAGTAACTACAGGATATACCACCCCTGATGACGTTTCAATTTTTTATCTCGCTCGCACCCAGGCGACACGATAGCCCCTGAAAAGTGACCATGTCGAAAATCACTTTTACTTTGATAGATTCCAGTGTTGCCAGTCCTCGGCGACAAAAATACTCAAATGTCATTTGTATGAGTAAGACACGTGATCGCTTATACTCGGATTTTGCAAAAAGTCCGTATTTCGATTTTTTACTTTTTGGGGAAAATCTCGAAATTTCCCGAGAAATGGGGTAATTTTTTCTTCCCCAATCAATACTTCGAGTCTTTACACACAATCGCCCCATAGAAGTCGAAACGCTCCGATGCTGCCAACTGCGAGAAATTTGACTTTCAAAATTGCGATTTTTCATACCTCACACTGATTGGCCGCCAGAACAGCCGCCATCTTGGATTTTGAAAAATTACTCCCGTTTTGTCAAAATTCAGGATAATTGTGGGCGAAACAAGAAAAAATTGACATCCTCAACCACCCCGTTTAGGATCTGTGGCGCCGCGGTTTGGGGTCGAAAAATGAAAAATTTTAAAACACCACAGCTCGGCCGCCATCTTGTTTTTCCAAATTTTGCCAATTTTTCTAAAAACAATTTGTTCATTTCCTCGAGTATTGCGAGTTTAAACGAAATCGGTTGGAAAACAAAAGAGTTACGAAAGTCGCGTCGGCCGCCATCTTGTTTTTCTGAAATGTCATAATTTTTCCCTAGTCGACTCCCGCACCCGAACACATCTCCCCTACATCATCATATCATTTTCTGTCTCTTTCTAGGAGAACAATTATGTCAATCAGTGAGTCAGTCGTCTCAGAAACTTACAAAGAAAACTAATCCTATTCCGATATTATTCCGGACGGTACCCAATCAATTCGCCTATAAAAACAGAGGGATAAAATGCTGCTATCCTTCCCCAGAGTTCTCCTCGGGGAATCATTACGTAAATACGACAAAATTGTACAGTCTGCCCTCAGAAAGGGGTGTTATTTATGAAGGGCAGAGGGCGGAGTGTATCTGAGCGGTTCTATTAGCTCAACTAATATTTTGTTCTTCGAGTTAATTGTTATGTCACCTTAAAGACCAGGTGGCTCGTCCCATTAGGCCGCCGCGGGCGACTTAATGCCTGCACAGAATGCGAGCCGCAGAGGGAACTGCCTCCCGAGGAAATATTTAAACAAATTAAAACTTTTCTTTATGCCATTTGCCAAAGCCTCCTTATTCTGATTCGTTTTTATTGAGTTTTCTCCCACTTTCGACTGACTTGCCGAAAGTAAGGCCGTAATTCAATTTGGATGTATAATGTTGTGTGTCCACGCGTATCCCTCAAATGGAAGTTATTCTGCTATTCAGGAATGTCTTTGATGTTATTTCCAGAATATACCTTCCCTTCAGGTTTTACTTGACATACCTAATATATATTGATTTTAAAACACATTGCACTTTTTATTTTTATAAAATACGACATTGATTGTAGTTTTTAATAAGAAACATTTGTTGTATAATTTGCATTTGTTTAAGTGCAATTTTAAACCAAATTTCCTAACAAAGTTTTACAGGCTTTTCGAAAGTAGCCGAGATTTTCTTAGTTCAGCCCTTAACATAACGTAAAGCAACCTGTTCATTGTACCGCCATAACATTGTCCATTGGGGTTTTAAACAATTAATGACGTTGAGCAACATTTAAAGATCCTTTAACAAAGTAATAAAATAATACATTATTATTATTTTCATCAGTCGACATTATTTCACTCCGGGTTTTACCTTCAAGCAAATGGGTATTCATTAATTTGTTAACAAACATCACAAAGCGACGATCTATTTATAAGTCTATGCAACACCAATTATTATCAATTATCAAATACAAAAACAGGAAAAAATAATAAATTACAATATTTTTAATGTTTTTCCCATTGCAAATACGTAGTTATTCAATTAAAAACTTGCCAAACGCTAAACCTATTTGTAAACCGCTATTTCCAAAGCTTTATCTGTGCGGGTTTGCAAGAAGCATCCCCTGTCCGATTTCATGTACCTCCATCAAAGGGCTTAAAACTCTCTCCAACAAACATGTCTGAAACACAGCAAGAAGTTTTTTGCAAAGTGGAAGCCGGATTAAGAGTTGAATTTACAAGTTAATTCTGTTGTGTATATCATAAATACACTTTAAGTGTTCCCTTTCTCTGTATTTTACTCAGTTTCTATATATAAAATAAAGCTTACATAATATCATCTCAGATGTGGTTAGTTAATACAAGTATGTCGAACTTGTGGTTTTGTAATGATATTTGGATCTATCCCTACATAGATCTTACGTAGATTTTACGAAATAAATTGCAACAAAAATAATGTGAAACTCATGTACAATATACGCATTGAAACAACTTCCTATAGCTAAGCATAAATAGCATATAATACTATGCCTACGCGTCTACTTAGTTACTTTTGCAAGCCCAGAATCGATATATTCAAGGCAACGAAACTCGTAGACAAGACGCATTCTTCCAGAAATAGTTCCTATTTGATGGACGCAAAGCTGACCATTACGAGCGAGCTGTTTCCAAACTGCCAAAGCGACCAAAATGGGAAAACAATCGCGTTGTTAGAGAATTTCTAGACAACAACGGACAGGTCTAATTTGGCAGAATGAGCAATTGTAATCATTAGACGCATTGTTCTCTCTAACTTTCGTGATAATTTTCAGTGGATCTGTTTAACGGAAATAATATCAATTAAAATAATAAGTCTTAATTAGTTTCATTAATTATAAAAGAAATCTAATTAAATCCTTGATTTTTCCTCATTGTTTATGTATTTATTGTTAATATATTTATAAAATTTTATATTATCTTTGGTTCTTAGAAATTGTTATTTCAGAACGCATTCAAAATAAAAGTACAGAAAAAAGTTCCTCAATTTTTTTTCTGATCTAGTGTAAGTTGTCTATGTTTTCAATCGTGATTAAATGATGATACCTAATACTTTTTTTTGGCTTTATTCATCATTTTTTTGTTTTAACTTTAAAATAATGATAATGATTGAAGGTGGTTTCAGTAAGTGAAATTGTTCATAGTTACTAAAAACAACATTAAACATAACTCGCAATGTCGATCTAAAGTGTTTTTCTGGTGATTTTCCTCGCTGTGGTGAGATGAATAATTTTGTGTTATGTACGGGCGCAAATTTTTTTGGATCCCGTGCCTTTGACACTCGGTCCAAAAATCCACTTTGCGCCCTTGCATAACAAATAACTGTTTATGTACACACAAAAATTGCACTCCTATTCCAAACATAGATCTCCCATAGTAGATATTTCACTTCTCCGTGCAAATACAGCGCTTTTTCTTCACGTATAATTATTATTTTTAGATAAACAGACTCTGGATTTTTATGTGTGAGCTAAGGATATGTCTTGGAAACCAGACTGTGAAGAAAGCTTTATCTAATAACATTCTTAGAAAAGAACTATTGTTTTATGGATCATAACCCAGGCGATATAATCGATTCTGACCTAATTCGGTTATGCATTTAATACGTTTTATTAGGCTCTAGGGAACAGTGACAAACAGTATCAACGGCATCGGGCGATGCGTATAGTAGCACGGACGCGGTATGTTTGTTAGCCAACGCGTCACCGCCAGGGCTGGCGCTGCTGAGATTTGTAGCACCTTATAACTCACAAGTAAAAAAAATATACGCAAAATTGTATGATTCCGCAAGAAATCTGAAACGAATATAATATTATATTAGTTACGCGAGAGTTGACATTGCAGTACCTTGTACCTAGCAATATTTTTTTTAATAGTACATTGTAATACTAATTTTAAAATTATTCATTCAAGACACAATTTTTAAAATCCTCATTAGGGTTAAGCAGAAGGCGCTCGCGGTTTCACTCGAACTCTACTATTGATATTATAGGAACTCTCGTGGAGTCAACCCTAGGGAGTCCGCACGCGTCCGCATAGACTTGCGCACGGACAAACAAAACAAACGTAGTGATTGTGCAGATAGTACTGGTACTGACAAATGCTGGGGTTCACAAATAGCGATATTGCATGCCTGCTTTGATGGATCGTGCTGCCGAATGTAATGCTCGTAATTCAACAATTGTTGTGTGCTCGTCCGCGATAGCTTGTTGTTTCGGCTTGAGTTGTACGTACAGACGGATGATTTACAAATCCCTAAATACAATATACATACATAGTATACTAGAGGATGCCCGCTTTGCACGCGTTAACTCTATTTTACCCTCTTTATAGATCGAATCCTTTCTTAGCCGATGTCTACATCGTTATCAAAATAAGATTTATGTACTCAGTTTTAGGATGAATTCTTGCATTTTAACATTTTAGTGTTTTAAGTCATCTTAAAAAGTACGGCTTAGGTGAAATCACAAAAGGTATCAACGCCCAACCATACCTTAGACCAACCGCAAGATATAAGAAGTGTGTAAGTTATTGAGTAAATTAGTAATCAATTTTTAGAAGAAGTTGGATGTTTCAACTAGTTTATCTTAAACTGAAGATCTGTTTGTAATGTAGCTGAAAATAGCACTTTTCGTTCATGTCAACCTATTGTAGGTAATTTATATTATACTCACTCGGTACGGATTTTCTTACATAATCGCAATTTTTGTTTTGTTTTAGTACGGCTGCATCAATAAAATAAAATAAAAACTATTAAAATCTGCTTGATATTTTTTTGTAACTATCCGAATTCGTATAAAATTCCACAAATAAATTTACCTATCTCCAACGCTAACTTTAAATGAAAAATGCAATTTGTGCTTTTCCCTTTCAAAGTATTTCCCTGGCGACTTTGCAGTGATCGAGAAAAACTGCAAATCTACAAGGACTTATGAAATTTACACTCACGGCAATTCTTAAGGACATTCTTAAGATAAAAAAACACGAATTTTGGCTACAGGTGAATCTTTTGAAGATCGAAAAGTGAAAGCCCCCGTTTTACGAAAAATCAATTATTTTATCATCTTTCTTTAGTTTTTTTAACTGTTAAGTTTTTTTCATTGTGACCAAGTTGTAAGGGTTAATAAAATACAGTATACTTATAGTTGGTACTATTAAAATATGCACTATGAGAATAATATTATTTTACAGTTGCGAGTAAATCCATTAACACAATTGTAACAATTTTACTCTAATGTCGGTCTCCTTTCCTCCGAAGCAGTGGTTCTATTATTAGGTATTTATATGCTATTTAAGGGGAGATGTTCGCAATGTCCCCAGAGGTACCTGTCGCATTAATTTTCTACGTAGGCACGTTTAAGAGTAAGTCGGTGTCTCTCAGCCTTAATTTTTCTCCTTTAACGTTTACGAGATTAACTACAGTCTTACAGTTTTTAGATACAATTCAGATATTTTGTTTTCATATATTTTTTATATTTTCTAGAAATCGTCACGTTGAATAAATATTATATAATTATTATATACCTATTAATTTTTGCATGTTAAGTAGGAGAATATGCAGTTCTCTGATAAGCCGCCTAGGCTTAAGGGCACGAAGCCATTATTTTGTACGTAAATATTTAAAAAAGATTATACAAATATATTTAAAAAATGTGAAATCAAAAGATTGATAGAGACTGCGTTAGGAATCGCTCTAACGTAAGCTAGACTAGCTTTAGTGTTATTTAATTTACGCTGTGCGTTATAGTATAAAAGTATTATTTCTAGTTTACTTATTTAAATTAAACTCAAGTTTAGTAAGGGCATAAATTTATTATGATCACATTGTAAACAATGAGCGAAAACTTGTTTCACTCTGCGGTGGAAAAGCTAAATCATGAAAATTCCGGGCGTATATACCGTGGGAACATTGTCTCCAATTTCGCTCACTCATCCGTGCAGCCATGAAAAATATTTCAGCTAGAATGGAATTAGCAAAGTTCTAGAAAATTCCACACGAGAACGCCCACACATCGCCCGAATATTAAAAGCCGTATTAGACTGACCACGCTGCGCCGCGGTGTGTTCATAAATGTTCTTATTAGGGACCCACTTGTTACTGAAGTACGGAACACACTCGAAGCTACGTGATGCCACTTGGAAGCTAAGTAGGCACGCAAATTACTAGCGGGCGTTTCGTAAAATTATAGCTTAGTACCCGATGGTTACGTATTTTGATGTAAGATCTGTTTTACTATAAAAAGCTTAATAAAAGGTTGGTTTTCAAGATATTGACACTTACATAACTTTATAATTTGGAAGAAATAATTATGTTTCAAAATTATATTCACTAAGTATATAAATCATGAATAAATTTGACAATTATTGTAATTAATTAAATGGCATGTTTATTTAAAAAGCAATATAATAGTAATAAGTAACATTATATAAATTTTATGGCAGGCCAGTTTATTAGCGTCGCAAAAAAACTATTAACAAATAAAAGATAACCATTTTGAAGAAACCGCTGGTAAAGATGTACCAGCCAAAAGAGCATCTTTATAGCTAAAACACAAGATCACCAACATCAGACGATACAAAATATAGCGCGGTCCACTTTAACTTACATACGTCGCTCATAACTTGGCCATAAAGCAGAATGTAGAAGCGACACTAAACAAAAGCTTAGATTAAATATAAACTCGCAAAGTGCTTAAGTTGGAGTGAAAATAATGCGCGTTGTAAAACAGCGTAACAAGGCGCGAACTCGTTCGTGTACCGCCGAAATAAACAACTTTTTTAACTTAAGTTTTGTTTATAAAGTTAAAAATATTTATTCTATATTTTAGTCTTTGGAACTTAGTAAGCTAGAACAAGCAGCCTAGCTATTTTAAGTAATTTATCTTAACTTTTCTTGAAAAAGTAAACAAAACTGTATTTTAAGGTAAATTACATTATTGATATAATAATTTATTTTGCACTTATTTGTTAGCCAAGTTCATGATGCATGAACTACTCGTAAATCCTTCTATCGGCGAGAGGTCTTCATTAAATTAAAATATCACGTTTGCTGTTTGAAGTATTATAAATATTTATTTTATTCTGATTTTTAGTAGTTTTCTCATTGCGGCAACAGAAATACAACATCTTTGAAAATTTCAAGTGTCTAACTATCACAGTTTAAGAGATACAGCCTGGTGACAGACGGACGGACTGAAGGACGGCGAAGTCTCAGTAATAAGGTCCCGTTTTTTCCCTTTGAGTACGGAACCCTAAAAACGACCACCTAAACCTACTCAGCACATACTTAACAAGAATTGTATTACTAAACTACCCAGTAATTAAATTCTTTCTTAATTACACCATTAATGCGAATGTTTGTATGTAATTTTTCGTGTGCGTATCTATGCATATATTTGTCAAACTTTCACGTCACTACGAATAAACTGATTATACTCTGGATTTACACCTAGGTTACTTTTTATCCTGAAAAATCGGGCTCGGTGAAGATTTTACATAGGCAAAGCCACGGTAAAGAGCTGTATAATCCCTATGGCTATTTTTGTAATAAAATCTTAGCATTGATTACTAAATGAAAGAAGGCAATATTTTCAATAAGATGGTTTGTGATTAATCAAGAAAGACGGTGATTTTCAATTTAATACCCTCTTGAGGAGATATTTATAAAAATATATTTCTGATAGGTAGGTACTTCAGCACAAAAAGATCTATATAAAATATGTTTATTTGAATAAAATTCTAAGAAAGGTATGATTTTTTGCAAAGGTATAAAAGATTATTATGATTTCTGTTCAATAACTAAATTGAAATCTATGTAAATGGTCCAATTTCATTTATAAAACAAATCCCTAAGCAAGCTGTCTATTGATTTAGAGATACTGGTGTTGGTTTAGGGAAGTGATTATCATTGAATCCTCGAAGATCAACTAAGGTAATGAAACACCTACACAAATTACAATTAATTTTCATCAGCCCAGAAGGTTTTCGTATAATCTATACTTAATTAGCTAATTGCCCTCTTCGTCAATTTTACGATTTATTCATGAGGTCGCAAATCAATTCCATTTACATAAAGTATTTCCTTGAAGCTTTGAAATTGAAGGTAAAATAATTGATAACTTTTAAAAGATTGGAGAATGCTTATTTTAGGCATAGGTAGTTCTGGAGTTATGAATTAAAAATGTTAATCGTTTCTTAGTTTAATTTTAAAAGGTTTATCTGAAATAAATCTTCAATATTTATAAATATTTTCACCACAAAAGTTAAATAACAAATCGGTACATAACCTGTCCAAGTTTAATTATGTCAGTATAACAATTTTGCTGACCGCAAAAAAGGGTTATCCCCATCACGGTTGCCCAAACAAAAGCATCACGATTTCCCCTTAAACGAATCACCTCTAAACAAACATTTCTACAGGTAAGAATAATTCAGCGAAAGGTCACCTGTTACGGGTATTCGACATCGATCATCGGGAGTACGTTGTAGCGGGGGCCCCGCGTAATGCCGCCCTAGGGAGATGCCGACGCTGGCGACTCGGCCAGACAAAGCCCTTGGGCCGGATTGTCATACTAAACTTGCCCGCTTTTTACAAACATACAGTACGTTCGAAGGGCAGCGGTACGTCCTCGGGGTATTCAACATCTCACGGGCTCCCCTGAAAGTTTAATCCGACTTTTTAATTGCGATTTCACGTATCATTCGTCGGAATGTGGCACGTTTGCAGTATGAATTTTAGAACGCAATTTCGCACAATAAAGAATGTATTGCCTCGCGAGCGGGGAGATTTAAAAACATCACCATGAGCCGAATTCGGTGGCACTCGGGTCCAAACACAGTCTGTGACAGCGCATCTCCGCCCGCGTGTATTGTTCGTGTCCTAACCGCCGACTTTCCATTTATTTCTCTATGAATACGTTATTACCTGCTCGCCCCCGCTTATCAAAGTTTATTTGCAGCGTGTGGTTTACTCTGTACCGGTGCTTATTCGTTATTACAGCGCCCGAGTGTTTTATTGCCGGGGCGGAGCTCAAATCGCGCGCGACGCCCTTGTTTTTCGCTATTTTTCTTCACGGATCTTTTTAAGGATTTGAACTCTATATTGTGTATTTTTTTGTTTCAGATCGAGGACGCCATGTTAATGTTCGACAAACAAACTAATAGGCACAGAGGTAAGTGATACTCGTAGCTAATTCTAATATTTAAATTTACGTTGAAAGTCTGATACGCTAAACCCTCCATAGCAAATCGAACGGAAATAGAAAATAGTCCATAGAGCACATTAATTAAAATAAATTCAATTATTTCGCGAGCGATTTGGATGAAATTTTGTATTTATTAAATGTTTTGCTTTTTAAGTTTACAATTGTATTTTTCATTATAAGCGATTGTTTTAAAACGCGAGCTTTAATCGGTTATGTATAAATGTATTTAAATCAGTTAATGTGATATTTGCAATAAAAATTTTCTTCGCCAATAATATTTTTACAAATCCGTCGTAGCTTCCTGAGTATGACACGCACGAACGACTTTTTGTCACATTGTTTTCCTCCAAACTTCCTCTTTTGCATGTCGTATGAGGAAATAATACTTTGTGCACAATTTGCCTCATCTTACCAGTCGTCATTGCCCCAAAATAACTTTACTAGCCGGTAACGAATAAATAGCGGCGTCGGCAGTCACTTCATTTTGCCCATAACATGAAGAAACGTCTAGCCTATCAAATAATCTTTCTGCTCAACGGTACTAATAATAATATAATGGAGCTGGCATTAAAGCTCCTTTAGAAATGGTTGCAGCAGAGCTCCAGAGTACTGAAGCGAAACGTAGTTTCGAGGCAGAGTCGTCTCTAAATAGGTTCACCGTTTCGATATTTCGATATTGTATTCCCTCCCTCGTGTTACGACTATTCCCGACTAATAAATAACAAATCGACGCCCGAATAAAATATATGGTTTCTTTGCAAAGATTTCTTACTATTGGGTCCGTTTCACAGCCAAAAGTTCGTATATAATCGCGCTTCACTAAAAATAAAAATAGTAATTGTAACATCTTTGTAAAACCAATCAGCAAATAAATGATATGAATTGAATTCAATTCCACAACGTTTATACTAAATCCACATTTGTAGCAACGAAATGCCTAGAGCAAGAATTTAATTTGTAGTTCATTCATGTTATTTGAATAAAATAAAAAGTAAATAAATTTAATGCATGCCAAGACAATTTTATTTCTTGCTTAAACAAATTATGCGTCAAAATACTACACAATCAGCGTGTTGTATATTGTAGAATCAGTTGCTTTCATTATCCGCACAACGCGTAAGATTTTAATTAAAATCCACGAATTCGTATCAGGGGCGGCCATCTTTTGTTGGCAACGACGGTTCCCTTGTAGCAGTTACAACGAATATAATGTTAAATTTACTTTTGTAATACCCATTACACAAAAACAGGTTGACCCAAATATTCAAGCTCGGTGAAATATCGTCGTGCTGTCATTTATGCAAGTTCGCAAAAACGAATCCTGCTTCACGATGGGACGAGGGAAAACCGACATTGTTATGAGCGCTGTAAGATGTAAAACATCTTGTCTCTTACTTCAACTTTCACGCCCTTTGCGTGTCGTTTGGATGATATTTGAGGTCCCTCTCTTTGTAATTAGACAAACAAAAGAAATAAATTATATATCTTGTCACACCGAAACATTATTCTCGCTGTCTGTCTATATTATTGTACACTAAAAAGATTTTTTTAAGTATACTCGTACATTCAGAAAAGTAGGCTCAGTGAAGGCTGAAGTGGCAATGAGCGGGGCATATATTATAGTTGAACCGACAGACTCAAACACCCAAACAGCTGGGGACCCAAACAGCTGGAATAGCAATCAACATGGGAAGCGCATTGTTGATAAACCTACTGGCTCCGACCAGATGGACTGACGACATAAAAAGAGTCGCGGAAAGGCGCTGGATACAAGTGGTGCAAGACCATGTGGGCTGTAAATCATTACAGGAAGCCTTATTCCAGCGGTGAACATGCGTCGGCTGAAACGAACGAACAAACGAAATTCAGTTTGTTCATTGTACACTAGCAAATCTACCCCTATTTTGCCTTATATTTTATACATTGCCTCCACTATGGTCTGGCGTGTAAATTTCAAATGTCCTAGGACCAAGAGTTAAAGGAAAGTGATGTTTAGACATCTTCAGTTCAGCTCAGTTAGTCATGTTCAGTCAGAATTTATTATTTTATTAGTATTGATTTAGTAAATTTTTTTCTTTCTCAAGTAGTAAGTATCAATTTTTCCAACTTTAATGTATGTATGTATTTAAATGAATAGCAATTTAGATAAAAACATCTGAAGCGGCTCTAATATGGGCGCCGGTTATTATCCTCCGAACGCAATCAGTTGGGTCGGGTTATCCGGGCTAGTAATGTAAAAATATCCCCTGTTTATTTGTATCAGAGTCGGCCTAGAGGCAACCCGAACGCATATTCCGTCTGAATATGAATGCAAACTGCTCCGGCGAACGGCCGGAATGGCGAAAATCAAATTAGGTATGGCGTGAATACTTTACGGCGACGTCGGGAAAAAAATTGAAATCAAATATTCATTGACTTTCAACCGGATAATCCGACCCGCTGCCATTTCAATACATTTTATTATCTATTTTTCGCGGCCCCCGCCTTCATGACCCCAAGACGACTTCTGCCCATTTGAATTATTAATTCCGAAAATCAAATCATGTAAGCACAGAATGATATTGTGTTCTGTTTAGGTACTCTTTTTGTATCGTATTTTTATCATGAGATCCTTTTATTATTAACCGACTTCAAAAAAAGGAGGAGGTCTCAATTTGTCGGAATCTTTTTTGTATTTAATGGTACTCATACTATTTGCAGGAAAAACATACGATGATAAACAAGCTTAGTATATTATGCTCAGTCATCAAATTATATACGCCCATTTCCAGTAATAGGATAGTAAAAAAGAAGAAATTAACTAAAGTTTTCCATGTGCAATTTGCATTAAGAATAATATAATGTTTATTATAAAGCTATAAAACCCATATTGGATGGGGTTTAAATTAAATGGCAATTTTTAAATAAAGCTGTTGAAAAATAAAAAACCTTTTAACCTTTCCAGTACATTAAATATGCGCGAATAATGCGTTTAATAGCACCCTTTACTTTTATTTACGACCTTGCCGTTGAAAAAAATAATTAACGATGTCCCCTTGCAAAATTTTCATTGTTTTTTCTTTAGTAAATTATTTAACATTCAATTTTTTTAATACCTGTAAATACCAGCTAGTACTTTGATATTTTAATAACTCTCGTTTTGAACACCAGCGGGAGATTTACAATTCGGGTTTGTAATTGACTACAAATAAATAAATATTATTCATTAAACAAACGTTTGACAAAACATAAATCAACGTTTGTTTAGATAATTCGCATACAGAAATATCTAGTAAAAGCTAACCTAACCTCAGCCTCACACTACACACCTGAGTCACCAGTCATCAGAAAAAACTGAATTGAATGTTGCCAGGTCCATAATTTTGGCAAGTGATAAGGAGGCATCAGGCAAAATGCACAGCAGATCTGATAAAATTATTTAGTGAAGAAACTTCATAATAACATACCTATTAATAATACATTATAATTCCATACCATACATGCCATACATACATTACCATACTATACATACCATACCATACATGCCATACATACATTATCATACATATACCCTTACAAAAAGTACTTAAAAGAGGTACAACGCTATAACACTCTCTGCACTTGACAGCTATGTTGTACGTTTAACTGACTGAAGCTAGAAACAGATGCCATTACATAAAGGTGGAACGACACGTGAGGCTCAGTTCATAAATATTAAAGAAAAAAAATGTTCAGAACCAATCTGGGTGGGTGGATGCCATTTGGCCGAGAACTCACGCATGCCGCTGGGACGTATTGCCACGACTGCGTGTCGTATAGCCGTGTAAATTTTGCCTGCATAAGAACAGTTTTATCTATATTTTACTCGATTGTTGCGTTTTAGAGTCTTGCTTCGCGTGCTTTGCTTGTAGTACGATATTGATGGTTTTGCAAGTTTTATTTAACTTTACACGGTATAAGATTATGTTTGCGTCAAATCTTGCGGCAGAGTTTTAAACCAGCTATAGGTAATTGTGTACAAAAACGTATTCATCATTACTGTCACCAAATTTTAGCTGGTGATTGGCCGAATCAGCTGCCTATTTTCTTCAGCCAATCAAATATATAATAGAACTTATACGTATCTTATCTTAATATAATATTAACTTGAGTATGTAGGGGTAACGGAGCTCTGTTTATTCTATAATCCTTATGCATTTCAAACGAATTATTATATTATTTAAAGTAAGAGAAATCTCTTCTTCAATAACTTAAAAAACCCATTATTTTGCCGCAATCTTATTTTAACTTTTACAATTTCTTTTCACTTCAAACTTTTGAAAACCCAATTCAATGTACAAAACACTTCAATGCGCTATTTTTGTACATGTCGAGGCAATTCTTACACTCCTAATGTGATGGTACAGCTCGTTAGATCGTCTAGTTAATTATTTTATGTGGCTGAGTACATGTGAGGAAACCTGTAGTCTCAATTCAAGTAAATATCTTTTCAAAATTAGCGTCAATTTTAGCATTCCAGAGGAGTAATTAAGTGATTAAATAAATGACATCGTATCCTGTATTTTCCTCAGTAAGCAATCTCACTGTGAAATTAAATGCATGTGGCAATCGGTGATTGTTATTTTCGATTTTAGAGCTGAACTGCGTAACAATGGATTACATGCGCTCAGAGTAAAACAATAGACCTTGTCAACAATACAATCTAATATTGCACCTCGCCTTAGGCGAACTCGACTCTTTTGTTATCTTCAAAACCGTTATCGTTTTAGCTACTCTTAGTAGGCACAAATTTATACACGCGAGATTTGAAGTTACACGTGGCAATTTAGATTGAATTGATGGACTCTATTGTATGGATTTGATATCCATTCTATTCCGACCGGAGAGTTCCAGCGTTAGGGAAATCCTACACCCTGGAAGCAGGGTCCGTACACCGGATTTTCTTGGGGCAGAGTGACCTCCTATTACACTGCGAAGTGTTCAGCTTCCTCAAGTCCTATTGGACGAGTACTTATTTTATAGGCTATGAGCCTTCCCCAAATTTACCATGGATTTTTATATTTGTATTATATTTTTGTTAAGTTCAATTTGGCCAAATTGAAAAGTCGGAGGTCACATCTGTATCGAGAGGGCATGTGTTGGTACGCTCAACCTCCGCCGCCGGCGATTTAAACTGACGTGTAACCCAACGCACATTATAAAACATATCGATTAATAACTTCACTTATGCCACGTACATTTATAAATCACAATGTCCAAAGGAAAGGTACCTGATTATCTTACCTTTCGAGGCGCGTAGTCTCAGTCCCTTTGTCTCCCATCGCCGTCGCTCGTGTCGGGTGAGACCTATTTATTATATTAGGAAGGTACTCTGTTGTTTCTACTAAAGCTATCGTAAGTCTTGGAATAGTTCAGCGCTATCTAATATTTATGCAAAGGTAAATAAGGTCGAAATTCCTTCGACTGCGCTATGAACGAACTAGCCTATTAAAATCGTTCAATCTCAAATGTCTTATCTAGAAATTGACTCAATAGTTTTAATTTAAAGTACTAAGCTTTATAGTTTATTTAACCTCATTCTTCAAGAGCTAAAAGAATCGTGATTGAGAGCTAGATATGTGAGGGAAAGCTTATTATTGGAAAATTATTTGTAGCATTTTAGCACAATCACTTATAAGGTTTGTTTGCTTTCATAACATTAATTAGGTTTGCATACCCTATAGTACCTGAGAAGGTTCAGTGCACATAAGTCTCCTTTAATATATGTCTAAGGATAAGGTAGTTAATTTTAGCAATAAAAGAAAATAGTAGTTGATAAAAGGTCTGCTTTAATTACTGGAATATTAATCATTTGTTTACTCGACATTGAGTAGAAAAGAAAAAGAGAAACTGTATTATTATTTAGATTAAATGCCGACCTTTCGGTATGCATTTAACCAGGCTATCCCGTTCCTAGGTCATGCTAATTAGGAGAGAAAACGGTTGCCTAAGTCAAAAACTCTCCAGACCACTTATACCTAACTAGTTTACACCTTATATGTAAAGTATATACACACATGCGCATTAATATGAATCATCGGAATTGAAAAAGGAGTTAAGACACACACATAGACAATTCTAGACATTAAGTATTCTATATAACTTAAGTGCGTCAACCTAAGGTTCACATTTAAATAACTTTACTTGGTAATTCACTTTAATTATCCATCCATCCATTTATACTTATTTCTTGAATATCTCGGGCAGCAGCCCGTGATTATTTTGGTATAATATGATTACTCTCCAGACTACTTTATGCATTATAAAAGAAAAGAGGGATGTGATATTTATTTAACACAATGCCAACAAAATATTATCAAATGAACCAATGCGTTTTATAGCATTCCTTCTAGCTAGCGTCTAGATCCATTTTTACCCCGCATTAAACGACTAGAAGTCGTCACTGATTGAATTAAATATAAGATTAATTTGTGAACCTTAACTTAAGCACTTTAACAAAATTAGAGAGTGTACTTTACCGAATACAGCAGGAGCTCAGCGTTCCACTAAACCACTTTATTTCAAGGCTTTTTCAGAATTTAAGCCAAACTAACATTAAGTTAAAACACGTTAAGTTACAATTACTCGGTAGAGATTGATTTTGTATGCTAAACAGAATTGATTTTACGAGTCGCGATTTACAAATATGCGAAGGCGTGTAGCCCGTCTGCCGGTCAGGTCGCGATTCCCCTCTCGACACCTCGGTCCATTTTTCGTTGCGCCCGCGTTTCTTTCCTCCTTCCAGCCCCTGAAAAGTTCTCGCAGAATTATCCATACACATGATTGGCCAACTCGTTTACATGTCTTAGGCTTAACCCAATGACCGCGAGGCGGCTCCGCAACGCCCCTTTTCAAAATCAAGGCCCTGCCTCCTTCCCGAATGCAGCACTGGGTTCGTGGGTTTTTTTTTCCAAACCTTAAACTTTCTAAAGCATCTGACATCATTCGTCACGTTATAAGAGATTTTAAAATCTGGCCTCGAGTTAATATTGTCGGGCATTATTTATTACCCTAGCGACTTGAGTCTGTTTATTTTAAAACAATAAAGTAGAGGAATATCGGTTTACGATGGCACTTAGAAATCTCGCTTTTAATTTTTTCCTATTGTACCATTTCCTGAGAACTGCCAACTTTAAACACATTTTATCTAAATTATTGCCTTTTACGTTTCTGTGTTTTATATTTATTGCAGTTTGCTATTCCCAACTACGAGATTTCTCTTTAAAATAACAAAAAATTTTTGTGTACACGTGTGAACGATACTTGGTCCCGTCCTTACTCGTTTTTGAGAGTAAAATAGAAGTTTTAACCGACTTCAGAAATAACTAGTGTTTTTCTAACATGCTACGTACGATGACCATCTCATTCTCTCCCAAAATAGATTTTGAAACGCCTAACATACCTATGTTCCTACCTATATACAAGGCTGGTTTTAAAATATATTTTTACCCTTCCTTAGGTAACGTCAAACCTATGTCTATAATTTTTTTTTTTCTAATCCTTAGCGCCCTGTACCTATGTTTGTTATCTATTTCCAAGTGTGAATAGGCAACAGTACGAGCCCCAGTTTTTTTTTGTAAGAGCCGAGTTACTCGCTTTCGAGGGAGTGGAGTCAACACCTCCGAGTTTCTTTTGTCCGTTTCGACACCTAGCGATGCGATTTGCTGTAATACGTATGGAATAATCTATCTAAACTCTTAGTTTACTCCCTTTTTCGGGTTCAGGCGTAGATTTCTGACGGATGTATGCGTTAAACTATACCTAACCGTCGAACACCTGTCTCGAAAATAATCGAAATAAAATTTGATCCGTTATTCGGAGTATAATGACTTAACCTTTAATTTGTCTGAGGAACTTGTTAATACAAGTGAACGTTGTCTTACCACTTGTCTGGCGTAGTGGATATAATCTGATCAGTTCACTATAAACATCCCGCATCACGAAGATGTTTTGAATCCGTATTTTCCGCAATGGCCCACAGTGTTTCGCAAATCTCACAAAATAATTCTCTCTCCTATTTCTCTTGCTAACACCTAACCTAACCTAACCTATTCTAACGCGTGTTTAGATTTTAGACATATTCTCGTACGCTCCTAAAACTTTTCCTATAATGCGTGGCTTACTAGAGAAATAGTAACGGCGCTTCGTTAAAGCGTAAACCTTGTAATGTCTGATAATGACCTATCTCCTCGTATATACTACTAAAATAAAATAAAATAAAAATAGTCTTTATTCCGAACTGAGACATGTCACATACAAATTCCGTCATATATAATATCATTGCTTAATGGCTATAAAAATACAAGAACGTCAATGAATTACAAAATAGGTAGTCCGTATAAAAATATTGTTTTAATTAATTAAACAATATTCTATAATATCAATATCTCCTCGTATATACTAATAACCAAATCTCGTTATAATTTCTTAGGTAAATTTAATCTTATAGCAGACTTTTTGTATATCTGTCTGATAAAGAACCCCTTCCTTCAGTGTGTAACACTTTGACTCGAGTGTACCTATTGTTCTCGCTTGACTAATTATCTCACTCGGGATGGTTTTAATCCTTTGAGAAAAGTACACTACCTTGTATGATTCTCTCCTGGAAATATCCGTGTATTTCCGCGAATCCGGATACAATAGTATTTGGGAATAGGCACCATTTAATTCAATTAACCTGATGTAATCTACCCCGGTACTATTGTAAGATCTCGGCTGTTAGTGGTGACAAGTCCGCAACTCCTACCATTTTCTTATTCAGCTCCCGCGCTACCAATAAGAGTCTACTTGACCCATCTCGCCTTTTGTAAATGTGAGTGGACTACAGTTAGGTTTTATTTCCTGTCTTACTACACCTAACTTTCTAATTCCTTCTTTACCCGACACCTATACGCCAAAAATACCGAATAACTGTACTTTGCATAAGACGCTTCGTCTACCAACTCAATAAGGTGCCCACATCTGCTCGTTATCCTTATTTGTGAGTAAATACCCTTTTTTTTTTTTCTCTAGTCTAACACAGGTAGTAACAGTTCCTTTGTTTACTACTAAAATTCGATTCGTCCAGGTGCATACCCGTTTGATTTGTACCGGCCCGTCTCTCCTTCTCGATAAACTATGCTCTCCCAGCCTAATATTTAGATTTAATATTTAAATCAATCGTGTTGCCATTCGACTTTCCCCCAGACCTCTCTATCTTACATTCCGAATCTAATCTTACGCAACACCTAATACCTAAATGTCCGATCTCCAATGTTCATTTGTTATAGCAGTTTACCACTCCCTACACTCGTCCAAATCAATCATATACTAATATCGGCGACCTAGGTAACCGTCGAATAATCAGCACAGTTGTCTCAAATAAATATTATTTAATTAGAATTCTATCACTGCTAACCGATTCGTATTCTCACTCCATGAACCAAATGCTCCCTGTATTTGGATTGCTGGGATCGCGATTCCAGTTAAAGTAATATTTTCCATTAAGCTTCGAGTCGTATGACTCCCTAGTTATTCCTTAGTGCACTTTAGCTTTAAACGTACAATCTCACACATACTTTTGGTAACTTAGATAAAGAATAACCAATTCGTGACACATTGTACACACGTTTAATCTCGCTTCAACCCAATCTTATATGCAGTGTCTACCTCGTTGCATCCTAGCATGTTGCTAGACTGACTTTCCAATAAGATTTCTATGCTTTCAATTTCTGATTGGTAACCATATTCTCCGCTGTTCGTTCCACCTTTTAACGTCCGCTCAGTTTTTTTTTTATTCGCCGACACCTAAAGCTTGTCCCGGCTTCCATCTATTTTTCGTAAGAATCTTATAAGCTACGCTTATCCTTTCACGCTCCAATATCTCTTTATTTCCCGTTCTACACACCACTACGCTATCGGAACCTTAATTTTTTTTTTTTCTGAATTTTTCTCTCCCACATTTTACGTTGAAATAGGGCTCTTGCTATCCTTTACGAAAGTAATAACCTGGTCTGACCCGTTCAGTTTCAGACAATGTAAGTTAATTTAAATTCACTCCATAACCTAACCGATCTCGACGATGACCTCGCCTCCTTGTTTTGAGTTTTGAGTTTGAGTTTCTTTTACTAGCCCAATTGTAAGTTGAAATTTTCGGAACAGTGGTACGCGCCATCCGCGTCTCATTGTATTTTAATCCTTTGAACCCACTACCTACAATACCTCTCGCGGCTTCCCCTTGTCTCTCAAATATGTTTTGTTCTAAGCTTCTTAGAAATTTCGCTCCGTTTATGATGCTAGCTTCCTCAGTTCTAGTGAACCATAACCGTTGTATACCTATTGCATAGTGTCGCATAATAGAATTTACTAAGTCTCGCTCGCTAAATGGAATAGTTAGCGACTGCATCGTTTCAGCCTGCTTGGCAAAGTGTTCAGTCATAGTCATTCCCGAATCACTCGTATAAAATGTATTAAACAACCTATATTTCACAGATTCTTGAATCTGCTCGGTCCAGAAGTTTCGCCTAAAATCTGCCTCGAAGTCGGCGAACGTAACCCAATCTTTTGAATATAATAGCATAATCTTACGCGCGCGCCCCGTTATACATCTTAATGCTATATCAAACTCGCGGTCCATCCCATTTACAGCCCGTATATACTTCTTTAATCGCTCTAAAAATGTAATAGGGTTGAAGTACGGTTTTCCATCGAATTTCGGTCTGCTAACCGAAGGTTGTACCACATGTAAGTTCCAAATCGCAGAATGTGTTGTACTAGAACCCGCAGAATCCAAACTAGATACCTGTCTGCTATTCTCATCACCTGCATTTTGTTCCACCCTAACCTTATCATGTGACGTAACACTTGCGCTTCCATTCAATATCGTACCAGGATTTGAACCTAGCGATCGCAATTTCTCCTCGAAATCATTGAATTTTTGTAAAATCGACTCTAATGTCGTTCTCCCTACGGTCTTTGTTTGTTCGCCTGTTCCTACCGTGCTAAACTTCGGTCGGTCCGCAGCTGCCTGCTTTGTACTACGGCCTTTTCTACCTGCTGACATCCTTCCTAGTCCGACTTTAAAACGTATACTTATTACTTACTCGCTCAACTTCGCTAAATGTTAAAATTATTTGTTTTAACTTGTGTGTCTTTCATAAACCCGATAGACAGCCCTTTTTTTCCCTCGTAGCAACGCAAAGTTAACGTAACAATGACACCAGATGCTTGAAAGCTTATACTGTTTCTTATTATTAAGGGGTATATACTGATTCTTATGAATTTCTAGACTTCTGAGAATTAAATTTTAAGAAATAAAGCAGGAATAATGTCTCGGTCACTGCGGTCAATCTCCCCGGAGATCCCTGTAAATTGTACATTTATAACCATACTGATTATCTCTGCTCCCCTTATACATAAATAAATGTATCACATGTGTACTATACACTAACATGCTCAGTGCAGTCAATCTTCTCCTTGCTAAATAATTAAAATATACTGCTTATTTCTGCTCTCCCTATACATAAATAAATGTAACACATGTGTATTATACAGTAACATGCACAGCGTAATCAATCTTCTCCTTGAAAATCCTGTGAACTTTACATTTATAAATTATACTGCTTATCTCAGCTCTTCCTATAAAGTGAAAGTATAACATATTTTATACAATAACATGCGCAGTGTGTCTTAACCCTTTCTTTGCTTAGTTACTTAGGAGATTTTTTTTTGTTTTGCTTTATTACCTCACATACCTAGTCACGATTCCTACGTTGTGTATTTTTTTTTTCGATATAAATCAGTCGTATCGATATTTCGAATACGTAACTGAAATCCTGGTCACGCGGCACCAATTTATGTGATGGTACAGCTCGTTAGATCGTCTAGTTAATTATTTTATGTGGCTGAGTACATGTGAGGAAACCTGTAGTCTCAATTCAAGTAAATATCTTTTCAAAATTAGCGTCAATTTTAGCATTCCAGAGGAGTAATTAAGTGATTAAATAAATGACATCGTATCCTGTATTTTCCTCAGTAAGCAATCTCACTGTGAAATTAAATGCATGTGGCAATCGGTGATTGTTATTTTCGATTTTAGAGCTGAACTGCGTAACAATGGATTACATGCGCTCAGAGTAAAACAATAGACCTTGTCAACAATACAATCTAATATTGCACCTCGCCTTAGGCGAACTCGACTCTTTTGTTATCTTCAAAACCGTTATCGTTTTAGCTACTCTTAGTAGGCACAAATTTATACACGCGAGATTTGAAGTTACACGTGGCAATTTAGATTGAATTGATGGACTCTATTGTATGGATTTGATATCCATTCTATTCCGACCGGAGAGTTCCAGCGTTAGGGAAATCCTACACCCTGGAAGCAGGGTCCGTACACCGGATTTTCTTGGGGCAGAGTGACCTCCTATTACACTGCGAAGTGTTCAGCTTCCTCAAGTCCTATTGGACGAGTACTTATTTTATAGGCTATGAGCCTTCCCCAAATTTACCATGGATTTTTATATTTGTATTATATTTTTGTTAAGTTCAATTTGGCCAAATTGAAAAGTCGGAGGTCACATCTGTATCGAGAGGGCATGTGTTGGTACGCTCAACCTCCGCCGCCGGCGATTTAAACTGACGTGTAACCCAACGCACATTATAAAACATATCGATTAATAACTTCACTTATGCCACGTACATTTATAAATCACAATGTCCAAAGGAAAGGTACCTGATTATCTTACCTTTCGAGGCGCGTAGTCTCAGTCCCTTTGTCTCCCATCGCCGTCGCTCGTGTCGGGTGAGACCTATTTATTATATTAGGAAGGTACTCTGTTGTTTCTACTAAAGCTATCGTAAGTCTTGGAATAGTTCAGCGCTATCTAATATTTATGCAAAGGTAAATAAGGTCGAAATTCCTTCGACTGCGCTATGAACGAACTAGCCTATTAAAATCGTTCAATCTCAAATGTCTTATCTAGAAATTGACTCAATAGTTTTAATTTAAAGTACTAAGCTTTATAGTTTATTTAACCTCATTCTTCAAGAGCTAAAAGAATCGTGATTGAGAGCTAGATATGTGAGGGAAAGCTTATTATTGGAAAATTATTTGTAGCATTTTAGCACAATCACTTATAAGGTTTGTTTGCTTTCATAACATTAATTAGGTTTGCATACCCTATAGTACCTGAGAAGGTTCAGTGCACATAAGTCTCCTTTAATATATGTCTAAGGATAAGGTAGTTAATTTTAGCAATAAAAGAAAATAGTAGTTGATAAAAGGTCTGCTTTAATTACTGGAATATTAATCATTTGTTTACTCGACATTGAGTAGAAAAGAAAAAGAGAAACTGTATTATTATTTAGATTAAATGCCGACCTTTCGGTATGCATTTAACCAGGCTATCCCGTTCCTAGGTCATGCTAATTAGGAGAGAAAACGGTTGCCTAAGTCAAAAACTCTCCAGACCACTTATACCTAACTAGTTTACACCTTATATGTAAAGTATATACACACATGCGCATTAATATGAATCATCGGAATTGAAAAAGGAGTTAAGACACACACATAGACAATTCTAGACATTAAGTATTCTATATAACTTAAGTGCGTCAACCTAAGGTTCACATTTAAATAACTTTACTTGGTAATTCACTTTAATTATCCATCCATCCATTTATACTTATTTCTTGAATATCTCGGGCAGCAGCCCGTGATTATTTTGGTATAATATGATTACTCTCCAGACTACTTTATGCATTATAAAAGAAAAGAGGGATGTGATATTTATTTAACACAATGCCAACAAAATATTATCAAATGAACCAATGCGTTTTATAGCATTCCTTCTAGCTAGCGTCTAGATCCATTTTTACCCCGCATTAAACGACTAGAAGTCGTCACTGATTGAATTAAATATAAGATTAATTTGTGAACCTTAACTTAAGCACTTTAACAAAATTAGAGAGTGTACTTTACCGAATACAGCAGGAGCTCAGCGTTCCACTAAACCACTTTATTTCAAGGCTTTTTCAGAATTTAAGCCAAACTAACATTAAGTTAAAACACGTTAAGTTACAATTACTCGGTAGAGATTGATTTTGTATGCTAAACAGAATTGATTTTACGAGTCGCGATTTACAAATATGCGAAGGCGTGTAGCCCGTCTGCCGGTCAGGTCGCGATTCCCCTCTCGACACCTCGGTCCATTTTTCGTTGCGCCCGCGTTTCTTTCCTCCTTCCAGCCCCTGAAAAGTTCTCGCAGAATTATCCATACACATGATTGGCCAACTCGTTTACATGTCTTAGGCTTAACCCAATGACCGCGAGGCGGCTCCGCAACGCCCCTTTTCAAAATCAAGGCCCTGCCTCCTTCCCGAATGCAGCACTGGGTTCGTGGGTTTTTTTTTCCAAACCTTAAACTTTCTAAAGCATCTGACATCATTCGTCACGTTATAAGAGATTTTAAAATCTGGCCTCGAGTTAATATTGTCGGGCATTATTTATTACCCTAGCGACTTGAGTCTGTTTATTTTAAAACAATAAAGTAGAGGAATATCGGTTTACGATGGCACTTAGAAATCTCGCTTTTAATTTTTTTCTATTGTACCATTTCCTGAGAACTGCCAACTTTAAACACATTTTATCTAAATTATTGCCTTTTACGTTTCTGTGTTTTATATTTATTGCAGTTTGCTATTCCCAACTACGAGATTTCTCTTTAAAATAACAAAAAATTTTTGTGTACACGTGTGAACGATACTTGGTCCCGTCCTTACTCGTTTTTGAGAGTAAAATAGAAGTTTTAACCGACTTCAGAAATAACTAGTGTTTTTCTAACATGCTACGTACGATGACCATCTCACTAAGCTTCTAGAGAGTCTCTGGTGATGCTATCTCACGAGTCACGATGCGGATCTAGCGGACTATTTTGATCTTTATTACACTTACTCATAAGATTGTTTGGTTCTGGTTTTGTAAAATAATAAACGTATACCCACCGACTGTTAAGTGGCAGCACGTGGCAGTCTCCTTTGGGACGTTAAGAGTCTGGGCTTTAGATGCATCTTGTGGGGAACCAGCCCCTGTTAATATTCTCTATTACTACTAATTTATCTTAGAACAATGTTAAGTTTGTCTGTACTCTGTTTCTTGTACCGCATGTAGATAAAACAATAATTGTAAGGGAGCGGTTTCAAGAGTTTCTATTTTTAACAATTTTTTACCATTAAATTACATGATATTGCAATAATGATATAATCAATGATCAGAATTTATACTTCTTTACTATAGAATCCAAATAATACAAGGTTTAATTCCTAGGTCTTTACTTTACCTATCGTGGTTTAGGTATTTTGTAATTATTACTCGATTTCCGGTTCAAAAGGGTACTGCAAAAGCATAACTTAAACTTCGCATCACTTAGAAGTCAATTAGGATAAAGATTTAATGTAATTTGTGTGAATTACAAACGAGTTTATATCAAAGAGTAAAGAACACTTGCTCCGCTCATGTGAACCCCTATTTTTACTATGTTTTCGAGTTCAATTTTCATAAATCCCTTCATACAGATGGTTGCGTCATAAACGCTATAACTACGCCAAATGTTAGTTTAAACTATGCATTGTTAAATGAGTCAGTCAAATTTTGTTTTTAATGGAAAAGTGATAGAGTAGAAGAGTAATGTGTGTTTACGAGTATAACTATGTGACAGTTGTGATGTCATAGTAAATGCAAAAAAGGAACCGGTTGGAAAAAGTACATTCCAATAATTACAACTCATGTTTAATGTAGTATTTTCCGGGAACATGTCGCTATACCACTTCCGTAACGGAACTGAAAGTACGAAGTTGCATCGATACGATATCAAGCACTGAAGCGACGCCCTCGCGGGACGCCGCGGCTGAGGTTGTATCGCGCTACATAGCTACGTACAACGAGATTCATATGAGATAAACTTGCATCAAAAACTCTAGGGATTATTCCGTAATCATTGATACTTTTAATATTCAGAATAAACTAGTTTTAGACAGCATTTGAATTTCAATATAAAATGGACGTGATAACAACGTAAATTATAAACCAGCAAAATCTTTTAACAGCTTCTGTTCCTGATATCGAAAATACCCACATCAATATATTTAATCAACTCGCTCACATTTCATTAAAAGTTTTCCAGTACAACGTTGAATAATATTCAGTACTTTCAATATTAATACGTCCACATACTAAAGTTGTCACTTTTAACGTGAACGATAAGCTACAATTTATGGCACGCGTCTACGTTTCCGTTAATTTGGGACTGCGAGCTCATCACCTATTAACACACAACTCTATTAATAACGTCCATAAAGGCCTTTATTTGTTCATCTCATAACCTTTATTTAAATATTAACTAGTTCCCAGCAGTATCTCCCTATTGCAATAAGTCTATTTACACGTTAGTATAACGTTAGTGGGAGACTCTCGTCCCAGGAGGGAGCGGCGAGAAGTGGTATAGAAAATACTGGGAAGCATTTTAACACGTCTCTGTTTTCCGTTAGATATCTTCTAGCCTTATGCGAAACTGTCCGCTTGTGTATCTATGGGTATTACCTTGGGGGTTTATGCGAACGGTGGTGGTATAAACGTTAAATATTGTCGGAGGTAACAATGTTGAGAGTCGCTTAGATTGTTCGTGGATACGTGGTGCCTGCGCACAGAATTTTTAGAAGAATTTTCGGAACACAATGTCAATATTAAAGAACGATTTATGAGCAAGTTAGGTTTAAATCTTTTAATACTATGTGGAATTAAATCTGCATATTAAAACGTGAAGGAGTATTTTAAATCAATTAAATTATTGATAAGCTATTCAAGTTAGGGACTGCTGAAAATTCATACTAGCATGTTAAACTTGATACTAAACGACGATGCGGGCTACATAATATTTTTTAACTATTTAGTTATGCTTTGGTCTGTTTCTTAATGTAAAAAGAAACGCTCACTCTATAATACCGATATCTTTATGTAATTCTATTTGCTAACATAAAAGGCTCTCGAAGATCGGATGGCAATAAATCGAACCAGGAATTGATCGTCAATGAGGCATTAAGAAGCCTAGCACTTTAACAATACACATTAAAGAATGTGTTTCATCAAATCGCTTCCTCAGGCTTACCCACGAAAAGGGGAATGGTTAAAAAAAAGTAGTGAGTGCGGGAAATGACATAGTGGAAATCCATTCACGGCCTCCTTGCTCGGTAAATAGAGTGGCAACAATTGAAAAGTCATCCATTCTTAGACCGGGGAATATTGAGTGCAGCCTTACAATGTTAGGTTTCCGAACAATAAACGAGCACTCGCCCCGACAAATAAGTCCATGGTGTTGTAATTATGGAGGCAATGGTTCGCTCGCTTTGTGCCGTTTAACGACTTCTTTCATTGTTATTACTTATGTGCTTCAGGCGTGCACACGATAATAACTAGTCGATACGTACAATCATTTTCCGCTTGAAAGGAAATATTGCCCTGAAAGTGAATTGTGTTTCATATTTTATTCAAAACTATAAGCACTATTGCAAATAGTAACTAACTACCTTTGCATCCCAATCGATTCGTAGCTGTACCTAGATGACTTTATAATATATATAAGTAACAATACATAATTCAAACAGAGAAACAAGTACCTAAAAGCAGAATGGTGGTTAAACTAACGCTGGTAGAGATAAAACAGGATTAGAACATTGTACGTTAATTCGTTTGAAGTTTTTGAAGTTGCCACAAACTAACTTACACGGCTGTTTGCCTTATATTAAAGGATTCCTAGCATTATTTATCTCAAAGCATCTCACTACGCACCCCTTTATTAACCGTCTTAATTGCTAAGGCCAAGTTAATTACACCCGGTAAAACTTAGCGTCTAAAGATCCGTTAATTTAGTATAACGTCGTGAAAATCCTTTCATGTCATTTATCTGCAAAATCATTTCTGCGGTAACTTTGGCCTGGACCGTCATTCCCCTGTGGATTATCGCGAAGGTGGTGGGGTCATTCCGAATGGTACCTCCGAAGCTGGTGCTTGAAAACTTTCTCCATAATAAAATTATGGAAAAATCTTCGGCTGCTTGTAACAATTACTTTTATTTATGACCCCTATAATTTACTGTCAAAAGCGATGTCGCTACTTGGGGATAAGGATCTTTTCCTTATTGGATTCTCGTAATAAATAATCTATTGGAATCTTTGTAAAACTTTACACTTGAACTTCAGAAAACGCAGCTTGAAACTACCTTTCTTTTTTAAATATTTCTTTTAAATATGGAAAATGACTTTTTAATATTAACTATTGAAAACATATATTACTGATTTAATTCTTTGTCGCAGTGTCGTGACCTTTTTAATGAAAAATGACTTTATATGAATCATATAACAACTAAGCGCCTGTTTATATTATAATCATGATGATGATGATTAATTCTTAGGATTGTGAGCGCTTTTTAGGATCTTTTGGTGGGATTAAGAAAGTAGATTAGGTAAAAATTTATGCTTCATATTTCTTTGTACTTAACTGAACTGAAAATGTTAAAAGAACTCGTCGGTATAGTTATTTGTAACCGTATATTACAAAGATACGTTTTGTTTTGAAGTACGTAGAGCTTATCTCGAGAAATGTCGGCCTTTGTTGTTTGTACAATGAAACGCAGGTGAATAAAGGCCCATCTCATTACTGCACTGACCGCATCTAAGCAATCTAAGTGCGCTTCTGTTGAACGCAACATAAATTACTAGGTATTTAGGCGTGCACGAATTTGCCTGCTTCGTTTCAGATTAAGTTTAGTCTAGATTTTTATGTCTTTTTTACAAACATGCCCTCAAGTTTAACAAAAAATCTTCGTAATTTCTACTAAATTATTTTTCATACTAACTAACTTAAAGTGCTTGATTTTTAAATAAATTACTTTCCCGAACTATTTAACGTATTAATTAATACGGATGCCGCTGTAATTGCGGTTATGAATTAATCGAACCCTTTAAATTGTCATTCCGCTGCGACGACTCATGCCTCCAATCGGATGGAGGCACAATTGTAATCAGTCTAATATGTTGAACATTGGGTCCATCTCATTACCATGGGCGACCGCAGGTGAATGATGACGTGGCGTGAGTGCCGCCACCCATTTTGTTTGCGGTCGATTTAACGCTCACGACAAATTGCGTGTTTGCCGCCGCAACCGAGAGATCATTCCAGAGCCGAGAGGAATAAATCGACTGATTACTTTTGCACAATTTGGAATATAAAGTGAATTGTTCCGCGCACCGGTGCCGACCGTACTCGTATAATTCGGACCGCGGCTGTAATAGTTTCTCGTCCAACATTTTTTATGACAGCCCCGTAATGACTCTGGAGTGTTATTCTTTTAAGCGAAATAATTACAGGAGCCGTATTACGCAACAACAACACTCCCCTCACTTCTTTTGTATTCAATGCAAAATAGTTATTTTTCAGTGTTCGCTTTCCTGGAGTTCATGATTGATAGAAACGAATTCTTAGAAATAAACAAAACGTGCCCAGCCGACTCGAGAACGAAATGTTTATTTTTTTTAAGATTAAATAAAAAAGTACATTTAAAGTTATTTGATGAAAACCAACTCTTGTTTTTATCCTCTTAACGAGAAAGTAATCTGTCGAGCTCGGTTGCGATAACGGGATTTTTATGTAACAAACTCGCCTCGCGCCTACCCTTACCTAGCCCGAGGCTCTCTTAAGAAATCCCCTGCATTGTCAGCTTCTAAGGATTCAGCGTAATGTAATATACATTTTCTCGTATTGGAAATTACGGCTGTATTTCGTTCATACAACATAAAATCGGCATAAAGGCGCCGCCCATGGAAGCATACATACGGGGTCGTGCAGCCTTTATATAGTTGGCTTCAGTGTAACAATCTACTGAAAGTTTTACTGTCTACTATTTCAGCAGCGTTTCATAAGCGGAGCACCGTAAAGTGTAACAGGGTTACGCTTGCTCTACGTAAACCTATCGTGAGACAGAAGCTATATGATGTGAAACTATATACGAATCGCACCGCGTTAGTACTTATACTAGTAGCAAGGGACTGAATTTCAAATAAACTAAATAACAACGTTTACTTACTCTTATGACTTATAGAATTTCCATGAAACAACAATCTTTAATTTGATTTTTATCTATCAACTTGTTTTTCAGTATTACACGTGAATATAAAACTTTGTATAAATTATAATATATAAATTTGGAATTCTAAAATTAATGACTATAGTATATCATACAAACAATAATGTTATTATGCAAACAAAATCAGCAAATCAATCAGCAATCATATAATTACTAACAGAGTAAATAATGTCATTGCAAATAAAATAAATGAATATTGTGAGCTACTAAGAAATTACAAAATACTAAAGTAACTTGTCTCAAGACAAATTCGTACCTATGTTTTATACGTACCTAGAATCTTGCTTGACATACAACTAGAAACAGAACGGGGAACTTTTAAAGGATTTACGACGTTACTTGAATCTCACTCAAAAGTTTCCACGGCCCGCGACGGTCTAACTTATGCAAGATATTTTATGTTTAAAGTCTAAAAATAGACTTCAAACAGCAAAAGCAATTTAAAATCAATATCCTTTCAAACAAAGCAATACAAGACTTTCAGTACATATGGTATACTTTGAATGCGACAGACAAGCCGTCTATTTTAAGTTAATCACACCGGTCGATGCAATATTCTATTCTGAAGTGGACCTGAACGACAATGACAGCAAATAATATCATATTGTACATTGCAATATTCTAGCGGCTAATGCTCGAGTACTGCACTACACATATCAAGGTTCATTCGCTACATATATAATTCTAGTTACATTGTTTCACCCCTTGTTATACAACACTGCATGGACACAAGTCTCCTTTCAGAATGAAAGTTGCTTGGCCACGGCCTATCACGCTGACCGAGCGCCGGTTGGGGGGCTTCACACATCTGTGAAAATTTTATGGTGAACTCTCAGGCACGTAGGTTACCTCACATTGTTTTCCTTCATTGTGAACCAAGTGACATCTAATTCCATAAGTCGGAGAATACTATCACTGCTCTATATTTGCCAATAGTTCAATCGAGTCAACATACTCTTAAATATAACTATGTCGTCAGCTTGATCAATGTTGGTCGCCGCAACATCCTTTAACTAAACACAAAATTATACACAAGTGTCGCAAAAGGCGGGCGGATAACACGTATGGCACTAAATTTAAGTTAGTGATTGCAGGCAACAGGTGCGCGAAATGAGTATGCCTGAACCTCGTAATTATCATAATATCTAACGCGCTATTTCCTTGTATAAGAAAAAACCCACCCACCGCTACAACTCTCGTCGTATCAACCCCCCTTTATGTCTTCCTGGTATCAGGAGGTCCGGCGTTCAAATCCCGCGCACGCTACATTTCGCACATTTGACATATCGAAGTTATGTGAATTTTAGGAAATCTCTTTCAAAACATCAGTCAGAACTCTACATGCCTGGGAGTTTACCACAATGTTCCTAAACGTACACCAATTTGCTTTGCCACGTAATCCTTTCCGTAAACACGGAACAGGATTTAAACCAAATAATGAATCAGTTTTTACCTTTATTGTCCAATAAAAACATTGATCCGGCAACCGCAGTATATTAATCTACTAGCTTTTGCCCCCGCGGCTTCGCCCGCGTGAATTTCGGGGTTTTACAAATCCCGTGGGAGTCCTGGATTTTCTGGGAAAAAAAAAAGCATATGTGTTAACCTAACTTCAGAAACACGATTGGATAAAAAATTCTCGCCAAAAAGTTCTCCCAAAAATTGCTCCAAAATCTTCATTTTTATGGTTCCATACCAAAATGGTAAAAATGGAACTCTTATGGTGAGACTTTCTCCGTCCGTCCGTCCGTCCGTCCGCCCGTCCGCCCGCCCGTCCGTCCGTCCGTCCGTCCGTCCGTCTGTCACACTCGATTATTTCAGTAGCTATGACGGCTATCGACCTGAAATTTGGAACAGTTTTAGGTAATTGCGGCGCGCCGTTACTACAAACATAAAAATTTAAAATCATTTTTATTTTTATTTAAAAAAGGGGGTAAAACCAGGTCATCGAAATTTCAAAATGAGATAACAATATTGAGTGGGGTATCCCGTATCATATGAAAGGGCGTAACTTGTGTATTCTAAAACCGATTTTATTTATTTTTATGCCTGATAGTTTTTGATTTATTGGGCAAACTTTCGAAAAAAATACCGTCCCCCCCCCTTATCTCCGAAGTTTACCAATCGAAAAATCTGAAATAATTATGATCAATAGCAATAAACGTATATTTTACAGGAAAAATAAAATCAGCTCTCTAACCATTAAACTTTTTTTGATAATAACAATAAACCGCCAAAAACAAAGTTAGGTTTGCGGTTTGCCAACAAAAGTACCTACATGTAAATTATACTCGTAAATTCATGAATCAAAGTGATTCTTTTCATGTTTTACTTTTATAGTATAGAACCCTCGGTGCGCGAGTCCGACTCGCACTTGGCCGCACTTTTTTTTCTAATTTCCATCGAAAACTACGATGGACATAATTGTAATTTTTGTTTTAATGTATCGGTAAAAAAAATTCCCAAAAACGCTCAGAACGACATTTAAATAACTGGCTTGGTTTTTGAAGTAATAAGGTAAAACATCGTTTTTCTTTTATATTCTTCCGCAACGCTGCATACTAACCTAACCTAACCTAACCCATCAACGTATTCATAAGAGTGAGAAGGACGAAAATAAAATCAACGTATCCGCTTAAGAGTGAAATAATTTCAGAACTTTTACCTTATATGTATCCATTTTCGCATTTATAGCATAATTACTATCACATATTCTATTGCTCAACTAAAACACATATTTTTAATCGCGAAACAGTTCTAATATCAGAAACTATACAGGAACACCTGTTTAGCATTATTAACCTGTATCCCATTGCTTAACCAAAACACACATTATAAATAACGAAACAATTGTACTTTCAGAACCTTTATGGGTTGATACCCATTTCCACATTTATAGCATTACTAATTACTATACCATATCCCATAGCTCAACTAAAACATACATTGTCTATAACGAAACAGATGTTAGTTCAGAACCTATATAATATAGGTACCCGTTTTCATAGTTATAATATTATTAACCTGTATCTCATTGCTCAACTAAAACACAAAATGCTAATAGCGAAACAGTTGTAATGTCGGAACCTATAATACAGGTACCCATTTTCACATTTATAGCATTATGCATTATTTATAGCATTAAAGCATTATTATTTATAGCATTACTATCCCATATCCTCTTGTTCAACTAAAACACACTTGTTAAATGCGTACAGTGCTATGTTCAGAACCTACATAGTGGCAATTTTCACAAGAGTGATAATAGATTCAGTTTTTGCCCGCGGCCCCGCCCGCGTCAAATTAGCTTTTTCATGAATCCTAAGGGAAACGTCATTTTCCCCTTATCGTTCCCTATTCCAACCTTTAAACATGCTTTCAAGCAAGTTCGCTTGAACAATCTATCTATAGATGTAGCTATAGATTGCTCTAGAAAATTTGGTATTTTGAGTATCCCACGGGAACTACGGATTTTTCCGGGATAAAAAGTAGCCTATGTTTTAATCCGGGTTATAAACTACCTATGTTCCAAATTTCAGCTAAATCGGTTCAGTAGTTGAGGCGTGAAGGAGTAACAAACATACACACAAACTTTCGCCTTTATAATATTATTAGGATTAGGATTATTAGGATTAGGATTACTATCACATATTCTATTGCTCAACTAAAACACATATTTTTAATCGCGAAACAGTTCTAATATCAGAAACTATACAGGAACACCTGTTTAGCATTATTAACCTGTATCCCATTGCTTAACCAAAACACACATTATAAATAACGAAACAATTGTACTTTCAGAACCTTTATGGGTTGATACCCATTTCCACATTTATAGCATTACTAATTACTATACCATATCCCATAGCTCAACTAAAACATACATTGTCTATAACGAAACAGATGTTAGTTCAGAACCTATATAATATAGGTACCCGTTTTCATAGTTATAATATTATTAACCTGTATCTCATTGCTCAACTAAAACACAAAATGCTAATAGCGAAACAGTTGTAATGTCGGAACCTATAATACAGGTACCCATTTTCACATTTATAGCATTATGCATTATTTATAGCATTAAAGCATTATTATTTATAGCATTACTATCCCATATCCTCTTGTTCAACTAAAACACACTTGTTAAATGCGTACAGTGCTATGTTCAGAACCTACATAGTGGCAATTTTCACAAGAGTGATAATAGATTCAGTTTTTGCCCGCGGCCCCGCCCGCGTCAAATTAGCTTTTTCATGAATCCTAAGGGAAACGTCATTTTCCCCTTATCGTTCCCTATTCCAACCTTTAAACATGCTTTCAAGCAAGTTCGCTTGAACAATCTATCTATAGATGTAGCTATAGATTGCTCTAGAAAATTTGGTATTTTGAGTATCCCACGGGAACTACGGATTTTTCCGGGATAAAAAGTAGCCTATGTTTTAATCCGGGTTATAAACTACCTATGTTCCAAATTTCAGCTAAATCGGTTCAGTAGTTGAGGCGTGAAGGAGTAACAAACATACACACAAACTTTCGCCTTTATAATATTATTAGGATTAGGATTAATTTTGATAGTAAATTTTGATGAAAGCTATTTTAATTAAATATTTTAGCAGGAAGCTTTCGATAGGCGGAGCTCTTTAAGCGAAAGAATTAAATTATTTAATCATCAAACATAATATATGATTGGCGTGACAAACGTCAGATCGAAATATGAGCATTGAAATATTTTGGCGCAAATATCGGTACATTTACACATTTTACTCACTTGTCAATTAAATGTCACACGCGATTCGCTGCGAATTTACTCAGTCGCTCGAATATCAACCGGGTAAATGAAATTTGCATGAAAAACACATAGTTCCACCGCGGCGCTGTCGCACGTAGAGGGTTCACAGGATGAAAATGTAACTCTATCTTTTAATGCACCTGAATTTTTTCACCGAAATGAAACTTTGAGGTGAAACAATAAAGCTTAGTTTATTTCATAATTCATGCGTCGAATGTTTTAGTTTGTCAAACGTTTCATTTTTGTGTGAGGAAAAAGTTTGATATTCTCGTTAACATGTACATTGTACGTATAGCTTGGCAAAAAAATTAGAAAAAAGGTGGCACCACTGTCTATCTAATTGAAATTCTAATAATTTGGGCAATTTTACCTACTAATAATCATGATGAATTCCAAAATATATAAAAGACGCTATACCCACTGAGCGTGACAGTTGCATTTTAAATGAACAAGTTTTATTGAATATAACTGAAATGCTAATTAGAGTTGGAATGGAATCCTAAGATGTAGGTAGCTACATTATGCATGTGATTATAATGAATTATGCGATACCCAAAAGTAAATATTTTTAAGGCATACTTTTTTGCAAAGAAGTTCCTAATCACAATTTTACTCCAAAGTTTTTTGATAAGGAATTGAAGTCATGCACTCTATTAATAGATAATAATTATATAGACACGCTTTTGCAATGCTGAGTAAATGGTACATTTTCCATTTCAAATATTCTTATTGAACTCACTTAACCTAGATCTTAATACAATTTTCCCTGAGGATGTTTAAAAATTACAACAGTGGCGAGATGTGGTGTATCAATCGAGAATTAATTTAAACTTTGCTGGCCAAAGCGAGCAACGGTCGGCCTGAGGGACCGAGCGGGCATCAAATCAAATAGAAGGTTATAATTGACTGGCATCAAACGAATAACGACCGAAACACCGATTATGCGTCAATCAAACATACTCTTTAAACTTATTTATATTAAAGACTTACAGTTTACAGACAAGTCTTCTAAACTTATTAAATTCCCTTTAAGTTTCGAAGAAGCAAGTACCTTTATCAGACACTTCGAAAAGAATTTACTAAGTGCTTGGTGAATATTTAAACCTTATTTTAAAACGTAAATTTCATTAATTAAGTAAAACGTTTAGCCGTATTTTAATTGGAGCTGAAAATACAGGACGATGATTTTAATATCTACGTAATAGGAATTTAAATAACTTTTATTAATAATAATCCTTAGCTACCTTTATTAAAAATATTTATAGGAACCGTGAAATTTAGCGAGAAGCAGCGGAAAATTCTATTTTATTAAACAAACACTAAAAATGTTATGTGTAATCCTTTACTTGTACTGAGACGTTAGCGCTTCTACAGCTTTTTATGATTTTTGTTACTAATAGTTATTAAGTTTAGATTTTTCATAGGTTTTAAGTTTTCGAAATACAGAAATGGCTGTTAATCATACTTGAACTTATACTGACTACTATGGTTTCTTAGAGGTACAAAAAGAACGAAAAATAAATAACAACAACAAGCAACCGAAAATATCAAATTTGATATTTGTTTTGGAATTTGGTATTTTTTTATGTAATAGTTAATAATTACTATATCTTATTATACAATAATCAATTATCCATTTTGAAATCCACGATTATACCTATCCTTTTCATTTTTTTTACTTATCTATACTTTTTTTCATACATCATCGGAAACTATTATTATTGGTTGAGCCACTATTATAAACAGCTTTTCCATATAACATTGCGATCGCTTTAATAGTTACTAAAATAATTAACTGAGACAGACAGACAAACAAACTAGTAAAATCGTACCATAATGTGGTATGGAACCCTAAAAAATAAGAAAAAGCTCGATTCCTACATTTACGGCAGCGTAATCATAGCAAAGCAAGCGTCAGCCTAGCCTAGTGACAAATAATTCAATTATAGCAGCGTTGAAAATATGCTTTGCACGCCTCTGGTAAGTAGATTTATTGACAGCACAGCGAGAACATAGTCGTATGTTCACGATAATGGTTTTGCAAATTAAACCCGTTACGCGACGCGGCGAGACGTTATTGTTATATCGCCGTTGAGTGGGGGCGTTAATTTTGCCATTTACCATTTTTGTTCCCATTGCTGCTGATGTTCTTCTGACAAATGTATTGCTGGTTTTCAGTATTCTGTGTGTGTGCGACCATGTGTCGTGCGAATTGCGCAATACAGCTCTGTCAAGTATGATTGGGAACATTTTGTGACACACCTATTTTCTACTCGGTGTTCGAACAACGAAGTTTTTGTGCTCTTATGATTCACACACACACACACACTTATACGACTCCTCTAAGTACTTACTGTCATTTCTACTTTACAGTTTTTTTTGTATGATTTAAACTTCGTTACATCTTATAAACCTTAAATTTTTGTAAAGTATAATAAATCCGGAGCAGATTAAAACAGCATCTTAGTTTTTTGTTTATTCTCTTACCTAATATTTACTAGTACATGACATAATTTAATACCGTTTTTTTGTTGATCCGCTGCTTCAAAACAGGAATGGAACCAAATTCAAAACCGTCAAACTATCAGAATACTTACTGGCACGCGACACCTAAAGACTCTACCCTGTTAGACTGTGACAGCACCAGGCGCCTCATGATGTCACGGAAATTAACGGGCCTTAGGAAATCTACTGTTTCATTAAATCGTTTGAATTTAACTGTAATGTCAGGATGATTAAATTTCTAGGTTTATTTTATATTTCTGAACTGCAAACTGTATCCCTTAAATATACTCGTATCAATGACGTAAAAATAATTATTGAAATCGGACAATGCTTTAATGAATTATATACAAAATGTGTTAATACATTTTGACTTTGAACGTCTGTCCCAAAGGAACCATTCTGAATTTCGGAATAAAATGTATCCTATGTCCTACCTCGGAGTATAAACTCAAATTTTGCTAAGTATTATTTAGATCCATCCCATGGTTTTGCCGTGATGCGCGGCTATGAAACAGACAGACAGACAGACAGACAGACAACAATGAAAAAATACATTTTGACTTTAGTTCAAATTTACATTTATGACTAAGGAGTGGCCTCCAAAAAATATCTTCAATGTACAGAATTTGACTTGTTACAGTTATATTTTAAGTGTAGATTCATACCACGAATAGGTATAATAATGATAGGGGTATAGAAGATTTTGATGTATGAACTGGCTTGTAGCTGGGTAGTGCGTAAGTAATACGATCTGCATCTGCTACTTACATAAAACAATTGTAAAGTATTTATAAAAGAACGGCATTAAAAAAATAAAAATAAAGTGTTGATGGCGCTGTAAAAGATTTCTCGTCGGAAACAAACACTTCAAAGTGCGTGGGGGATGCTTGTTTTTCCTTAATAAAAATTAACATTTGCCTTAAAACATCATTGTAATCAGTGCTAACAATAGCCTGGGGTTGTATTGGTGTTCGTAAAGGCCTTTGTCTTTAGCAAGAAGGAATAAGGAAACATTCACACAGAGAAATCCCATTCAGACAACAGTTTAGAATTTTTAAATCAAAACGTATGTTTTGAGGCATACTTAATAACATGCAATCATTATATTCTATTTACATTTAAGATAAAAGATTTCCAACTAGGTAACTTTTTTTTTACTCTGAACTTGCGCAATACTTTTTCTCAATGAATGAAAACGGGATTAGTTAAAGAATATAAAATGAGTTACTTTTATATGCAGCAGTGCGCACAATCCATTTTAACATTGTTACTGTGCTCTATATTTCTAAACTGATTGTAAAATACATATACGCCTAGTAATAAATTTCGATATAGCCACTAAATTCAAAACAACGCCAGTGCCGTGTTCACATGAATTATATAATCTGCCCAATATAATTTTACTCAGAACTTTATGTACTAGGTATATAGTTATATTATACTCGTATCATTGATCTTTGAAAACACAAAATCAATATCCATTAAGCATCCCGAAATTAATTTTATCAAACGGAAATTTTCTTGGAAATTTATTGTCAATCTCTTAGCTCTTAACAAAATATTGAGTTCCAAATCTTAGTAATTGCGTTGTTGATATTGTCATACTAAAAGGTGGGTCTTATTAACATTTATTCCTATCGATATAATATTTTTATGTCCCGGTTTGTATGTAACTTTATTATTAATTTTTGCCCACAATTATTGTTCCCCTATTTCCTCTCTTTGGCGTCTTTATTTTCAGAAATCCTTTCTAAGCAGGTGATAACTATCTTTAACTATTTTTTATCTATATTCAAGATTTAAAGAAATAGAAGAATAGCTCTCTAATGAGTAATTAATTCTTTACATACATTTGTATTTCTCTAGCTGGCGAACGTTTATAGCGTTTCTTTTAAGTGCTCAACAGTTCACGACCCCAAGTAGCTATTTCCGTGTAACGGTTAAAGTCATCAGTTTAAAATTTAGATCGTAAGTTGCGCACAGACTTCCAAGTGGCTTCTGCCATTAAACATTTACGCCTTCAAGATAACGCCTACTTTTTGTGTACTACTACAAGATTTTATGGCTCTTTTATGGTTCCTTGATCTGATCGGGTGATGCTACTCACCTACTTATTTCACAAACAAAGACGATTACCGTATTTGATTGCAGTTAGAAACTTTTGTACTTACATTATGCTGACCTATATTGCACTGAAAATCAAATTTTTGCCAGTCTTTTTATATTCCTAAGTAGGATTAGATTATTTTTGTAATTTTTCTCTCTTCTGGAATATTGTCGGAGTAAAGTACATCGGAGAGAGTTAACTGTTAGATTATAAGTATTAATATTTAAATTTTCTCTAATCGTAGAAATTAATGACCTTTCTGGATTTGCATTACTTGAGATAGAAATTGACATTAACTCCATACAAGTTATGTCGAATTTTTATCTCTGGTAGGACAAATCCGGATAGGAAAGGTTATATTAATTTCGGCCGTAAGTTGAAATATAAACTATGAGTCGCAAAACATTTTTATAATTTTCTATTACTGATATAGTTCTTAGGCTTAGCAATCAGTAGGCTACATAAAGAGTAATAATGAAAGACCAGAAAAATAGCGCGGTTCTCGTTATGAGCGACATGCATAAATGATACGGCGAATCTGACAAATGGTACGGCAGAGTATAACAATGGTGGTGCTTCCAAGTGGCCGTTCAATTATGCAAATAGAACGGGCGATGTTCGTCCGGCAATAACAAAACTGTTTAACAGCTGACAAACGTCCGCCCGTGTAACATTTTTGTATTCAGTCCTCCTAAGCAATAAAATGAAAACAGGTACATCATCCGCATGACGACATGTCCACCGTTCATATTAAATTAGACCGTTCCCGGCTATCTACTTTATTTTTATTTGAATCCCATGAAAATATGGAACGTGTTTGCTCTTTCACGTTTGGGAAGCGCCACCGCTTTATGCGTGAGTCAATGTTTATGAATTTGTCAATAAACACCGGGGACGTTACCTTTGCAATTTTGCTGCCGCAATATTTGGTGACGAGAGTACCGTTTTTTTTTCTGTTCTGTCGACATAAACGTTTACTATCTAGAGCGTGCTACTAAAAGAAAGGCAATCTGATAGTAATTTGTATAAAAGAGTCCCTCTTTACGACGTCTCGACTTCTTGATTAATCTAAGTAATGTCTTTAAGAGGGGTAATCATGCAAGGAACGCATAAAAGCCACTGCGGGGCGTGTGTGTCTCGCAATGTTATCGTAACGTCCTATTTTGTCCTACATAAGGACGTTGCTCGTTTAATGGCAAAACCTACTTCTAAAATCGGAATTGCGAGAGGAATAATTACAGGGCAATTAATGGCAGGCGCTAATAATGGGAATGAGATTATAAATTAATCAAGAGCAATTTTTCGTCCGTAACTCCTCATTAAACTGATCCCGCGCTAGGTGCTTTATCACTCAGTCAAATTGCGTTTCGCTTAATTTTCTTTCGCCGGCAGGTGTGTTCGACAGAGTAATTATTTACACCGTCAGCCGTGACGTCACTTCCTAACGCTCTCCGCGCTGTATGTAGTTCTTCAACTAAAACTTTTGTATAGTATTGTCTAGATAGTTTCCAACTGTAACTTATTTAAGTTGTGTTAAGTTTATATCTGTTTCGTTTAAATTGTTATTGTTAATCCTTAATATTACAATAATTTTAAAATTGCTGTCGTAAAATGCCCTTAACTAATTTATGTTGAACCTTTTCCCTTTACAATAATCCCTTATTCCCGCGGAATAATTAATATTTACGTCAATTAATATTATGTTATTGTGTCGCTCATATTTCGCGTTCCAAGCATAGTAGCACCGACTTATCCATGGCAGCATTGTAATACATAATTGGAGGCAACCTGTCTGCCTTCCCCACATTAGAGCCAAGGTCGCTTAAACACTCGCTAAATATCACATCCATTTATTTGTTCCCCTTGTGTTTAGAAATGTCACGGCGCCTGATATGGCTATGGTTTAGTGTCACTAATTTGACACTGAAATATAGGATTAATTAATTACAACGAAATGCGGACGTTACATAAATGGATTCGCGTAAGTGTTGTTTGTTTTTTTTTGGAAACGGCCAAGACATTTAGTTCGGTGAGTTCACAAAATTCTAAATTTCACTTTATGTAGATTGAACGCCAATCTTCAATCACTTTAAAACTATTATGGATAACTATCATGAATATGTGTTCTTACACGCTGACAGGTCAAAATAAGTGAAGTGCGCTCCAGTGTACTTGACAGAAGTACACTTTTGTGAAGTAGTGTCACATAAACTATACTAGAGAATTTATTTACTTATTTTATGTAGGTTTAAAATGTTTTTGGGACAGTATGGAAACTAAACAAGTGATATAACTTTATCCATTGCCCATACTTACCAACTTACGTAAATTAAAGCAAGTATGCATAAGTGAATACCGAGTTTCTTATAAAGCATAATCCAGTCTGCCTTAGTTTAAAGTTCATAGTGAATAAATAAGATATTGTAATGTTTTTCTTTATCTCACCCTATAAATCAGATACCCACACAATACCCAGAGTTACATCGATCCATGAATCCACCCCATCCAATTTAATATGAGTGTCCATTCCTTACAAATCCCCGCACCCACCGGAGCTTATCGTTCAATGCAACTTATTGATGCACTGAAGGATCCGGTTGTTGTGTCCGTCTCATAGTTCAGACCAGATTGATTTCTCACAAAGCCTACAACACTAGTAACCTACATGGTAAACTGCAAATATACATGCAAGTTTTTAACGTTAAATCATACATCACCTTGAAATTTTCCTATTACATTGTAATATGCTACCAAATTAAGCAGTAATTTTTATTCATTATTATCACATTTGGATTATTAATTGATATATTTAATTCACTCATGTTAAGATAACGATACTTTCAGAACATTTTTGTTCCTTAACTGGTTCATATTTTATTTGGTACTAATCGAATTAGTTAATAAGGCCCTTGGTAGAGTAATAGGCTTTATTGACTGACATTTGCGCAGGTGGGTGACTGGCATTTAGTGTACCCTAGTGTACTGAAATTTAGTGTAGCAACATTCGATACACAATGAATAACCTTTTACAATTTCCACTAAAAATGGTATTTGTTCTTTTCGTCACGCGATTCTAGAAAATGTTCCACGTGCGATTATTCCTTGACGTATCGTGTGAATTTCCGTGGGAAATAGGATTGAAACTCACGATATGTAGAGATTAGGTATCAAATTGTAATAAAAGCTGCTAAAGTTTTTAGGATATTTTCATTTTTCAACTGCAACCTCGCAATTCCATTAAAATGCCTTTCCAATCCTGTTATACCTACCTACCTTCAAAGTGATCGGCTTATATGATGATGGATTTAACCCTAGATCGTATACAAGGTTAACATATATTTTAATCCTAATATTAGTGTTATTAACACAATATTCAACACCCAAATGTATTACACCTTTCAAAATTAATAAACATAATTTAATGTTCTGAATAAATGATTTCTATTACTCATTTTCAATTGAAATTGTTAAGACTACTATGATTTTCAAGAAAATATTTTTAAAGAACATAAATGGCACATTATCATTGCATAGAATTGCAAATGGAAATTCTAAGCAATGAATTGGAAATGAATACAATGCCAAAAATCATCAAAAAATCCTAAACAGCAATCGAAAAATACAGCTTTTGGGCTTGGCTCTGACGAAATACACTGGAACATTTTGAACTAAAATAAACAGTAGTATCTCAGCAAAGTACTGGCATGTACTAGACTCATTAAAATGTTTGAATTAATATCAAATACTGTGCTCTCGAGTCACTTTATAAAGAAAGAACGATTCAAATTACGCGAAATACCTTCGCTCAGTGTCTAATAAACTGAGCAATTTCAATTCAATAAAGTCCGCAGTGTAATAAACGAGGAAACAACATAAATATCCTCCCGCGGCAACCGCATCGATAACATTCTGAATACACCGGTGCATTTTAAAGCCTCGGACGAAACCGTTTTATAATAAATTCTCCCTTCCAGTACCCTGTGGGATTAATCGTCTTACTTTTCTCTCTCGGCCGTAATCCTCACAGGGAATTGTGTGGCCAAGATCTAGTACAGCCGCTACTATGAAATTCATATTCACTTAGCACTCGATAGAGCTATTTTACTGAAACAGGTTTTATTTTTAATCTTGCGTGTTGTTAAATAAATACTGAGACACATTTTGTGTCTTTTTTCATATTTTATTCAGACTGAAAATACATTTAAAACCTGCAATTTCAAGGAATAAATAATCCATAAAATGGAGTATTAGCTATTATTTTTACCACAGAGGGTGTCACTTGACTTTGATCTATCTCATAGGATTTCCTTTTCAGTATTGATATAGGTATATAAACTTTGAATAATATCATTACAGGAAACTTGTTTATGACTAGATAATTGACGCCTTGACTTTATTACTCCCGACTTTATTAGTATATCGAGTTAAACAAAATTTTTAATAGGTAAGATTTTTTTACAAAATCAAATAATTAATATACAACATTTTTTTACACGAGTACAAAACTCGCGTATTTGTTTAATATATTGATAATATTAATTAACTCTGTATAAAATAAAGTATGCAGGTTACACAAACCCAAAATTTTATAGCTAATTTCATATTACAGTTGCAATTAAATGTCGGGCAAATGCCTGAAAATTTACTGCGTATTATTTTTTTAGTGTTCGCGGGCACAGGTGAACTTTTTGTAATTTTCATAATTAGGGCTTAAAACTCCTTATCCCCAACAACTTTGTTAAAGCTAAAGGCGCATATTAATTTCTTCAAAGTAACTTTTACAGAAAACAGCTACTTACCCGTAAATTAATATGAAACATTGGGCGTTGTGATTTCAATAGTCATTATTTGAATTATATTCTGACAGTAATTGGCAGTCGATAGTAAGGGATTAGATTTCGAAGACGTACGTTGGGATAGTTGCAAAGTGTACTCTTAGGATTTACTGCATCACTAGTTGGACTCGGATAACTATCGTCAGTGTGCTCTAACTTATGAAATGGTCTCTTTGTGCTTCCATGTCTTTGTTGACTGAATGCGAATAATTGCGTTCGTTCTCCTAGGGATATGGATCGCGTCGTTTAAATGGAATACCACAGTTTGTATTCTTAGCTAATGGCTTCGGAAAATGTCGCCGTCTTTCATGTTATAAAAACATATAAGTATTTAGTATACCTATTACGGATATAAACTAATATTTCATCAAATACTTTGAAAGTAAAATGTTTTATTTAGCTAAGCATATTACTTTGATGATGAAAAAATAATTAAATAAAACATACTTATTCCTTTTATGACAAGACCATAATATATTTACAAAACAACTTTAATTAATAGAGACGTCATATTTAAGTAAGATTAGTTGACGCTTTGTTTCACCGAATCATGGTGTACAAATATTCATTATTATTTTTCATTATAAGTACTAGAACGAACCAAATTAATATGGATCACACTTTTAAGATTGCTTTTGTTGATGCCATCTACAAAATTTTGATGAAAATAAATATTTAGCTTCATATTAATTACGAAAAACGACCCGAATAAAACCAGTATAACTGCGTCCATAGGCTAATGAAAACGTAAGCTAGAATGATATTGAATCCGCTTATGAAACGAATAGAATTAAGTGAACAAGCACTCTGCGCCTGGCCGATATTAGATCGGGCAGCTCGCACCTGATGGGTTTACTGGCGGCAACTGGGTTTAGTTGGTGTCACAATCGGTCGCCACTGCCGCAGCGGAATTAACCGCCGCCGCCCGCTCGCTCCAAATGTCAGTCTTATTATCATCTGACACTCCGGGATTACCTAGGATAAATTGTTTTAACGTTTCGGAAGCGGCCTTTTCACTGGATGTCGACGAGTGTTATCTTTTCAAATTAAAACTGAACTCGCCGGATCTACGAGTACCCACCCAGCTATCTAGTCTGACTTTGCTTTTGACTTTTTAATCAAAACTAGTTTACAGTTTCATTCAGTCTCTTTGAGCTTGCCAATTAAGCTTTTGATTGGTTGCAACAATCACTTACGTGCGACGCTGACAACTCTGTCGCCCGAATGAAGTTTCACGGGAGGACGTACGTTTGCTAATACCATTTTCCGTTTGGCTAATAAGTTTAGCGAGGGCTATTACCAATCGGACGTCGAGCTTGGTGCTTGTCGGGCGCCTCTACACGGCAATCAATTGGTTGCACGTTCGAACGTTTTGAATCTCCGAATTTCACAATCACTGCGAAGTCCTGATCGTTGAATACGCGAATCCTTACCTATAGGTACGAGTATACGCGAAAGTGTATTGTAACCTGGGATCGCAGTAAAATATCGAGTTCCTACATTTAGTATTCAACCTCCTAAGTGCAAAGATGATTTTCCATCTTTCAATTGTTATCGATACAAAATCGCAATATGTAAATGGCGGGTCGAGCGCTCGGCAGTACAGTCAGGTCCACAGGTCTTGGCGAGGGTGCCTCGCAGGTTCATTTGACATTCGCATCACGAGCGCCCCGAACGATGTCCCATCTCAGCTCGCTTGCGCCGATTGCATTAATTTAACCATTTTATAAGCGATTTAATAGACAATCATCTAATTTGGCTATTAGGGAAACACTAAAATCGTAGTAGCGGTTTTTTGCTTTTAGTAATTCTTTTTTCATTTTAATTACCCTGGTTTATTAGAAATATTATACAGAATATCATCATTGCTAACGGATAACTCAATTTATTTAATCTGTTCGTGATATCACATAATAGATTATATTTGGTTCCTCAGCAAGCGAAGACCACCTCCGATATATCCCGCTGAGTATTCAAATCAATCTCTGAACATTTTCAATTTATTTCAGTGTCCTTATCTGTAACAGCCTCAGCGCTGAATTATCTGGACTCGTCCCTCGCGCCGCCGCCTCTCACCGGAAATTAAACGAATTAATGCTATCCAAATGTACATTTTTCACTTTGGGCCTCGCGCACTCTATCGATGAATCTTCTCGTCTTTTTCATCGAGACCGATCATCGGATCTGCGTTTATCAGTCTTCAGTCTTCACTTAGATGGAACAATTGATATGTCGGTGATGTAGGTACGTTTGAATTGTAAATTGAATCCGCGATATTGATTCGTCTACGCTCCATTTATCAGAGAAGTGATTTGATTATCGACACTGTTGTTGTAAGACGTGGTTTGGGTGTAACGTTGCTAATCGTGGTAACTTTGCGTACGTTTTAGATTTATTTTGCTGTCATGTATTAAGACTATCGATAAACAAATCTAATTAAAATTCCTTTATTAGTTTCTGCGGTTTTCGTGCATTTCTAATTTTTGAAAATTCAGTTACAGTAAGAAATTCCAAACACTAAGAATATTTCAATGAGGACTTGCATTAACATTCCTGAATCAACATTAATTAAGGTATATCGGCTTGGTCTACAGGATTGAATTGTACGTAGCTGCGTAACCAACAATCGCTCAAGCGATTCACCCTCATGTATCCAGGTATAATGGCGCTGTAAAGCCTTGCACACACCTGCCGCTCCGAACGATACCGCTAATTAATTCAGTAAAGGCTATTACGACAAATACAACACCTACGATTATTGGATCCTATACGGAAGCAGTTGGTCGATAGTCGTTCCTTCAACATTCCACTTAGAGTCAGTAAATAGCGTTTATTTTAATACTAAATGAAGAAAATGATTCTCGATACCTACTAATAATTATAAAATCAATTTCATCAATATAATATTAAAAAATGCAGCTACTTTCGTATACTACTAACTTTTTGACATTATATAAAGCTTTATTACGTTAATTTAAGGGTTACTTAATTGTTATATCACATTTAGTTTCTTTCAAGACTTCAATTGTAGTACATTATTTCATTCAAATATTCATAAATATTTAAAATGTTCAGTTGTTATCTTAATATTTTTAAGCTGAAAATGTAAAGCAATCTTTTTGTCATCGAGATGCATGGTATAGTTGTAGGTATAAATGCAAAAACGTCACCATTATTCCAACGACGACGGCACAAATAACTGCAATAAACAAATGAGTTCGAAAACAAAAAAAAACGGCTAGAAATTTTTATATGAAACTACATCTGTGTAGCTGCTTGTGTTAAAATGAGATGCACGCACATATAATTAATTCAACGTGAGGGTTTTAGTTCCATTCTCTTAACGGCCTTGCACTGCTTAGAAAATAGATAAAAATTATTTATTTAACATACTCGACAAATAGCTTTACTAAAATACGATTTAAAAATGGCAGTCATTAATTATCACATTTATATTGTTAATATTTTTACTTGTATCATGATACGTGTGTGCGTATTTATGTGTATTTTTTACTTCTTTACGACGCAAATTCTGAACCTATTTGGCAGAAATTTGAAATAAAAAAATGGGAAATGCTTTCCAAAAAACCAACTTCAAATGCCACTACAAAGAGTGAAATAATTTTTAGTTAAATTTTAGGTACCTACACCAATTCGAAGTCGGGCAATGTTTCATACAATCCCTAATAGTCTTTCTTACTTACTTGATGTGCGAAGAAATGACGAAGTCATAGACAATCGCCCGACTTCGAATTGGTGTAGGTACCTAAAATTTAAATAAAAATTATTTCACTCTTTGTAGTGGCATTTGAAGTTGGTTTTTTGGAAAGCATTTCCCATTTTTATTTTATACTTTTTTGTGGAAAACAATAAAATGCACAAGGCGTTGTAAAAATACCCAAATCGCTTGAGGTGTGTTCATAAAATTTGAAGAGTTCCCTCGATTTCACCAAGATTCCATCATCAGACCCTGACTTGATGACTTAGTCATCAAATCAGTATCTTCTAGCATATGCACCAGTAACTATAAAAAATACCTAACTCGCTTTAAGTATACAAGCAAAATTTGAAGAGTTCCCTCAATTTCACCAAGATCCCATGATCAGATCCTGACCTGATGACCATAGAACAACTTGGAAAATATTACTCTTTCTAATAATACTCAAATAGTTTCATGTGTCCATATAAAATTTGAAGAGTTCCCTCGATTTCTCCAGGATCCCATCATCAGATCCTGACCTGATTAAAATGGGACCATCTGGAAACAAAACCCTCTTAAACAAAAAAAGAATTTTTCAAATCGGTCCACGCGTCTTCGAGTAATCGGTGAACAAACATAGAAAAAAAAAAGATTCCGACGAATTGAGAACCTCCTCCTTTTTTGAAGTCGGTTAAAAATAGATTATGCCGTCTATTAACTCATATGTAAGTTATCGTGGTTTATTACGAGTATATAACGTTGCCCGTCGGATTGGTAAAAAAACAGATTTCTTTGCGTGTAGAGGCGCTGACAAAAGATAATATTTAACAAGGTTCCTGTTTCTTCGCCTTTGATTTTTTGCACTATAACTAAGTGTAGAGAACTAAATGAAGTGGACAAGAATACTGATTATGCTTTTGTATTTTGCCAAACTTAGTAACGCAACGACTTGTTGACGAAGGCAATTTGTCGTTTGTAAATAGGTGTGTCATTGGCAGCAAATAAAATTAGCATATACGATTGAGTATCTAGTAGTAGTAGTAAATATCTGTTACTCGTATTTGGTAATGTAAATACGGTAGGTAAAATGAGATAGTGCGCCATTTAACGCATTGCAGCGATATCGAACCCATAAGTAGACGCAGAGACGTACTCGTACCTACTCGTACAGAGAAGTTACACTGATTGAACTTGTGTTTCAATTTACCGCAACAACTTGAAGGCAGGACGGAATTCTGCAGAACACCTTAAGTGTTATCGCGGTCGGGAGCAGCTGCCTCTCTAACTAACCGTGATTGCCCCTCCCCCTCCGCTCGCACCCCGCTGTGTATCATTTTTTCAACCCTCTCGGGAACCGGCTCATCGTCGTCTTGAAATTGCTATACTTAGCATTAAATCGCGAGGCTTTCAAAGGGCATTCCGCGAGGATTACTGTGGATAAGGCGTTTTTTTCAATTGCTCATCCTAGATTACCGCTTAGCTGTTTTGTAAATTTCTTAGAGGTATCGGTTAGCATAAACTGACTCTCGGATCCGCGTTGACGCTAATGATCTGGTCCCTTTCGTTATCTTCGAGACGGACGGTTATAGTGCCCGCCTGCGATGCGATTATCTCAGCCCGGAAGATTTTTCCTGTTCTTAGTTTTTGCAAACTCCCATTTAAGCAATTCGGTGCTTTTAATAGGGTATCCGGGTTTCATATTCAACAACATAATGCCGTCTCATCAAGTAAATTATGGCTTTAATCTCATAGAAAGTTCGGCGTGGTTCTACTATGAGTTTACCCGACTTTACTTTAAACTTCACCCTCACTGGCGTTCAATGTTCAGTGATTTATGGAAACTAGAAATTTTTAAAGTGTATAAAGTATTTTTCATTGCTTCAACAAACTTTGTTGTCATGCTTAAAGACGGTCTAAACTTAAATTTTAGATTTTGCGTATGAAATTCTGGAGTAATAAATAACTCGTACGTCTAACTATTTCATGCTTTATTTCTGATGTATGTTATTTGATTTTATTTCATAGACAGAGTTTTATCGTTCAATAATATATACCTCTAGTTCTTACAACTACGCCACAATTTTTGGCATTGGAATAATACATGATTTAAATTTAGGATATCGAACTCGTTTTTGCTTTCTTCTTGGTGAAATATAGTTTTTCACCAACCCCGATGGGATATTATATTTTGACTAGATAATCACATTATCTCTATTCCTAATCGTTTCAGCTATCAGGTATGGCAAGAAATGGTAATGAACATATACACACGACTTTTTTAGTCTTTGATTAATCGTGATCCTAATAATTTTAAGTATAGTCAAAACTTACAGTTGGTAATTGTCGATAATATTGTCTATTTAACTAACAAGACGTCAAGCAACGGCTTGCTGCAATATTATCAGATACTTAAATACCTCGAGTAGAACAGATTTATTTCCCTGTTTCCTGTCCAGTTACAAAGATAAACGCAAAAGTTAATTTTATAAATTGGTCATTTTCGTATACATTACCAATCCTGCGTCGGCTATCTGGAGTTATCTTCCCCAATCGTCAAGACAGATAGGGCGGTAGGCACGCAAGCGGCGATTGATTAGGTAGGCCCGCACCGCCCTGACGGGTTAATAAAGCCTCCTACGCCCTGCTGATTGCCTAGTAAGCCACCCGTTCAGCCTTCCGACGAATACCATGCATGAATTATCCCTATATGTGTGAATAATTTTATCTTTTCATGTAAGTACTGCGACCCAGAAATTTTCAAGAAGTGTGAAAAGCGATTTAAATAATGGAAACGATTTCATGAATTAATTTGTTGCGGGTTTTCCGAAGCTGTCCTTTCAATACCAAACTAAGTGTAGCTCAAGTTTATACCTACCTTTTGTTCAGCATGCCACAATGTTATAGTACCCCTTGAGAACGGCTAACCAAATCAGTTGAGGAATTCACTGATTTATTAATTTCCTGATTTATCAGGAAAAAATTTGTTTGAAATTTTCTTTAATCTACGGGAAAAATGGGTAATGTGGGGATAGCATATAAAAATTTATGATTAAAAAAAATTAAGACAACGTAATAATAGTTCCAGGCAAAAGCTAGTTTAAGTATTAATTTTAAAGCGGGAAAATCTAATACAAACACAAAACCATTTGCAATCAACAGGTCTTCATTGTTTATTCCAAAGCTGTCTCTACATTATTTACAAGATTTGTAACCATTCAGCCCCCAGAGACTTTATTAAAAGCTTAATACCTTCCCCTATTTAATATTCAACAGATCTTATTTTAAGAGGTAACGCACTTAAAGTGAAATCCTCGCCCAAAATTAGAGGTTCACCTTTATTAATTTGTATACCCAAGATGGTTTTAGGCAAGGTGACCCTATTTTCAAAGGTGACAAATACTCCACCTGCGCACTATATTTGAAATGTGTAAGAACAACAGAACACTGAGGATACTAGCACCTGCTTCATATTTATCAACTGTCTTTATTGCAAATGTATAAAGAGATTTCATTTGTCTTATAAAAAATATCCATCCAAAAAAATCCATGTTAAGTCCTTAAAATATGCCATGCATCACGTAAAACGTAGGTAGTATTGATACACTCAATAATTTTTCTGTAAAAATATTATGACTTTATTTACTGTAAATAAGTATATAAAAATTAAAATACAAGATAGCGTAAACACAAAACAAAGAAGAAGAATAGTTAAGTAGCTTCAGATTGAAGTAACACACTTATAAATATCCGAGTTTCATTTTCAAATGCGATTTTTATTCCTTAAGCAACAGCGCAACCAACGCACGAAATGCGAAAAAATCGTAATAAAAGAAGCAGTTCTTTAAGGCAAGATTGAATTAAATCGTAATAACTGGCAACTGAGCTGCAATTTTCGTAATATCATCAGAGCTAAAAAGCGCTAGCATCTGTCCATTCCGTGATGCCAATTTTTGCGGAGTATGCCAAATTGACTACTTGGCTACATTTCTTGCATAAAAATGACCCTCATTATGTACCATATTCTGTACGTTCCCCACAAGATCGCTATCAAGCACTACATATGGTTATGTGACTACTTGACATTGATTGCTGACTGACTCACCTGCATAATCTCGATGATTGTTTCTGTACTATAAATGAATTGTAGGAATACTAAATTTAACAATTAATAGATTTTTGTCTGTTTTATATTTAAAGGAAGATTTAAATGTGTTTAAAAGATGCACGTATTAAATCAAGTACCAATAGAACATAAAACAAAGGGTCTGACTAACAGGAAACTCTTTCAGTGTGCTCACAGTATAATCGGGATGATCCTATTCATACAACGATCTCCTTTCAACATACGAAACTTTGTTTCGTTGCGGTGTAAATAATCAAAGTGTGCTGTGATTATAAAACCAGTTAAGTAACCAGGACAAGTTTCCGAAACGGATTGAAATGGGGTGCTCGCGGTTGCAACCAGGTCTAGTGAACACGGTATACGTTTCACAAACTTCTCCAACGGAATTAGAAAGCCAGTCTACCAAACAAATCTGGATTTACTTTGCCTCGTGGAAATGTCATTTCGAACTTCTCAGACCTCGGTTTTGCTGGACGCATGAGCGGGTCATCCAAGCTAACTTCTAGATCAGATTATACGACAAAAAGTGTGAATTTGTTTCGCTTCACGAATGAACGCCAAGTATGTTTACTAACTTCTCAAATTTTTTTTCAGTTTGCATTGGAATGGTTTCTATGCTACTTTCTACTAATCAAAAACTTAATGTTGTTTTCAAATATATATAACTCATTTAATTTATTACTAAGCTATACCTAAAGTAAAATTGTTGATGTTATTGTTTATTATGTATGCATTTCTAGACGAAACATCCGCTTCATTTGAACATAATTAATTACTTTCAACATCATTCTTTTCATCTTGTTGACAATAAAACTCGATTACTTTTTAATTAATTATTTAAATTAATAAGCGAGTAGGCACTCCATACTTTAAATTTTATATCCCACAGCAAACGATAATTTTAATTGTTGTTGCGATATAAAAGAAAAATCACGACATTAATAAAATAACATAAAAGTGAATTAAATTGAAATAAAAACGTAATTATATGCACGGTTTAATGTATCGTTCTGGTTAATTGAATGAGACATGCATGTACAGCACGCATCCGAATTTAATGAAAAATAAAAAGAACAAACGTTAACATGTCTTAATAGGGTCATAATTTACCTTCGTACACGTATATTGTAGACAGACACAGGAATAATGAACTTGTATTATGTGTAAACATGAGCCCATCAAGAAGATTGTTAGCACGCACGTCACCGTGGCACGAAAATGGGTCAGAAAAACCACAAGTGCAAGGTTGTTACACCTACAAGTTAATGACTTCACAATTATTTTTAGTTCCGCCCTCAAGTCCGTAGCGCGCTTTGCAGACTATGGCAATTAGTCTAACAATCTCTCTCGTGGACACATTTTCATCATTTGACACGAGAGAAATTCTCCAACCATAGTCATCCTGAATTCTACGCTCCTACAACTTTTATGATAATCTGCATGCAAGATTTCCGCAAGACACGAGTGCCCTTCTCGCTGAGGTTGCAAGCCCCTTGACCTGATATTTGAAAATAAGCCTACAATTCCTTCGCATATTTTTTTCTTTCATATTTTTCATCTACCATAAAATATTTATCCGTGATTCGCACTAACCTCTCAATATATTGCGAAGACTTATTCGATTAGATTAGAAAGGGCTCCTCCCTCCTATTGATTAAACCTTTGCTACCTATAATAAATATTTTAATATATTCAAAAGAAGTCCAGTAAGCCTCGCAGTCATTTAGTAATTCACGGGATTTACTCCATTTAATTATCACACAATTCAGGGAAACCATTAAGATATTATGCTGCGCAAACATTTTTTTACCTAACAACAACAATAAAATTTCATGTTAGTCATAAAAGGGTGTAATTATTTTGAATATCTAAGAAAGAATATCTTGACTTTAGAAATCTTCTTTAGCTGGAAAACTGAAAATCCTTTAAGGTATATTTTATAAAGTAAAATTTTCTCCATAAAGATTCTTTATCTACGCTCATTGCTTAAAGTTCGAATTATGAAATCAAAATGTGTCACATATTGACCTACTTTATTCACAGACTTCTATAATTATTAAAAATTTATTCATTATAACATTGCTGTACTATGGAAATATCTTTAGATAGTTGAATAATTTCTATTACGATACGCGGCTCTGGGTTCCTGTATTTTTATGTGTCGTCATCACAGACCAGGGAATAACTTTCTTTTCTCTGTGGTCGTCATAGCCAAAAGAGAGTGTAGAGCCAATCCTCAATTTTGTTTTTTTTATATATGGAATCCACAGACAACATTTAGTTGGTAGTCATGATCGACCATAGACAACAATTAATTCACGGAAACAATAATTTTTCCCTGCCTTATATGTCTGATTAAAAAGTGTGTTCATACAGAATATTGAAAAGAATTATGTATAATTTTTGATTATTTAATTATCCATTAAAAATATACTTTATCTGACTTGTATAAATATTTTTCTACTCTTTTTTGTTTCATGACTTTTTTAATAGACTATACGCAGTTTACAACTGAATTTTGGCGCCATACCTAACTTTTAACATTTCAATGTGTTATTTTTGTTACTTAGTCAAAACTTAGCGCGGAAAAATGTCTAGCAGTGAAACCTACTAAAGAAAATTTAACTCCACCTGACATTTTAGTAATTGCAACAAAAATGACCCACAATCTTTTACCAACAAAGTGAAGGATTTACGACAAACGTTAGCAAGATTTTATGGTTTGGATTTATGATATTTTGAGCGTAGATAAAGTAGTGTATGAAACTCTACATAATTAGGTATTAAAACACTCGTGTGATACTATTAAAAAACTCGCCTGCGGCTCGTTTTTTAAACTCACACTCATGTTTTAATACCCCCCATTATGCATCCGTTTCATAAACTACTATTATAAAGCTCAAGAAAGTCTCTATTAAAATTGAATTCATTTTAAAGCATACACTTACTACGTTGATGGTTACTTTGCAGAGTGACATAATATTGAAAGCATAGACAATAAACATCTTGGAGACTGTACCAAATTTAAAATAGAACACGTTTTATAAGCGTTCCCTGGCTAAATGAAACATGACATTTCTTAAAATATTTTTTTAATCAATCAGCATTCGGTATTCAAAAAATATTGATAATCGCGGAGATACCAAATCAAAGTGCATTACTTACACTTATTTACGATCTCGCGATTTTTTGTCGGTAGCAATGTTTATCGAAACCACTGCCAATCCGCCCAGTAGCTGCGACGCCACGCAAGCTTAATCTGTCTTCATTTCCTATCTATCAGAATAGCGGTCGAGCCCTGTGGAACGGAGTGGTAAGGCATTAGCTACTATCAGGCGACTGGTGTTTATGAAAAATGATTTGATACCACACCTTAAACATTCCAATCTTTCACTGTTTACTTTGTGTTTTAGTATTGTTATCTATTGTTTGCTAAGGCTTGCGTGTCCCGCTTACGAGTAATCGGTATTGTTTATTTTGCTAGCTATTTATTTATATCCTTTTCTTTGATTGTAGTTATGTACCGAAGATAACATAGGTAGGCGGTAAAATAGTGCGCTTCGCTGACAGCTCTACATGAGTGATCACCGTAAAAAACGCAACTTGTTTGAACCCAAATGCTTTATTCAGTATTTTACGAATAAATTCAAACATATTAATTCATTGAACAAAGTATAATATCAATTTACTCGTAATATCGTGCAAAAGAATTATTTAAAATAAATGTAGAGTTGTAACTCCTTTAACTCCTTGTTGTAGCTATGTACAAAAATAAACAAGCCTTCAGTATTCTCATACCTAACAATATCATTCTATACCCATCTCATTAGACCATCGTTTCGTATGCGAGCGCGAAGCACTGTGCGAAACAAATCTCCCTTACGTTGCAAAAACACCATGTAAACAATATAGTTATCTCCACTCATCCGGTGCGTAGGATGATGTGAATTTTAATTACATTTTTACGATACTAAAGCGGTGGTACTTAAGTATGTATGAAGGGCAGACAGCCCTCATTGGAACTTAACGCTTCCGGCACGCGCATACAAAAACAACACAACCCTTGCTGACTCCGAAAGCCTCATTCAGAGGGATATTGTCGGGGTACACTATCTATTTTGCTGCTTCTATTTATATGGAAGTTGTTTATGTAGCGGTAGGCGGCGAACTCAGTGCGTGTTGTGAATGTTGTTTTAGGTTAATCGATTTTCAACACAAATGTTATGTGACGTGATATTGTATTTCATAGACGAGATTGGGCCTTTCTTAATCTAAAGTCTACTCCAACGTTATGATCTGACGGATTTTTGTGAATTTATTATTAAAAAAGTAAATTTAATTATAAACTGAGCATCTTTTTTAATACCATTTAATGAAATAAAACTAGTTTAATATGGTTAAGCTATAAAATTTAAATAGTCCATGGTGCAAGCGCCGATTTATACCACTCCATATCTTATTCTACACGATTTTACGTCTGAGCGTTTTGCGCACACACAGAAAGACGGATTCGCAATGCAAATAAGCGGTATTTTCTACTAAATCACGTTTATGGTGGAGCGGTGGCAAATGGGCATTATCCTTTACATACCGCAAAACAACATTTCTTTGGTGCGCATTAGTCTTCCTTAGCGGTGATCTATATCATCTTTACGTTCGCGGAGTGCCCAGTGTGCTCTGAATAAATTACACACCGGAACTCGGTGCCTCAGAACGGGAGCCGCAAAAACAAAATGATTGTCTATGCCCCGACGATCACGAAAACACCATAAACAGAAAAAAATTAAACGCTAAAATGAAAACCGACAACAACAATGAAACGTGGCTTTCCATAAATAACGAGGCAGGCTTTCGTTACGGATGTGGGTAGATTTTGAGAGTTTATATAGCCGAATCGCGGGTAAACAACGGGAGGAATTTGAATTATGAGATTTATAACTGGAATTGGTTACTTCTGTTTTATTGTGAATAGATTCAATCGAATACCGAACCCACCGACGCGGCGCCGGGCGATGCCGATATATTGACCGAGACGAATTAGTATGCCATCCGCGACGCTGTTTTTGCTCCGTAATTTTTTGCAAAAAGGGAAATAATGATACCGTCAAACGGAGATAAGCCTAAGCGTGCCGCGCTGTTTATCACGTCGCAACGAGATTTTTTCCTACGGCAGTTTGATGAGTTTATTAAACCATTAACATATTTTTCCCCGGCTGCGACGTATTTTAAGATAAAAATGTTTGACCAAAATGAAAGCGTCTCCTTCGAAATTTATACGTAAATACGAGTGCGTGTAATCGCCGAGCCCACTTACTAAACATTAGGCGCTTTGCATGAAGATGACAATGGCTTTATGAATTTTTAGCGCGTAATCGGTTTACCTTGAGTTCTGGCAGACAATGAAGGCTCATAGAGTATGCGTGCGACCGAATGCGCCTCGCACGGAGAGGACCGGTCCTTCATACATAGCTGAGTAACACGCCCTCGATGCGAATTTAAAATTCACCCCGTAATAACGCCAAAATGAACCCTGTTATTAGAGCGATCATTGAGATGGTTCTGCGTTTATGTAGATATAAATCTAAGGCCATTCCGCTGTATCCATCGACCAAATCACATCTTATCGGACGAAAACCCTCCATTACGTTTCTTATAGACTCTCTTTACGAGTCCCCGTCGGGCAGTAATAATCTGCATTGTCGTTTACATGGACTATATTTTTTCATTCCTCGCAAAAACACTGGTACGAATGGCTCGCCGTTGGCGGTAGCGTTTGATATGGAGCGTTATTACAAATAAATTTTTTTGAAACACACGATATGTTCTGGGAATTGTTGCAATGCGCTCATATTCTGCATTATCTTCCCTGATTTATTGGGCGTATTTATATGCCCCGGTATGTTTAGTTCCGGCCGATAGGCAGGATTATTTCTATGACTAATGTGTATCTAATAGATTTTGGTGCGAGTGTTTATAACGTTATTATTTGTACAGTGGACAATCTAATCCAATTATTTATGGTCCGGTCGAGCTCATTTTTGGTAGCTGAAAATGAGAATCTTGATTACGATCCTCACGCTTCAATACGAAACTCTGTTTCATGGTACACTTGGCGCAATAATGCGAATTAACGCAGCTTATCAGTCGCGTACATGAATGAAATGAAACGGGTATTATGATGTAAGCCCGAGCAGGGAGAACAAATGAAACAGTGGAACTCAAAGGTAAAAAACGAGGAATATAGAGCGATTACGTGCGGTCTTTTCGATCGCGATGAGCCGCGCAGCAGGGGCGAGCAGCGATAGCCATAACATAGTATAACTGCTGTACCCGTATCCAGGCTCTTATCTTTTGTGCGGTAAGCGCTGCATTTGATCCAATTTGCCAATACAATCGGATCTCGAGTATTGCAACGGCATTATCTCCGTCGTGGGCCGCGCTGTCTCTAATGCGATCGAAACTAAGGGCGAGCGCAGACTTCAAAGACGTCCACCGAATTCATCGATTTTTTAATGTTTTAAAACTTTATTATGATGGACAAATCTAATACACCAGAGCCATAAATACATACTGAATCGTTCACGTTTTACTCTTACTACTTATCTTATTCTTGAAATATATGCATGACGCATGTCCAAACGAAAGCAATACCTAAGTATAAATTGTTTAGACGGTAAGGGTAGAGGCCACATAGATTTGTACATAGTAATTTGAAAAGTTGTGTTAGTTTAAATTAAACTCTAGTGAAATGAAAAGTTAGTTTTAATTAATTCTGAAACTTCAATATTATTCCGAAATATTTGACCGTTAGCTGAACTTAATTTTGAAATTTTTAATGCATTTATGTCATAGGCTTATTAATCTTTATTTATTTAAATACTTTTTGCAATGTACTTATTTAACTTTAGGCAACAGGCTGATGGGGCCAAATAAGAGGTGGGCTCGTGTATTAAAGTTCCCATACCTACGTAGGTACGTTTTTTATATAGAAAAAATTACCTATTAGCTGTGCGAATTTGAACTTCATAGAAACAAAAACTTTATATTGCATTTTTTTTATGATTTTTATCTACGCTCATTGCTTAAAGTTCGAATTATGAAATCAAAATGTGTCACATATTGACTTACTTTATTCACAGACTTCTATAATTATTAAAAAGTTATTCATTATAACATCGCTGTACTATGGAAATATCTTAAGAGTCAACTGACCCACGGTGTCTCCCATACAAACGTAATACCAAAATCATTTGTAATTCGTGCAATTTTCGATCATGTTGTGGTGCGATTCGGGTTCATATAGTAATAATCTATGCTCCTGACCATATTTGGTTCCGAAATACAGTTGTTAAACGAAATTGTAAACGAATTTAGTTTTGCTTATTTTTATGTCAAAGAGGACATGTTTTCTGCTTATTTGTTTTGTAATAAAAACAACACTATCTCACGTCGCATTAGTTCAGGAGCACAGTTTTTATTGCCCAGCTAAAGAAAAACACCAGTTAATAAAGAAAGTTACAAGTTTTCATTCATAATTTTTGGTATTACGGAACTCGACCAAAGTTATAAAAATTTTAATCAAAATAGATTATTATTTCGTTTTAAAGAAGTATTTCCGAACCAAATATGGCCAGGAGCATAGATTATTACTATATGAATCCGAATAACACCACAACATGATCGAAATATACACGAATTACAAATGATTTAGTATTTTGCATTAATGGAGACATCGTAGTTCACAGGCCTCTTAAGACAGTTGAATAATTTCCATTACGATACTGGGCTCTGGGTTCCTGTATTTTTATCTGTCGTCATGGCCAAAAGAGAGTGTAGAGCCTCCTAAAATTTGTCTTTTTATATATGGAGTCCACAGACAACATTTAGTTGGTAGTCATTACCGAGAGTACAAGGATGGGCCATGACTGACCATAGACAACAACAACAATGTCTATTGTCCATGGTTCTACGCGCACATACGCAGTTTACAACTATTCAGTTCATACCTATCTTGGCGCCATACCTAACTTTTAACATTAATGTGTTATTTTTGTTACTTAGTCAAAACTTTGCGCGGAAAAAATATGTCTAGCAGTGAAACCTACTAAAGAAAATTTAACTCTACCTGACATTTTAGTAATTTAATACCTTGCATTTTTATACCTCAAAGGGACGATATTTTATTTGATTATATAATTATAGACCGACAGACAGTAGTCGGTATGAATTTCAACTTGATATAAGTCTTTCCGTTCCTAAGTAAAACAGTCATAATAAGTGTTATAGGCGGACGGACAAAAAAAAACCAATACGAGGTACGAAAGCCTAAAAATAGTTATTTAATATTTATTATTCTTATATTTACCATTACATATATGAAATTCACGTTAGAAAGAGGTTGTTAAAAAATCCATTTTAAGGCTCACACGCATTATTCGAAATCCAATCGACAAACGCTACGGTACCTTGGGAAATCCCCCAAAGAGAGGGCACCGGACACTGTAAAATCTCTTTCCCTCTTTGATAAGATTGTCCAGTGCAACTCCCAATTCACAGAAGGCTTGAAAAGTTCCTTCGAAACGAAACCGAACACAATGATCTTGAGGGACCAATACGTTCTGAAATATTATATCCCGATACTTTGCTTCCTTCCCATCTTTTGCTTTTTCTTATTATGTTATTGTAATTAGTTTGACCTACTTTCATATAAAATCTAGTTATCGCGCTACAAAATCTTTTTAATTAAACCAACAGTGCTCGTATGTCGAGCTTTATTCGAGATGAATAATATGATTGAAATATCGGAAAAAATATTTGTGTTTGTTACAAAATTCATTATTATTTATGTTACCGCAGTATAAAGTTTCGTGTTATATTTTTAAATACAAACGTTTCCGCCACTCTTATATTAAATTCAACATTTAATTCGACGCGTAGTTACAGGCTTTAACATTTATGGCCGGGTTTTATACTAAAAAAGTAATTTCAACCATGAGCTTAATTTTTTTCTTTAAAAAACCTAACAGTTTTGTGTATTTAGTTATAAGAGTACTAGCTCTACTCTCATTTATCTTGGTTTTACACAAATCCTGTGAAAACCATCTATTAAAAAGTAACCTGAGCTCCAGGTTATTTTATTCCCAATTTCATCAAAATCTATTTAGTAGTTAAGCGCCTGAAGAAGCACATTACTTACGCAAACTTCTGTCTCAAAACACTTGATTAGAGCTTATTAGTTCTACTTCTATACTTATAATAAAACTGTAAAGGGTCGAATTCTGTACATTGAAGATATTTTGAAAATTTTTGTTGGAGGACACTATTTAGTCGATACTGAAGCTAAAACTGTAATTTGTTTCATTTTTGTCTGTCTGTCTGTCTGTCTGTCTGTCTGTCTGTCTGTCTGTCTGTTTCACGACCGCGCATCACGGCTTATCCGCTGGATGGATTTAAATGAAACTTGACATGATTATAGTTCATACTCCGAGGTAGGACATAGGATACTTTTTGTCCCGGAATTCATCATGGTTTCCCTGGAAGACGGCATCAAAGTCAAAATGTGTATTTAGTTATAATTCATTAACTCGTTGTCCGATTTCATTTATTCTTTTTTTGTTAGAAAGGAGGTTCTTTAAAGATTATTCCGTATAAATTTTACCATCATCACTTTTGTAGTTTAGAAATTATAGACATCAGAACCTTTATCGATGAGTTCAAGTAGGTGACTTGAAACGGAATGGACAAGCACCTAGGGCTAGGACGTAAGGGCTCAAGTCAGACTGGAGTACCCTTACAGCCGTAAATAAATATGCTTAGCAGAAGATTTTGTATGGTTTAAGGTTTTTCACATTTAGGGTGAACAAAAATCATGAATTTATCACCACGTTATACCGTATCGCGCCATCTCTACAAATTATGTGGAACTTGAATGTAAAACTTGGAGATAGGTACTACCGAATTTTTGTTACCTAATAATAATTAATTGTCATGTAATATACTGTTCCTTGACTTTATATTAAGATGGCACTGTTGATGGCAATGAACATGACATGAACAGATTAAAGTTTTCACTTTTGTGGACATTCCCAGAGTGCCACGTCTTTTTATTTATCATCCGTAACATGGAAAGAGTAAAATAATGGTTCACAAATATTTTTAACTCTCAGGTCTTAACTGGTCCTAACCGATTGACCGTCATAGGTCTTTTTATACGTAAATATATAGCCATTGCCCATTCTGATACTTGGGATTGTTTTGAGATGAAGCAAAGATTTTTAACAGACTCTTATGTTGGGCTGGGGAATATTGTTAGTAGAGTATTTTATCCCAGTGGTACCTACCCGGCCGAACTCTGAAAGAAGATTTCTACCACCAGTACAACTTTTCACATGATTTAATAATTTTGACATATTTCGTGGTTTCAGAATAAAAATCACAATGAAAAGGATATTTCGACCCAATGGCACAGGTCGTGGTCACTACGTGACCACGACTTGTACCAATGTATCGAAATATCGACAGTTAAAATCGTCCTATTGATCTTTCAACTACGTATTAATGAAACTTTATATTTTTTATTAAAAAAAGGAGTTTTTAAAATCACCACAAGATAACCCGTGCGAAGTAAGAACAGGTTTCTGTACAACATCGCACCAGAATCTCGCGAAAATCAAGGAATTCTAAGGTATATGTAAAAAAAATCGTAATTCACGCGGGCAGAGCCGCGGGCAACAGCTAGTTAATAAATAAAACTTGATATCTACCATAAATAACATATTTAATTTATTTTAGTAGCCTAGCCCTACAATACCCGCACTAAACAAACTTACTATTCAAAAATCGCCGTACCCAGTCTGGCCGCCCCCGGATGGGTTTTGTTTATCTAGTGCTTTAAACACACATTTAAATCCTTCTCTGAAGCATCCTCGGGAGAATTACGAGCATACATACAGTCTACAATACGTAATCGCAAAGCGACGAACGCGTCAAGCAAACTAGATTATTGATTGAAACTTTTCCTATATAAAAGACCTCGTATGTACAAGTCCCTATGTACAAGTACGGGTAATTTATTTACAGGGTCTTGTGGAATTTAACCGCAATTTAAGAAACGTAAGTGGAAATAGTTTTGAATGGACTTACCGGGATTGTGCTCTCATTGCAATGGTTATCAAATTCCTAGGAAATTTTATCTTTCACTGAAATCTTAATATATATAAATCTCGTGTCACAATGTTTGTCCTCAATGGACTCCTAAACCACTTAACCGATTATAATAAAATTCGCACACCATGTGCAGTTCGATCCAACTTGAGAGATAGGATAGTTTAAATCTCAATTTATCTATTTTTTATTACCCCTAAGGGCAAAACAACGTTTGTCAGGTCAGCTAGTATAATTATAATAAAACTAGCTAGCTCGTCCTTGATCCACACAGATAAACCCATTTTAATAAGCCTGCCTTATCCCTTATCTACATTGCAAAGATATCGTTTGTGTAAAATTACAGCCTTCTAAGTCCAAAGCAATGGATAAATTAATGAGTTTTCTCTTTATTCATTTATATAAACTTTTATCACACACCTACATTTCAAAGTAAGTATTTCCATCACATGTAATTTATAAACTATATATTTCTGCTGCATTACTAAGTTCCATTTAAAACTAAGGATAAAAACATGTAAGTATCACAAGGTCGGTATTATCTTGGGGACTAAATAAGTTTTGTTTGTGAATTTTTCCCGGTAAACTGGAGTACTTGTTTGCACAGAAATCGGAGTTGTTTATTTAAGGAGTGGCTTACCAAAGCAATTAGTTCCTCGTATTGTGTTCTTCCAAGTATATCATTCCACTTGGCCTTTAGAATGGATTTTGTTCGCAAATCTTCAATTAATGAGTTGATCATCACGTCATACACGATGTTTTTGATTAGTTAGTTTTCATAATAAGACATCGCCGTTACGTCAACGATTTCTATTGGATTTGTCATACGTAGATACGTAGCTACTTGAGGTTCAAAAGTTGATTAGAATGTGCAAAGAAGATCCCTTGCATGCATGTATTAAATAAAATATTATGAACCTAATAGTCTTTGACTTAAGGTGAATTTGCTAACATATTTATGATACTTGCTCGCCGCTTAGCCTTTAAGCACTTTATGCACTTTGACCTCGACCTATGCTCATAATAATTTTATAGAATGTATAAAATGAAAAGCCTATCACTCACTTATTATGATCGCATGCATGACATCATACCGGCTGTTCATAGAAGATTTGCTGATAGGCAATCGACAATCGTTCCGGGTACATTAGATAGATATAGATATATATAACTGTTTATTGTACACCACAGAAAATAAAAATAAAAAGTAAAATAGTCAAACTACAACAAATAAACTAAAAATGGGATGTACATACTCGTATAGGAATACAATTTGGCGGCCTAATCGCTACATAGCGATTTAGTGGAGATGTCACAACGTTAGCTACTTACTGGACTGAGTGTTTATGTGTATATCTATTTACTTTTGTCAAAGTATATTTATAGACATGATGGAAATGATATTTCCTCATCAGTTCCGTTTTTTATTTATATCGTCGTTGTCTATTTTTTTGACATTACAAAACAAAGTGCTTGCATTAAAGTTAGTATCATAAAACGGGTTTTACTCGAACTACTGAGAACTATTTAGATGTATCTAAAGTATCAAACCGAAGCATGTTGGCAGCGTACCTTAGGGATCTCAATAAGTGGGTTTGGGAATTTTTCCGGTAAACTCGACTACCTGTTTGTACGGAAAACCGAGTAGTATCCTTAGGGAGGAGATAACTGAGACAATTAGCTTTGCATATAACTACTTCATTTTTACAATTTTAAATCTAATTTTGACCATATTTTTGCATACATTTGGGTCATCTTATCTTGTATTGTTACTCATTAAATACCTAGTTTATAATTTATATGACCAGTATTTTTGATCTTGCTTAGATTTCTGACCAACACTCTGAGTCAAAAACTTGCTCTTCAGAGATGGATGGAGCTGAATTGTGATCTAAATATTTTGAACCTTTATATATTTTCACATTTAGAAAATCGCACAGATATTATTTAAGTGCTAGGATACTAGATATTTATATTCTTGACGCTATAATAAAACAGCGAAAAGCAGATATTGATTCACGTCGGTGTAGATATTCGAACCGCAATATCTTCGAAACAGTTGGCCTCATTTCTGCTTCCTTTGCAACGTATAGCTACGTGCGAAGAAACTATCACTCATTGAACGTGCCAACGTTTTTAGGGTAACAAAAGCGTTTTTATTCCCACTAGAGTGGGACATTCGATTACACCCTTCAGCGTTTCTAATTTCCTGGTCTTCGGGTGTGCTTAACGCAATTTCCGTAGAGCACCTGAGGATGTGAACCGCTCTGAAACCATTATCGGCACTTCGAACACCGAGGCACATAACACTATTAAAATTGACTCAGCATTCGCTCTTATGGATAAATGAGGAAATTTTCTTATTAATTTTATATAATAATACTAGCTGATGCCCGCGACTTCGTCCACGTGGGATAAAAACTATTCTATCTTTTAAGTTGGACCAAATGACAGATATTCACGAAGTTTGAACTAAATCGGTTCAGTAGTTTAGGAGTCCATTGAGGACAAACATTGTGACACGAGATTTATATATATTAGATTTTTCTCTTCATCATTCTTATACTTGAAACTTGAACAGATCCACAATCAAAGTTCCACAATCTGTGAAATATTGAGTGCTTGGTTTTTTATAATGGAAGTAAAAACAGCTTGTTCTGTGTCTTCGATTGCGAACTATTAAATATGATAACGATTTAAATCTTTGATGATAACAATATTTCTTTGACATAGCACAAGGCCAACCAAATAATTTTCGATTAAAAAATATCAAAAAATTTATTGGAATTCAACATTTTTCCCCTGTTTTCAATACAGCTTTGAATATGGTTATTTAAAGTACTTTTATTTATTTATTTAGTTTCCCAAAGTGGATTCACAAAATAACTCGCAAAGGAAAAAGTCTCAATACCTACATTCCAACATTCCGCAGACTCAGATATTGACATTGCCAGGGTAAAAGAAATATAAATAAATATTTGACAGTTCGCAGGGATGTTTTCCCTTACTGAATGATTGACAATAACCGGCGAGCTTTTCGCCGATTTGCGGCTGTAAATCTTTACTGTCATATTAAAGGAATTGATCGTGCTAGTGTTTGGTACCACCGAAGAGTTAGGTTTATATTTCAGGATAAGTTATAGCATTCCTTGTTTATTATTTATTTAGCAGGCCCAATTGCAGATATATTTCAAAGTGTTTCAAGATCAGTGTCGGGCCGTCATATTTTGATTTAGGTAGTATAAGGAAGTGGGTATTTCTATTACAATGCCGAAATATTTAGTACGTATAGTATTAAGTAGTACAAATTCAGTTTTATTTCAATATTTTTAAATCTGAATACATATAGTATACTAGATCTTATTTTGTCAAACTTATTTATGATGGCATTTGTAATAAAAAAAAACATGATTTTTTTAACTGTTACTAATTATAATAATTAGTAAACTATAATCAGCAAGATTAATCCAAGATTAAGTTTTTAAGCATCCAAGATTTAAAAGTATGAATTATTACGCCTGTCCGCGGATACAGTTACGTATCTTAGAAGGGTTTAATTTTGAAACTCGCCAGACTCAATCGACGCTGCGCGAATCGTCGCCATTTATCATTAGACTCATTTATTTTTGCGCCTCGGAGATATGATTTATCACACCAAGACTACGAGCGTAGGTTTGTTTTTGCTCTAAAGATATTAATCGTTATCGTACGCGCGCCACCCGTCGTTTGTTTTCGTTATACTGGCACCGCCCATTAATTATCAATGAACGTCCGGCCACGTTATGATGAAGGTAGCGTTATGTCCCGAGCCTTCCGAGGTGACAAGGCTATTGCCATCAACCCTTTTTAAGCCGCCGCATTTAACGCGGAGTGTCCGATGTCATAAAAGTGTCCGATCTGAATATCTACGTGCGCGGACGCTAACGCTCGCGATTAACTTGTTCCTCTGGCTGGTATTAAAAATAAATAAAGGCCTTTTATCCAATTTACACGTAAATTTTTAAAATTCTAAACGCAAAGCTCTGTTCAATTTTGTTCGGCGCCGAATTTTTTTTTTCAATAGATAAGCGCTCTTGAACGCTCCCGTCTATCTATGGAATCGTTTTCAATTGTTTTAAAAACTGCAGAAGGAAATATGATCGCTACAAATATTGCGTGACACATTTCGCTGCACTAAGCTTTTAAATCGATTGCGGTTCATTTTGTTGAAGCAACAAAAATAATGCTGTAATATATTTCTTTTACCTCACTAGATTGGTATTTCTCTATTTCTGTAATAAATTAGTGTCAGCATCACATCGTACGACAAAAAGACTACAATTTTAAAAAGCTTTACTTCATTCAGTATGTTTTAAAGGTATTTAGCGTAACCATCTTAGAGTTCAACTCCTTTTAGAGTAAGAACAATTAAATGCTTTATTTTTATTTGTTGGTAAGAACAGTTTGGCCATAACCTACCGCCCTATTATTTTAGTTCGGCTAAGTAGGCTTCTCTTTGATAACGTCATGGATTCTAAAGTATGCAAAACTTTACGTGTATCAATTTGTATTATTTTCAGAGCTCCAAAGCATATAGCACCGAGTACGATGAGTACCAAGAGTACGATGTTGCAAATACGATAAGCAAAGGTTACGTAAAGTAAAAATTCGGTATTTTTAACAAAATTAATCCAGTTTGAAGAAATTTAAAAAAATATATTTTAATGAAAATTGACATTCCCTCGCGCCGGTGCTGCCATCTGGCACGGCGCGTCGGCTGCGACGTATTGATAGATGGTATTAGTCAGCGTTGATTGATCGCTGACGGCTCCGCAACTCCGTCCATCTCTCATCGAACCATCCAAATATTGGACGAGGCTTAAACACTAACAAATTGCTATTTTGTATTCAGTATAAGTGCGTAGAACACTTCCTGGGGGCACAGATCACTGACGTACGTTGCACGTTTTTAAAATCTGAAACTGTTCGTTTTTACACAGAAACAGATTGGTAGATTTAGATGAAATATCTTTTTCTTATTCGTATTTAAGCGAGCTTAGATGATTTAGCTTTTTATTTGAACCCTGCAGGCGACCAGAAATTAATAAAACAACGTCTATTGATAATTATTTCACGTAAATAAAAATGAATTTGTTATTTATTGGAACCAGAAATCAAGTTATTAAGTATTTTCGTAATTACTACAAACAGGGGGGCACCCCTTGTAGGTGATAGAGAAATATTTTCAGTTTTGTTAAAAAGACGTTTTTATTTTTTACAAAATAAATTATATTAAAATTGATATCGAAAACCTGTCTCGCTCGTACTACCATCTGCCGTGATGTTTTGATAGATGACATAAGTCACATTTGATTGATCACTGACGTCTGACAGCTCCGTTCGCTAACGAGTCATCGGCATACATGGACAGTTTTATAAACTACGTTCATTTAATTTCATTAAACAAAGTATAAAAATACAATGGAGTATTGTAAGTCGCGTAAAGCCACCTAACCGCATTCAGCCAGCATGATAGAGCTATGGATAAACCCCTTTCATTCTGAAAAAAAATCTTTGCCTCGAAGTCGTTAAAAGCTGTTTAGACAGTAGTAAATTCTCAAAAATATCAAAAAATATATATTATTATCGCGTGTAAAGCCTGCCAATCTCCGACTTGGATTTGTGGTGGTTTATTAACATTTTTAGGTTTAATTAATCATTACATTTTAATAGGTACTACAGTCAAGTGTTAACCCATTCTCTTAATTAGCTTCTTTAATAACATTATTTTATAATTATAATTAAAAACTTATTCTAATACTATACCTATATAAAACTGTGTTTTTTAATTAGGTATTATACAGTTCACTGATTTAAGTAATATAAAACTATACTTAAAAACATAAAAATCTATCTCCCGCAACCAAGCCAAGCGCATATTATGCATATCAAGGCTATAAGGTCGAATTGTGCGGAAGTTATTTGTATTATAATCTATTTCACTAGATAAGACACTCTAACCCCTGTACTAGTAAAAACTGTACCACAGTGGGTTAGCATTCCTCAATTCTAGATCACGATCATTCATTACACTTTGAAACATAATAATATTTATCGTTAACGTATGATAATTTCATACAATGTGGGTAGTAAGTACAATATAAAACTGACTCCGGAATGGGCAGTATAGGCAGAAATCCAAGATGCAAATGACATCTTGATTCTTGTACTAAGTCCTAATAATAACATATCAATACAGTGGTATTATAGTAAGTAAGTATACGTGGTACGTATATACTATATTATGCATACAAAATATATCTCTAAACTTATTGATAATATAAGACATGTGATTGATCATACTAACTGTAAACTATATAAACATTAATGGACATCGCGTGTGAATGGCTATGTGAGTATGTGTATCTGTGTATGTGTATGTGTGTGTGTGTATGTGTGTGTGTGTGTGTGTGTGTGTGTGTGTGCATGTGTGTTCAAATTATTTTATAATCCTCAGAAGATCTTCTACATCATTATAATTTACTGTATTAAGATACTTAATCATCTGATGCTTCAACTTCCTCACGGTTAGGTCTTTTAAAGCAATATTTTTACTTAGTGCATTATACAGCTTAGGACCAAGAAAATGTATAAATTTCTGCGCAAAAACTGTTTTAAGTTTAGGAATAATATAGACACGATCCAGCCTACGCTTCGTGGTGCCGCCATCGGGTTGTTTTTTATGTTGGTATATAATTGCCTGTAGTAAAAATAGTTTACGTATGGATAGAACCTCCAATTCAGAATAAAGTAGTTGAGTCGGATAAGTATATTTTTTGTGCGTCATTACTTTGAGTATAGTGCATTTACATTTGCTTACTCTCAATGTATTTAATATTCATTTTCCAGGGAATCATTTATAAAAAAAAAAAAAACATAAAAAAGGAAATAACTAAGTAATAATGAAATAATGCTCTAAAATAATATTGTGAAATCTTTTAAAAATCTTACCGTGGATCCAATAATGGCTACAGACGTCCAAGTATTATATTACTAACACAGCCGCCATTATTGGAGGCGGTGGTATTGATTCCTTTTCCTCACAGCTATTTAAATAAAATCATAATTGATTAAACATTATTCGGTCGTTAAAATTTAAATTGGAAAGACGCGTCTAATTGAAGATTGTCGGCACTCGGCAGGTCGGGATCGGGATGGGGAGGTAGACCACGGGAACGCAATTTCAGCGATTAATGGTGCGCGAATAATCCACCTAAGCAAGGCGTCGGAAGACATCGTGGGTCTCATCTGCAAACATATATCTAACCAACTATTCTCGAAATTTCGTCCTCAACTTACATGACTTCATCCTAATTTGGTAATAGTGAAATTAACTTCGGTGATGCGGTCACAAGAGTAATGCTTGATTTTATGCTCTTGGACATATCTTATCTCCCTACTCTTGTACTTCAAGTTTCAACATTTTTATTAGAAAAAGTTCAATTTTTAATTATTTCTAAACAGTACAAGGTGATACAGTGGAACACTAGTATTTAAATAACACTATATTTAAGTAACATAACAGTAAAGTAACATAACAGTATAAGGAATATAAAAATAAACATTTTATGTTATACAATGGCAGTTGATTTTTAATGCATAAAGAACAAAAGCCGTTGATTAAGAGTTTAACTATATTTTTTTGTGAATGTATAATACTTGAGATTCTTCTTTACTAGTTTTAGTCTAGAAATTATTGAAAAACATAAAGAATGTTAAAATATTAATTACTTGCATATTACTGTAGATAGCACAGCTTAAATTAGTTAAACAATTAAATTTAGGCATTAATTACAGAAACTGACAGAACTCAATTACACGGCGGAAAGCAGATCGAGTTATCTTAGTAGAGCCGTAGGACACGCCGGTTCATTAGCTCCAGCATATTATCGTGCCTTAATGATTTCACGCTCGCTCAACATCGCTCATTTCGACACATTTCGCACACTCCAGACATTTCGTCTTCAATCGAGAGCGATAGGAATCATGGTGACACAATATTTCTTATACCGTTCTAGATTGGCCCGCTTCGATTTCGGTTTTTTGCAAATGCAATAAACGTGGACTTTTTCGGTATTCGTGTGTAAATTTATTTATTTGCCAAAACGTTAATAGAAAGAAATATCCACACTGATCATTCTCATAATAAATAAATATGAATATGAGTCTGTTGGTTTGCTTGTCCTACAATCACCCCGCAACTAAATAGATCACCAGACTCTTGAACAGTTTTTACTTCACAGAATTACTTGTATTTTTAATTCAACATACCAATATCATTATCAAGTAATGCATAATGTAAATATAAAGCTTTCTATCAAAAGTTAACACCACTTGAAATAAGAGTCTTCAAAATATTATAAAAAAGTATCATGTAACTGGCTCCCTCGCTCAGTATTATAAAGTTAGTCATTAACTGTAAAAAGGGTTCCCGATGGCAGTGGAGGGTGTTCCGTAATCATATCGTGAGTTACGATGTAAACTTTCGGTTTTATCTTGCGTGGTGATTACTCGACTAGAAGTTTCATTCGGGTGTTGTGTTTAATCAATACGTGGAATCTAATCTTTGGAAATTAGTCCAACTTTAATTACACACCGCAAGTCTGTGTTTGATTACGTGCCGTAATTAGTAATACCTAATGGCTTTGTAAATTTACGACTGGGTTTGTAAGTTTCAATATGGAGTTTCGTGATAAGGCACAAAACTTGATAAATGTTTATTTTCAAGTTCTTTAATAGTACTCAAACGTTATTAATATAATTATATACTCATATAATTTTCAATATTAATGATAAACTTTCCCGCAATTTTCAAGAAATTGATAAACAGTAAAGAATAAAATTAAATATTGAATAGTGATACAAAACAATTTTTTTTCTTGTCCGAAGGACCTGCACTGAAGATGTAGTCAAAGATGTTATCATACTAGAGATACATAATCTCTTACTGTTTCTAAACAGGATCCCATCGAAATTCTAAATCCTCCCACAAGACTAGACCAGGAATTGAATAATATTCTACGTTTACTTACTCTTCTAACTTAAATTGGACTTCGTAAAAAAATATTATTTATATACGGCGTTATTTGAAGAGATGCAAATTTTTCCTATCAAATCCCGGAAACATTTCCGTACATATTGTATATTGTCCGTATTATATACTCTGAAGTCTGATTTTCGAATCAAAAGCATCCGCGTTCTTAGCTAATATCTCATTGTTCATACACGGCACTTCGTGAAGATTACATCCAAAGTAGACTTAGCAACCGAAGTAGCTTTTACTTGAACAAAAGCAAATTAGCGCATTATACAACAGCAAAGCTAAAGCGCGTGGGAATTATTCAGGTGATACAGTATTAATTTACACACTCACTCCAAATATACAATCCCCATACGAAGCAATGTGCCGTGTACCGTTTATGTCGAATAAGCTTTTATTTTATCCTTACAACACGAGCCCGTAAAGAGTCCTTGAGGCAAATAGATTTTGATAATGCGTCGTTTACGACATTTTGCGTGTTGTGAGTTTGAAAATTGGACTATGATTTTTCATCGCCCTGTTAGTGTTTACCTATATTTATAGATATAGTATTTATTTCAAATAAAGTATTTATTTTACGACCAGACGATCTTTATGTCTATCGTGTGTGTGTGTGTGTATGTGTGAGTGTGTGTGTGAATGAGTGTGTGTGTGCAGACAGCCGACAGAAAAGACCCCGAAAATTACCTACATTTTGTACCTACCACAATTATTTAGAAGAGTTCATTATTTCCCTAATAAATGTGTTTTTGACACGACTTTTTTCAGCGTCGTGTGATAAACGTACCTATCCTAAGCAAGATCGACCAAGCAAGAGCAGAATTTCTTAAATGAAAACCTTCAAGGCGCCTTTACATTCTAATTTACATGTCACATACGTCTTATTATTTCATTCTTTTTGCTTACCACTTAAAAAAAAATACACTGATGAAAAAACCGTGCTCCCTGAAATGGCGCCTGCCGCCATGTTTATTTTTCTATTCTAGCTCTTGAATTTAGAACTACGAAATGGAGCGTACTAAGTTGTATTCTCCGAGGATACACGTTGAATTACTGAAATTTTATTTGAAAGAGTGGATTATTTTTGGGTAAATTAGATAGTTGGGCGAACGACACGTTTTTGGGTTTGAATGTAAAATTATCTTTATGAAACAGAGGTAGCATTGACCTACGTGTACTCTTTTACGGTCTTACTATAAACAGGTTTAATTTTTTTTTTCACGGCAACTTACTAAGTTTATAAGTTTTCAGTGTCTCGATACGACGACAGGTAGAATTTCCTAAGAAATATGACTGTTTAATAAACACTCACAATACATCTATGCTACCACTAGATAACTGCGATCAGGAGTCAGACTGCGTTAGAAAAACATATTTATCGTTATCATAATCGTTGGCAAATTCTGCCCCCCCGATTGGCTGTAAATCAGAAAACCAATCAGCGGTAAACCATTACGATAACGATGAATACGTTTATCTTACACAATCTAGGGCCAGACAACGTAAATATTTAATTTGTTTTAAAACATGCACTTTTAACTTGCTACACAATTCGCTACGGCGGCGCCGGCGCGGCGTAGCATGAAGCTACAAACTATACCGTAGCAACGTAGCAAGCAGTCTGTGGAGTTAGTACAAATTGTTGAATTCTCGATTCATTTTCGCTATTCCATATCGGAGAGTAACGAAAAAAGAATAACGATATCGAATTCTTAGCTTTGTTTTTCTTATACTAGCTCTGTTGTATCCAACATGGTAAGAAAAATGATTTAATCTTTTAAAAATGTGTATCCCCTATTATCTTTAGAATACTATAGAGTCACACACCTGGGCACGGGGTTGTTTTACATAAAATACCTAAAATGATATGTATATAGCTCAAGGATATACACTCAATTGTTTAAAAGGTACTTACAATTTTGAAATAAACAATTAATTAATACAATAAAGATATCAAAATGTCATACCACCATACATTTTAACACAGGTACATACAGTGTTTCCGTATGATAAAATAAAATAATCAAGTAAAACAATGATTTAATAAAAGAAAACTCATTTCCAGTTTATTCACCACTTGAGCCAGCGAAGTACGTACGATGTCTCGAACCGTTGTTATTATTTACACAGTGGTTTCCTTTTACTTTAATGGAGTCGTCTGCTGTCAGAAATATCAGTAACTGCTCCCAACAGGTAATGAGTGTCCACGCCGCAAAGAAAGTAAATATTTTACATTTCCCCCGAAGAAAGTAAGTCAGCCACTTAAGAGTGTAAGAGAAAATATCATTTTTACAAGCTATTATTTACCTCTCAACGGTTTGTCTCCCTCTTATTTCTTATGAACGAAATTATGCAAATTGTTTTTTTTTAAATTACCCTCTGTTATCCGACTAAGTGGAATTTTTCACACGTCTTTAAAATCTTACTTATTGTATTTGTTCGAGTTAATTACTTTTTTCTCCAAATCTTATTGAAAATTTTCTCCTCAAACTTACGTGCAGAAATAACTTGAGTAATACTGTATGGTGTCACGTAAATTCATTCGAAGTTGAAGAAACAGCATAATAATTTAGAGGTTCATTAATTCATATTAACTCAAATATATATTTTGAGGTATTACGTCACGGATATAATTGATTATTTACACGGGAAAAGTTTCTTATAATAATATAATTCCAGAAAAACTGTCGCTTACAAGTATTGAGTGACGTATTAAAGATTACGTGAAAAAACGTTATTGCAACATTTTTGAAGATATTACATTTTAAGTTGGACCCAAGTTGTACTTCAATTAACAATATAAAGCTCAATTTTTTATGGTGATAAAGCATAAATTTCATGTGTATCGAATAATTTTGTTGACGCTTAATATACTTAATACTAAGCGGCAACAAAATTATTCGGTACACAAAATGAATCAATTTTCTTAAATGAAATCAAATATTAAGGTGCCAAGAATACTGGCTACATTTCCGCGTTGAACAGCTAGGCTGATACGTTGCGCAAAAAATGAGCCAGCCCTTCTGTCACCAGTTGAGGCTATTAACCGCGGGGAAAGCTCTCGAAGGAATTTTTTGGCACTATGACTCCATGGCCCCAGGGTTTCCACGGCAAACGGGACGAATATGTAACTCTCTAAAAGAGAAGCATATTTGCGACGCTTACCGGATTCTGCAGTTTCAGCTGCGGCTCCCGTCTTTGATTCTGAATATTAAGTTATGCATCCCGGCACCTAAGGTACTTTAGGATTACAGTTTTGTTGGAAAATGGAGTCCCCAATAGTAATTACCTGAATTAGGGCCCTTATTTTTTTTCCGGAGTCAGTTTAGTCTATTTAATAAATATTATATTATTGCCTATTGTTTTTAATAATATTTCAAAATTTCGGCAATCTTATAATGTAAGTCTTGTAATGTAGATGACATCTAGTCATTTGCTAAAATACGTGCTGTATTATGTTTCTTAATGTTTTATATGTATGTGTATGTAAATAAAATATTTTTCATTACTAATGCCACCACTAATATAGTCAGGAGATAATGTACAAAAAGAAATTACGCAGTAAAGTGTAATTAAAGTGTTGTAACACAAGGAATCGAAGTGGATCTGCTCGAATTAGAAAATCCACTTACAATTGCACATAAATAAAAGCGGGATTCGTCGGGATTACACCGTTATTTAGCGGAAAGGTCCCGAAGTTCTCGATGTATCTCCGATCAAATGTAATAGTTCCTGTTCAATTACTGATAAAGCTCTCCAGGATAGGAACTAAAGGAGCATACGAAATGTTGTTATTGCCATTAATTAGGCAATCAAGTTGTTAACTTTGTTAATTTAGAGTAATAACTGAATCAACCCGTCCCGCAAATTGTGTTCCGTAGTCGTGTTTCAATTAAGGTTTCATTTTTTTATAGGATCGTAAATGTATTTCAAGTGAGGTTGGGATTTGCGATGTTTTACTATTTTAATTAATAAGCTTATACCTCGTGACGCTTGCCACTTAGTAATTAATTAACTTTGTTTGTAAAAAGCTTTTGAAATTTCTGGTAATGGAGCATTGCTTACCTACTCACCAACATATATTTTTATCAAATCTATATTAGAGATTTGGTAAAATGCATCCACACTTTTACGAAACAGCTTTTTTACAGGTATTACGTACTAAAGTTTCATTTCAAAGCCCGTAAATAAAAAATCTGCTCATACCTTATTTGACAAGTTTTCGGCCTCGTTTTTTGGAGAGGCAAGTTTGTTAATGGAAACTAGCATGTCTGAGAGTTTTATATAATATCCAAGGTGTATGAAGCCTACTGACAGGGGCATATTACACCACTTTTATTCTGAGAGAAGTTTGATACTAAGTAGTGGACCGTAAATTTAGTTGAGCCTTCGAGTATAACAAAATTTTACTTATACAATTTCTTAGGATACACCTATATGTCCAATGCAGTAGCGCATCCAGTTATAAAAGTGTTTTTTGGTACAATAATTACGAGCTTTAATATGATTCCAGTTAAGAGACTAACCGCAGTATTATAGCAAATATCGTTAGAGAGGGCAATGCGGTACGCCACTGAACACAATCTCGAGTAGCCCGGCTCAGAAGATAAGAACCATTTGTACAACAATACGCACAACTTTGTTTAGAGAGATCCCCAAACTATGTAGCATTGTCTTAATTTTACATTCTCTCTCTTATTTACAACTTATCTCGGAGTAGGTTCTAACTGCAACATTATTTATTCCCATGATTTTCTAAAGTTTGTGTTTCACGGACTTACTTAAAAACTTTACAAGGCGAAACATTATGGTATTTCAGTTTTTGACAAAAACTTACAATTTTTTTTTATTATTTCTCATGTTTTGTTGACCATTAACGTGATTTTTTTAAAACAAATTTATAGAGGCGCGATATATTCCTAATGTTTTAATATAATTGTAATACAATTTCGTCAAATCAAACAGAATCTGGCGGATTATTACTGTTAGGGATAGCTTGCCTAGGGTTATCGATCTCACCCTAACAATGAGATTAAATAATGTCCAATCAATAAAAACCACTGATGTACACTTTTCCACTATTTATTGTCCTTATTTACAACTGTACTTACGAATAATTCACGGGACTTTACACGTAACTTTTACCGAATTACTACGTATCACTTTTCACTATATTTTCACTGATTTCACTGCACTCTCACTTTTCGCACTACACACTTATTTTCCGCATTGAACTTGCTTGAACTAAAGTCAACTGAAATGAACTGACTGCGCTAGCCAATCAGCTGCTTTTATACTAAATTTTTACGCCATTAGAGTTTTCTAGAAAGTACACGATTGGTGCATTTGGGTAACGCAAAAACATAAAACTTTCTAGTGCAATAAAAAAAGGGTCAGGATATTTTGAGACAATGGAACTCCATTAAAAATATGCTCCACCCAAATGGTCATCCTGTTCTTTCCATATTTTTTGTTAGCAAAAAAGGGGCGTGATTCTAGAATATTCCTATTTATGAGCTCGCTGATTGGTTAGCTATTATTTGAAGTGCACGTGTAGCGGACCCGCGCACTTAAGGCGAATATCTTCGTAATTTCCTTAAGGGGAATATCGTCGTGCACATTTCTCCCCGCCAGTTGCAGAGTGCAACTAATCTACCGGTAACACGACGATCTTCTTGCTCGGTCTCTTCAACACATGTCCATTGCTTGTCGTTACATCCACGACGCGTACTTCGTTGTCCGGCCCTGGATACACGCGGGATACTCGTCCTCTTGGCCATACGTTTCTGGGCAAATTCGGGTCGCAGATGATGACCAAGTCACCGACTTTGGGCTGAGAGCCGGTATGATGGGGCTTCCGCCGGTGTTGAAGCTGGGGAAGATATTCTTTTACCCAACGTCTCCAAAATTCATCTGCTAGGCGTTGTGAGCGCCTCCATAGTTTTCTTGCGCTTTCATCCTTTTCCGTGAAATGACCTGGTGCTGGCACATGACTATTCGGCCCCAACAGTATGTGATTTGGGGTTAGCGCCTCGGGCTCGTCCGCTGACACAGATACATGTGTGAGTGGGCGCGAATTCACAATATTTTCTGCCTCGGCTAGTAGTGTAGCCAAGGTCTCGTCGCTCGGATGCTTCTCATGCAGTGTGACGCGTAGGGTTTCCTTGACCGACCGTACCAATCTTTCCCAGGCACCACCCATAAACGGCGCCGCGCTTGGAATGTTACACCAACGAATACAGCGTGCGCTGGCTTCCTCTTTCATCGCGTCGACGATCACGTGTAGCTGCCTCTCGACGACTGGCGATCCAACATTGTAACACCGCGGGATGTGTAGACTCTCTATTGCTCGTAGATCGTTCAGCCATGACGACCATCGCGGTTGCAGTTCTTCGGGGATCGGTTCATCCCACCCGGTTCCATATCTCCATGTTTCTTGCATAAGCCTCTTTGCCGGAGTGGTGAGCGGCGAAACCAAACCTAACGGGTCGAAGAGTGACATAATAACACTTAAAGCTTCTCGTTTCGTTGGCGGTCGCACCTGTTCGAGAACTTCGCGTGGTGTTTTCTGTATATTCAGCCGGAAGCCGATGCAATCCTTTTCCACCTCCCATAGCAGGCCGAGAGTCTTCTCTGTGTTGACACCTCCTATAGGTACGGTTTCGGCCCCGGTGTCTGTGTTAAAGTGACGCAACACAGACGGCTCGTTTGACACCCATCCTCGTAGCACGAACCCAGCTTGTCGATGTACAAAGTCGACGTCTGTTGATACTTGTATTGCTTCTTCTTTACTCGGGAAGCTTGATATGAAGTCATCCATGTAATGATTCTTCTTTATTTCCTTGGCGGCTCTGGGGTAGGTCGCTTCAAAGTCTTCTGCATTTCTATTTTTTATGTACAGCGCTGTGCATGGTGATGATGTAGCTCCGAAGATTAACGATGTCATCTGGTACTCCTTAAGTCTCACGTCTCCTCTGCTATCTCCCCGCCATAGAAATCTCAGCGCGTCTCTGTCTTCTTCACGTATTTTAATCTGCATAAACATTTCCTTTATATCGGCTGAGATCGCGTAAGCGTGCTGTCGGAACCGCATGATGACTCCCGGCAGCGATTGCAGCAGGTCAGGTCCTGAGAGCAGCATATCATTCAGACTCCATCCGTGTGACCTTGCAGCTGCATCGTGTACTAATCGTATCTTCGGTTTCGATGGGTTACACACAGCAAAGTGCGGTAAGTACCACGTTTTTCCCGGTTTCGCAGGCGCTGGTGCCTCGACGGCGTATCCTGATGTAAGTAGATTTTTCACTCTTTCTTCGTATTTTTCCTTGAGACCCGGATCGCGGTCTAATTTATTTTCTAGAGATTTCAATCGCTTGAAGGCGTCATCGTAGTTGTTGGGTATAACAAAGTCATCCTGTTTCCATAATAACGAAGTCTCGAAGCGGCCATCGAGTAATCTTTTACTATTTTCATTTAGAATTTTCATAGCGCGTTCTTCAGGGTCATTTTTCCGCTTTTTAGGTTCGACACCGAGAGCTTCCAAGTCAAAAAACTCTTTCATCATATTTTCCATATTGCTATCTCGCTCCTTAAGTATAGTGTGACCACAAAATGCGACATTGTCGTGATATGACGTGCGACATCCGTGAAGCACCCATCCCAATCGCGTATTCGACGCTACCGGTTGGTCTCGACGACCGGTAAGAATCTCGAATGCCACTAATAGCTCCCAGTTGTCTTGACCGATGAGTATCTTGGGATTCGCATTCTTGTATATCAGTTTATCCTCGATTTCGCGTAGGTGGACACAATCCCGTAGATCTCTTCGTTCGATATTTTGTTTCGTAAACATAAGGCGTTGTACTGTGCGGGCGTTTCGTAAAGTGAATTCTTTCTCACTGAATCTTCCGCGTATCCTGACGTCTACACGCCGGCTTTTCTCGTACCTCGCTGTTTCATTAATTCCCTGCACCCACATAGGGTCTTGTGGCCCGTCGAGGTCCAATATTTCTGCTAAGTTTTCGTCGATCAGTGTTACAGTGCTCCCGTCGTCCAAAAGAGCATAAGTATCGATGCGCGCTCCGTTCGGTCCCGTCAATGTGACAGGTGCGATTTTCAAGTAAGCTTGTCGACTTCTGTTCTCGACGTTTTTCACGATTTCCACTGATGACGTGACTTCGGCGACGACCGGTGGTGAAGGTGGTGGTGACGGTGGCGATGACGTCTCTTTTCTTTTATGATGTAAAAGTCGGTGATGTGCCATATAGCAGCCGTCTTGACCGCACTTCTTGGCTCTACACGTAGACCGTCGATGTGTACTTCTGAGGCACTGGAAACACACACGATGTTTTTTCACAATTTCCCAGCGTTCGTTCGTGTCGACGTCACGGAAGCGTTTACACTCGGGTAACCGATGATCAAGTTTACAGACAGGACATTGTTCTTTACCCGTATTATTATTATTTTTCGTAGAGTAAGTATATTCGATTTTCTTTTTCACATTTCTCTCCTTGTACTCTGAGAAGTCTTCGGGTTGTGCGTACGCCCCACACTTATCCGCTTCTTCATTTAAAAATTTTGCAAGGCGCTTCAAATCCGGAATGTCCTCCTTTTCTCTTGCTGAATAGTCATACCACGCTTTTCTCAAAATAGGTGTCAATTTTTCTATTGTGGCTTTCACTAACTCTGGATTATACAGGTATTGAATTTTCTTCAAAGCTTCCAGTGTAGCTACAATATTCGATACTTTGTTCGCAAATATACACAAGTCACGAGGATTATCACTTAATTTTCCGAGCGATTTCATTTTCTGTATTTCATTTATCGCCAGTGCATCAGGTCTTCCAAATCTTCTTTCCAGAGCTTCCATGATAGTTTTCGGATCTGGAGAACTGATGAGTAAGCTACTGATAGCCTCGTGCGCTGCGCCTTTGACACTACGACGCAATCTTGACACATTTTCCGTTTTAGAGAAAAGCCCTTCGGTTTCTTCATATGCAGCGCGAAACGTTAGCCAGCTGCTGGGTTGCCCGTTGAATACCGGCAGCTCCTGGAGGTACTTGGGTGCGTCTCTCGCCGTCCGTACTGCCTGAGTGAGAGCCGCTGCCAGTGAGGTGACGTCCACGCTAGGTGGCTGACGCGCAGGCCGGGATTCCTCTTCCCGGTGCTCGCATTTCCCGCCGTCACAACTGCGAGCCCCGTCATCCTTTTCCTGGGGTTCACATTTCCCATTGTCACGACTACGAGCGCCCTGTCCTCGTCCTTCATTTTCCGCCCCACCTGGTTTTTCATTTTCTTTTTCCGGTTGTCCCTCCAGCCATTCATATACGTGGCTAGAACGTTCCTCTTCATATTCATTTTCATTTTCATTTTCCGACGCCGACGCTAAGGCCTCTTCGTCCGTAGCGGCAGCACGATGTTTTTCCAACTGTGCTCGAGTGAGAGCGATAGTTGCTCGGATCTCTTCTAACTTCAAGGCGGCCAATTTTTCCTTTAATTCAGCTTCTTTCAGTTTTCCCAATTTTCCTGACTCAGAGCGACGTGACTTCGCCGGCCTCGCCTGCCCGGAGTCTCCTGATGGCTTAGCCGTGACGTTAGAAGACGTCGTATTTTCCGTAATATTTTCCGCGGACGTAGTTGTCCCGCATGTCGTAGTACAGTCTGTACCCTCGGGAGTGGCCGCTATCGCGCCGCGGCTAGGTGCAGCAGTAGGTCTTGAGACGGAGTCCCTCACACCGCTGTCTTGATTAGCAGCTGGTCTTGAGGCGCTGGGCGCACCTCTCACGCCGCTGGTGGCAGTAGGTCTTGAAGTAGTACTTCTCACACCGCCAGAGTGGTGTTCAATGACCGGAACATCATTATCCACAAGGTCGGCTTGAGACCGTGTTATCGGCATTTTCCTGTTTCTCGATAACCCGCGCTTAGTTCTTCTTCACAGGACCATACAATATTAGTGACAGTCCTTGCAAATTTTCCTATATCCGGCTCGAAGGACCATAAAATGTTAGGGATAGCTTGCCTAGGGTTATCGATCTCACCCTAACAATGAGATTAAATAATGTCCAATCAATAAAAACCACTGATGTACACTTTTCCACTATTTATTGTCCTTATTTACAACTGTACTTACGAATAATTCACGGGACTTTACACGTAACTTTTACCGAATTACTACGTATCACTTTTCACTATATTTTCACTGATTTCACTGCACTCTCACTTTTCGCACTACACACTTATTTTCCGCATTGAACTTGCTTGAACTAAAGTCAACTGAAATGAACTGACTGCGCTAGCCAATCAGCTGCTTTTATACTAAATTTTTACGCCATTAGAGTTTTCTAGAAAGTACACGATTGGTGCATTTGGGTAACGCAAAAACATAAAACTTTCTAGTGCAATAAAAAAAGGGTCAGGATATTTTGAGACAATGGAACTCCATTAAAAATATGCTCCACCCAAATGGTCATCCTGTTCTTTCCATATTTTTTGTTAGCAAAAAAGGGGCGTGATTCTAGAATATTCCTATTTATGAGCTCGCTGATTGGTTAGCTATTATTTGAAGTGCACGTGTAGCGGACCCGCGCACTTAAGGCGAATATCTTCGTAATTTCCTTAAGGGGAATATCGTCGTGCACAATTACTATTTCATTGCAAACATATATTCAGCACGCGTAATATGTAAACTAAAACTGATTCTATATTTATTAGTAGTGTAAGCTAATTTTGCGCTTAATTACTAAGACGTGACTCTTTTAATAACTTCAGCTGAGAGAGCCGACCGCGTTCCAACATGATTATTACTAAACCGACGGAATTTTAATTCGTCCACAGTTTATTAAGTGCGTAAAGTTTCATCCTCTTGGACGGACAGTAAATTAAGTAAATTTCCGCGATGGCTTAAGAACAAGGATTGCTTTAAATCTGATCACGCTACTCAAATCAATCTTATCCAAAGAAATCAATATAATATAAGCTACGAGTTATAATTTAAGATATACGGTGTTATAAAAGTACATCATGACCTCATATAAATAATTTCATTTATAACATGACTACATGAATACTTTTTGTTTGTTTCAGGTAAGTTTGACCTTAAATTTCATCACCCGGATGGACTGCTTTACATTGAAAATGAGGTTCCACATAAAAAGGTAGGTAGTAAAATGAAGTGAAATGAGCGGCACCCGTAAAACTCTTTTCATACAATATTCAATAGAAAATATTTTATTATACTGAGATTTCCACAATTTACCGATAAATTCGTGCTATATCTCCGGTTTTATATCCTTCTATAGGGCAAATTTGTTTCTTTCTCACGTGATTCAGTTATAAATCTAAAGCAACGCGTACGCTCCTTTGGTTACGAATCTATTTTATGACCGCATACGTCGAAGGTTAACCAATAAAACCTTTTAACAGCCGTAACTATTTCGTTATAAGATCTGAGTACGCAATAAAAACGAGGAAACAGAAATAAATCTAGGGCACAATGGTGGGCATCGCGAGGGGCCGCGCATCTCGCAGGAATCAATCACGAAGGGTGCACGCTTTAATCACTACAATTTAAGTTTTTCCTCTCCGATAAAGCGAGCGGACGAAGACAGACGAAGGTGAAATATTGCGATTTGTCGAGCTCGAGTAGCTACACAAACTCACTACGTGTGTTTACAGCGAGCGATAAATCTTGACTGCTTTGTGCGTTCGACCTCTTCATCCATAAACGACACGTGCGCTGTTATCTATATTTTTGTAACAGCGGCGTACGAGTGAAAAAAATGTTGTTGTCGTCGTCCCCGTATGTATCCGCTTCCTTGTCGCGATACAGGTAGGCGCTGTTCGGATTAAGCGGCGCCACCGTTTCGCTCGGGCTCCGCACAACTTTGCGAGTCATCGTTTGTATTCAGTTATTCACACGCAGCGCTTTATCTTCCCTTCAAAAACACGTCCCTGAATTAGAAATAAGCCCCCGTCCCATAGTCCGTGCCGCCGGAGACAAGCTTCTTTCGAAACTAACCCAGAGATAAATTATTCCGGCACATTTCTCATCACGATCCATTCTTTGCTCCCTCGACAAAGCGTCGCTGAATCCCTGGGCCATACGAGCGTCCTTATCCACAAAATAAAATGACGTCTGGTGGCGCATTCGCTAAGTAACTCGAATACTCTCGCGACGCGCGTGTGGGTGCTCTGTCGCTACATACGACGTTAGTATGAATCAGAGCTGATAAGCAAAGTGCGCAGATTTGCAGGATCGTGCGACCGCTTGCTCGCTGCCAAGTTTCTTGCCACGCCCCGCACATTTGCATGTTATGAACGCATGCTAGTGTTATTGCGTTTTAATGTGTGCATCTTTTATGTGCTCTTGACTTTGAGTGCGATTTAAGTGAATGCACGATATTTTTTCTGCTTATTTTAGGGTTGGCACCTATTGTACCAAAATGCCTACGCCCCCGCTAAACGATTGTTATTTGTATCTCAAGAACCGTATCTAATAGTAATATTTTACAGAACGTAAATTAAAATAGTCTCTGAAACAAAACTCTCTGTTACATCTTCAGTTTCACGTCGCAATTACTAAACTGGTCTATCGCAAATGCTAAACCGGTCAATTACTAAATCTGGATAAGCTTTCATTCTGGAAATATTCATGTTTCCCACGGGATTGATGAAAAACGAATTTCACGCTTGCAAATCCACTGAAAAAAGTTCCAAAAGTTAGTATATAAATACAACAGCTCCAAATATAAAATAAGAGTGCCTATTAGTATTGAATGGTCGAAAAATTATGAGCATCCAAATAAAGGGAGGAGAACAGAGCTCAGCAATAAATCAGGGTTTGTTGTGAACGTAAACAACCACAGCGTTCCGTCCAATCATTAGTCAAAATACAGAGTGCAGCAAAAAGCGAGCTAATTGCGTTCTTGAAGGACAAGGGCCACTCCGCTCTGTCGCAAATCTACTTAAGTTTGATAGTTTTTTGTCTTCTAAATGTTCCCCTATCCCGGAGTCAATTTTTATTGTTCTGGCAACGATTTGTATCAATTATTGCTAGATTTTCGCACAACTATGTTTTCACTTTGTTCTAATATATAACTTTAAGTAAAACACATTTGCAGTAATTATTTTTCCTGACAGTGTTCCGTGTGTCTTAACACCGTGAATCAGAAAGATCTAACTATTTCACAAGACGATAGCAAGGAATAATAAATAAAATATTTGTATTTTGTTTTTAAATTCGATTTTCTGCCAAAACCAGTCCTAAAAGGGAACATTTCTCCAGCGTCGTTTCATTGATAAATTACCATTTTAAAGTACATCCGACTTTCTTTGAAACTTCCGAGTTGCACTTTTTCGAAGTAAACACTGCAAAGTTGCACTTACAGCCAGTTCTAAGAAATTGATTTTTTAACTGTAAACGAGTTTCTCCAGAAAAAATAAACACGAAACATGAAAAAACTATTTCTAACACAAAGTTGGAAATGAAATTAGTTTAAGCGACAGGTTCATTTCAGTTTTTTACTGGCAACCAGGTCCCTGCAATTGCTAGGAGATTCCTTGGAAAGTTTTCCAGTGCGGATTTTGATTACATACGCTTCTTCAGGAAACTTCCAACCGGATAGGAATATTAAATCTCATTTAAGTTAGAAATGTGGTTCCCGTTGTTATTTCAAATAGGGTGCGAAGTCTATAATTTATGGGATTATATATGCTAGACCTTTTTTTTCAATTCTATGTCAGGTTTATATGCCCTTTACAGTACCCAGCGCGTATATCATTTTTTCCAGTTTGAAACCCTTTTAGGATTATATTTCATGTTCAGACAAAGAGTTTCATCTACTAATGGCTGAACATATACTAGCGAAGCTATCTTTAACACATTCACTATCAAAAATTTGTAACATCGTACGCGCTCTTTGCTCTGTTTTAACGAATACCCCTTTAAGCAGTTCGTTACGCTTCGTTGAGGTGAAATAGTACCGGGAAATCTCCCGTACAATTTTAGGACCGCTTAAATTTTAATTGTGTAGTAAAAGTACGTTTATATAATCATTACGGGGAACAATACGGCTGCCTCGATGCGGGCCTCGCTCCCACCGACTCGCGTTACATGCTGCATTTGCCTAATTACAGCTCAGCTCACTGGTGTGACAATTCCTGATTGCCGAAACGGTTATTTCGAGAGATGACTGCCGTCATGGATACCGCTCTAGCAAAATTCCAAGAAATTATCTTATTACTCAGTTAGCCAATTTATAGCGTCAGTGATAAAATCGGTTAGAACAATAACGGTAAAGCAAGTAATATCTCACAGAAATATGATTCAGGTACCGCCCGCCTTTCGAACTCGGAGCAGGACTCTTTCTTACTTATCTCATATTTCTAAAAGTTATGTTAACAAGTTATGAAGTAATACAAGTCCTCCTGGCAGGGAAAAGAAAGCCGAAAAGTAGAGTTAGTGCAGCCGGGCGGCAGGAATCGATGCGCGGCGCCGTAGCGTCGCTGGGGCCTAGGCGAGTGGTTCCTGTATTTTGAGAAGTTCCGCACCCTCTGTTGCATTCACAGTCTGACGTGATACCTAGTGGCACTCGGAAACCGTACCCGCTATGCTTCACTAACTCGAAGTGACAGCTGCTCGGTGTCTACGTCTCGATTAAAGTTTAAAATCGATCCTGTGATCTGGAAAAATAGAACGAAAAGTTGCAATGCTTTGTAAACGATAAAATTGGAATTGTTCTGCTTCCGACTGCCAAATCTTTAAATTATATCGCAAGTACGAGTATGTTAAATAAAAATCTTTTCTTTTGCAACTCGGATAAAATTAGAATCAAAATACTGTAGCAGAGCGACTGTAAACATCGAGAGGGGTCTTCTCGGACTCGAACGTTTTAATTTTATTAAACATCTCGCAGCGCCGGTGATAAAGTAGATTTCTTTTGCTGCCAAGTAAGAATTTTGACTCGTATAATAATTTAGATTACGTGAAGTGAAGTGAACGTTCATTATCGTTCTTTTGTACCTGATTTCGTAGAGATCTCATTCGGATAGAGCGGCATGCCGCGGCGCTCTCTCGAAATGGAAAGTGCGAAAGTGAAATTATAAAGGCCCGCGATAAAAATAAATTAAATCGGATTTCACGTTTCCCAGTAGCCAGGGATGAGGAGTATTTCGTAGTCTGCGATTCCCTTTCTCTTTTTAAATATTTGTTTTAACAGTTGATTTGTGGTGTAATGAAAAAATTCTCACTGCGTTCGTTTTCTTTGCCCTTTCGTATAATATTTTTTTACTCCGTTTCAATTTACTTCGGACCGGTGGAGCTCTCTTTTTTGTTTTGCACGAAATTATTTGAATGTAAATGCATTTTTAATAAGTTAAGTCGCTCCCACACTGCGGTAATTCAGTCCATTATCACCTGCGATTATTCAAATTAGAAAACGGTACGACAAAGACGAATGGTACTAATATCGCAGCGCGCGATCGCCGACGCGATAGTACTCTACGTGCTCCACACACGCGCTATAGATTTCGTTCGCCGATAAGTTCAGATTGATTCCTCCGATATGCTTTTTGCGTAAATACCTCCCTCGACTAATTGTATGCAACCAGAAGAAACATTTTGCTACGTCCGTAATGATACGTTATTCCGAAACTCATAAAGAAAATTTTGCATATTGTACTTCCTATGTCGTTTCATTATTATACGTAATTCAGCAACGGTAATTACATAAATGTGTAGTTTACTACTGTATGTTAATAAGCCAATGAAATCTATGTAATTTACAAAACGTATAAACTCTGAAAAGTCTTAATACTATCCTATCCTACTCTTTTGAAAATGATTCCACATCGTGATCATCTCAATTATTATTCATCAATCATCCATTATTAAAAATTAGTAAACAAATACAACAACGTATATTGTAATTGTAAAAGAAAAAACTAATCATCATTTAGGATTGAAAGGCACTTTTATTGCATTCAAGCGTTATTTATTCAAAACGAAACGATGTAGAAAGATAATTATTATTTTTATTGCTCATTCTACGTCCAGTAAATCGGGTCCGTGATCTCTGGGGACGTTTTACTGAGCCGACCTCACTTAATAGCACCAGGGGTCAACACACGGCACCGCACCGCTGTGAGTACTTTGTAAATCTTATTTTGTACTTTTAATTGAAATCTATTCATCCTATATGACCCATAGGTCAATATAATATATTATATACTAGCTGATGCCCGCGACTTTGTCCACGTGGGATAAAAACTATTCTATCTTTTAAGTTGGACCAAATGACAGATATTCTCGAAGTTTGAACTAAATCGGTTCAGTAGTTTAGGAGTCCATTGAGGACAAACATTGTGACACGAGATTTATGTATATTAAGGTTAACATAATATAATAAAGCTCACGTCTTATAACAATATAAATAAGAAATAGTAGTTAACGAGGTCTTGGTTCCCGTGTATTTAAATTTCTATAAAATTCTATAGATATATGTGATAGATTAGGTTTCTTGAAAAGAAACACATCTTCAGTAACGTATAAAAATGTTATATGTGCAGGTATACGAGACAGCATGCTCTCATCTTCCACTGACTTAGGCATTTTAAAAACTGCATTACGGATTTGTTTTTCATAACCGACACCTCACAATTGTTTGCGTCGGTGGTTTGTGCCAAGATTTACCACCGACGCAAACTAGTGTCGCCGTCGAATCTAGTAGAAGTCTAGTTTCTAAACAACAGATACAAACATCAAAAGTACTAGAAAGTTAATTTTGTTTCCATCTCCTTCGGAGAACTACAAGCTCATTTTTATGTCAATTTCAATTTCTACAATACAACGCTGTCTGTTATACTGACCTTTGAAACTTTTAACTTATTTATAACAATATCTTGTCTTGCGAAATTTTGTACTTACATTATTTGTTATCCAATTTCTTTTCCGTTAGACATATTATATTTTCGCAAAATTAGAAGTTAGAAATATGAAATATCGCAAGAAGGGTGTCAATGCTACTCAGGTGTCTGCCTCCACCCTGCCTCCACCTACTCACGACCCCTGTCGACGGCAACTCATGATTTCACCCGCTGATTTCAAGCACATGATTTTCATATTTATTTTTCCGTTTGACATAGACTAGAGCTTGAATATCTATCGTATGAAAACAATCCAGTTTAATTAGAAAACGAGTACCTACGTCTGTCTAATATAAAACTGTAAATTCCAAAATCTTCTGTAACATGTGAACAAGAAAGATTTGAATTGAATGAACGGGTAAATATGAAAAGAGTACGAAAAAATAACATGAGCAAACCAATTAAATAGTGTAAAATCTCTAGCGATTATGTAAAATGTTTTATTCATAAGCGCAGATATGCATTTCTTACAGCGTAACCGAGGCCTTAATTTCAAATTTAGCGCAGATAGAATGGGGGCTCGGGCGCGTCACTGAGAAAACGTGTCTCTTTAATCTTGTCACAAAAGCCTTACCTGAATCAGCCGGGCCATGAGCACTCTCCGAGGTACAAACGTGGAGGAATGGAGCGGAAGAGTGCCCGGCACTCTGAATTACTTCCTAATGAAAAGAGCTCAGGAGTAGGACAGAGTGGGATAGAGAGTGTTCGTCGGGCGGTCGCTAACGAATGCGGTAGGCCACTCCACTCGCTCGAGGGCCTCGCCTAGGTATAGTATTCGCTGCCGCTGCGACTCGCGGCTTATTAGTATTGTTATGTAGGCGTGAACGTTTTGTCTAACGTTTTCACCACAAACCGTATATTTTCACGTAAAAATATCAATTGTTATGACATGTAATGACCTGCACCAAAGCTATACGACACATCACATTTCTGCAGCATAATATTTTGGGTACCTACTTAATATTTTAAATAAGTACATTCAGATCTTGAATAATGAAAAGTAAGTCAAGTATTAATATAAAAGCTGTGAGTTTGATTTTTTTATTACTTTAGATACTATATATGTATATTTATTATATACAGCGATTGTTTGAATCGATAAAAAAAATTAATACTAAAGCTGTTAGCAAAATAATGTTCCGTGTAATTTGTACATTTTTATTAATCACATCGCGCACCATTACGAGATTAAGCGATAATAGTAAGACTATTGTAGTACAAAACGAAAGAGCAATTAAAATTCACGCAATTTTACGCTTACGATATTTTGTTAAACCTACCTAAATTCGAAACTTATTTAAGCATTGTTTCAAACTAAAAGAAAGTTTATTTACCAGAGTAGTTACGTAAAAAGTTAAAATAATTATATTTTAGCATTGCATTAAGTGGAAGTGCTCTAACAAAACGCACTTGACCTCTTTTAGTGTTGTTCCGGGATGAATTGTCTGTTTTGTCGGGAAAATGTAATTCATCCAGCATTAAGAAGAAACTATTCGAAACAAAACACGTCGGAGTTCTATTCGGAACTTGTCAATGTTCGGAAACAATGAACGTGTTCTGCGCTCTACAACAATATGGTTTTGACAGTTTTATATAAATACAAGTTATCCAAATGTTTATCTGTTATTAGCAACTTGAAACACAAAGAAACCTCTTTGAGTATTAACCTAATATTATATTATTAGTTTTCAATTGCTTTTGTGGAAAATATTTTCGTTACTACAAATACCGTCTATGTCTTTTGTTACTCCTACTACTTATATCATATTACATAAACAGTTTACTAAACAGTTTTTAGTGAATCTATTAATAAGTTGTGCATGTAAAGCGCAATTTGTTGACTTGTAGGCATTACGCATCATCCTCTTATCTTACACATTTTTTTAAGATATTTATTTCGTATTCCGTGTCATTACTATTATTCTTGTGACAAATTACTTTAATTTACTCTTTTTAATTTACTAATTTACTCCTTACTAATTTTCCTTTACTCTTTTTTTTTTATTTACTCTGTTAATATTGAATGTAAGCACTCCTGCTTACATTCAATATATTTTGCGGAAATCCATAATAGGATAGATTATTTTTTTTGCTATAATCCGCTACTTGAAAATAATGTGTAGGTACATGATTCATTAAGCAATATGTATACGGTACACCGCCCATATGAAACACCACACAATTCTTCCAACACTTGCGACTTCACAATGCTATACTACGATTTCGCGTTGTGAAGCCAACATGTGAGGATGTCCCGGTGTTGGGATGAAACGTGCGACGAATGAAGGTTTGGAAGAATTAACCGTTTAATATTTGCTACAATATAATTGGAATAAAATACATATAATATTTGGAAGAATTGTATGTTCATGTGGGTGGTGTTTTTGCATATTGGACCAGATTATTTTCAAGTAACGGATTATAGCGAAACAAATAAATCTGTCATGCTACTCTTTTAACCAAACTATAACTTAGCTATAATCTGAGCTATATATAGATAGTTAATAAGACACACTATTTTGCACTTAATAATATTTTTTCTATTATTATCGAGAAGTGTTTAGACTCGCTGAGTTATGTTGTTCCTAACACTGATAATTCAAAGTAGTGTAGTGAACCGGTAGTAATAATTCAAATATCATTCCAATTGTGTAACCATTGCTAGATCAAACATTAAATATGTGTTTGCCCACTCAACCGCACGACTGAAACTAATGAAGAGAGATTTCGATTAAATTAATACAGCTTTTATTTCGCGTTTGCTGTTTGGCGAGTGTTTTTTTTGTGCGATAGTTTTGTTCCCGGTTGCGGGGCGATAATTGGTGAAATATAGTTCATTAGTCCAGATTTAATACTGTTTCCTTTTGCGCACTTAACTTCGCAGTCGCCGTTTGCTTTTCTATTAAAATAATGACCATTACCTTATTGCTTTTGTGCAAAACATTCTTACAAGGAGTCTCGCAATATAATTGGAAGCACAATGCTTTTCTCCTGAAAATAATAATTTAAATTCACATTTTAGTTTGTACATACCTTTTTAGCACTAAGTTTCAAGATTATTTTAGGTGATGTTTTCAAAGATTTTTAAACGATTGTTACTAATTTTATATCATCTTTAATAAAGTTTTAATTTATTAATTTGTTTGTTTGTTTTTGGACGCATGTGTATCTACGGAACTTGAGTTGGATTTTAAAAATGTTTTCACTAATAGATAATTGAAATATTATATATCAGACACAGTAAAATAAATGATTCCCGCGGTACACGAACCGAGTTCGCTCAAATACTTATGCCTACATTATCATCTGAATCAAAAATATTTATTGATTCAAAGTGATTAAAAACTTAATCCAATTCCGTTGCAGTAATACGAAAGTTAAATCTATCCCTCAAGTCCCAGGGTAAATGTGCGACTGATACTCGTTACCACTATTATCCAAGGATGAACTTTAATAAGCAGCGACCGCAAGACGATTTCATGTTGAGAGCTTAACGAGGTGTAGGTACGGCGCTTTAATAAAATGCTCATTCTGACGAGATAATTGATTCGTGCCATATCGTATTTTAAGGGTTGAGAGTTGTAAACAACACTACTGAAAGTAGAATTTAACTCGTATTTGTTGAGGGTAGCGTTAGTGCATTAAGACGTGCCCTCTTTTCTTCTTGCTATAAAGTAGTTTTTTTTTTTAATTATTGATTTTAACTTAAATATGCCTTCACATTTCTTATTACAGTAACTAAAAAATACTACATGCATGTATTTTTCTGCAAAATGTTATCATTTACTTACCTTTTATTTAATAAATACGTGTATTCATATTGTACAATGCATGAGTATATCAGCTGTAATTCTAATAGTATTCTCTACCACAGAACACCATATTAGGTCTTACGTCTATACCTCTGTTAATATCCCGCTGATGGGAATGGGTTTCCATCTCAGAACGATAAGAGTGTGGCCACAGCCCTCCGCACGGCTTCGAAAAAAGAGATCTCGCTCTCTTGAGCTCTGACTTAACCAGGTTTGACTGTAAATTAATATTTAAATGATCTTATGTAAACTAATGTTAGTTTCCACAAACTCATAAATTCTGCTTGTGACTATGTGAATATTTAAGAACATTTAAGTCATAATCAAATTGACTTTAAATTATGTTCATAGGTACACCCACTTACCCAGACTAACCAAATACAAACAATATGCAAATAAAAGTGGTTTCCATTTTAATAAAACAACACAAACAAACATAAAATTCATTACCCTGGTATTTTAATTATTTTATATACACATACCTATACATAAAAAAGAAATTGTTATTACTGTAATGAACGGAATCGAAGCTCGTAAAATTTTATTTATGCCATTTCTACAATAATATTGCGTAGGTAAAACAGATAAAGGTAACTGTATCGATAAACGCATTATATTAAAATAATTGTCTTTCTCAATTGAATAAATGCTGAATGAGAGTTTATCGAAACAGCAAAAAGTGTACACTATCTAACATGAGTTGTAAGTAAATAAGGCTGCTCTAACACTTTTGTTGTTGTCAATAAAGAAATATAGGTACAGGTTTAATAGAATATGGATTTTTTATAAAAGTGGCTTGCATGTCAAGTACCTACATTTGTGCTGCGTCCCTATACCAAATTCCCTGAAATGTGCCCGTTTAATGGAATGAAAATCATTCTACCTAAATCAATAATAATATTAGATAGCACTTTTACGATCTCATTAAACACAAGTACTGCTCCGTAGGCGGTCTCAATTCCACTCCCGCTTGCAAATGATTCCATCGACAACCGTGACATAGAATTAAAATTCGCTGATGTTTTTTGTTCGTCGAAGTGTGACGGCGTGCGGGCGTTGGGCGACAGATCGATCCGATCTGGCGAAACTCCGCAGGAATCGAACAGTCGTTAATGAAACTTCCCGTGCGCAATTAGGTAACCGTCTTGGTTTTATTAAATTTAATCAAGAACTTGTGTAATATTGCACAGATTGGGCCAATCGAGCCGTGTACAAGTTTCGATAACGTTGTAGTTGCGAACTAATTTCGGAGTTATCTCGGTTTCTGCACGATCGCCTTATAAAAAGAGGATCAGTGTTTAACGAGACGAGCTGATAAATGGCGTTTTGATAGGGAGCGCGTTGTCTCTTGCACGGATTTATTTTATGCGTAGCTATCTCCAGTTATTACTCCGCGAGACGTGAACGTTTACATTCTAAGCAACGAATAATAATATGGATATTTTCTGAGATAATCTTGTAAGTCTCACATACTTTGCGAGGATATCAAAGCATTAAAATGTGGGTCATGTAGCAGGGATCTACAATACTGCTAGGCTAGTAGGAGCACATATGAAGCGCGTTATCGGCACTGATAAGTCGCTCCGGAACTCCGTCATCGTCCGCCCGCGCGGCGCTGCCGACGGCTATATCTGAGGCACATTACACCTACCCCCTCGATAAAATTATTTCTGCATTACACCCTGTTCTGTGCTCTAAAAACATTACACAAATAACAAAGAACGATACTCAAAAAACAAGAGTAAATTTACTCCCCCTAAAAAAGATTCCAAAACGAAAATGCCCCGCCATTATGTAAGGCACCTGAAAACCACAAGCGCAGTTTCGAAACAAGTATTGCACGATTTAAACAAAGCTATAGACGGGACAGGGAGCAGCATTACCATAAACCGCAGGTCGGAGGAAGCGCGAAATTGCTTTTTTGAACTCCCGCATAGCTACCACTATTAGGAGTTAAGAAAAAGTTGAATCAAGGTGGCAAGAGACGGCATGCGGCTCTCACGATGTAATCACATTCCGACCCAAAGTTCGGTTACAAGATGCAGAGCAAAGTCACCTCTGCACTGTACACAAAGCTTCGAACAACTTCGCCCCGAGCATAAGATTAGAAGTATTTACGTAACTCAAGTTAAAACCCGCGAACGTGCTTTTTAGCAATTCTATGACTTCGGCGCTCCTTACAAGATAGCTATCAAGAGCTCCTTAAAACTCTACTCCGCATATGATCTCAAAATAGAACTCTTCTAGCGAAGAGACACTTGGTTCTGCTTAGCATTTAAAATGTCGTCGTAGATATTAAGGTAAAATATTATTCGCATAATCATTTCAATTTCATTTTTAGAACTATACTCGTAACTGTACTACTCTAATGTTATAGATAACTCAGCTAGACTTTTGAGTGGCGGGCAATTAATGGCGTTAATCTAAGTAATGCTACGCTAAGTTGAAGTCTGTTATTAAAAGCAGAAACAAAGATTCAAATCGCGTTTGTAGACTGAGTCATGGAACACAAATTGGTGTGAATCCACGCATAAAACCCCGGAACGACCTAGTTCCGTTCACCTCCTGCGAGGGCGTGCATGGAGATATATTTATTTCTTCCGCGACAACCTACATTTAGGGCCAATATAGATGGGCAACACAAAACATTGCAGTAAAATCGTTAAAACGATAACAACAGCTGTTAATTGATAACAGTCAGGCTAATGATATCAGAAAGGAGAAAGACCGCAATTGTAGGAAAAAAGCGTATTTTTTAGGAACATTGGGCACCAGGAATTTGCCTTTCTGATCCGGAAAAAAGTTCTTTTCTTTTCAATGCACAGTTCATACAACTTATTTACAGACGGATGGAGAGTCTCACCATAAGGATTCGATTTTTACCATTTTGTCATGGAACCCTAATAAAAATACATACTATAATAGTATAGCTAAATGTTTACTTTTGTTTTAAGTCGAATGTTTATTACTCAATCGAGAGTTTATACTCAAAACTAACACCTAATTTTTCTTCCAATAAATCCAAAAAATCGCATCTTAATGTGAGAAAAACTTTATAAATTTATAAAATCACAATATCAGTGATATTTTATGGCAGATTTTACATTAAATAAGTATAATTAGATCCTAAATACTTATAATCTGTTTTAGAAACAAAATGTAGTCTATTCCTTTATAAAGTACGAGTACACACAAAAGGGTAGAAATAAACCAAAACAAACAATCACTATAAAATATTAATGAACTAGAGGAAATCTCGCCTTAATTTAAGATTTATAACGATAATAATATTGTGGTTTAGAAATTGTATCTATTACATTTTGGTTCATTAGTAATGAAACCGACTCGACTTCCGAACCTTACAATTACTATTAAAGTGAATAAATTATTTAGATTAATGATTCCATACTATCATTCTTATCTATCACAAATTTTGGAACATGATCTAATCTCTCATATTTTGCAAATTTAACTTAACAGTGGACTTTGAAATGAACAATTTATTAATTAATTATATTATATTGATAATCAGATAATAGTCTTTACAAACCAATAAAAATATCTAGACTAAAAGGATTAATTTCACAATTATTCAGTGACTCAAGAAAACTTATACTGAATTCTTGGGATTCTATACTTTCGTCCATTCACGGCTTTGCTCAGAGATCCTTTATAATACTAAGATGCTGTAATTTGTCATGGGTATAGTATTTAAACCGTAAACTACTTTAAGGTTAGTCACATTAGCAAGTATGTAAGTTCCCCTTCACAAAAAAGGCGGACATAGCGTAAGAAGAACTACCGAAAATCTACACTACGTGTGGCTCGACAATAATGTATAATATATTTTATCTACGGTCATTGCATTATGAAATCAAAATGTGTCACATATTGACCTACTTTATTCACAGACTTCTATAATTATTAAAAAGTTATTCATTATAACATCGCTGTACTATGGAAATATCTCTAGAAAGTTGAATAATTTCTATTACGATACTCGGCTCTGTGTTCCTGTATTTTTATGTGTCGTCATCACAGACCAGGGAATAACTTTCTTTTCTCTGTGGTCGTCATAGCCAAAAGAGAGTGTAGAGCCAATCCTCAATTTTGTTTTTTTTTTATATATGGAGTCCACAGACAACATGGGCCACGGCCCACGATCGACCATAGACAACAATTAATTCACGGAAACAATAATTTTTCCCTGCCTTTTATGACTGATTAAAAAGTGTGTTCATACAGAATATTGAAAAGAATTATGTATAATTTTTGATTATTTAACTATCCACTAAAAATATACTTTATCTGACTTGCATAAATATTTTTCTACTCTTTTTTGTTTCATGACTTTTTTAACAGACTATACACAGTTTACAACTGAATTTTGGCGCCATACCTAACTTTTAAAATTTCAATGTGTTATTTTTTTACTTAGTCAAAACTTAGCGCGGAAAAATGTCTAGCAGTGAAACCTACAAAAGAAAATTTAACTCCACCTGACATTTTAGTAATTGCAACAAAAATGACCCACAATCTTTTACCGACAAAGTGAAGGATTTACGACAAACGTTAGCAAGATTTCATGGTTTGGATTTATGATAATTTGAGCGTAGATAAAGTAGTGTATGAAACTACATAATTAGGTATTAAAACACTCGTGTGGTACTATTAAAAAACTCGCCTGCGGCTCGTTTTTTAAACTCACACTCATGTTTTAATACCCCCCATTATGCATCCGTTTCATAAACTACTATTACAGTTTACAGGAAAAAAAAAATGATCCCTCCAACTAAAATACTTTTGTTGATATTAACAATAAACCTCTAAAAACAAAGATAGGTTTGCGGTTCGTTATTTAACATTTGTTCATTATAGTTCAATGAACAATAGTTGTTCTTTTAAAGTTTCACTTCTTTTATAATATGGATCCTACTTATTATTTTTTCTGTGTATCTCGGTGCGGTGGTTTTTTTATTTGCTACGCCAAATATTTCCGAACTTTATAAAATTAAACAGCTACAAAATATATGGATAATTATTTATAGATAATATTTTACTGGAGACATTGTTTGTATCAAGTGGACCATTACCGTAATTGCTTTACGGCGCTGGATGGCAATAATTGAGTCGAGATCGTCATTACGATTCCTTGGGGCATTGAAACATAATCACTTTAAATAATTGTGTACAATGTTACTGTGATTTATGTTTTTCTTCTAAGACCTCCTTTCGGTCGCCGTTGTTTCAGGTAATTTAGTGGAAAAGTTAACCTCTGTACCTATCTTTCAGTAAACAGCATTGTTGGTACAATCAATTATATTTTTAAATATTAATAAATTTTGCAGACAGTAATCATAAACTATATTTTTGTCACGATATATTATTATGAGTTAAATGTGTTTCAACTATCCCCAATCTTGTATTTGAACGATAAAATCTTTTGTACCACGAAACAAATAACTTAGAAAAATAGCAAAGAGGTAAATAGAGTGGAACAAAAAGAGAATTCTTCAAGTTTACGATAGTACCAATGTCGCCGTGTTGCGAGTAAATATTTCGAGAACATAAACAGCATTAGCGAGGGAAAATAAGTAGGGTTTACTTAAAAAACATCGGTGTATATTCGACGCAAGCGAAATAGTGAAATATATTTCAATCTGTTACATAGATAAGGATATTTATTCAGTGTGTAAGCGGTACAAATTGTTTGCTCGGAGGCTGTCTTTACCTGAGTTTTCATGAGCGCATAGCCGCGGGCGCGCCACGACAAATTGTGAGTCGTCTCGCGCCGTGGATTTGTTGACGAGCTCGCGAACATATTCCTGCTTTGGCAAAGTGATGTTCCGTCTTTGAAACTGACTCCAACTTATCTTACTCCCACTTATGAAGTAGCTTCATGAACATCTTGCAGCAACAGACGAAAATACCAATTTTCTCATGTTGACCTGATGCAAATAATAATTGCTAATTGGGTTTTCACAATGTATTATTATTTTAATAAGTCTTCTTAATTAATTTTTGATCAAAGCATTCGTTTGCGCTTTTGATTGAAATCACTAGCCAAAACGTAGAAAAGGAAGAGAGGTTTTATCGAAGGCTAGAATAACATTGAAATTTTAACACGTAGCAATAACTATCACATCCTTTTTGATAAGCTTTTTCACGCATACTTTGCATAAAGAAGTTATCGCAATATTATGTAAAACTGTTCTAAACGATAACTACGAACACTTATACATGATAATTAAAATTATATTTACATACGAATATTGCTTGTATTTAATTAATTCCGCCAACGATTTCCGTTCTCATACGAAACCACATCTGCGCATTAGTAAGCAAAGCCTCAGTTATGAAAATATCTGTAGGCATCCCGCGGGTGAAATTAACTTGTGTAGATTAAATATTAATATCGTGACACTCGACAGCTGTCGTCGAGATATCGTCTCATCCACGACATACGCCATGTGTTGCGAAACTTTTCTTTGTAACTAGGTATTACAAATTTTCACCAAGTTTATTTTATGCCAAAATACATTGTACAGTACTCACAAAGTTGGTGACCTAAATTTATGAAATATTACTTCCAAAATAATCAAACAAAAAGCGTAAACAAAACTCCAAATGGCTGACGAAATAAAAAAATCAAAATAGTTATTATGTCACATAGGCATAATTTAAAGGCACTTATGAAAAGTCAAAACTCTGTCGCCACGTTTGGAAAGCAGTGACATTGCACAGAGAAGAACGGTCAAGAAACTTGGCACTTGCTCGTTTAAAAAAAAACAGATACTATAATAGCATTTTGTGATCAGACAAAATATACACTTAATTCCAGAATACTTTGTCATTTAAAACACGTATATATGAACGAAAAATATCTCCATAACGCAATATGTAGAAATAGTGTCTTGTATTTCAGATTTAGATTAACGTGCTATCAAATCCAAGACTGAACTTTTAAACTGGTGAAACATTTAGTACATAAACAGTGTGGTATTTTCCACTAAGTATTTATACATTATTGACTTTTTCATACGTACAAATACAAAATATCTTGCCTGCTAAATTATATTTGACGCGCATTTTAAAATTGCAGCTGGCGTTGAAGTGAAACAAATTCGTAACGAAGCGACAAAATCAAGCGAACATTCAAGACTTGATTGTCGTAATGCGAATCTAAGAATGAAACAACTTCTAAATGCATGTCGAAAAATCCTATACTTATATACATATGTGTTTCATTACGTATTACTGACACAGAATATTCGATAGTTAATTTAGTAGCACATAAATATTTAAATAAATCAATAAAAATGCAAAACAGCAATATCAATTAATATTTAATTAAAATAAATTAATGTTGATTGACAAACATCATTGTATAGCCTGTAAAACGCTTTATTTAGCAGTAAAATTGACGGTTTAATGAGTAACAATTATAATTATTAACTTATTGTTTATTTAAGTAGCAAAAATTTATTGATAGCAACTAAATTGTTCACTTATTTAAAATTACAAGCATTAAGCGCACACAAATATTAAACTATGTTATCGGTTATGTTATAAACCCTTTCGGTTCGCATACATTAATTTTACGAGTAAACTCCAATTTCAATTTTCTTTTTCTTTCATTACTTATTTACTTCGGCCTTTCAGCTCTTGGTTACTATCTACTGACCTTTGCATGTGGCATGAAGTATACATTTCAAACAAGAAAAATACTCTCTTACCTACAACTTTGCGAAATGATTGCGATATTCACAACTTTTTACGATGTTTGTTTCTTATCTCAAGAGTCCGGATCAGTGGAAAACGACGCATCTGCTTACCGTTTGAGCGATCGTGTTTTATCTCATGATAAATCGTTATGCTAATATTTAACTAAGTAAAAGTCTTCATGTAATCTTATTTCGTTGTTGATTGAGAGGTTACGTAAATTATGTGGTCGTATTTTTATATCAGTTGATTTTTCGAGCGGCTCCGCTCGGGTAAAATTCAGTTTTCCACACATCATGTTCATTTCATGTTATCCACGTTCATGCCAGTGTTTTATTAAGAATTTATTAAAACGGATTTTAGTAAAGAATTTATTAAAATTAGCTTCACATAAACATGAGTTTGTTCTACGAAAACTCAAGAGTATATGCGTAACTTTTAATTCAAAACATTATTAATACGCCATAGTCATAACATTCTAATTAGATGTAATGTAAATCGAACGTTAGCTTGAAAAGGACCCCGAAGTATCCTCAATTACACAGAATTAGCACGTAATGAAGTACAAACTTCGTACCTCAACTACTTTCATTATGCAGACACGGCACTCATTTGTGTGAAAGTATTCACAATAAAACTTTTCAACTTGAACCGTTGTTTACTTTGGCCGTGTAGCATGTCTATAATTGTGTTTAAACTGCTTCAAATATTGTACTAAAATGTTTGATAGGTTATAATACCCTACCGATAATAGAGTCACGTCTTAAATATAATTAATCTCGTCGTACGCGCGGACCACGCTATACGCTTACGCTTACGAGCCGTGTGCAAAGGGCTATATCACTTGCATAATGAAGAATAATAAACTTAAATATCACTTGCATAATGAAGAAAAGACATGCATATCTGAGAGTTAATCACAATACTATCAAAGGTGACATTTAAAAACGAAGTTTACCAAAATGTCTATATGCGCAGAACATTCGAGAGAGTTCTTAACAACGTATCTGACAAGGGGGCTTTGTGGCCACGCGGGACTTCATTAGTGGCAACTGGCAGGCAACGCAGGAAGTGCACCGTCACCGGCTAGGCGCTGCGGGCAGGGGGGCACGCGCCGAAATGTGCGACAAGGCTATCTTGGCGCGTGGCCAAAATCGGAACTAACACAGCATCTTGTGATTTGATAGTTCGCTCTGTCGATATAACGTTATTGTATACTGTGTTGTATTTGCTAAATATGAATTAAAATAAAACTGAAGTGAAATCGAAGAGATTTTATTTTCTGGCTGCCTTTGTTCAATAACAGCGCCCTCCTGACAATGTCATTCAAGTGCCAAGGGAGCCTTGTCGGACTGTAACAAACACCTGGAAATGATAGTCATTTTAATATAGCTATGATAACTATTAGACCCTTAAAGAACTAAGGAACAATTTGATGTTGAATATAGAAACTATTAGACCCTTGAAGAACTAATGAACAATTTGATGTTGAAATTAGTACAAAGCTGAAACTAAAAACAATTCGAAATAGTTTATTCACTTTATATTACAACACCAGCAACTACGAATGATATATTATATTTAAAAATGAACACAGAACATTAGGTACATACTTACTGTAGGTACTCGTATTAATTTCTTTTTTCATGAAAATAAAAACTAAATATCTCAAGAAAAAATATCTTGCGCTTCACACATAATCAAAATTCATAAACACAAGAAGCCATGCGTGTCTATGCATTAAAAAAGTTATAATATTAATTCTAAAATTGCACCTACCTTAGTTTTTCGGCTTGCATTTTGCTAGACGCATTATTATGGAAGCAAGGGGTTGCGGTGAGAGCTAGACGGGCGAGATAAGGGTTAGGTACAAAAGAGTACCTCCGTTTTATACCTATTTATACCTCCCCAGTTGTGTGCACCGAGCCTAATATAATGGTACAGGGAGCACGTACAAGCTATTCGCTTGCTCCTCTTCGTTTTATGTCACGAAAATATTGAAGCTGATTTATAATATGCCCTTTGATTTATTTAGTATTGAAGCAACAGTTGTCTATAAATGTAGAAGATTATTTAATACTCGCAGCTAGGTACTTAAGTGGATTTTTTTCATCAAGTCTGACGCAAAAGGGGTATTATAAGTTTACCGTGTCTGTGTATCTGTGTATGGGTGTATCTGTCCGTGGTATTACCTCCCAAACGGATGGACCGATTTTCATGAAGTTTAATAATTTAGGTAAAGTTAGCTTTTGAAATCTTTTACTGATTTTAATAGATGTACTAACATGATATTATTACATATTATACATATTATAGTATAAAAATAACAATCACTTATCATTACATCTTACTCCGTGATGTTATATTTATCATTTAAATAAACAAAGTCGTGATTGTTCGATCAATTACCGATTTTATACTATTTCTAAAGTTTTAATTCTGAAAAAAAAAAATCTTGATGTAAAATTATCAGATATTCTAAAAACACATGAAACATTATAATACCAATTTCCTCAATATTTTTCTAAAAAATTTACCTCTTGGTTCTAGCAGTTTCACCAAATGTAATATGATATAACAAAATTTTATTTCCATCATCAACATCCAACAGAGATGGAATTTTTAAATATTAATTATATCAGTGGAACCCGTCTACATTTTTCAGCTCTCATTAAAATGTTACGAGATATTGCGCTCTTGAGAGACTCACTCATCATAATCAAAAGAATACAGAATCAGAATTACCTGGGTACATACAAAATATGTGATAGGGTATGAATTTCTATTTAATTTGCTCCTTCAATAATATGAATGTCTATTTAAACTACAACTTAGTTATAGATTAAATAGAAGGATAAAATTTTAATCTTATAAGGTTATTTATGTTAAGCAGAAAAATGAATAACCTCTTTTATAGTTTAAAAGAAAAAATATTCTCGTGATGACCATAACTAGACAAAAAAACTTCGTTTCAGTCAGAAGCTAAATGACTAAGTTTATGTTAGTACAATAGCGACACTTTGTGCAAATTTCAGGGTAGGTCCTGTTCCATTATTAATATCTGCAAATCAAGCAAAGCCTTCAGTCTCACATGGCTTCGAGACGAAAAGCGGAGACGCGAAGCCTTAATGATTTCGGTCTGCAAACAAGCACATGAAATGGGATATACATGTTAAATTAGTCTAACGCGAATCTGTGATTGTAATACAGTAATTGATTTTCGGTCAAACCCTATCTTTTGAGTGAATTTCGTCATGTCTAGTATCCTTTGTATGCGATAAACGAAAATTATCATAACACATATTTTGAGGTATGACTTTGGAATATTATTTGAACTATTAGTTGTCTATGAAGTCATAAATTGATCGTAACGTAAACTACGAGTATGTTTATGAAAATGATCTAATAAGATCATTACAAAATCAGAAACGCGTTTCAAATTCCGCAATCTACATACGCCGAGTGCATCGTAACCTCGTAGAGACACATTCCCGCGGATTAGCCGTATCTGAGGCCAAAGACGATAGCACGTCAATCCCAGCGAGGTCATTATCGTAAATGTTAATGACCACGGCAATTACCGGGCTCAGAGCTTCATCTGGCACCCCCGAAATTGAACATTCCCAATCTATACCCCGGATCGACTTGTCCCCCTATAAACTCCTTCCGATCGACCGGCTTTAATTAAAATAGTTCCACGGGAAAAAATGGTTGGGGCAACCTCACCCGATCGTGACCTTACGGATTTTTAGGCAATTCTCCGAAAGAAGGCCCCGATTCAATCAGCGCTTAATGTTTACTGCGTAATCTTTAAGGCTAATTGTGATTGGATTTTAAAAATGTATTCCTACTATTCTATTCTTCCGAAGCTTTAGTAACTATATTAGTATACCTTTGCTTTAAAAATACTTTTATCTTTTCTCAATCGTTTATAAATAAAACAAGAATATTATTTTAGTTTGTATTAACAATTCGATCTTAACGCTATTGTTTCTATCTTTACAAATGAGTAAGTGGCGAATATTTTCGTCAAGCTTCTCATAGTATACTTATACACGGATTTTTTTACTATTTTATAAGAAGCATCATTGTCAGAACTTCAACATTTTATAACACAACACAAGACAACAGAGCACGAAAGTCTTTTCTACGTAAGCCGTGGATTACGTATTTTGAGATTTGTATTTTCGGGAGAGTCTAAAGGCACTCGACCGTTCGCGAAATCATTTATTTTCCTATTGAATGCTCCTCATTGCTCTGCTTAGGAATACAAAATAGAGGAGAGCGCTACTCCGAATTTTGCTGATACTTTTGAAAATTGGAAATTCTCGGATATCTCATTGATAAATTGTATGTACAACTTTTTCAACGAGCCAGCGCGCAGAATTAACTTTATATCCCTTTTCATATCCTTTTTTACTCACATCTCTTTACATTTGTTAACAGTTTTAATATTCATTTCATACGATTCTCGCGTGCGAGATTTGTCTTCAGCGACGATAATTAGTTAAAAGGCGAGAGTACAATTTGTATAAAGTTCAAATTAGATTTTACTCAGACTTGTTTTCTTAAGGAGGTACGAATTATTAATTTATCACAAAGCGTGAGAAAACCCCGCTGCCGAGAATTCATTTTGACTAATGATTTTGTTCATAATTTTTACTTTATTAAACAACCCTTTCATTTCTGTAACGATATAATGTATGAGGCAATTTAGCTAACAAGATCATGTAATAGAAATTAAAGTTTAGCTAGTACAGTAAATCTTAATTTTAAATTTAATACATTAATTATACTTAATTATGCTCAGATGAGTTTTTACTTGAAACTTACTGTTGAATCCTTACTGGTAAAATGTTTTTGGTAAACACGTTGTTTTATACCTAAACACCATTTGAAATGTCATAATAATAAATAATAAATATTAAAAAAAAGTTCTAACGATGCGGATTTAGAGAGCGAAATTTAGCGAGAGTTTTTAGTCTAGCAATCTAGCATGTACGACACAACCAAAGATTATTATTACTATATATATAGCTGCTTGTGCTGATTCATTCATTCACTCATTGATCACCTCTCCTGAACAATTTTGTATGAAAAAAATTTTTTTCAATTACCATTTCGTATAGAAGACAAAAATTCATTCGGAGGAAAAATACGGAGAGAGCTGATGATTGAGGATTTCGGAGACGGATGAAGAGCACAGCCAAGGGTATTGCAGATAGGTGGAGGGTGTTCGACCAAATGTCATTTGAAATGTCATGCAATTGGCAGTGAGCTGAAAAAAAATTCAAAATGGCGGATTCAAAATGGCCGCCATACGAATTTCGCCGATATCTCGGAAAGTATAAAAGATGGAAGAATGGTTTCCTGACAAGAAGTGATCAGGACCCGTAGGTCTATTTGATGGATAGAAAAAAAATTCAAAATGGCGGAATTTATTTTTCCATAGAAAATGTATGGGCAATATTGAAGAGACTACAGTTGGTAATTATGCAAGGTTGTGATGCGGTTTTTCGGAGAGTTACTAGAGAAAAATATGGAGAGAGCTGATGATTGAGGATTTCGGAGACGGGAGAAGAGCACAGCCAGGGTATCGAAGATAGGTAGGGGTGCTCGACCAAATGTAACTCAAAACGTCATCCAATTGGCAGTTAGCTAAAAAAAATTCAAAATGGCGGATTCAAGATGGCCACCATACAATTTTCGTGTTGTTCTATCTCGGAAAGTATAAAAGATACGAGAGTGGTTTCTTAGCAAGAGGTGATCAGGATCTCAAGTTCTACGGGATGCATGGAAAATAATTCATCGTGGCGGAATTTATCTTTCCATGGAAAATGTGAATGCTACAATAAACAAGGCCTATGAAAAACTATGAAAAGTATGAGAAGAGATGATGGTCTACGATTTAGATGATGATTGAGGAGCACGGTCATGGATTTAAAGATAGGTAAGCCCTGAACTATCTTTAAATCCATGACCGTGCTCCGAGGTAATTCTTTTAGCCCATTGCCAATCGGATTCCAATTGGCGATGGAGATGACGGCGATTCTTTTATAGGTGAGAAGACAGCCCGCGGGCCACATGTGGCCCGCGCTCCCACGCGCCCTACTAGTTAATATATATATAGCTGCTTGTGCTGATTCACTGACTGACTGATTATCACCTCTCCTGAACAATTTTGTATGAAAAATTTTTTTTTCACGGATGGGGTCTTATAGAAGAAAAAAATTCAATTTGAAGAAAAATACGGAGAGAGCTGATGATTGAGGATTTAGAAGACAGGTGAAGAGCACAGCCAGGGTATTGGAGATAGGTGGGGGGTGCTCGACCAAATGTCATTCGAAACGTCATCCAATTGGCAGTTACCTGAAAAAAAGTTCAAAATGGCGGATTCAAAATGGCCGCCATTCGAAATTCGTCGATATCTCGGAAAGTATAAAAGGTGGAAGACCGGTTTCTTGACAAGAGATGATCAGGACCCGAAGGTCTATTTGATGAATAGAAAAAAAAATTCAAAATGGCGGAATTTATTTTTCCATAGAAAATGTATGGGGAATGTTGAAGAGACTAACAGTTGGTAATTATGCAAGGTTGTGATGCGGTTTTTCGGAGAGTTACTAGAGAAAAATATGGAGCGAGCTGATGATTGAGGATTTCGGAGACGGGTGAAGAGCACAGCCAGGGTATCGAAGATAGGTGGGGGGTGCTCGACCAAATGTAACTCGAAACGTCATCCAATTGGCAGTTGGCTGAAAAAAAAATCAAAATGGCGGATTCAAGATGTTCGCCATACTTTCGTGTTTTTATATCTCGGAAAGTATAAAAGATAAGAGAGAGGTTTCTTAGCAAGAGGTGATCAGGATCGCAAAATTAATTTATTGTGGCGGGATTTATCTTTCCCTGGAAAATGTACATACTATGAGAAGAGACAATGATCTAGGAATTGGATGATTATGAAGGAGCACGGTCATGGTTTTAAAGATAGTTAAGGGATTTTTGAACAAAAAATACGCTGAACCTCATCGGATGAGGTTCAGCGTATTTTTTGTTCAAAGAGCCCTTAACTATCTTTAAAACCATGACCGTGTTCCTCGGTACTTTTTTCAGCTCACTGCCAATCGCATTCAATTGGCGATGGAGATGACGGCGATGCCTTTTTCGGCGGGAAGACTGCACGCGGGCCACATGTGGCCCGCGCACTCACGCGCCCTACTAGTTATTGATATAGTTACTCTATGACACAACTGCAGTAGGCACCTAGTGTCGAAAAAGATTTCCACAGAAACAGTTATGAAAAGGGCTGTAGATTTTGTTAGGCCCACTATATTGAGAGAATCTAAACTTGAACAACGACCATTGACCCGTCAATCCAAGTTTTTTTTTAAATAACTAAGACAGTGGCATCTGCTTGTACTATAACTAATTAAGTATTAAGGAAAAGCACCAAAGGAAATAAGTACTTGTAGTTCACTTCCGTCGGTATCATAGGATGTAGGAGTACAAAGTAAACCGACCACTAGAGAGACAATGGACAAGCTCCATTATTAATGATGCGCCGAGGATGCACAAAGACGACACTCGAAATCTCCCACTGATTCTCATTAAAATTATATTAATTCATAATAAATAATCTTTCAGTTCATTTCAAACTAAGTAGCTACACTTTGCGCTGATTTTAAGTATCGTGGTTAAAAAATATAAAGATAATTGCTTTCAAATTTAGGACCTTAGCACAAGGCTTGTAAGCGTAAGCGTAGCGTAAACGTATCGTTACGACGCTACACACAAAATATGACAATTACGCCTCCTACGATTCGCTGCAACACCGGTTCGTCTGCGGACATGTTTAAAAATGTTCGTGTACTGCCTTAAACTTATTATGTCTTATTTAGCTTACAAACTGGAAAACCTAAAAAAATTTAATTACGCGAGCACTGCCGTCGCATATGCTTCTTAATTATTATTCAGATCTGTAATAGTTATGACTCCTGTATCGATATAAATATGTTTTATATCATACTTGCTCAGTAAGTATGGATTACTATGGTGGAAAGTCTCCTTGTAAGTCGGTGTTTGCAATTCAAGGCAACATTACATCGCACTATGCTTGAATTGTAATGTTCACATTACAGTTCAAGGGCAACATTAGGTCGCACTATGCTTGATTTTTTTTTTTTTTTTTTATTATTTTTTTTTATTATTATTATTATTATTATTTTTTATTTTTTCTTCATTTTTTATTTTTTTTATTATTTTTTATTATTATTATTTTTTTTTATTATTTTTTTTTACTTTATTATTTTTTTTTTCATTTTTTTTTTTTTTATTATTATTTTTTTTACTTCATTATTTTTTTTAATTTTTTTTTTTTTTTTTTTATTATTATTTTTAATTTTTTTTGTCGTTTTTTTTATTTTTTTTTTATTATTTTTTTATTATTATTTTTTATTATTTTTTATTATTATTTTTTATTTTATTATTATTTTTTAATTTTTTTATAATTTTTTTATCGTTTTTTTTTTTTTATTTTTTTTTATTACTTTTTTTACTATTTTTTTTTATTACATTTTTTATTTTTATTTTTTATTATTTTTTATAATTATTATTTTTTTTTCTCTAAATTTGCTAATTATTCTAATTAAAATTTTATTTTGCATTACCAATGTTTTATTTACCTCGCAAGAATGATATAAAGTAGAATGCTTACCTCGGTTGCAAGTAGCTATTACACCCTCGAACTATATTCACCCTCGCTCGCTGCGCTCGCTCGTGTGACTAAATATCTCGGGTGCACGCGATCCATTAGCGCCCTATGCGAGCTGCGCTCGCACTGGCGCCAAATTGGATCTTGTTCTGTAATAGCTTACTTACGTCCCTTGTGTAACAATCTTCTATTTTTACGTTTATAGTGAGAATAAAAATTGAAAAGTTAAATGTATAGCTTCATGAAAAAAGAGATTCTGCGTACCTATTACTTGTTTATATTTATTTTAAAGCATAGTGGAACTCAAGCGAGAACAAAACATTGTAGTTAAATTCTAAAAAAAAAGTTTTTTCGTAAATACTCTACGTGAAATGCGTCACAGGCTTTGCTTTACGTTTCACGAATGGGAATGTGTTTGAGAGTTTTAAGCTATTTTCCTATTTTTGCGGGTTGTTCGTTAACAGGATTCAACGAATTCGGTCATTCTCCTGTAGAGTACAAACAAACCTGTATCAACTTTACCATGGACTTATAAAAATACGTTCAGAAATGTTAATGACAAGCATGTGTTTTTTCATCATACTCCATCAAAACACTCATACCTAATAGAATAAAAGCGCTTTAGTTACGTATAAGTACTTACTTAGATAGTTTAATTGTTGCTTATTGTTCCAAAGAGTAGGATTTTTGTCAATAAATATGGAATTTATTTCTGACTTTTTTTTCAGACTTGGCATTGAAAAAATGAAAAAATATTATATAAGTACCGTTTTTTCCGATATATTTAATCTGAAACACATCTCCCTAAAAATATTCAACACCCAATTAAAATGAACTTCCAAATTATTTTTCGACAGGGATTCATGATTTAAGCGTTCAGAAAAAAATTAAGGGTCCTTTTCTATTAAATAGTATTCACTGTAGTGTGTTAATTTTGGTCTAGTTATTTTATACTTATTATATACTTATAATATATCGATAATTAATAAATAATTTAACTTTCGTATAGAGTTTTGAAGATGCAATTCACACATGCACTATTGTAAGATTACAAGAAATATATGTAAACTAGTAGGTTGCGTGGGGGCGCGGGCCACATGTGGCCCGCGTGCTGTCTTCCCCCTATTTGCCTTCCAATTTTTAGTCTCTTCAATATCCGCCATACAATTTCTATGGTAAAAAAAAATCCGCCATATTGGATTTTTTTTCTATCCATCGAATAGACCTTTGGGTCCTGATCAACTCTTGTCAAGAAACCGTTCTTCCATCTTTTATACTTTCCGAGATATCTGCCAAATTCGAATGGCGGCCATCTTGAATCCGCCATTTTGAATTTTTTTTCAGCTCACTGGCAATTGGATGACATTTCGAATGACATTTGGTCGAGCACCCCCCACCTATCTTCGATACCCTCCCCGTGCTCTTCACCCGTCTTCGAAATCCTCAATCATCAGCTCTCTCCACATTTTTGTTCTTAATGAATTTTTCCCTTCTATACGGAATGGTCATTGAAAAAAAAATGTTTCATACAAAATTGTTCAGGAGAGGTGATCAATCAGTGGCCAATCAGCACGAGCAGCTATATATATATGTAAATAATTTATGACATTGATTTGCATTTCTAAGCCCATTTAATGTCATGTAAAAGGCAATCTAGCGTTATTAATCAGATTGCACGTTTACAGGTAGGTTATAAAGATTGCTATAAGAGAGAGTTAACTCCGGGTAGTAATCGTCGGCCGGGGTCGCTTTACGAGTCCGACTTTGCATATCACGACAGATGTTCGAACAATAAAACTGGAGGAGCCACTAGGGTATTGTATCGTCTTGCTCGTGAAAGTGTTACTCTTTGATCAGTGTCATGATCATGCTTTCCTGGTATTCCGTTTTAGTTTTGAACGGAGCAAATTAAAAATAACAAATAATGCAGTATATTTCATAAGAATTATTATTATTTTAAAGCTAGCTTTTCATTCACTCATAAGTATTTTTTTAAAACTGGCCATATAAGTTTCAATTTTTACATATTATTATTCAAAAGGGACATATTATTCGACATCGTGTAAGGGCCTAATATAAGTAGCGTATAATAACGTCGTAATGTATGTATTTTTCGAATTAAAGCCATTCAATTAACAATGTAAGCAAAAAAAATTGTGCATCTTTTTTATTAAATCTGATTTATTCCATTTCTAGATCTTTCCATATCTTGATACATTTACAAAAATTGTTGCACAGCACTATGCGGTTATTAACCTAGTTCTGTGTAACAATTTCAAATGGACCTAATACCTAATTTCACGAGTTGTAAAGAAGATGTAAATAATAATAGTCACACATCACTCAAGCAGTTCTTCAAGGATTTTTATCAAATGACTAGCAACTGACAAGTTACTATTATAGCAGATGTTATGGAAGACTTACCACGTAGGTACGAGCACAATGGTTCACTCGATCACCCGCCTTGCTGCGCGTAATCACGCTGTGTAAATACATTTTGCACTCATCGCGCCCCACTCATATCAGGTGCTTTTGTGTGTGCAGACCCTGTAGTCGAGGAAACAACTACTAAAACTTCTTTAGGCATGTTGGGTATTTTTCAGATGTGTAAAAACCACTGAACACGTTACAGTAACGTAACTGACACCTTTGTATAAGTATAAGATTTTTTTTTGTTTTTGACTTTAATTCACTTCTATCAGCATTCCACACACACACACACATCTTTTTTTTACTATCCGGGCTATAAATTATAATTCTGATCGCTGTGTCATACTGTGGGCTTATTATAATTTATTAGTGAAAATCGATTCAGTTTCCCCATACAATCTATATGCGCCGTAATCGAAAACACAATCGAAATCTAAGCTTACGTATCCCGTACCTACTAGCCACCGGTCACTTTTTACTGTAAAATTAAAACACAGATAACAAGAATATTAAATTTATCATCGTGCAGTTTGTCTCGAAAAGTCATGACTCAATATATCTCTACCATATATATTACATTGAAATAATATTATACCTCTACTATCCGTGAGTCACATACACTAAAAATGAATGAAATCGCGTGCTCCAATTTTTTGATGTAATTTTTGGGTGCTATAAAATCAATCGCAAACTCCTTGACTATTAAAAGTGAGAACAAAGCACAGTAGATGGAGCGACATTCTATGGAGAATCGACTTAAAAACCCACCCCAGCGTTTTAATAAAAATGCATTGTGTCGGCGTATTTAAGAGCCGACGCTCTCAGTGGCTGCGTCCCTTGTAGCTTATTGCTTCTATTACAATGTTAATAGTTGAAAAACTGGTGAAAAATGTGTTCACATTTTATGTTATACCAGTTATACAGAACATGAATAAAGTACCTAACTGCATCAACGCACTGCTAAGCGTTTTAGCGTTTCCGCGCGATGCTGTGTAGAAACCGTAAGGAGGTGACTTACCTTTTCTAAGTTCGATGAAGTCTCAGTCTTGTAGAGTATAAAGAAATAATTTTGTAATGGTATGAAAACTAAACGAAAATTAGAAAAAACTTACGGACACTTGTGAATAATCATGACATATTTATACTTATCAATATAGATAACTTTTTCATTGACTAAGATTACAAGGGTTCCAACGAACCCTAAACTGAGAATGAGAACTACTTTTATTTGAATTTTTTTTTATAATATTATTAAATTATCAAACTAAATCAATGAGTATAAACCAACTCGAACTTGAAAAATTTTATCAATGTTTAACTTATCACACCCCCTTTTAATAAAAGAGAAATAAGTGAACCCCACTACATTCCGTAAAAAATACTAGAAAATAGTTGCATGTATTCGATTCACTGCACCGCACGCGTACTTGATAAAGTCCGTTATATCCAGCCAGAGAGCGGGTTTAAAAAATACAATGAAATTTCATGATTTTAATACCTCACTGACACGGAAGAGTACGAATGAACCTCGGTGTAAAAGAGAGATAAAAGGAGGGAAAATTATGTGATCAAAGAGCCGGCACTCGGAGCGCCCTCGTTTTCTATTTATATATTAGCACGCCGATTGGAAAATTTAACATTTTATCCGGAATGTATTTAGAATATACTAGCTGTTGCCCGCGGCTCCGCCCGCGTGCAGTTCGTTTTTTTTTTACAAAAATGTTTCCCGTGGAATTTCTTAATTTTTCCCAAGATAAATGAGTGGTCCCTGGGTTCGTTGGACCCGTAAAGGAGTCTTCTTCCAATCTCTCCTGTCAACGTGCTATCTTCTTTCACACAATTTACCTATATCTTCTTTGGTCTTCCTCTACTTATACACTCTGTCGAAATCGCTTATATTACTCAATTCACATGGAGTAAGACAGAGTGGGGCGTGTCATCGTGGATTGTAATATCTATACTAACCAAACTTATCTTATTCTGAGATGATACCAACGCCCAGATATTGTAATTAAGCATTCTGATGCGCTGCTGTGTACGTAGCAACCCGTTCCTGCTTCGTACAGGTTATCTTGTATAGTTATACCTAGTTGCACGATCAAAAGGACGATTTAAACTGTCGATATTTCGACCCCGTTTTGATTGTGCTACGTAGATAAGTAGCTATAGGTTTTTTTAAACATCCCACGGGTGCTCTCAAATTTTTCAGGATGAAAAGTATCTTAAATGTTGACCGGGCATATATATAAAGTAGGATCATAAAATTTCATTTAAATCCGTTACTTGAAAGACGCCTGCTAACTGTTTTTGTAATGTTTTCTTTCCCGCGGGAACTCGATTGGATTAATAAGTTTTACTATATTTTGTTAAAGAGGCAACATAAGGTATCAGCATAACAAATTTTACTAAATTAAGTTCATTAGTTGTTGTTTACAAAGCTGTTAAATTAATTGCAGTTTTTTAACTATCCCACGGGAACACTTTATTTTACCGGGATGAAAAGTATCCTATATGTTGACCAGGGACATAAGCTACCACTACACAAAATTTCATTGGAATCGGTCCAGCCGTTCCAAAGATTAGCCCGTACAAACAGACAGACAAACAGACAAACAGACAAACAGAGAAACAAAAAATTTGAAAAAAAATTAAATTAGTTCTATTTCACTTCTTACATCCCCCTGACTCCGTTTTTAGCATTTTTTTTATTTGTACAGAAATTCGACCTCTACAGATTTATTATATGTATTGATTTAAACGCTGTGTGTTGTGTTTTGGCAAACTTATGTAAAAGCGTATTTTTGCATTACATCTACTCGTTTAATATAGAAATTTTGATATAAGTACCTGATAAGTAAGTAGATAGTTGAATATCGTTATAATTATTATGTGTTTTCTACACAGTAGAAGTTATTACATGGCAGTAATTCAATTTGATGGTAAGTGATTATGCAGCTAGAGATGTTATCGTAGTAATTTGAAAGGAGTAAGCCCTAACTCTTTCTATACAGCATCGCACCGGAACGCTAAATCCATTGTCGGTGCGTTTTTTGCCAATAATAAGTTATTTAAAATGATATTAAAGTTTCAAGTTAGCGAAGCGCGGGAGTCGAACCCGCGAACTGAAATATGAATCATACGTATAATATAAAGGTAGAGCGTATTAGCTATATGAGCATAAATAGTCACGTTGACATAAATATTCCAAGTAGGTAGTAACAAAGGTAAAATGGGACAACAATATTGCCAAAATCAGTACGAAACAGTTTTGTAGAGCTCGGCAAATAGCGTGGTCGCAATAAACAGTCCAGCGCCGACCGGTCACTCGAAAACTCGCCGAGGACAACGCGAAATACGGCCCCTGCAGCTGTAGCAAACTTTAAGATGGCTCTTTTTCGAGTGCAAAGTTTTGTATTTCGAATGCAACGGTAAATATTTGGGCTTCTCGCTGCGGTCTTCCTAACAAGTGAACCGTGGCGCCCCTGTACGTGCGAGCGGCGTCTTCATTGACAATCAGCGCGAGTTGCCGCAACGCATCCGGCATCGCAATTCTCTACCACTAGCCCACGCTTCCCTTGTCGCCGATGCAAGCCTCTCAACGCAATTAACACAGTAATGATATCTCAGGCAACGGACACAATATATCGAATCAATAAGACTCAAGTCTCGAGGAAAGTTTATTTGAAAAAATGATTTCCAATTGTGCGGTAAGCTGGCAATTTACTATAAGTTTCGGTAAAAAAAATCACAACCAATTGACTGTCCCAGGTATACTAACTAAAACATTCCTAAAAATATGCAGTCAAAGTAACGAACCAATAGTGAATCCAATTCATATAATTTTTGGAAAAAAAATCACGCACACACAAACATGGATTGAATACTGAATCTCCTTTTTTAAGTTAACACGCAATTTACTTTTTCGGTTGTTATTATCATAACATACCCACAGTTTTGTCTTGTCTTTAATTTTGTGTAAAAACTTTCAATACATTTTCCACGCAAGATTAAGGATAAGTGTGTGTTAGTTATATAAGTTATTTAAAGTAGCACATTCATTTATAAAAATCAATCATAATAATATATATGACCCTAATTCACTGCATTGCAACTTTCACAGTAAGAGGTTTCCCAGACACGAAATAATTTTGATATTGGCACTCGTAACATTTACGAGCGTACAATCTTTATTAAAACGCTTTCGTGTTTCGAGATTATCGTAGAATTATGGAATAGCCGCCTGGGGAAGGTACGTAGGCCGTTATTAATAACTATTATAGAGGTCGGGGGGGTTATTATTAAAATATCTAGCGACGCGTTAGTTCCCGATATTGATTTTGAAACTTCGGTGTAACATAAACTCGGTGGCGAAAAGCGGTCGAAGGAAGCATACGGAGTGGATTGCATACGGAGTTAGTGTTACCATGACAAGGGTGTTCGTAGTACTACAACCAACTACAACAGAACGATGAACAAGCAAATCCTGTCCCGCGCGTCTCGGGCACGTCTTTCCGATGGAATTACACTGGCTACGGACAGAACGTAACAATCATATTTCATTATCGGACCAAGGGAACCGTTACAATATTCACCCCTACATTTAGACTCTACTGAAATATACTGGACTGAAATCCTCGTGATAATTAGTGACGACGCAACTGAAGATGTCATGGTAGCTGCCTACGAACTTGGCCAGGTATAAAAATAACCCAGGTAGGTCGCCAGGTTGCTTTATAGCAATGCATCGGAACGATAAATTGCTTGATGGTATAATATGACTTTTTCAGTAAGTAAGTAACCAATCAAGGCCAAAGTCTCCCACCCAACTAAACTTGCAACTTTCACCTGCGGTATCACAAGTAGATTAGTCACGGGATCAAGTTGTCGATCGATTATGTCATTCCAATATTTTTCTGAACTCACTTTATTTAGAAATCGTATGATTAGCAATCGTTAGATGTTTATGAAGATATTATAGTATAAATTCATAAGCCTAAATCTGCTTTGCTGATCTAGAAAATCATATAAAAGTCCAAAGTTGCTCTCACTGCGCTAGATAGCTCCTCAAAAAGTATACATAACATAAGGTACATTTAGTAAACTTTTTAGGATTTATACCTATAAGTTTAAATTTAAACTAAATATTAATGCTACTTTATTCTAGTGGCAAGTGCGGCGCGCCCCTTGGGCCGTGTCCACATGCTCACTGAGATGTGATGCGATTAAGCGTCTAATTGCATTAATTAGTGACAACAAAGATACTATCACGGGTTTCTCTGTCATCAGTACTGGAGATAATAATATGGTGATATGATTTGCAGATTTACTATGGAGCTTAGATACATAAACGTCTGTGTCCGGTAACACGTCAATATCCATTCACTTGAAGATGGTAGGTGAAATGTTTGACGGGAGTTAAAATTTCCTAAATTAAGTACTCGTAAATGTTGGTTGTATACAGGGGTCCTTAAGTTACTAAGCAGTAATAACTGTATGTAGATTTGGCTGTTACTAAATAAATATACCTTGAATGTATAAAAAATTGTCAAGTGCGAGCCGGGATTTCGTGAGTGGTCTAAACTATCAAGACCACCATTTAAGGGCAATGGGTAACATCCAGGCGCGAAAATTCAAATTTTATTTAGTTTTTTGCTCATAGTGGGCTAATTATACATCAAAGGTTAATGGCAATGTGTTTTGCGGGTACAGAATTTATGCATCTACATGTTTTTAATGAAAACTCTGCTCAACAATACTCATTTACTTCATATTGATTCCCGATAGCTCGAAATCTGGGAAACTGCAAAAAATTATCTTTCGGGAACCAATATGAGATGAGTGGGAACTTTCAAGCTGATTTTCTATTAAAAACATGTAAATGCATAAAAAGTAGGCCCGCAAAATGCATTGCCACAAATGTACAATGTTTAGTTAGTCTAATATTTGCGAAAAACTAAATAAAATTTGAATTTCGCGGGCCGCAACACCTAAAAACAAACACAAACAACATACAATAAAACCGGTCAAGTCAGAGTCGGACTCACGCACCGAGGATTCCGTACTGCAACATGCAGTGGCCTTGTACGCGAAGCGTATAACGATTACGATACGTCTACGCTTACGACCTGTGCCGGAGGGTCAACTCATCAAGTCCAATCGTTATCATATCTCATCCACTTTTTGCGGGCCATATCAACTATTAATCCGTTCCGTTTTCAGAATTGGATGTATTTAACACTAATTTAATTGTATTTCGTACAGATCCTTAATTTAAATCAGGGTAAAAATAACTTTGTTTGTTTTCAGAGTAAATCACTTTGTTGTCACTTGTCACGTTTTAACACATCAAAGAGCAATGATTTTGTTAGAGAAAACAGGAGTGCGAGAACTCGTTTCTTTTCTTTCAATATGTGATTTCAAAGTCTCTCCGGTCTGTTGTATCTGGTGGAATAGAAAAATAAAAACATTTTATTGCACATATTATCTACGAAATAGTAGATTCTATTTCACTTAAATGTAACATGGATATTTTATGATATTTTTGACGACTGTTCTACTCCGTGTTTATATTATTGGTGAACGAGTATATATTGATAGCCCTGTAGCAAGCTTTTAAGATATCATTAGAAGCAAGATTTAAAAAAAATTATTTTTAAAAAAAATTGAACCGACTTCAAAACCACAAATAGGCACTCAAAAGCGAAAAATAAATTAATATAATTATTATAACCGCTACTACCCACTCATCTATTTTGAAGTCGGTGCCAGCCAATTCAAATAGATAAGTAAATCTTTATAATAGTGCAAAACTACATCCATAGTATGTAGTAGTAGTAAGCTTCGCTGGCACCGACTTCAAAATAGATGAGTGGGTAGTAGCGGTTATAATAATTATATTAATTTATTTTTCGCTTTTGAGTGCCTATTTGTGGTTTTGAAGTCGGTTCAATTTTTTTAAAAATAATTTATTTTACCCTTTTTAGTGCAAAAAAGTTTATAAAGACAAGCTTTTATGATCTAGTTGCCACGTTTTAACCAAATTTAAAACGGACTATCACAATAAAATGCATGTACAATAATCACGGAAAATCCTAAATACCGATATAGGGATTAAACAGAGAACCTCTTTTTTTGACATCGGTCAATTAAAACATATATTTCAGTCAACTTGAGAATCTCCTTCTCTTTTGAAGTCCGATAAAATCTACACTGTACACTATTATACCGATCGCAAGCGATTTACTATTTTCCGTTGAGGAGTTCCGCTCTCCATCTCCGAAGATATTCATTAAATCTCGACGAAATCAAAACGAGTCTACCTGTGATGTATGGCCTATCTAACAAAAAAAGAATCATCTAAATCCGTTTTGCCGAACTCGAGATAATCGCGAACAAACTTAAATACAAATATGTCGATCAAACTAAGAACCTCTTATTTTTTTAAGTCGGTTAATATACTAAAACCTTCTCCAGAATGTAACAAATACTTTCCTGAAAACCGCATCAAAATCGGTTCAGCCAAACGTGAAATAATCGCGGACAAACATACATACATACATACACACCCACATACATACATACATACATACGGGTCGAATACAGAACCTCTTTCTTTTTTTGAAGTCGGTTAAAAAATCTTACGCACTGCATGGAAGTCAAAATCTGACGTAGATTACCTACGGTTAAACAGCAATGCAACTCAATTGTATTAGCGACAGCAACCACGACGTAATGCGTCTGTTTGACCAGTAATTGCCAATATAAACGGTTACCGTGCAAATACCATGCCTCTAATAATTTGTGATTAAAATCAAATAGGATTTTCCTATATTTACTACTAAGATAATATATCGCTGAAATCTTCTTATGTACAATAATCTGTATACCTTCATAACATTTTTTCTTCGCAAAATATTGATTTTATAAATGGGAAATTTTGTTAGTTATAAATCCAAAAACTAAATATTATTTTAAAATGATGTAGCTGAAGGATAATAAAAATAAGGCCAAGTATGACTTAGGCATTCATAACACAATATTAAGTAAGGATAAAAAATTGCTTGCAGTAAATAGATCTACTCGACAGAGAATTTAAGATCCCTGGCACATTCTGACACCATTACACGTTCCTAACCCGAGCAAAGGCATTTGGGAAAGTATTCCTTCTAGACAAATAAGTTACATTGCCATTAGCGTAAGTTAGGGGTCTACAAGGTCCTAAACTAACATGGGAAGACTCAAGCCTCTTCAAGACTACGGCCTCCGCGAAACAACTCGCAAGTAACACATTAGACTAACAAGGTCTTAATTCGCATCCTCCCATACCACAACGCCCTTTACAGTAAAGCAGGGCTATAAAATCCTGCGAATACGCTCAACATATAAATTATTTTTAATTTAATGTTCTTTTTCGGGTAATAATCGCTTGTAGAGCTCCTAAGTACACCCTCGTGGGAAGTATATGCAAATTACACGACTCGAATACGTAGGATATCTACTCGCCTACCTTCTAATTTCGAACGAACTCATTTATTATGTTCATCTCATAATCTATTTTTATTACGCGTAATTATGGAAATGGTTTTTAGAGTTTACCGAGAAAAGCGGATTCGCAGATTCCCTCTAAGAAATAAAGCTACATCTTAGACATAGAATGTAATGGATTTCTTTGGCATTTTACTGCGATGCCGATAGTAAAAAAATAATGCGCACACGCTGCTCTACTGGCAGGTCGATGGTCGCAATCGTGAGCCAAAGTGTGTCGTAAAACAAGAGTTGCGAATAAAAGGGACAGAATCTTATTAAAGTAAATATTTATGGCATTGCCATCAACCGATTGGGTGAGGGTTCCATCGCTCTTGATAAATTGTTCCACCGGTTGCGGCCTAACAGCCGCTGGCGAATATTTCTCTTACGACGTATCGGTCTTAAATTTCATGTCCCCGATTTATGATTTTTCCTTGCACGCATTTTCTTTCAAATACATCGATCGTGCCTGCGAAAAAATATTTTTTCCCAAAATCGAGGCGAAAGAACTGCATCAATGTCAAAACATGATTTTTAGGTGTTGTGATTGGTCAAAACCCATGGTTAGACATTGATACAGCTCTTTAATGATTGATACATTTTTAGCCGATCGCCCTGCTGGACATTACTTATTGAAGTTAGAGAGTTTAAAAGTTAAACAGGCCGACGCACAAAGTGGCAGGCCAAATTGTGTGTCTACGTTATTTACCTGAAGGTAGACAATAAGGGTGTCTCCACACAATCAACTCGACGAGAAAGTTGATTGTTTGTATTCCATTCAACTTCACAATAGAGAAAATGAGGAGGAGCCAATTCTTTTTGCAACAGCTTTTATCCGGTGGTTTCTTCGCTTGCCGAAAGTTTGCATTTAGAATACCTCACTCGAGATGCATTAGCGTCTTGTCACATATTTGTCTTGGAATCAAGCTCGTATTATTCTTGGGAACGGCAATCACTATAAACTGTTTGCACATATTCCTAAACATGTGCTCACTCACTCGCTCGCTTCCTTTTATAACATTGTTGGCATAACGGCTGAACCATAACAGTCTAAGGCGAAACGTAATATACGCAAATATTATTTGAGATTGACGAAAGAATTAACGTAGATTTATGTACTTTTAACTGATTCTACTTATTCGAGGTAAATCTTTTTGTACTACATTTGTTTTAATACGCATGACAAATAACCAATGTTGTACAGCGCAGTACAATAGTCCTGAAAATTAGTATACCTAATATGTTTATTGTACAACATAATATTGATAGTGGAAATCTATTACCACAGTCATTAAAGCTTTTGTAGACATACGTACAACAAATAAAAAAGTTAATAGATTTCCGATAGCACTGTATTTTCTATTTCTTATTTCAGTACAGAACATTCGAACTAATGGCTATCACTATTAACTTGTTATTATTGATGAGCTTTCGTAAGCAATCTAGCAATAATTTATGAATCAAACAATCGATGCCGAAGACAGTATGATAAAAGGTTCCTCTGACTATCTATCAGTTAAGAAGCTTATATCAATGAGGCTACCTGAACATACATAAAACGATCTATACTTTGGGGCTAGCACAAGGTGTTCCTTTAATTTCGATTTGAGTCTCGATTCGGTTTCGCCATGTAATCTATATGCGGGGAGCATCCAAACACGTATAGCTCTATCGAATTCCTAGCATTATTGCATCTTGTACAAGCCCTGCTTATCAGTTTTACAATTATTGGTAAAATATGTGAAACATATTATCATTAAAATCATGCGTTACGAAAACCTATTTTTTCGTTTGTGTCGGATGTAGACTAAATACCATTTTCAGGTTCAATTTTGTTGCATGTCGTCCTTCAGTTACATTTAACTATACATAATATAACTATTTTTGGAGTTAATTTTGTGAAAGCTGTTCGAAACTAAGTATGCGATACAGTTTTATTGAAGTTATACGTCATGATACCATCGCGATCGCGCTACAACTGCAGATTCCCATCTGACAATTCCCCAGCATCTCTTAATTATGGCGCTGCGTATTTCGTATTACAATAATGAAGCGGAACAATAACAAAAGTTTGAACGTCGGAGCGTGGCCGGCAAACAACTTCGCTGCTCAGCTGAGTGCTTGTTGAGTTCGCTCCGAACGAAAACTTGCTTGTTACCGCGAGCGTGGAACGTTACTTTTTACAAAACAAGGGCGAAAATAGTCGCTGCAAATTACGACGATTCACTTCGTACTTTGCATTACTTCGTTCAATTAAGCGAGCGTTTCATGTAAACAGGCTAGGCGTGGTGGGAACGTGGATGTTACTTGCCGAAATATCACGGGTTTATATCGGGTGTCACGAATTACTAACGTTACGTGTTCAGTTATCGTGATTCTAGCTCTGATCTAGCTTACTTGATAGCAACTGTGTAAAGGAATATACATTAGGTAATATAGGAGATATATACCTATTGGAGCGCGTGAAGCATGAATCCTTAGAAAATTGTTATGTTGGGTCATGGTTAAGCACAAAATCTGATTAAATGAACATATGTATGAACTGATATGTGTTATGATTGATACATGCCAGTCTCCTTTCTTATAATCTCACTTCACAAGCTCAATATTCAGAGAAGGTAATATGTTGTACGATCTATCTATTTATAATGCTTAATGTTATAAATGGAACATATTTTTATAGGTCTCACAAAATATTAAGAGCTCAGTGTCCGAATCTATCTACGTTAATATTATAGTAATGTGTACCATAAGAAACCATGGAATAATAATAATTATATCAGTCCCTTTCTAAGTCCTTAACTGCACCTACCAAAATGACACAAAGTACCATGTAGGCAACATCATATAGGCCTAGGATTGTGCATATATAGTCCGTTATCGACGCCTACAATAAGTCGCGTTTTATACGGTTATTATAGCGTCATAAACGTCACCGGCCGGTGTTTCATACAGTGCCGGGTACATTATGCCGGCCCGGTCCCCCACACAGTGTCACACACACGTGTCGCCCGGCAGACGTTCCGCGATACATATTCGATATCAGCAGACACATTCATAATCTTTGCTGAAACTTCCCGGTTCCGTTATATTAATACGATACGAAATACGAAAGTGAAAGCTGTAGCGCAATACGAAAGTGACAAAACGAATCTCTAAAACAATATTATTGTGATTCGGTATATCTTACCAATCATTGTAATATTCCTATTGATTAAAAATTTACTTGTTTACATTCGGAAAATAGAATAAATAACTTTTATCTCTAAGGTAAATTATTCTTTGCGAACTCAGCCAGTAATATTTGTCTCTCTGACAAAGACTTTCAAAAGTCATTTGGCTCAATTTTAATTGTGCACAATCGTAAAGAATTCTAATCCAATCGGCTTCCCGAACAATGAAGGTGCTCCGAAGTCAAATAATTGAAATTGTGAAAAAGTTAATGTCTCGAATATCGCCGAGAAACTTTCATTAGCGCACTTCCACGGCAACAATTGCGAGTTTAAATAATTATGTTTACGAAATCCTTTTCTTACGCAGGGATTATTTATCTTCCCCCATTGTTAGAAGAAGTGACGCGGACGAATTTCACGAAAATGCCCCATTTATCTACGGCGAACACACAAAGGGAACTTGAAACCCAAAACTTTTTACGTGGTCAGTGACAATGGTATTTCTCTCTATTCTCTTTACGTTTCATTTCCAACTTTGGCGAATATTGTGTTACAATTCTAGTTAGCGTTTCTGTGTGGCCACGATGTGTGATGGCCTCTGTCGGAGACTAAATTATAGATACGTCTGTGGAAAAAGCTAACGTGGGAAATAGGAATACACCACGTGCATTCAGAATTTTTTGATAAATTACGTATAAACATGCAAAATACTACAGTAGCTATTTAACTTAGTCTTTTATGCATAGGTATTCTCTCTGATGGAGAAGTGTTTTACTCCACCACGCGAAAGTAACATACATACACACCATCGAGTTCCAAGAGGCCGCCCTTGATTTCAAAGTGCGGCAAAAATTCCTTTGCCTAAATTGACAAACTCGAACCGTCGCCACACAATTTTTTACGCACACTAGCATCCGCGTACCATACAATTTTCAAATTGACACACTCTCACTACAACAAAAAGTTGCCACTCTCATTAAGCTGTCTTTGTTAGGAAAGGCTCTATTAAGTCGGAGCACGAGCGACGACGATAAATCTCATGATACACACACAATATACACGCATTTATGCAAACTTCGGTTTTATAAATACTTATTGTATTTGTGTTACATTTTAGCATGATATCATTTTAAACTTTATTTTTACTGACATTATGCCCCAGATATAAGTTGATGGAACATTTTTGTGCTATTTTTGTCTCGGTAGTTCGAATTAGATATAGAAGCTTCAGAAGAAAATGGTTTGTTTTCTATCGGGAGCTTGATTTAATATTTGCAGAAGCGTCGTGCCCGCAGATAACTTTGCCGGACGCCGAGCCGTTGCTGCTTACTTCCTACTTTATTCCGTTTACAGACCCGCATAAATAACGGAGGAAATCGGTTCTACCCTCATTTCATCTCAACAATACAACTGTTCTATTGTCCTTAAATCTGTGTTTCAATAAGACTTCTTTTCTTTACACAAGAACGAGCGACTTAATAAGACTTGGAAATAACACTATTATTTAAGTCATTGCATTAAAAAAACAAGGTCCATGAAACTTTTTAGCCTCTAGCGAAAAAAAGCTGTTATATAAAAATGTACCTATCCATAACCTTCATAAAGAAACTGTTATACAGCACAATATTTAAATAAGCGGTTTTCCAAATCCACCGCGCTGAAAACAAAACGCCGCCGTTCGAGTTTTCGCAGAAACTAAAAATGAATCCTTCCTATATTCACTCGGTGTAACCGAAACGATTTTCCTTGTTTGCTAAATGTACTGCAGCGACCTTATAATGCCTAGAGAAAATACGGTCAACTATAGAAGTCGGTGAAACCCCTATTTGCCTTTTTCGGGGTGTTGCTATCTTTGCCTCAATTCGTACGCAAAGCCGTCGGTCGCGCGTGAAATACCAAGCGCGCTCCGCGCCCTAGTTTTGATAGACGAGACGCGTCGTTTGTTTAGATTGTCTCCGCAGCTTGTGAAAGGTTAAACATAACCTTTGTACTAGTGCAATATCGAGTTCATCATTCAAGAACATTTACCCTTTTTACAAATTCTGTATTACGATCTAGACATCAGTAAACTCAAAAGTGCCTGGCGTACAAAATTAAAGCTTCTGACTCTGACTGGATTGCCTGAAAAAAAAATTAACAACAAATTCGGCTAATCAATGGGCAGAATTTGTTTACGATTACGATAGTGATGAATACGTTTTTTTTACAAAATTGCCTCCCAGATTCCTATACCAAATATTGTACACTGGACAAACAAGTTCAACTTTCAAAGTGAACGCGAGGGAAAGACGCGTCGTCGACAAAACCGCTCAACGGGAGGTCTAGTGTTTACAAAAGGTCCGCTAATGCTGTTTGTCGTGGTGGAGACATCGCGTCACTTGTGTGTGTCTTAATCATTAAACTATAGGAACGAACTTTCGTATCGGACACAATGTAAACTTTGGTGATGTTATCGAACCACGGCATTGGGAACTTGAAATTCTTGTACCTCGTCTTAATACGAGTATAAAATTTTGGATAATAGCAACAATCACGACTCCAAACATCGGGCAATAAACTCGAACTAAACCTTATTATCCACTGCTCTAAAAATATTATGTATAACCTGGAATATATTTGACCCTGTACCACATTATACCTGTCAGTCCCGCGGGAACCGTAGATTTTGCCGGTATAAGTACGTAAATAAGCTATCCTTTCAGCTAAATCAGTTCAATGGATGTGATGAGAAGGGAATGAAGTACAAATATTCTAACATACACATTGCAGATGTTCATCTGGCTAATAGGTTAATTTTGTTTCTGATAGAATTTTAATTTAAAATACAGAAGGAAGATTAGTTGCACGATTTAACTAATATCATACCTAATATTATACTTACAAAGTTAATGGATAATGTGACATGTCGAGTTAAAGTTGTTGTTTTGGATTTGTACACAGTAAATATCGGAAAGCGGTCCAGAGTTTTGGGATGCGTAATTCGAATTTGTTACTCATGAATCGAATGTGGAAAACTCGAACTCTTAAAGTTGAAATGGGAACGTATCGGCAAAGTTGGTCGTTGCAGTCCACGTGAATGTCTTGCAACCTTAAGAAAAGAAATATTGCCAGGATTTTTAGGATTAGGAGCCGCCAATACTTGGATTATTAAATTTTTGAGGAACGGCCAAAGCTATTTCCAAGCTGCATCCGACGATAACGTCCTTTGTTCGAATCGTTGCGTCTTTAATATTACTAGAGAACAATTGACTTTAATTAAAAGATGTAGACATCGTTTCAAACTAACGAAGTAACTTCTTGAGATCGACAATTAATTTTTGAAGTGCCGCTTTATTAAAACAATTTCGATTGTTGTAGACAAATAAACTTTTATCAGGTTTCATTAAGTTTTTACGTTAATTAGTTTGAAGAATTTTACGATGGTTTTTACGTGTCCCTCGATATGTAGTGAGAACTAACAAATAAGACACATTCGTTTCAAAGATTTAGTGCGTAATCCGTAGGCAAACGTTTTGTAAAAAAAATTATTAAAATCAAAATGTGGTTTCATAGGAATTATTTAATATGTAAGCGACCCATTATAATAATGTACAGTGTTTATTATTGTGTAACTAATATTTGTTTTCTTGTTTCAGGTTTTGGTTTTGTCACATTTCAAAGTGAAGACATAGTAGACAAAGTGTGCGAAATACATTTTCACGAAATCAACAACAAAATGGTGAGTACTGAATACGTTATTCAATTTTCAATCCAAAAACCTTTTAACGAAATAAGCTTAAAATAGTTTTTATTAAGTAAGTAGGGTGCAATATAAAATTCGCTCCAAATAAAGCACTTTATAACACCTATTCAATGATATCCACTCAATCACTTATGTAGTTAGGTACGTGAAACTTTTTTCGTCGTTATTTCCGTGTATAAAGAGGCAACCTGCATTTATAAAGTACAGAGCATTGACATAATAGGTACATTAAAATACTCGTAGGTGAATTCCAATATCGTGTAAGAGTATAAAATATTAAAAACACCAAATCATGATGTTTTACGATCATTTTAGAAGGCCTATGGAAATCTTTCGTTTGAAACTAACGGAAAAAGAGTGTAAATGTACCTATTTTGTTATAAGTACCTTCATATTCAAAGCACATTACCTAGAAGAAAACTAGAACAACAAAAATAGAGATATCCACTTAATTGCAACGACGATTTAAATGTACAACAATAATAAACGTTGTTAAAATAAATCACCATTAATAGCACTCCTAGGATCTATGGAACAGAAATAAGAAAAGTCCGCATTCAAGCCACATTTTACCAAGATCCATGAACTTCGTCCTAATGTTAATAATAATATCCTCCAAATATCAATTAGAGTAAGAAGTATCTGGCTCGCGTCCAAACAGGGCTACTAAAACGCCACAAAGCCTTCAGCGCGCTTAGATTTTTCCCGCAACGAGAAGGGGACATGTATATTCGAGATGTTGCCATGAATTGTTTCGTTGAGCCAAACGTAGATTAACAGAGTAAAACCGCTCGAATCACCTATTTATGGATTTGTACTATGCTTAATCAACGCTGTGCAAATCGATATGAAAGTGATATAAATCTGTTATATTTTGATATTATCTGTTTGATAGATTGAGTAAACAAGCACATACTTACCTAATATTGAACATGAAAAAAAAAGTGTTTAAAAGTCCTATTTTTATTGAAAATTTCCAATTTCGGATCAAATTCTAGCATAAAATATGAAAAATTTTAACTCTAAAATTACACTTTTAATCCTCGAATATGAAGAAATCTTCAAGGAAATACTTTTTAGGACATTATAGGTTAAGTTATCGTCGCTTCGATATCCATATTAAGTAGGTAAATATTTACCAGGGTCTGCTTACCTCATCGTAATGCTAATATTATGGGGAAAAATATCAATTAAGAGTAAGAATTGAGTTGGCGTCGGTCCAACCAGGCCCAATAAAATTCGACTAGAGTGTACACCGTGCTTAGATTTTACCCTGAGTGGACATGGAGACATGTCAGATAACTTGCTAAACTTATGCACTTACATTTTAATCTTTACAGACAAAAGCTATTTACTAATAATATTCGAATTTATATGATATATTACGATCAGATATTATTAAAGGGAACTAATTTTTTGAGCTGTTATTTAAATATTCGAGATGTTATTATGATCAGTTGGAAAACATATTGAGCAGTTATTTAATTTAATGGCGGTTGATTAATTATTGCGACAGTAAAACATGAACAGTAATAAAGAATCAATTAGTCGGTTATTTTATCATACAATATCAATTCTAAAAATAATTTAGCAGTCCAATAACTGAATGAGCGGTAAAAATGATGGAATGAGCGGTTCCTTTTCTCTTAAAGGTTCTCTGAAGTACGCAGTACCTCCAGTTGAAGCTAAAAACATTCCACTCGGACAAAAAAGGAAGTTTTTGTCCGAGTGGTATTTTCACGAAAGTTTTTTATGTAATACACTTCACAATGTCACTAGCTTTCGTAAATAACTCAAATTAACGAGAAATAATAAGAAAAATTATTATTATAAATCACATTTTTTTAGGTTATGTTTACGTATTTTTTGCCAGTTTGCTAATATTTTTACGAAAGATTTGTATCACACTGTCACTAACTTTCGTAAATCACTGCAACAAACGACTTAGGGTCCAGGAGCGAGCGAAGCGAGCTCGGGACTTGAGGGCACCCCGACTCGGCTGGGTTAGGTGACGAAGAGGATGGCGGGGCCTGCAAGGCCCCGCCATCCTTCTGAGTGGTTATTTTCTTTTATGACCACCCAGAAATAGGAGCCCCGCGAAGCGGGGCTCCGTCGACTGGCCTTTAAGAAGATTAAAGACATAAATAATGAGAAGAGGTGAAGATTTTTTAATTTCAAAAAAATATTTCTCGAAAAGTATTAGGCCTCGTACGATTTGGCTTGGGGGGTAGACTCCCCCTACCCCTCCCCTCCCCCTCACCCCCCTCCCATCCCCCCCGCAACGGGTCCCGTGTCCTAGACCTACCATTCCTTCAGTCAAAGCAAAAGTAATTTAATTTTTCATTACTATTTAAGTACTGTTTTTTTTATTGTATTTTACCACCTCATTGTTTATAGAATTGCTTAGAATGAGATTTCTTACCGACAAATTCCGATTTCTTACTGCCCACGCGTAACCGCTCGTTCAATTTTTTTTACCACCCATTTAAATATTTTCCTGCTCAATTATATATTCACTGATCCAGTTCATTATTTTTTATTACTCATTTTTGTTTACTTTACTGCTTAGTTTTAACTGCTGAACTAGGTTATTAAACATGCCATTTTTAATTTTTAACTTATCAAAACTGCTATTTAGAACTGCCTCTTTAAATCAGTGCCATTATTAAATATGTATAAGTGACGTTTTTATAAGGCTAAAGGCACATTATTTTATTAAATAACCCGGATAAAAACCTAATTAGGTTTTGTAGACTACGAAACTATACTATATAATTGAATTTCGTAATATAGCGCGTATTGGGCTTTTTTCTATAACCGTGAAGATTAATTGCATTAACGCATAGTTATCACATAGCATTAATAGTTTATAATCGATGCAATAAAGCAACGTCATAATCTATTAGACGTGTAAGTTATTGCATAATGTCGACCGAGACCACATGTCGTTATACGTATGTCGACAAGCTGCCTTAACGAGACCATTATTTGTGACAAATCATGCTCCATATTGAACGTTACTGAGTGACCCCTAGAATAGAAAAAAAAAACCGGCCAAGTGCGAGTCGGACTCGCGCACCGAGGGTTCCATACCATAAAAGAAGTAGGTAAAACATTCTTTCAAATCACTTTTTTTCATGAATTTACGAGTATAATTTGCATGTAGGTACTTTTTTTGGCAAACCGCAAACGTAACTTTGTTTTTGGCGGATTATTGCTATTATCAAAAAAAGTATATTAGTCAGCGAGTTGATTTTATTTTACTTCTATTGATCATAATTATTTCAGATTTTTCGATTGGTAAACTTCGGAGATAAGGGGGGGGGGGAACGGTATTTTTTTCGACAGTTTGCCCAATAAATCAAAAACTATCAGGCATAAAAATAAATAAAAATCGGTTTTAGAATACACAAGTAACGCCCTTTCATATGATACCCCATTCAATATTATTATCTCATTTTGAAAATTTGTCGACCTGGTTTTCCCCCCTTTTTAAATAAAAATGAAAACAATTTTCAAATTTTTACTATTGTTATGACGTCGGGTCACTATTACCCATAACTATTCTAAATTTCAAGTCGATAGCTTGAATAGTTACTGAAATAATTGAGTGTGACAGACGGACGGACGGACGGAGAAAGTCTCACCATAAGGGTTCCATTTTTACCATTTTGGTATGGAACCCTAATAAGGCCATTGAATATCATTTACACTTTAGTGTAAGGAATAAGTTTCTGAAGGTTGAGGACTATAATATGACTGTACCTAGGTAAAAGTTAAGTTTCAAGTAGAATAGGAGAGACTCTATAGTACTACAGTCTCGCGTTATACTCGCCATTTCAGTTGTTTATTATTGTTATAGTGTTTTGATCCTATCTCTCAAATATGTAAAATTGTCGTAGAAATTTTTGTTCCAAACTCCTCCGAAACGGCTCTATCGATTGTTGTGAAATTTTCTGTATATATTCGGTAGGTCTCAGAGTAGGTCGTAAGCTATTTGGTATCCCTATCCCTTATGGATAACAACGTTTGCCGGGTCAGCTATAGTCTTATTATAATATTAGGTATACATATTGTGAAAGTTTGTATTCCTGGATATTTGTTACTCAATCAGAATCACGCCGCAACTGCTAAACCGATTTGGCTGAAAGTTTGAACGTAGGTAGTTTATGACCTGAGTTTTATATATATACTTTTGATCCCGAATAATTCATATTTCCCGTGAGCAAGCAATTTTCCTTGAGTTCAGACGGGAACGGGATTGATGATGATAAAAAACAGAAATTATGTATAGACGTGGACAAAAAGTTACAAAAAAAGTGAAAAAAAGTGTATTTATCCTCCCCAAAATTAATACAGTATTAATATAAAAGTGAATTCATTGAATCTCGTCGACAAGTTTCTAAAACTGTTGAAAAGTAGTCAAGGAAGTTATACGAGAAACAAATTCGAATGATCTATGGTACCTATATAGCAAGACAAAAGCAAAATTCATTGCTCGAAAATAGTTGGAAAACTTATATATCAATAAAGTTTCCCCACAACCTGCGATATTAATAGCGTTATTAAAATTTATGCATTTAACACTATTATTACAAAAGGTAGTTTGCGATAGCGGTGCGTAATGCAACTAATCTAATCACGCCACCATGAAATAATAATTACTTTTAAACAACTATTATAAGCCCCTAATATCCAGTGGGGCTGCTGCTTTTATATGCTAATATTATAGTTCATAATAATTGTAATGTTGTTCAAATTAGAATAATATTAGCCAATTCAATTGTCAAATTATTTATTATTGTTATACCATCCAGAATAATATTTGAGCCACTAAAAGTAAGTGCCTATAAGCCTATATTACCATAGCAATTAACAGAGAATTGCAAAGTTGGTTACAAACTGTATGTTATAAGCCCATTTTAGTAGAATAATTAAATGCTTACGTTAATAAGGTTTCAGTATGAAAAAACTGTAAAGCAAAACTGAGTAGTAAGTAAGTAATCTAAGTAAACCTATGCAAAATATAGTAAAGGACCTATAATATATAAGGGTAAGATTAAAAAAATACTGATTTACAAAGCGGGTGAAAGAAATGAGGACAATTTAGATATTGTCCAAAGTAAAATCTGTGGTCCTTGCTACAACCACTATCGAAATAAAGTATTTCGATTTTTGAAAAAAGCCGAGGATGGAACTGTTAGCCAAACAAAGCCAAAGTAATAAAATATGCTCGGCTCAAAAATCCATTTGTCAAAAAAATCTCGCATATTCACCTTCATGTCTAAATCACTTCCAAATTGGCACCACATGCCTCCAGGCGTTCACAAGGGCCATTATCTGTCTAGTCACTTAAACTTCCCTCGTACTTTCAGTTTGAAAAGCCGGGGCGCAAGAATCCCCCGTTGTCGATGCATATTCCAGAATATTAATGCTTGTTTTTTGCCTCACTCCATTGTTTTGTACCTTAATGTACGAATGCATGGATAGCAGGAATCGGGGGTGATGCTCGCCCTAAGTGGAACAAACAACGAACAAAGACATCAAACAAATGGGTAGTGTTTTAGAGTAATTACGGTTCGCTTCCGCGCGAAGCGAGAGGTGTATAAAGAGCGAAGCTCCCGCCGCGCCGTAATGTATTCGTCGCAGTCTTCAATAAAAACCCATCATTCGTTTCCGCGTCTAATCCTGGAGACTAATTAGGGAAGAAATCGAAGCCTTACAGACTTGATCTCGAGGATTTGTCAGTGCGTTCGCTCATTCATTGTGTGCCTTTTGATGGTTGGTGCACATTGTCATGCCATTTCAGGTTTTTTTTTATTGTGATTCGTATCTTTTTCATTTAAATGATTAACTACAATACATCCATAGTTTATTTTTTTTCCAGTAAAGTCACTGATTACCTTTGACAAATCACTGCAACGTGTGTAAAAAACACAAAAGGTACGTAATTGCGAACCAATGCGCCCCTCCATTGTTGCGTGCGACACAAATGATCAATGTTACGGTAAACTCCTTTTTTACGTTGTTTTCGTAAACAATTTCCGACGCGCAAAGTTGCCATGGAGTTTCAAAGTAGGTACATTGTTTTAAGTGTCACGCGGAATTTATGTGGAATATTTTGACACCGAGGGGCACAATATAGTGTAGACGTGAGTCGTAAACAATGGCGCCTATTAAAAATTTGTGTTTAGCATATCGTAAAGATATCTTAAGCTAGATTCAGATGGTCGCACAATTCACAAAATTTCACGTGATGTTGCTTGTAAAGGTTTTTAAATAGTTAGTTATGGTCAGAGACAAAATATCTGCTTACGAAACGTTGTTAACGAAATGCCTATTGAACTTTAAGTTATGGAATTAAAATTATAGATTAATGAACAGTATACTGAAACCTATCATATCGTAACACGTTTAATCAAAGTACAATACACGGAGAACATGTGACTAATTAGTAGGTCTTTCTCTTGAAACCTATAACAGTTATTGTGCCAACTTTAGGCATAGCTATTAGTGGATAGAGTGATCTAAACCTGACTTTACTTTTATATACATACAATAAAGATAGAGGCGTCACGTCAGCGTCGATGTTTACGCCGTGAGTAGCTGCCCTCGTAAATTTAATATGTCATCTCTTATATTAAAATGGTCGTTAAGCTAATAGCCGCTCCGCCCCCCCTGCACGCTTTGATGGAAGCGATGGTGCTTTACATTGAACGGTAAGAATAGGTACGGTAAAAATTACGCACTCTTTCGATGTGGGTTGAACGGGGAAAATCGTATTTAAGTATCTTTTATTATGATTAATTCCCAAAATATACCTAGTAATATGACAATATTTTGCGCTTGCGCAGTTTTACAATCAGCCACTGAACGGCTTGCTCAAGTTTCTCAAAACTACGTTCTCGTAGAATTTGAGGATTTTTCGCACTTAAAGAAATTTTGTACTATCCTACTGGCGCAATTATTATCATATAGACTACAACAGGAGGACTAGTTAGTAGAGACTGCAAGTTCGATTCCGGACACCATCAGCTGGATTAGAATTTTATGAAACTACTTCTAGCAAACGTGAATAGGCCCTCTATACAAACTTTACTTATTTACACAATAAAGTAAATAAATTATCATTTTACTTACATTACAAAAAATCATGCTACGACAAATGTAAAAACTTACAATCTTCTATCTATATATATAAAAGAAGAAACTGACTGACTGACTGACTCACTGACATATCAACGCACAGCCCAAACCACTGGGTCTAGAGACTCCAAATTTGGCACACAGATACCTTATGAGGTCTAGGGGAGCACTAAGAAAGGATTTTGCAAAATTCACCCTCTAAAGGGGTGAAACGGGGGTCCGAAGTTTGGATTTTATCAAGTTAAAATACGTCTTCACGCCGCAACTACTGTACCGATTTGGCTAAAATTTGGAATGGAAGTATATAATATCTTGCATCACCACATAGGCTACTTTTCATCCCGAAAAAGTTCATGGTTCCCATGGGATTAGTAAAAAAGCGAAATTAACGCGGAAAAAATCTTCATGCCTAAGTGCACAACCGATTTGGCTGGAATTTGAAATGGAGATAGATTATACCCTGGGTTAATAAATAGGCTAATTTTTATCCCGGAAACATCCATGGTTTTTGCATGAAACAAGAAAAACAGATATTCATACGCGAAAACTACTACTTCACGCCGTAATTACTGAACTGCTATGGCTGAAATTCGGAATAGAGATAGATTGTATCCTGGATTAATAAAAAGGCTACTTTTCATCCCAGAAAAATTCATGGTTTCCACGGGAAACCTGAAACATTGATGTTCACACGCGAGAAATACTACTTTACACTGTAATTACTGAATTGATATGACTGAAAATCGGAAAAGATATAGATTTCATCCCGGATTATTACAAAACTTACTTTTCATCCAGGAAAATTCCGTGGTTTCTATGATCATAGTGAAAAACAGAAATCCACGCGTGAAAAATATTCCTTCATGCCGTAATTACTGAACTGATTTGGCTGAAATTTAGAATCGAGATAGATTATATTATCCTGGATTAATACAAAAGCTACTTTTCATCCCGGAAAAATCTATGATGTCCGCGGGAAAACTGAAAAACTGATATGCACGCGGTAAAAATACTACTTCACGCTGTAATTACTGAACGGATATGACTGAAATTCGGAAAAGAGATAGATTTTATCCCGGATTATTACAAAGCCTACTTTTCATCCCGGGAAATTCCATGGTTTCTATGATAATAGTAAAAAACAGAAATCCACGAATAAATATTCCTTCGTGCTGTAATTACTGAACTGATTTGGCTGAAATTTGGAATCGAGATAGATTTTATCCTGGATTAATACATAGGCTACTTTTCATCCCGGAAATATTCATGGTTTCTATGATAATAGTGAAAAACAGAAATCCACGCGGGAAAAATATTCCTTCATGCCGTAATTACTCAACTTATTTGGCTGAAATATGGAATAGAGATAGATTTTATCTTGGACTAATACGAAGGCTACTTTTTATCCCTTAAAAATCCATGGTTTCCGCGGGAAAACTGAAAAACTGACATTCACGCGCGAAAAATACTACTTTACACTGTAATTACTGAATTGATATGACTGAAAATCGGAAAGGAGATAGATTTTATCCCGGATTATTACAAAGCCTACTTTTCATCCCGGGAAATTCCATGGTTTCTATGATAATAGTAAAAAAAAGAAATACACGAATAAATATTCCTTCGTGCTGTAATTACTGAACTGATTTGGCTGAAATTTGGAATCGAGATAGATTATATCCCGGATTAATACAAAAGCTACTTTTCATCCCGGAAAATCTATGGTGTCCGCGGGAAAACTGAAAAACTGATATTCACGTGGTTAAAATACTACTTCAAGCAGTAATTACTGAACTGATATGACTGAAATTCGGAAAAAAGATAGATTTTATCCTGGATTGAATACGTAGGCTACTTTTCATCTCGGAAAATTTATTGGTTCAGAAGTGACGGCACGATGCCGTCACTTCTGAACCGATTGGGCTGAAATTTGGAATGGAGATAGATTATATCCTAGAATCAACTACTTTTTTCTCGGGAAAATCCATTGTTTTCGTGATAATAGGGAAAAACAGATATTCATGCGGGAGAAAATTTATTCCTTCACGCACAACTACTGAAAATTTTTGGTTTAAAGTTGAAATGAAGATAGATTTCATGTAAATTAACGCAAAGGGTACTTTTTTTCCGACAAATGGATGGTTCCCGTATAATTGTTAAAACTAAAATTTACGCGTGCGAAGCCGCGGGTATCTGCTAGTATTATTATAATTATAGTAAGCATATAACAAGCTATCAAACGTCTCAAAAAGTAACTAATATAAATTAAAAGCTAAAAAAGTAAGTAGAAAGTTTAACAATTAGAAAGTTTATGGGCCAAGGCGTGAAGTCTGAATTTTTGCAATAGGTATATCCTATTAAAACATTTCAACTATTTCTCAACAATTCATTACGAGCTAGTTGTTTTAAAAAAATACTCAATTAGCACTACACTATTGACAAACAAAATAGTCATGATAATTTTTAAGTACCTGGATGACCGAGCTTCGCTCGGTTTTTTTTGTAAATTGTAATTTGGAGTAGAAACTATATTTAAATATGAATTACATAGGTACTAATGTAATGATGAAATATGAAAAAATATTTATCGATCTTATCGACAATAATAAAAAACCGGCCAAGTGCGAGTCGGACTCGCGCACCGAGGGTTCCATACCATAAAAGAAGTAAAACATTGAAAGAATCACTTTTTTTCATGAATTTACGAGTATAATTTACATGTAGGTACTTTTGTTGGCAAACCGCAAACGTAACTTTGTTTTTGTCGGATTATTGTTATTATCAAAAAAAGTATATCCCAGAAAAAACATTTTCATGTAAAATGTTGCCAAGACGAGAACATGTGGCTCACACTATCAAAAAGTTATCAGATCTCATGTAGAGCAAGACTTCTAACTCTACACGCCCTAACTCTATAAATCCTAACTTTATAAACTCTACACTTTAGTCAAAATATATTATGTCTTGGCTGTTTCGGTTACGTCACATGGGCGTAAAGTGAAGAATTTATTCACTGTTCAGTACTTTTCTAATAGAGTTTTGCAAGTGGCATAATGGACTATGCAAAATTCAAGAAATTTCACATTAAAATTAAATGGTATCACCATTGTTATGAAAAAAACTTCCATTTATTAAAAATATCCTCTAAAGGAAAGGAACACACTTTTGCAAAGTGTGATGAAGTATTTGAAACCAATGCAGTTAGTAAAACCTAAGTGCAGTTTCTGAGGAGACTCAATACCTATCTAATAAATAATCGTTACTACAGAAACTAGGTATTGTATATCAGAAAAGTACAAAGTCAGTGAATAATATTTTTACTTTACACCCATGTGACAGTAACGAAACAGCCAAGACATAATATATTTTGACTAAAGTGTAGAGTTTATAAAGTTAGGATTTATAGAGTTAGGGCGTGTAGAGTTAGAAGTCTTGCTCTACATGAGATCTGATAACTTTTTGATAGTGTGAGCCACATGTTCTCGTCTTGGCAACATTTTACATGAAAATGTTTTTTCTGGGATTTCACTTCTTTTTGTAAGTTGTTTACGACTATATTTTTTATTTGGTTCATTTCCTTTTCTTTGGTGTATTTCTTGAATATCATTGCAAGGTGGATATTTGTCCGAATCAAGTATCCCCCCTCTATCATTTAAATGAGGGAACCCTCCTTGGTTCACCTAGTTTATTTTTTTCCTTATTTGTAGTTTATTACAAAGAGTCCCTATATCAATTTTGAGACCTCTAGCATCAATATTTGCGGTAATTTCATACAAACTTCCATCCCCTATTTTAAGGGGTTGGGGGATTAAATTTCCAACTTTTGGAATTTTTTTGTTGGTTGTGTGCTAATACTAGCTTATATACCAAATTTCAGAAATTAAGTTTTTATTATACCTATATACTTATGGGAAACCCCATACGAACTGCCAACCCCCTAATTTTATGGATGTGGGGTGATTAACTAAAAATCCTGAAACACGTATTTAATTGTTTATTACAAAGAGTCCCTATATCAATTTTGAGACCTCTAGCATCAATATTTGCGGTAATTTCATACAAACTTCCATCCCCTATTTTAAGGGGTTGGGGGGTTAAATTTCCAACTTTTGGAATTTTTTTGTTGGTTGTGTGCTAATACTAGCTTATATACCAAATTTCAGAAATTAAGTTTTTATTATACCTATATACTTATGGGAAACCCCATACGAACTTCCAACCCCCTAATTTTATGGATGTGGGGTGATTAACTAAAAATCCTGAAACACGTATTTAATTGTTTATTACAAAGAGTCCCTATATCAATTTTGAGACGTCTAGCATCAATATTTGCGGTAATTTCATACAAACTTCCATCCCCTATTTCAAGGGGTTGGGGGGTTAAATTTTCAACTTTTGGAATTTTTTTGTTGGTTGTGTGCTAATACTAGCTTATATACCAAATTTCAGCTTTCTAGGTCTTCAGGAAGTACCTAGGAATGGGAAACCCCATACGAACTTCCAACCCCCTAATTTTATGGATGTGGGGTGATTAACTAAAAATCCTGAAACACGTATTTAATTGTTTATTACAAAGAGTCCCTATATCAATTTTGAGACCTCTAGCATCAATATTTGCGGTAATTTCATACAAACTTCCATCCCCTATTTTAAGGGGTTGGGGGGTTAAATTTCCAACTTTTGGAATTTTTTTGTTGGTTGTGTGCTAATACTAGCTTATATACCAAATTTCAGCTTTCTAGGTCTTCAGGAAGTACCTAGGAATGGGAAACCCCATACGAACTTCCAACCCCCTAATTTTATGGATGTGGGGTGATTAACTAAAAATCCTGAAACACGTATTTAATTGTTTATTACAAAGAGTCCCTATATCAATTTTGAGACCTCTAGCATCAATATTTGCGGTAATTTCATACAAACTTCCATCCCCTATTTTAAGGGGTTGGGGGGTTAAATTTCCAACTTTTGGAATTTTTTTGTTGGTTGTGTGCTAATACTAGCTTATATACCAAATTTCAGAAATTAAGTTTTTATTATACCTATATACTTATGGGAAACCCCATACGAACTTCCAACCCCCTAATTTTATGGATGTGGGGTGATTAACTAAAAATCCTGAAACACGTATTTAATTGTTTATTACAAAGAGTCCCTATATCAATTTTGAGACCTCTAGCATCAATATTTGCGGTAATTTCATACAAACTTCCATCCCCTATTTTAAGGGGTTGGGGAGTTAAATTTCCAACTTTTGGAATTTTTTTGTTGGTTGTGTGCTAACACTAGCTTATATACCAAATTTCAGCTTTCTAGGTCTTCAGGAAGTACCTAGGAATTTTGATGATCATCAGTGAGTCAGTCAGTCAGTCAGTCAGTGACGAAATTTGGGTTTTTTAGACGTCAATAAAATCTAAAGTATAAGACCTATAAAATTGAAACTTTATAAGTTTAATAAGTTCACTGGCGACATCATTTTCCGAGAATTTTGATTATCTGAAATAATTCAGGCCTTAGTTATAAGGGTTTAAAAATACGGCGAAACACTTCGAGAAAAGATAGGTAGTGCCCTCGCGCTTCGCTTGGCTCGTCTTGGCGGGGACACTACCGTGTCCCCAGATTAGTCAGCGAGTTGATTTTATTTTTCCTGTAAAATATACGTTAACTTCTATTGATCATAATTATTTCAGATTTTTCGTTTGGTAAACTTCGGAGATAAGGGGGGGGGGCGGTATTTTTTTCGACAGTTTGCCCAATAAATCAAAAACTATCAGGCATAAAAATAAATAAAAATTACTTTTGGAATACACAAGTAACGCCCTTTCATATGATACCCTATTCAATATTGTTATCTCATTTTGAAATTTTATCGACCCGGTTTTCCCCCCTTTTTAAATAAAAATAAAAACAATTTTCAAATTTTTACGATTGTTATGACGTCGCGTCACTATTTCTTATAACTATTCTAAATTTCAAGTTGATAGCTTGAATAGTTACTGAAATAATTGAGTGTGACAGACGGACGGACGGACGGACGGACGGAGAAAGTCTCACCATAAGGGTTCCATTTTTACCATTTTGGTATGGAACCCTAAAAAAATATGAACTCGTAAGTATGGTTAAGGCGAAATCAACGACTCTGCCCGCGAAATTCAAAATTTTCATTGTTTTTTTGCAATTTGTTCGCTAATTACGCATTTGTGAGAATGGCAGTATCGTCTTTGCATGATTATATCAAAATCTTTGATTAAAAATATTCTAGGAAATTAGTCCGAGTATCGAGTTTTATGTGAGTAACTCGCAAATCTCGGACTTATTTCTTTAACTCGACACTTTCGAGCAGAGTTTTTTATATAAATACGTAAAGAAGATATTGGGATTATCGCAATTTGACTGCCATAAGCCTATTATGTCTTATTAGGATAAAAATCGCGAAAAACCACAAAAAATTTGAATTTCGCGAGCACACCCGTGGTGTGCTCCTTAAATAAAAATCACGAGTGTAATTAGTTTAATATTTATATATTATACTAATACTTAATTTTTTACATTACATCAACCAATTACGTAAGTTATTTTATTTCGAGTATTTAAAATTATCGCTGCCAACGGGACTTGAACCCGTACCCCCTAGCTATCACGGCTGAGTGCCCTGCCAATTGTGCCATGGATTATCTTGCTCTGTGGATGGCACGATAATTTTGATATTGGGAAACTACGATTAAAAACCAATTTCAAAGGCCCATTATTTCGAATGGAGCTAGCTTTGAACGAGAGAATACCACCTTGCCCCTTTTAATGTTGTGCCCGCAAAACTCATTGCCATAAACTTACGATGTATAATTATTAGCCCATATTAGCAAAAACTAAATAAAATTTGAATTTTCGCGCCCAATTCGTTGACTCCATAAAAAAAAATTAGTATTAAGTACTTCTCGTCAATAGATGTCAGCAGAAAGAGTCATATTTATTGTGTCGTTAAAACAGTTGGATGCCTGGGCCATTATAATACATAGTATTGCTATTGGCCAATAGATGTCACGTTGTTTCCTAGTTTTCAATATATCGAGAAACAATATGAGGTAAATGAGTATTGTTGAGCAGAGTTTTGATTACAAATATGAGATGCATAAATGTTGTGTATAAACTATATAAACTTAGGATGTATAAGCCCACTAAACCAGAAAACTAAATAAAATTTGAATTTTCGCGCCCAGTTCGTTGACTCCATTAAAAAAATTAATATAACTTCTCGCCAATAGATGTCGGGAGAAGTCATATTTTACCTTTAGCATTATAATATTATTCTCGTTAAAACAAATGCCGGCCGCGGTCATTAAAATTCGTTTCACTATTCGCTAATAGATGTCATGTAGTTTCCCAGATTTCAAGCTATCGGGAAAAAATATGAAGTAAATGATTATACCTGGTTGATCAAGCTTTGCTTGGTAATATCACAGCCACTCACCAATAGATGGCACCAGGAAATTACCGTAATAGTTTAACTTTTTGCCAATAGATGTCAGGAATAGAGTAATATTTTTTTTATGGTAAATACGACATTTAAAAAAATGAATCCTAGCTAGATCGATTTATCGCCCCCAAAACCCCTTGTATACTAAATTTCATGAAAGCCGCCGTTTCCGAGATCCAGATTATATAGAAATATATATATAAGAATTGCTCGTTTAAAGGTATAGGATAATCTTCCTTATTTTAAAGAATATTAAACAAATAAAAGTAAATAGTTGTTTGTTTTAATTAATGTTTGATTAATTTGAAATACCCTTACTTACTTGTGCTAATATATATTATATTTTTTTTTTCATTATCGTACAGTATTCTTGCAATCCCTTTGCGTGTTTGAGTTCCTACATAGGTACAGAATTTACCATAAATACATTTTGTTTTGTTCACATTTAATATTTCATCACGATGCCTCACAGTGGTAGCGCGAAATGTTTAAAATGTAGTACCATAGGAATTCACGTCTAACATCAATTTCTATTTGCCGGATTTAAGCAACGAGCCTGACACCTGAGCCTTTTCTTTACCTGTTACGCACGAAATTTCATAATAGTACCCGAGTCATCCCTTTTCCACGATACGTGCTGGGTTTTGTGTATATTGAGTAACAGGCGTGAACGAAAAAATGAAACGCTGTCCTTTGCGACGGCTTCCCTTGTTATTTTATACAACCTAAAACAACTAACTTTCCAGTATTTAGGTAGATTACAAAGGTATATACCCGTAAACTTTACAATTTAGCGTTGAACGTAGTTATTAAGCTAGAAAATGTGGTATTGTGGAAAGTGATAATATTTTTCAATAAAGATATAAATATTAGATCTACTTTGATATTTCGTTCTAAGAAATAAGTAATTATGAGAAATCGCTGAATTTATTTTTGTCCTTCTCACTCTTACAAATACTTTGGTGAGTGCGACATACAGCATTGCGTAAGGATATAACCGAAAACGACGTTTTACCTAAATACTAAAAAACTAAGCGCGTTATCGAAAATCCGTTATGAGTGTTTTGGATATCATTATTACTGACACGATAAAACAAAACTAACAATTACATACCAATGAATGTTGCTCCAAAATCCCAATTTTTTTCAATTTTTCCATATTTTTATTATAATTGAAGCTACAAATTAGCTTCCGAGAAAAATTAGAAGAAAAAAATTGAGATTTTTGCGCAAATTTCGTTGAACTCTCGTCGAGAAAATTTGATCAAGTCGTATTTCTGCTTCAAATCAATTTAAGATTTAAGACCATACATATACATATACATTACATTTTTTTGAAAGTAATTGTCTTTATAGTTTTAAACTGCAGGTCATTAGAAATCACCGTCTACGCCGTTAAGTACGTCTTTGTGTAACATTCACAGATTATTATTATTTATTATTGTCAAATCACGCAGTATGATATCGCAAAACAACTTTAAAAGGTGTAAATAGAAATATTCAGAACGTGGCAAAGTGAGCAATGGTATAAAAGCGCACTTGCCTTCAAGCAATCACATAAACACTTCTGCGAAACCATTTGGGTATTGCGTACATTTTTCTTCTCGATCGTACATGAGGCAAACAAATGGTTTCCGTTTAGGAAATAACACTAAAAGTAGGCACATTTGAAACTGCCACTTAAATCTTCAGATCCTCGATCGCCATTTCTCTTAGCGTCTTAACGGTCGAGCGCAGTGACTCCCAAAGTGTCCGCTGACACGACCTTTGAAGCAACAGCTTTTAGATCTAAAAGTTAAAACACACACGTTTTCTAGCTTTATGGATATTCTTAAAATAATTATATTTTATGTGTAAAGTTCTGCAAAACTGTTAATTATTTATGATATTCCACGCATTACATAATTAAAATTGTACAACAATGATTGCTTTTCATTTCGATTTTAAGCACGTACCAAACCAAACAAATTTTCGTCCACTAAAACCAAGAAAAACTTCCCTTAATCTCTCCCTTTAACCTCTTAAGTGTTAAGATAAAATATACGTAGACGATTAACAAGGTCTTTATAAATCTGTCACGATGTTAGTCGTACAGTGTACACATTTAACAATTTCTTCTATTTCTTTGATGTAGCCAACGCCAACGTGTCTCTAAATTCTAAACTGACACGCTGGAAGTGATAATTCGTATCTGCGACCGCTCTTCGCTCCCTCGCTTGGAGCGCGCTTCGAACAATCAATCACGTGTTCCTTTGCAGGCGTGATTACCATAAACTTCCCGTTTTAACAGCACCCAGAGCTTCTTCTAAGCAATATCGATCTCCCCGAACCCATTTTTATTCCTTCTATTTATCAACTTCTCTTTGTAAGGGTCCCTTATCATTGAAACTTGCAATTGGCTACTTGTAGGACTGAATTCTGGGATTTTCAACGCCCTCTTTTCTAAAAGATTTATCTTCGTTTTTAATTATTTTAAATTGCTATACGGGTGTTGTTGTCTCTTGTCTTAAACCGTCAGCCAGAATTAAAGAATTTCACTTGTCCCTTTCTTATATACCCACTGCCGTCCCACAGTTGGGACAGCAGTTGCCACTTCTCTAATACAAAATTTTGTTTAAAAGTCTAATAATATAACACGCTATATTGAGATTATTCAATAATATTATGGTTGCTTTTCATATATTTATTTACAAAATACGAACATTTACAACACAAGGATATTTGCACTCAAAAAAACTGAAAATATTCCAAAGCCACATTCTTGAAAAAATGTTACTTGGGAATATAAGTAGCTTCATAATAAAAGGTCTCTTCAACATAATATACCTACTTTCACGAATAAGGTCAGCTTGAAGGTTGAACACGCCTAAATGAAGAGTCCCGAAATGTTAATAGAATGCGAGGAAATACTCGTAGAAAGCCGTTCTACTTCGTCATGTCACACTGTCATTAATAATGGAGCCCCAACCGTGATAGGTGTTGCGTCGAGCTTTAAATGCAGTAGCTACTTGTTTCTACTAGGATTTTCTTCGTCTGTGAATATTGAAGTTTTTAGTTTTTCATCATAATACAGTTTACAAGGATCTGATAACCAATAATAATCGTAAAAGCTTGCGCTACGTAATCGGAATAATCACCACGTGGATTTAACTTAAAATTTATAAGTTCGATCATAATCTGAGTCCAATCGCTAGTAGAACAACCACCCAATTTCCTATGTACCTTACACTATATAAATTTAATGGTTATAATGCACACACGGCACGCAACTCCCAAGTGACGCAACTAACTTGAAGCAACGCAAAGACGTAAATTATGGCTCAACAGGCCTTTCCGGCCGTTAACGATTCCGCCTCGAACTTAAATTTGAAGCGTGAAAGAAAATTAATTAATCACAGGAGGTGCGCGCCGAGGCACCGCCCGCCTCACATACGCTCGTATCGACCAAATTGCCTTGCCTGCTGTAACTACTTGCCTATATTGTATTTAAGTATTTATTGACATAAACGTAAAATTGCAAAATTTTACATTAAGTAGCAATTAAAACATCAAGACAAGAAATTCTTCAAAAAATTCACATAAATTACAAACGTTAAGCATTAATTATACTTTGATACGTCTTAATTTTCATAAAAGGAGTGAAGCACTATTACTATTGAATTATATTTCATACATTTTATTCTTCATATAATAAACACAATTAGGTATACTTTCATTTTACTGGCAATTTCGCACTTTTATTTATTTTGTTTTTTAAAACTGACCACCCTGATGGACACGCGGTCCCCAGCCTACCTCCGCGTCAAGCTTCATTCTTTTATTGTGCGCGGCAATGAGCACTCGACTACAAAAACACGTCTCGTTTTTGTTAATTTAGGTTCAAAGTAAAAAAAAATTAAGTGTTCAGTGTTAAAACTTGCTTAATTTTCTATACTGATAATGCTTAGACGCTAGTAAAATTTATTATTATAACAAAAATAAAATCAAATCAAATCATATAATTGTGCATTCATCTTCGTCAGACTCCGAGGAAAGAGGGTAAGTGAAAATTAACCTTTTTTCCCAGATATCACATCAACTCAAATATCAATGCTGACGAAAGTGTGTCCAAAAATTGAAATCCTAAGGCATCTCTAAGCTAACTTGGAGGGTATCACATTGAGGTTATCACGAAAGTATAGCATGATGCGCGAAATAGTCCAGGCATCTCTAAGCTAGCTTGGAGGGTATCACGTTGAGGATACCACGAAAGCATAGCATGATGCGTCAATGCTCCTGGAGGTTGACTGCGGGTCAACACGAAGGATTTTAAAAAAAAAAACCTCAAAGGACTTTGCGGATACCAACGGGGGACGATGTCGGTGTGGCGCTGTTCTCGGCTTCACTACAAGTGGCTCCGCATGACCTCCCGGACTTTGATCCCGAATTGCTATCGGCGCTCAGTCACAAGAACTATATTAATGGTTAGTCCCGACAGTTATAAAATTCTAGCCGACCTTCATTGCAAAGAATCAAATAGTTTATTTGATATACTTGCCTGGCTTATGAATAGCCAGTTAAATGTTATAGCCTTTTATCAGTGATAACTATTTCACGATTTAAAAACTAATCCCACGAGGGTACCAACGCGTCGAACTTTTCTAACTATGTACCTACAACAATAATGTTTAGATTTTGTGGTGGAAAATAATTTTACTTACTTTCGAAAATTAATGTTCAGATTGTGTAATGGGATGATAATTTAACTGTTAGCTCAACAATATTATGTATAATGTACCATTAGTCTGAAAGTTTCATTGAAGTGAATTGTTAAATTCTTTCTGAAACTAATAAAAATCTTAAACCACAACGCGTCCTGAACTGAGAAGAAGCTTAAGTATTGACAAATGACATTTTGTTTCGACAAATGACAAGTAATTAAAGTTCACGAACGGGACCAGATGTTTTTTCGGAGAAATAGTTTCGGGCATTATACTAGTTTCAATGGTTACTGATCGTCAGGTGTTGTAAATAAAGAAACCAGCAGGGCGCGGCGGGCGACTTTGCTATCGACACCCACCGCTGGGACAGCGCAATCTCGTTTCTCGAGAAACTAGCTGGCCCCCTCTCGTTACGGCTCGGCCAGCAGGGGGGGGGCGTGACACACTTGAGTATTGGCGATCAGCCGCGAGGAAGATGCGACGTGACAGCAAGTTTCCAGCATCAGCCACAACAAGGACCAGGTTCATCGACGACGCTAGACATTAAGGTACCTATATGCCAGTTGTCTTCAACATTTTGAAGTTTATTGGTTACATATCACTGACAAGGAATCCGTCACGATCTATAACATGATCTAGAATTTCGGGAGTTATAATAAGTGAAGACTATTTTTTGACTTTCACTAGGTGTACAAATGTACGTACATTCAATAAAATATTTTAATGAATTGAACAAATTAAGGAACTAGCTCCAAAAAATTATTATTACATAATACCATTTTTAAAATCGTACACTAACACAGTGTACCGCCTTACACGTTCACAACAAAGAAAAAGCGACAAATGTCTTTGACAATCGACATTTCTTTTTTGGGTGAGATAATGTGGGAGTGAGTCACTGCATGTTCGATTATAGTTAAGATGTGTCTAACCTCAAAATCTTACGTGGTAAAAGATACATTCTAAATTTAAAGGCGTTGAATGAATTTGTAGTTCAAAATCTTTTGAAATTGATAGTTCATAGAACAGCTTACAAGCGAATACCTAAAAAGGGTTTTATGCCTATGAACTGAAGAATCTTATTTTAAAGTACCGATTCATCCTTGGTAAAATACATAAAGAAGTTGTGACTCATCTCAGATACTTACCGCGGTTTTTTCATGAAGATTTGTTAGGTGTTAGAGTGTTAAAGTTATTTACTACCCTCAAAACATGCTCAGTTTCCTGGTTTTATTTTAATTTCTGACGATATGGCAGTATCGTTATCCAACCGCAAACTATGACGTGAATTATGTAACAATTCAAATTCTGTAAAGAATTTTATACGCTTAAATCGTTGTATCATCTAAGAGTTAAGCTTAATTCCGATTAAAAGTCCTAAAGTCCACTTCTCCAGCTATTAGGTATGGATGGGGTTACACAGAACGTCTGTAGAAACAAAAAATGTAGTCCGTAAGAAAAATTAGACTTTAGACGCAGCTGTTCGTCCATCATCGGTTATCCTATCAGATGGCCAGTGGTTACAAAACATTTTTTAAGTCATCTAACTCCCTTAAACCTAAAAGGTTGAACTAGTGATTCACACGATTTCCCGGTCTAGATGAAGACTAATTCTTTTCATTAGAGGAATTTTGTTTTTGTAATAATTAACGTCAAGATGAATCGAAATACCTCTTTACAGAGTTGATGGCCATATTTTTCGATACATCTATTTTGATACACATGATTTACATCAGTTGCATAGAGGATATCAAATATCCTCATTTAAACGATTGGGTTAATTGTTTCTTATATGGAAATTAAAGATAATCAAAAGCTGACCAAGAGTTACATCCAGTTAATGGGATTAAGCTATCGCGGTAAAATTATATACTTCAAAGTTATTCAAAGAGTTCAATCCAGTTATTGAATTTATCGCTTCTTGCAATAATGCGAAATGTAATCAATACGAACCCAGACGTCTTAGAAACAGACGCATTCTGAACATTTTGGGAACACCAAGTTTACCTTTGCTCTTCTATACATTCTTCTAGAGGAAGAATGCTTTAAAATACTATTATAGACAATGCTTTAGACATACATCGTCTAAGGACCTTTACAACTTTGGATTTTCTTCTTTTACATAAGGTGTCAAAAGACTTACTTCTTATAGTACATTTATTGATGATAAATAAATAAATATGGTCTTTCCCTAGAGAACCACAATCCATAGGAATTACTGGAGGAAGTTCTCTGAAGGCATTAAAAAAAAAAAAAAAAAAAAAAGGACATTTTGTTGGAATTTTTAATAATTTATATGTTTCAAAAATTTTGTGTTATTTACAAAGTTTTGTGGCAATACTGCTTTAATAACGACTGAGATCCGTACAATCCGTACCTACATTATAAGTCAACCTCGTAATTTCCAACAGAACAACTTGTTAACGACGTAGCATATGGTACGATTACTTGTTATCATTCGGCATTGAGTTTAATTTCTGCTGATGATTTTGGGTCAAATAAAAAAAAAAAAAAATATATATATATATATATTATATTGCGAAAATGAATAGATAAATTAACATCAAACACCACATAGTAGCACACAATATAGTATGCTAACACATTGCTCAATGGGCCTTAATAAGAGTTTATTCATTCCGTAACTTTGCTTTGCTGATCTTGTAACTTTTTTAGCTCTAGGCAGTAGACACAGCACAGAATGAGAACATTAGCATTAGTTAAAGTTAGTATTATTGTTTTTATATAATTCAAGGGAATTATTGAGTTTATACAACGCCAGCTACTACTCAGGGCGAACCAGTTTTAATTATACCATAATTAAAACTGAAGAGAAAGTATAAAAATTTGCCACAGCGTTGAAAAACAAATCGATATGTCGTTTACAAAATCTAAGACCAAGATATATAATAGACAACCTCCTGATAATGTTGAAGCGACCTCATAAGGTCGCCTGCAGGCAGACCACCGTGAGAACGTGTCTGCCGAGGAATATAATCTCTCACGAGAGAGGTCTGCGTTTCAGTGCACTCAGCAACACTTCCTCGGCGAGCACGTAGTTTGTTGCTTGACCTCATCAGAAAAGCAGTCTGCTGGTAACAACCATTACGGACGTTACCTAGGTTTTATAACCTCTTATTGAGCGATGATGCTTCTGTCGCAATAGCTCTTTTGCTCTCTAATCATTAATCATTATAATCTATCTAAATATAAATTAAACCTATTTATAATGTGACTGGGTTATTGATCCAGGAATTGAACGAAAAGATTGTGTTAATTAAATACTTCTGTGGTATAAAGAGGACCTATTTCCTATTATAATAGGAAACAATTTACTATCTGTTAATGTCCATAATTTAACAAAAATTTTCATCTCTAAACATCTACCTAATTGTGTTTATTATATGAAGAATAAAATGTATGAAATATAATTGATGATTAAACGAACTTACCTGTAAGTGAAGTTCTATCACAATTATGTGAATACATTTTATTCGAATATAATAATATAAGGTCCCGCCCATACCCAAAACCCATGAGTATAATACGAAAATTTTGTTAAATATTCTCTAAAGAATGAAGCTTGACGCGGAGGTAGGCTGGGGACCGCGTGTCCATCAGGGTGGTCAGTTTTAAAAAACAAAATAAATAAAAGTGCGAAATTGCCAGTAAAATGAAAGTATACCTAATTGTGTTTATTATATTCGAATAAAATGTATTCACATAATTGTGATAGAACTTCACTTACAGGTAAGTTCGTTTAATCATCAATAAATATGCAATTTTATGACCAAGGCAAATATTAGTTTAGTTACCCTCAGAGCTTAGAGAGTAGATTCGATAGTGGACACCCATATCCAACTGTACAATGAGTCCTGTGAACTGCGCCATATGGCTAGGTGTAGGTGGCGTGCGACAAACGACCCGACTATACGTTTTGAGGTGATTTTTTGTAGGTATATGCGCAAGAAAGCAATAATAGTGAAAGCGAGCTTCATCATTAAAGGCAATACATTGGGGCAGGCCGGTTCATTACTGCGCTTCGTGCGTCGTCTCCACATTCCCATTACGGGGGAGTTAGGAGACGCGGCGGCGATAAATAGCGGCAGAGGAGCCCTGCTTTATTCCTCTTGCACAATTTCATTTACATTAGAGGTGCTGAACTGAGTTCCCTCCCGGGAGTCATATGAAAGTCGCGTACAGATTCATGCAAAACAAGTTACGAGCGGCGGGGCCACGCGCCGCAAGCTTAATCTAGTCCGTGGCGGTCTGACGAGGCGCCGCCGCCGCGCTCCGACCCACTTAATTGCTATTAATTGCTACAGCTTATAATGTGTACGTACATCGTACACCGGCACCGACTACTATTAATTTCAAAACACCATTACCGTATTTATCCTCTTCGACTAACGTGTAAAGAAAACGTTCACCTACAAAATGTAATCCAGATAATAACGTTACCCGATATAAGATTGGATTTGCCTTTATAGCGCTCGTCCGTAATGTAAACTTGACCAATGAATTTTCATTACCTAATGAAAGCAGAGGGCGTTTGACAGAGAAAAGAGATGCTACATCGCCGGCCGTAGAAACATCCAATTTCGCAAATTGAAGCTGCATTAACGCACACGTAACGGATGCCGACTTTCCACAATTATGTACTTAAATGCAAATCGCTCTCATAAGTAGTCTTTAATACCACTTTTTTAGATCCAGTACATCGTTTGCATTTTCATTTGGAATTCGCGGAGGAATTCATTCTTGAAGCGTTTCAATTCGTACATGGAAACACTTTTATAGGGGTTTCGCCCGGCGTCTCCACCTAATATTATACAAATTTCATTATTGCACGTTTCAATTGACTAAACGGTGTGGTCGCCGTCTCCGCCGCTCGTTCACGATCGTTTTATTCTTTTTCTAGTACATTCGAGTTGCTCTTAAGCTTGATACGAATTAGTTAAGCAACGAGTCCACGGTAATCTCGTCCGCTTACAATTGCAAACGTCCGCTCACACTGCTGAGTGGTTGCCAATACGCATTTTGTTTGCTTTGCTCTCCATTTACCTATTTTTTCAGTGCCATTTGCCAAGTCGCTCAATTACCTGAGCTACTTTACTTTGTAATATAAGCTTGCCCTCTATTTTTGTAGCTTAAGTACCTAACTTCAACAAATGCTTTTTATTCAAACTCATTTAAAGACTGAGAAACTGCTGTAGATATAAACTTTTATCTAATATGTGGTAGATTTTTTTTAGGTACAAACAAAGTGTTACCAACAACTTATATCAAATTAGCATGGTTGAGTTTCAGCGTTTGATTCTCTTTCTTGCTTTGTCGTAAATTCAGAAAAAAAACACGAAATTAAATGGTTCTTTATTTCTTTTAGACTGTGTAAAGGAAAGCGGAATTTTATCAAGCAAAAATCCTTAACAAATCAGTTCATTAAAATCCAGCTTGAGTGCTTTCTTTTGCTGGAATCGTTATTCAGAATATTGGATTTATGATCGAAGTTAGGTATTATTATTCTTATTTGAAGGGGGTTGAAGTAACTTGATCAATTTTCTTGAAATAACTTATAGCCAACGCGTTCTAGCGCGATAAATCTTTCAGGCAACGTACGGGTATGTGCCTTGTGCCAGCCACAATGTCTCTTAATATTTGATGCCTCGCTAACACTTCTATAACAGTTACTAGGCTAACATAATTATACATTTAACAATTATTCCTTGCCTTTAATAATTAATTATTATTTCAGAATGAAATGACTGTACATAACTGTTATTGATATTTAATAGAAGAATAAAAATATATAACTAACACACATTGTATTTATAACCAACCTCTCCTCAGAAAATCAGTAAGTGTATTTTAAAATTATTTCATTTATCTTATCTTACTATCTTATTTCAAATTCAGTGTAACCAAGTCTACATGATCCCAATAAATACACTTTCAAACTAGTCAAATATATCGTTAAACTTAGAAGGTAATGAATACTAGAACTGTATACGAATTTATTTAGATCAAGAGACTATAAATGGATTTTTAACGAATGCGCTCGCCGTGTGAACATAATTTTACACAGCATCAGGCTGTCGCGCGCGCGTATCTAGAAATTTATTTTCAAGCAATGTCTGAATATAAAAGCTCCGTGAAATACACGAGTGGCTCGAGGGCTATCTGTAAAACGTTGCAGGTAACGGTACCGCTTATCGGAGGCGACGCGACGACTCGATCGTATATCTGATTTGAATTTCGCGCATTACGGCCCATCACACTCCGCCCTTCCCCACAGCCCCTCGGTAAGCACTCGCATAGATTGTAAGGCGCACTTCACACCCATGCCAGGCGAATTCAAATCTTATCTGGTTTTCGGAATTTATAATGATCTAATAAGATATTTTGTAGGCCCATCACATGTATTCACACTTTTTTTTAAATAAAGCTGGCCAAGTGCGAGTCGGACTCGCGCATCGAGGGTTCCGTACTACATTAGGAATAGTACAAGTGTAAAATTTTAAAAAACTTTACACATCCCCGACTTTTGTAGATTTGAAAGTGAAAAAGTATTAAATATTTTTTTAAAACTCCCCGACTAAATGAAAGTAAAAACTAAGAATCTATCAGTATAATTACAAATCCAAGAAAATTCGTCGAAGCTGCTATTAGCGTTCTGCTTGTGCCGTTGTTGATTGTGCAAGATGTTGCTGTTTATCAGTGCGTGTGTTTACCTTATTCATTTGGTAACTAATTCAATTTCTCGATACTTCTCATATACCGTTAATTGCATTAATTGATATTGGAAACGGAAACAGCAATGGCAGCTCCGCAATACACCTACTTGTAAATCGAAATTTGTGAAAACTAAATAAAATTTCAATTTGGCGGGCTGTATCCGTGCACTCAACTTTTAGCAACTGCGCTTGAATTTCGCAGGAAAACGTCGTCTGGCGGTAATCTTGTTCCTCGGAACAACAGTTACGTAAATATGCAAAGATTTTAAAGACGTGGAACATTTCATTAGCTGCGCGTCTGTGACCTGTTGAGCGGAAGTTTTGAGACTGGAGGAGTCTTTGTAACTTTCAAGAGCTCCTTTTGCTTACAAGCGGTTACAGCAGCTACTATTCACATTTGCGTAGGAATCTGTCTTGTTACTGTTTTTTGCTGCAAAGTAGATGTTTCCTGAAAAGCGAGATGCATATGATATTCTTCCTTAAGGCATAATAAGGGTACTGGGTATTTATAATTTAAATAAAAACGAATGTATTATAAAGGCTTATTTATAGATTTATTCATTCACTACATACCTCATCGCTACCGAGCCCGCCAATCCGCCTATCGCTCTTGGACATAGAAAGTTAAAAAATCGCAGAGGTTCTGTAAATTTTTCTTAATACTACGAGTACATTACACCCGAAGAGAATAAGAGCTTGCCACTCAGTCCGTATAACAAAACGAAATACTTGCTTTCCTTCAATGATTCTTTTAAAAAACCTTCTACAGAATTTTACACGAGAGTAACAAAAGACTTACGTAAAAGAAGCTGAGTAAAAAGAGACACAGTAACATGCTCGAGGTACATTAGTATAGGTGTGTTTGTGGAGCTCTCACCTAGTCTCCGGTTCCCACGCTCCGCCTACCGTTTAACGGCAATCAGGGCCAAGCTACGACGCTCTGTCAATACCGAGGCGAGAGGTTTCTCTGATAAACTTATCTCAGCCTCCCCTCCCGCGCTTTGCCGATCCGTCATCGTATATTTCTCACGTACGCGATGCCCTTACTGTATTCGTATTTTGCAACATTGATTTAGATGTTTTGTACAAAATAATCTCTTTTATGATACTTTTATTTCCGATAGATTTCCGGGAGATTTATAAAAAGTATGTACGAGCTACTAGTAACAGCATAATAAAGCAAAGAATTGTTCGGCCACTTCATATTGATCTTCCACAAAACGAAGGACTGAAAGCACTAATGCTTTCAGTTCTTTGCAAAGTTCATTCTTTTATTTAGCTTGACCTTTAAACACTTTGATCATTCTCTAATAAAACGAACAAAAGAATATATCAATGATATTAAGTACCCATATGGGCTATAGGTAATTTTGTATAAAACCAAGCATTGTGGCATTTTAAAGGTTAATATAATGAATATTGGGGTCACTGGGATAACGATAATATTTAAAAAAAATCTTACACTAGTAGACCAGGCGTTACAATAATGATCAGCTGATAAAAGAAAAGTTATCAATGTCACATTTTCATTTTCAAAACAAAAATTTTAGTTCAAGAAAACAAACGCAAAATCTTATAAAATGCAGTTAACGTCACCACACATGCGAGCAACTATGGTAAACATATACTTACTGTACTTTCGGGAAGTTGCTTTATTTTGTAGTTTCTTGAATCGTTCCTCGCTCGACAGGAATCTGCAACGGCGTACATATAGGTACTAATGCTAAAACTTTCACCATTTAGTAATTCTATACAAGCAATGAAATAACATTGTCGCCAGAAAACAATGTAGAACATCTATTCCACGTTGTTTTGCAGACATTCGATCTTTGTTTATTTTTTCTTGAACAAAACTTCATTACTGCACATTGGTATTATTAAAGGCTTATTTAGCTACATACCAGAATTTTTGTCACACACCACAGCTAATCTTTTTATTACAAGCTTTTATTTAGTTTCACCTGTCCCAATATTTGTTTGTTTGGCTGTAATCAAAATGCAAGTTAAACTTGAGCCACTTCCCGGTTATCGATTGAGCTGAAATTTTGCATGCATGTGTAAATTGGATGACATTGCAAAATTATTGTGACATGGAGCTGATCTGATAATGGAGCCCGAAGATGGCCTGTGGCCATAGGAACTCGGTAGATAAACAACATTATGTCGTTTATTTAACAAGTTACTATGACCCCATTTAATTTGGGCCCGTTTGATCCACCTAGATGAATACTTTGGTGCTAGATAGTAACCAGGTTCTTTTGCTAAAGAGAATACGGACAAAGCATATAAAAGCTTGTTTTTTAAAATATTTTATAAATGATGACTTGATTCGGTGAAACTTCAATGAAAGGAGCTGACGAAATCGGTTTACATGTAGCAATCTACTCTGAAATTATTTTATCCCTCTTTTATCCGTCGACACATTTTTATAGGACCGTAAAGGTGAATTAAAAAAACATCAACCGAGCAGCCGCGTATTTCGTAAGCGTATCAACGAAGAAAAGGCAGCGACTTACTAACACGTTATTGTGTTGATATGGGTATATTATATAAGTATGTTTTATGTTTTTATTTTATTGTTCACCACAATAAAATAAAAACATAAAATGTTTACACATTAGAAAAATAAAAGTTCTAAACTGAGAAGATATAAAAAGGCGGTTTTATCACTAAAAGCGATCTCTTACAGACAATCTTAGGATTAAAGAAATATTGAGAAGTAGGATAGTGAGCGGAGTACGTCTGGTGCTGTACACCTGCATAAATTAACTTAAGCTAAGAATAATCTCCTTAATTCAATCAAAATTCTCAGTATTTCAAATTACATCCAATTGGCACTAACATACCTACTGAATTTTGATGGTTCTCTCTATTAGTTAATTTATAGCACTAGATCTGAATTATCTCATTTAGCTAAGGCATATATTTCATTCTGAAAATGAACGATTATATTGCACGATTCACATAAAACTTTCCAAATTTAATGGAGTAAAAATTTAATGAGTGTTTTACGTGCGCAGTAACAGCACTCGCAGCGCGAGTGATCGTGATGGCGGAGGTGGCGAAGTATGAAACGCGATGTTTTCCAGCGAAACAATTAAATTTGGCACACATCGATGGGATTAAGGGCACAATTTGAGGGTGGGAAGGCTCAAGTTCAAGCGGCAGTAAGCTCCAGCCTATAGCGTCTTAAGTCCGCTCGGTTAAACAGAGATCTTTGCGACGATGTCGGATACTCGATCGGATTCGATCGATATAACGTCGGCGCGTCTACCTAGCAGGGCTAAATACAATTTACCTTTGTTATTTTTCGTGTCATTAAACTGCGTCGCGATTTCGAACGCTCGATCGGGATTGCGAACTCCGATGCGAATTGTTTTCGAGCTTTTGTTTCTCACTCCGGTCGCCGGCGACGCGACATCAATTAACGTCGGATCCCAAACGAAATTTTCTTCATGGCCGTTCGTATTATTGGGGATAGATTTAATAGAATTATTGTTGACTGCGAAATAAGGCCGAACAGTCTGATTCAATTTTCCTCTTTTTGTCAATCGATTTGAATTTGGATTGAAGCTTGGAGAAATGGCGGACTAATTTCATCCGTGCGATATTACTTATGATGGAATTTTGTCAAGCATGCCCCATCATTTGTGCTTCTGAACGAATAGTTATGACTATGTCGCAAGCTTATACTTTTGTTCATTTGTAAAGCAATGGCAGTGACAAAATTGCAACATCCACTATGTAGCAAACGATCAAATATTACTGAACGTATATTATTTAAGCCCACAGTGTTTACAGGCTTCCGAGATATAACTGATGAGTTACAACGAACGTCACTTTTGATAACAAAACACTTACGATCAGTACTCGGCAGTAATCTAAGCTTTCAAGTTCAGCAGCACGTGTTGATTATTCAGCCTTGTCTAGGCATAAAACTTGGTGGAAAGACACTCAACACGTTGGCGCCTCACAATCACTTCCCTGCGTTAATGCAAAAGCACGTAGTTTCATGTCGGCGTAGAAAATCGTGCAAAGTGCACAAAGTGCGCGAACGCCGCGGCAAAGCCTTCATTTGTCGGCTCATGACGTCAGCGTGACAAATGTGGACGGGACTTTATGCACCGCACCTAGCGCTACCCTACAACGAGAGCGCGGCGCGATTATGCACGGCGATGAAAAATGTAGCTCCGAGTTTTAGTCCGTCTTTTAACGTAACAATTTGTCATGAGAAACCTATACATGTATTCTTTAAAAGCGGTTGTGTTTTGGGAAGTATTTGCTATAAAACAATATAACACATCGTCTTAAAAGGTTGAGTTGGTTTCTGCCTTCAAAATTTATTATTTGCATACCTAATTGGTATAACATTAACAAATTGTTATTCATTTCCTTTGTTACTCGCTTCACTTATATGTGGTTTTTTGGACAAATATTTTATGCCTAACAAATAAGTACTTGAGTGGCTGATGCTGCCAATCAAACCGGGAATCTTCTGCTTAATTCCGAGCGCGCATTTCACTTGCAAGTAAAATTTCTATTTCTAGAGGTTTGGGTTAACGTAGATTGGGTAATTTATATCTGCCTCGAGCCTGCCTCCCTAGCGGGGTAGGAGGTACAAGCTCTGAAGAGAAACATACCGTCCGTTAAAATTGCTTAATGGATCGATTATACGCAGAGTTTAATTATAAAACACATTAATTTACCTCAGTTTTAGTTACTTTAACGTTAATTGACGATCTTTCTTTTTTTTAATAATTTGTTTGTTTATATTATAATAGTAGTTTATGAAACGGATGCATAATGGGGGGTATTAAAACATGAGTGTGAGTTTAAAAAACGAGCCGCAGGCGAGTTTTTTAATAGTATCACACGAGTGTTTAAATACCTAATTATGTAGAGTTTCATACACTACTTTATCTACGCTCAAATTATCATAAATCCAAACCATAAAATCTTGCTAACGTTTGTCGTAAATCCTTCACTTTGTTGGTAAAAGATTGTGGGTGATTTTTGTTGCAATTACTAAAATGTCAGGTGGAGTTAAATTTTCTTTAGTAGGTTTCACTGCTAGACATTTTCCGCGCTAAGTTTTGACTAAGTAACAAAAATAACACATTGAAATGTTAAAAGTTCGGTATGGCCATGGTATGGCGCCAAAATTCAGTTGTAAACTGCGTATAGTCTGTTAAAAAAGTCATGAAACAAAAAAGAGTAGAAAAATATTTATACAAGTCAGATAAAGTATATTTTTAGTGGACAGTTAAATAATCAAAAATTATACAAAATTGTTTTCAATATTCTGTATGAACACACTTTTTAATCAGTCATATAAGGCAGGGAAAAATTATTGTTTCCGTGAATTAATTGTTGTCTATGGTCGACCATGGCCCATTCCATGACTACCAACTAAATGTTGTCTGTGGACTCCATATATAAAAAAAAAAAACAAATTGAGGATTGGCTTTACACTCTCTTTTGTCTATGACGACCACAGGGAAAAGAAATTTATTCCCTGGTCTGTGATGACGACACATAAAAATACAGGAACCCAGAGCCGAGTATCGTAATGGAAATTATTCAACTATCTAGAGATATTTCCATAGTACAGCGATGTCATAATGAATAACTTTTTAATAATTATAGAAGTCTGTGAATAAAGTAGGTCAATATGTGCCACATTTTGATTTCATAATTCGAACTTTAAGCAAGGAGCGTAGACAAACAATTATATATATTGTATTATGCTTTTTCATACTATAAACATTTAACACTTAATAAATAAATTTCTGCAGACTTATTATGACTATTTAAAGACACCCTCATATTATAACTGCTGAAAAACCCTTGTGTACTAAATCATGTTTCGTTACGTTTGAATATAAATATCACCGGTCTGATCCAGAATTTCATATGACCCGTTAAATAACAAAAGAAATAAAACAATTATGCCTTCATTTTCCAATCATAAAAATGTACCACAGTCGTTTAGATATCATCGTTCTGCTTAATAAGTGTTCAATGTTAAGCCCTTTGACTTGATAAAGTATATTAAAATTCAATTTGCGAGTTGGACCGTGAAGCAGAACGGATTGTCGACTGATTTTGTCACCCCCTTTTCTGCCATAATTTTGCGACTCACCCGATTCCGCGACGATATTTACTTAGTGCTGTCAAGTACAATAATAGCAATTAATTCTTCATCGCTCAGGGTTGCTTCAATCTAAGACAAACAAGAGATAAATCTAGTTTTATTTTCATCTATATAATTCAATCAAATATTAGTAAAAACAAAAAGGATCCTGACACATCATACCTGAAATCCTGAAATTAGAAAGCTGATATCGACGGTTTCTCTAAGTAGCGGTAATTTAGATATTTTTTTTTTAATTGCCATAGTTTTAGACAAATTTAGCTGTATACGCATATTAGAAACTTTGTCAAATACCAATAGGTAGAATGAAGATACGTAAGCGTTAGATTTCATACGTAGGCAACTTTGAAAAAGAAGTATACTTACTTATTAATCCATGGCCATTTGCGAGGTTATCCAAATGAGCATGCATTCCCAAAAGAGCATGATTTACTCATAACTATCTGATTTGTTTCAGGTGGAATGCAAAAAAGCACAACCGAAAGAAGTCATGCTTCCAGCGAACTTGGCGAAGACGAGAGCCGCCGGACGCGGCGCCTACGGTGAGTTGCTAGGTAGCGCCGTGGCTGCCGGTGGCGTTCGGTACGCTCCCTACCCCGTCCATGCACCGGCGCAGCTCCTGGTGACGGGCGCAGGGGCCAGCGGCGCCGCCGCCGTGTACCGGCGCGCGCTCGCCGCCCTGCGCCCGGCCCCGCGGCCCCCGCGCCCCGCCCTCACGCCCATCACCATCCCGCCGCTCGCCTACTCCGTCTCCGAGCTGCTCGGTGCTCACGCTCTCGACATCCCCACCATCTACTCTCCTCTCACCCACTCGACGCTACCCACTCCGATGCCCCTTTGATCCGCGATCCTCTTCCAGCAACATCCTCATCAACCCTTCTAAACGAACTTGCCCAAGCTTTCAGTATTATTGCACTCGCCCAGTATTATTTTAGTCTTCCTAATAAAATAATTCAACCCAATAAGGCTGCGCTGGCGGATTCCCTATCCATTCCTTTCTCTCTTACATTCCTATCTTCTATTGTACTCGTACCCTAACGTTTGGTCTGAATGTATCTAAGAAAACAAAAAATATCCAAAGTGTCTTATTTTAGTAATTACCATTAGAGAATCAGTTAGATAGCAGATTTTCGAAATGTGTACTAACATAAATTAGCAAAACTCTAGAAACAGTTGTTATACAAAGGTTTATATAAATATTACATTTTACTCTTATATGACAATTAGTAGAGTCGTCTGAAACAATTTTGCTTAGGGTAATAGAGAGCAATATTTTTCTACCAGGTCGTAGGTGCTTAATGCCATATTTGATTTTATACATAGATAGATGAAAATAGTACTAAGCCTGGTATTTTTCTGATTTTATGTAGTTTTTAATAATATGGAATTATTACTTACTAAGGGCCTTATGGTTCTGCTGATTCTTGCCAGTTTTGCTACATATCCATCCATAATAACAATCTAAAGCAGATTAGAGACAATTTCTAGTTACGACGTTACTTACGGCTGATGAATTGAAATTTTTTCGATAATAATATTTTGTTAAGTGATATTATATTCTTTAGCTTTTTAATATAAATAGCTTTGCAACTTGATGTCGGCTTTTCAAAAATGTTATCATTGGAAGAAAAGAGGTACCTGTGAACAGTCGATGTTACTTTGAGTTTTGTGAGATTTTAGTCGATTTTATTATTTTATACTTATTTTTTTACCCTTTATTTATTAGATTAGGTAAAGTATTCGAAGAAACTTAAGTACTTATGTATTTATAGTATATTCTATTAGATAATTTATTACTTCTGGGTATTTTATCTTGTGCGATGCAAAAAAAAATTATAACATTTAAATATTCTCTTTTAATTTTATTTAGTTTGTCTTTAGTTTTTTTACCTCTTAGTTGAATACTTGTTACCTTTAACAAAGAAGTGTTAATAGTTTTTTCAAATGTGTATTCAAAAGTAGTCCTCGTTAATATAAACTAATAAATAGTATTAATTGTATTAACTTATTAAGTACGTAAAATCGGTAGAATTTAGATTAATAAATATCATTTCTAAAATATTTAAAGATGTCTGTTTGTTTAACATGTTTAGCTTTAGACTAACAATGTGTAGAATAGATTAACGATTTAAGTCAATTTATATAATCATTTTTGGTGATAGCAACTAACATACCCCATTGAAGTCATATTAGTATCTTTTGATGGTAGTGAAATATAGAACTCTTAAAGTATAGTAATAACTATAAATGAATAATATAAGTATATATTTACTATAATAATTTATTATCACACATATGTTTGTACAATCCACACGAACAGTTTCGCCAAGCAAAATAGTGTCTCACGGTACACTTAAAATTTCGAATTCTTCAGTGTTTTTCTAGTACACATAATTGTATAAATTAAGGTGTAAGGATCGATCAATTTATGTAAATGTTTTTACATTTCTAGATTTCATGTGGTCATTGGGTGCTCTTCCTGACGGTAAGTTGTTATTACTATTCACTTTATATTTATAAAGTCAAACCATGCTCTTTGAAACTCCTGCATCCTCAGTTCATTTACGTATTGAAAACAGTCATACCAATGCTGTTATATTATTACTTAAGTATAGGCTTCCGAAACCAAATAACTCCATTTGCACTTGCGTACCAAAACGGATCATGATAGCATATAATTGACTTGACAATTTACTTTAACGCGTAATGCAATAGACAGGACGATAAGCCTAATTAATGGATTATCAAACAGCGTGTCGAGGTGTGCTTCCAGCGTTATGGATCACGTGGCCTGACAGATACACTATTTTGATTGGCAATAATATGATAAACGATCCGGTGTGGTAATCATATCAGGCTGCGTCGGCGGCGTGCATCAATCACCGGCGTTTTATACCGGACCTCATGTTCACAAAGCCGATATTGCAAACATATTGTTTTATACGTAACTTTAGCAATAATGTTTGTTTAAAAATAGTCCATGTTGTTCTCATATTTCGATCTAGAGTAGCCGTAGTTTACTTTGTAATTTAATGAGTTTGTTAATGAAATGCTGTAAGACGTTCCCTAATTGCATAAAACTGTCGTTAGTCCACTTATAGTCCGCTACATTTAGTGGTGTTTACAAAATATCTTCTGCTGGACAATGTCCAAAGCGATGTCGTACCGAGCTTGTACGATATACTTAAGTCCACCTTTTATGTGACGGAGCTATTTAGAAATTAGGCCATCGTGACACGTGTTACGTGCGAGTACCATAGTTTATATGGACCGGAACGCAGCGTCGATGTCGATAAAAGCAAAATCTGATTGAAATCAAATGAATTGGATGCTTGCAATCTGGTGCTAATGGAGCGAGTGGTGTTTTACCGACTAACGTTTGTTTATTTGTTGCGCAGGTTTCCCCGCAGCGTACGCCGCCTACGCGGCAGGACGTAGCTATTCGGGCTATCCTAGCTTCGGGCTGCCATACCCCGCAGGTAATCCCCTGGCGAGCTTGCACCACCAACTGTCCGGCAATCACTACCACCACCTGGCGACTCTGTTGCCTTACCACCCCCTCGAGCTCAGCGGGGTTTACAACGTACACGCCATGCATCTGTGAACTCGCCGACGACAATGCATTCCACTAACTGCTAACCCACACTATCCCTAACCGACTAACTCGTACCTACTCGCAAACGATTTCAATAACTTAACCCATTATGCTTCTCGTAATTTATAATTGTGGTGACTACCTAACTCACTATTTCATTAACTTGCGCCAAGGCAAAGGGAAAAGTTCGTGTGAACTCTCACTGACAACTTTACTAACAAGTTAACACCTCTAACAATGACTGAGCCATCTAGACAAATCTGCCATGCCGTCAATTACGAAACGTCCAAGTTTTGAAAAATGCTATTTATTGTTTACCTTCGGAATTCAGTTGAAAGATTCTGACCAAACGGGAGCGCTTCGCTCTGTTTACAAGCGATTCTTCCTAACGAGTTTCAAATGCTACGCGTCAAGCAAACACTTCATCGCAAATATCGCGTTAGCTTCGCCTCTTTCACTACACGAGCACCCCCTTCTCCTTCCCCACGTCCTCTCCCGCGGTCCCAGTTCAAACTGAGTGTTGAACAGTAGCCTTCTTCTCATTAACGGAGAAGATTTTAAAAAGACTTAACAAAGTCCGACAAAAGTACTGAAAAATGACGTCCTTTATGCGGTAACTTGTATGTAAATCTCGTACTTGGCGAAAAAAGACGCTAATTAAACCAAATTAACTCAAGGATTTCAGTCAATTTCATGGAAAGCAGTAATTTCATGATTTCACTGAAAACTCTGCAAAAGAAAATAAACTGCTCCGTCAAATACGGCCTCAACAGCGCCTAATCGGTATGAGCGGGAGTTACGCGCAGCTGTTCAAATACTCTTCTTGTTATTTGTCCTACTAATTGTAACAGTGAGATTTTGGCATTCGAATTTATGTGGTCCGAGGGTTGATGAAAAAAAAAGGCGTCGATTAGTAACATAAATCTTTGTAATGTCGGACTCTGTATTCAAACTCCATTTCGATCTATTATGCTCTTTAATTCCAGAATAATTAGATGTTATCGTAGATGTGACCACGGTTGTTTTGCTTTTGTATTAGTCAAACAAATCGTTTCGCACTAATTACTTTTAAGCCGTCGTTTTACCGCACGCGAGACAGACGCTTCAAGCCGCAAGCGTATAAAAACACGACAATCGCGAGCGTTAGTTCTGTTATAAATAAGCTTTATATTAAAATAAAATATTTTGCTATGGAAAAGCTCTTATCATCGCAAGCTTTTTAAAGGATATAAAATCCTGAGTTCTGTTGTTTAAACATCGGTATTTCAGACACCAAGGCTTAATATTTATGAATATAAATGAAGAAATGTTTTAATGTTAATTCTCTTGCTATACAATCAAAACATCTTTAATTAATTAGTTTAGAGTAGGCAGAGGTGAATAGCATATTTTTACACACAACTTGTAGTAAAATGTAGTTCAGGTATTCCTCTGCATATATCAATCAAAAAATAACTGAAGACATCAATGAAATTTTACGACATATCTATTTTAAGTTCACCCGTTAAGGTAATTAAAAAATCTTATTTACTTATAATGTTCATATTCTCAAGTTTAAATCAAGATTCAAGAATGAAAATTCCCAAGAGTTCAGTTAAGACATTAACAAGAGCACCACAACAATTTGATGTCATATCATGACATATACTATGATTTTAAGATTAATTTTACCTTATATTGCATTTAAAAGCCTACCTACCCATTTCGGACACAAATTTTTTTTTAACTGATTTTTGCTCTAATTATTTATGTAGGTAAGTACAATAATCTTGTTTAAAACAAGATAGTTACTTCGAAAGACCCATGCAGAAACTTAAAGTATAATATCAGAAACTTTCCCATGCACTATCAAAAGGATCGACCTCTATATCCTAAACCCAGTCATTAAACCTTGCTGGATCAACTATAAAATATGTAATCTGCATATTTATTGAACATTTTAGCCTAGACTTTATTATTCATCATGTAGCGAGTAATGCTTGGACTTAGATTAGGTGAACCAGTTTTCTCATTAGGAATTACTTATACTCGTAATCTTTATAGCGGTTTGATAGTAACATTTTTAACGTATAATATTTATCTTCAGCATAGCATGTTTTAGCGAGTAGAATTGAAATTTCTCTAGCGTATAAACAAGACTGAACACAACTTATAAACTCTTCCTAACTTGAAGATAAATCGTAGTGTTAAAACATTTTACTCTCCACCGCTTAGTTGCGAAGGGTGCTACCGCGCTTCGCGTTTTTACTTCCCGTGTCGCGAGTAAATGCGTGTTCCGACTACCAGTGGTGCACCGAATGAAACGGCAATCATTTCAGGGCATTATTATTGGATTGAGGGGAAAATAGGAAATACATTATCGCTTTTTGTGGTAGCATCGCTGTACTTACTTTATTTTGCATCAATTGCTAATTAATAAATAATTTTAAATTACACTGTTAAACAAAATAAATAATAATCATAACAATGTACAGTGCAATCATTATGCTTGGTGTCAATTATGTATAATTCGTTCGTTGGTTCCTTCAAGTTATACGATCTACGGTTCAACAATGAACACATACCTATTGAAATTATTTTCAACCTAACTGCACGCACTTTAATTTGAATAACGCGATCAGAAGCAAATTATAGATAAAAGAAAAAATATCACCGCGATGATTAAAAAATAGATAAAACGAATAAGCTCTTTATTTAGAACAGCCACATAGGTTAACAAAAACAGAATACGCCTGAAATGCCTAAATTTAATAAAATGTACGTACGAGTAGGAATGTTCTATATCTTTTTTTTTTCATTTCATACACGCGTTGTGTTCAGTCCCAGTTAGGCATCTAAGAATAACTACTACAATATAACAATTAGACAGATAAGACATGTAGACGATTAGCTTAGGGATTGTTTTCTATAATTACTAAGTTTAGAGGATGAGTAGGAATATTTCATCATATTAGATTTTTATTTGCGTAGTTTGTTACCTATTCCTAGAATTAGTTTAGGTTTTCTTTAATCAATAAATCTAATATGAACGAGCTTGGAAATTGTTATTTTAATACCTAATTAAATATTTGCTATAATTATAACGTATACTTACGTAGATAATATATACCTACTTTGTGTTTCAAAGTTATTTCTCTATATTTTATATATTTACACTGCTTAAGCGATAATGTTATTTATAATAATATTTATTGTTGTTGTGTAATATTTTTGGATGCAAGTATTTTATGCTACCTTCTTCGTGTTAATGTATTATATATAACAATTTGATGTTTTCAATTATACGAAAAATAATCTAATCTGTCCCGAACGATAAACCGAGGGAATATCAAAGAACAACTTTTTTTGGCAAAGCCGTTGCTACATCACAGCGCCTCGCAATAATTTATTTCATCAAAATTAAGATTTTTATCAAAATTATTACTTACGGAATATTGAATAAGTTAATTCGATCATAAAATCGCTAAGTGTGCGACCGTCCTTATCGCCATCCTCTAAACTAGTCATAAATATAATAAGCTTGAATATTAAATCTTGTAATGTAATTATAATAATTTAATGTGTGGCTTCTGGTTATAAATGAAACTCGTTATTATATCGTATCGTTAAATTCTTCATTAAAATACGTAAAAGCGTCGCATTTAAATGAAATAATGTCCGTGAAAAAAATGGAATTTGTGATCAATTTAGAACATTAACGGTGTTCATCGTGTTTCTTGCATATTTGCGTGTTTATAGATTGTATACTAATGGACTCGGAAGCCATTGCTTTGTTCCACACAATATTTTACACTTAAGATAAAATTAGGTACATAAATTGATCCCTTTCCCTGCTATTTGGTTGTGCGTGATACAAATAGAGATTAAGAAAAATGTCCATCATGAATGCGTCTAAAAACGCATAGTTAATAACAAACGACAATGAGTGTAGGCAATAGAGCTATGTACGAGTTACATACAGTTTTACTTAACGCGTTTAAGTTCCTTGCTGGTATTGTTTTTTTTAACTCTGTTTATTTTACATGGCGTATAGTTATATTATGTATATGGGCTCCGGATAACGTGGTTACTTTCTGACATAGTTTTGTTTATTTAAGCGCAACGGTTCTGTCGGAGCCCTCCGCATTTCCGTGGCGGGCTTTGTAGCTTTTTTTATTTTGTTGCCGCAGGTGTAGTGGGAGTAATACCGGCGGAAAGTCGTCTGATGGTCGGTGTGGAGTATGTAAACCAGGGCGGGCTCGGCCACGGCTCGTAGGCCGCGCCGCCCGCGCCGCTCCCCGGCCGCCACGCGCCTCAACCTAACCGCTTTATCCCGGAACAACCGTTAACAGCTCCCGGAATATTTTACGAAAACAAATAAATCTTTTCTAAAGCGAACATCTCTTTGGTATCACGCCCTCCATTCTCCCCCGAATCGCAGCTAAGGAATGCAATGTCGCAAACTCGAGCTATAAATTATAACAATGGCAGCGATAATTCGCAGATGCGTACGTGAATACACCGCCCGGCTAGGTCGCCCCTATAGCTCGATACGAAATTTTAACATAATTCAAATTAACACGGTTTCCTTCAGGAAGTTTATCCCATTTATTAGATAAATTAATTTAGGTATTCTTGAAGCACAATTTTTTAATTATATTGTAATGTAACCCATGTGTCAAAATATATTCTAATGTACTAAATGTGTAATTTAAGTCACTAGCATTGTTCTTATCACTGTTTCGACATATCGTCTTTAATTTTAATCATAAGATTATGGTATTGTGAAGCCGATATATTTTAAAATAAAGGAATTTTCCGCTATATAAGCGAAACGTTTTATCGTTTTCTGTCCAACCGATCGTTCGGCAATCGAGGTCGAACACGGCCGCTGAATAGCATTCGTTCGCTTATCGATTGCGACCGAAATAACCTGAAAGAAATAGTATGTAGCGTGGAGTCGGCTAGCGTGCGGTGAAGTTTGATTATTCCTTATTATAATCCAAGTTTAATGCCTCCGCGTCAAATCAATTTTAACGTTGGCTTTCCGTTTTCTGACTCATCCAATGCGGCACAAGCAGCGTGGTGTGCGCGACGCGCGCCCCCTCGGCAGGCCGGTAAGCGCACGGGCTAGCCGCGAGCGCGCGCTGCCCGCGCGAGCGGCACGCGCGACCGCGGTCTGGCCGCCGCATCTCCGCCACTCCCCACATTCTACACACTCGCCCTCAGAATGCAGCCCGATTACCAGATCCCGCAACTATTTTGCATAGTTCGATGCTACCCGCCTGCACTCACTCGTTTCAGAATGTAGATTTATTCTCGCCGAAGAATACTCTCTCGAACTCTTCCGCCCGTGTATTCGATTCACTTCTAATACTTCACACCTATTTTTACACATCAAATATATGGCTTCTAAAACGCTAATTTATAGTAACTGAGGGGCTTTGAAATAAACAGATGAGGCGGCAAAAGACCACGGTTCGTGTTTAGTGCCAACTCCCTTACTAATCTTATAATATTTATTATTACCTGTCAATGTGTTATAGTTACCTTTAAGATTAGTGCTTGTCTCTTAGGTCGGAACGCTCAGCGTATTCGTTCCGTATTTCTGTCTCTATTACTAGATATCCACTTGAACTCTAGATACCTTTTTCTAGTTTATGATATTAGTAGTATCGGCGAATATTAATCGCCAATAGATTGATTAAGGAGTGCTGTGTATGGATGGGTCAGATTTACTTTTAGCTATATTTTTTATGAATGTTATAGATTTTATTATATTATACCTCTTAAAGCGTTAGCCTAGCTAGCTAGCTCCATCGCCCGTACCTACCCATTTATTGTAGAATATTTGATGGGAATGCTGACCTGGAATAAATTGAACCAATTCTGTTAGAATTCCAAATTCTTTTAGACTATACTAAGTACCTACCACCGCTGATAAAAAGGCAATGAAGATTACTTACTGTAGCAAATTTATTATCCTTTGCAAAATAATACCACATAATATGCGGAATTTAATATAGTATCTAAAGACAAAGGATGATAGATTTTATACGAGAATTCCAATGTTCATTTCTGGAATGAAACTGAAATGAAAACGATAGTGTTGACGTTACGAGAGAAACAGGAGATTGGTGAATGGAGTGAGCCGTCCACAACTACAATAGGGCGAGTAACATTTATCTTTGAAATTTGAACTAAAGTTGACCAGCTCCGTTGAAGACATAGAATAGCGTAGGCGAAACCATAAGTAAGCTGAATATCTGTTGTGAAGATTTTTAATAAAAAGTGTGGTAGATTGTTAGTGTTCTCGACCTTTGAGTAAATTAGCAAAGCTTAGAATTAATATTTATACCTAAATAGAATCTAGTATAGACGAAGAATTAGAAGGTCAAAAGCCTAATTGTGTAAACAGAATTTGTAGACTCGATCTGGCAATTTATGAGATTTCTCTAGCGGAGTTTCCGAATAGTCTAGTCTTAGAATTTAATGGCGGGCGAATTCTTTCCTATTGTAAATTAGTGAAGCTTAAAAATTAGCGTGGAAAGGTTTTTCGTTCCGAAGTTGTTAAAAGTCGGAAAATAAATAATTGCTTTATTTTAACCATTTAGCAGGTAGTTAAGTAAGCAATCGAACCGGTAGTAATTTGTCGGTAAAATAATGTGATGGTGGTGCAAACTCTTTTTATAGTGGTATTTGTTATAATTAGTTTTAAGAAATAGCATAGAAAATTGTATTTTAAACAGTTGTGCCTTAGGCAAAAGGTATTCTATCTAGGCTGAAGATAAAATATTAAAAAAAAAAACAGTTTTGATGCCATTAGATTTAGTCATATTTCTGATTTACAAAATAGAATAGAAAATTGTATTACATTTTTGCTGTAGCTGTTAATGTAGATGTAAGCGGCATATGTCGCAAGTATTTTACAAGTATTTGACTACATGGTTAGACGGTGTTTTTATATTATCCAGTATTCAGTAGAAGAGTTTTGAAAGTTTTCCTCTATTTTACAAAGTGTGATTTTATATTTCTGGGTTCATTTTAGCTTTTTGATATCGCTTTTCATGTTTTGACGATGTATGACTGAACCAAGGTAAACATATGGAACAAAACGGGTCTCCGTATTATGAGTGCAAGCCAAACAACACGAACGATTTGAAGTGAAGACACCACGCTCGCTTTGAATCACAAATTACTAGAGGGCGGTGCGTGCGAGACTGCACAGCATAAAGATTCCATTAATTTACAATTGAGATAAGTTCTGGCTAAACTATCGTAAATCCGCAAAAACGTATCATCTTCGCGGGGTGTTATTGATGGCAGCTATTAAATATACGTTTTCGGGAGCTCACATGTAGCCTGAAATAAAACATTTCAATCGCGCCGAGTGCGAGATGAAGAACGGGGATCTTTCACTCACGCGGCATGAGTAGGTACTCAATTTTGATACTTATAAAGATCTTCCAAACTTCGCCAATATCCGCATGTTACACACAAGCCTATCATTCATATTAACTACATAGCAAGCAGAGGAGTTTGCATAAATAAATAAATAAATAAATAAAAAAGCCTTTATTCACTGAAGTTTACAAATATACTCCTTATTTTATATTATTTCAAGTACATAGTGTCTCATTCTTTAAAAATAAACGTTCGCAATTTCCAGACAATAGACAAACCAACTTAAAATTTTTACATTAGGTAGGTAAGGCATTAAGGTACTAGGCAAAAAACAAAAATTAGTTTATCATTTATAGGTTACATAAGTTAGGCTTTACGAGGCAAAAACAAAATATTTTATGATTTATACATATTAATGTGATTTTTTGTGAGAGGAGTTTGCATAATATAGTAAATTTTAATATTTCATTATGAACTTCAATATTACAACATTACCACATAATGTGATATGATGATGATTCTTAACACATTTATGTATTACAATTTTAGAATAATTAACGTTGGTTTATCTTATTCCTATTTGAATCTCGTACGTATCTACGAAACCTTTTATAGAAATTTTTAAAACTTAAATATTTTATCAATATTTTCAATTATAATTCTCAAAAAATTGTTACACGTAAAAAATGTAATATTCTCTTGATTTTAAGGGTGAGCCTTAAGACCAAGTACGCTCTGTGAATATTTTGTTCGGCCGTCATCCTACTTCTGAAGAAGAATTATTAACTTTCCCCGAACTTCGCAATTATGAAAGTTCGAATAGCTCTCGCAAGACGGCCTCTGAATTTATAGATGAATATGTGCTTCCCGTTAGGTGAGAGGCTTACTTGGGGGTGCGAATCACCTTACCTCTATAAAGTCTCTACGACTTCGCAGCTAAGCCAATAAAATTGGAAATTGCCTGGTGCTAACTTGTAAAATTATTTCGTATTCCTTGTATTTTATTAGAATACTTTTTGGAATATATTTTACTGTCAATTTCCCACGTTTTTATTGTTTCTCATAATGCTTTATCTAAAACTTAATTATGCTCGATTTTCAAATGAAACTGCATTTCGTTTACGTAATTAAATCACGAATAAGCTCTTGGAACATGACGTGTTACAATATAAAATACAAAGTTAACATCTGGAATAGCCGAAATGACACATTGCTATTGCAAATTTATCGATTAAGATTAAGATTGATTAAGATTTACTGTTTAAGTTGTAGGTACTTAAGATTTAAGATCAGAAACATGACTTAGGCCCAAGTTTAATTGGGCCTGTTTTCGATTAAGCTCGTGATCCAAACCTTCCAGAACTAATTGAGCGTTAAATAACTTGATTGTATAATTTCCAATTATAAAGCAAAAAATAGCTCAAAAAAAAATAATCTATGTTAAGACCTAATTCTGTTGCATTAAATTAGTCTGTTTATGGTTTAATGCATAAGTCTGCTTATTAAATCACAACATGGGCTACGATGAAGTCTTTCATTTTCATTTCTGCGAAAGACAATAAATATAAGTGCCGTCGACGTAATGGGAAAAGAATGAGCTACGTGCTATCGACACGTTAACGATCAGTAGACGTGTCTGCGCTACTACTCAAATTCTTATTTATTACTCGGGTACCCTCAAATAAATAGCCTCTCACATCGCAGCGTAATGTTATTAAAATGTGTCAGCATTTTAGTGAGAGCCGGCGAGCGAGCGGCCGCGAGCGGGCGCGAGCGCGGGCTCCCGTGCCATCTATCATTCATCCTCCATTACTTATATTGTACTTTTTTTGCAAAGTCACTCGCAGGCCGGTAATCACCTGGTGCGGCCGCGGACTTTCATTTTTCAAACTAAATCACAACTCGCTCATCTAACGAAAATAAAATTTGTCGTACAAGCCACTATTGGCGATTATGAGCAAGCGAAAACAAAATACATTTGTTTTGCAGAATATCTAAGAACTCCGGTATAAAAATAAACGCTCAAAATATACCTATGGTAAACCCCTCCGATAAGTTTTATAAACTTAAGTAGGTACCTGTAGAAATATTATCAAGGTCAATCTGCGCAGAAAATTTCAACATAGACCGAGCTGCAGTTACATTAACTAACTATCAGGCTAATTTAAAATTTGAAGACACTAAAAGCTTTGAAAATTCAGCGCGAAGTAGAGGTAGGGCGGATTGCGCGCGGTAGAGCGCTAAGAGGAGCGAGGAGCGGTTCGCTCGCGAGCGGCATCGTGCCGCCGCCGCGCGCCGAGCCGTCGCCGGTACGTGCAGCGTATGCTAATGCCACTCCCTATTCAATAAGCAGACCGCCGCGTGCCACCGAGAACTCACGTCAGATAATTTACTGGATATTTTGTAAAAGTTTTTTCGTCCTCTGTGATTTATGCGCGCGAAACTTCCAGCTCTCTTTTTCATTTGAATGCACGTGACATACGTTATATTTTTTTGTTCCGAGATAATCTCGGCCCGGGGAGTCTTCGCCGTGCTCATTCGTCAGCTTGGCATCTGTCTCCAACGGCTAAATTATTCATGCATTTACGCGCTTCATGTTTATTCGCTCTTGATAAATTTAATGTCGAGCATTATTGAAATATTTCATTTCACTGAAATACGTTATGTTGAAGTTTGGGCAGAGTTTTATACGAGTGATGGTTCAGTCATAGATCTGCGTGTTTCTATAACTACCGAGTGTGTGTGTCACTCGCGTACGTGGAGCGAATGCGAACCGTGTGTATGTTTGCAGTGGACCTGACCAACGGACAACTCACACCGAATAACAACACACCGCTGCTCGCGCAGGCGCTCTCAGGTGAGAACGCCTTCATGCCATTCCTGCATGAACACAATATCCCAACATCACACATCTGCATCCGTGATGCATGGACACAATATCGTGTACCATGCCCGAAACAAACCATCTTTCTGACTCTACCACATTTACAAACTCACTTTCACGACATTCAAATAACAGCCGTTATTCATTGCTATCATTGAGTGTACCTATGAATACCTGTGAGTTAAAAGTCATGAAACATATTTTATAACATATTGTATTAATATATTGCACACACAGAAACACACGCACACACACACACACGTACATACTCACATGCACATGCACACACACATTCACAAACACACGCACACGCACGCACGCACTAACACATACACACATGCAATCTATGAACAATGCAAAATGCTGTATGCAATCTTATTGTTGTTAATTTTGTTTTTACTCTATCTCTCTTTTTGTAAACTTACTTGAAACAAATTAATATTAAAATTGTAAAATTTCTAGTAGTTAGCTAAGTATTAACAAGTTTGAAATGTATCCAACGAATGGGAAGGCACTGGCCCCTAAGATACGGGCTTTCCTAGTTTAGGGGTCAGGAGTCCAAATTTCATTGTAATATTGAGTTTTTACTAATAAATGCTATTATTATTATTATTATTATGAAAAGTTTAAAGTTAAGTGATCTTTGATAAAGAGACCAATACACAATCCATATATTATTTTTGTTACTGCAATTAATTTTATTATCAAACTTATAAAAAGTCTCACGTGAGCGATGTAACATTTAGGGCGATTGGTTCGTCAGTCAATGAAGAAAGGTTACGGTTACTAAACAGATAAAGTGGAAAACCATACCATATTGTACAATTTGATAATGACTCAATAACGATGAAAAGGTATTGCCACACTACGTTTTCAACTGCAAAGGCAAGAAAATCTATTTGGAAATAGCTAAATACTGAACCAATTTTATTGCAAATTAGCTGTACCGCCACTTCTTCTTCTATTCTTGCTTGGACTCTTGTCTACTTATCAAGTGTGTCAACTTTATAAAAAACCCTCCATGCACAGCTTTGTTGATCTAAAAGCGAGTGGAATAATCAGTCAGGACTTCTCTTTTTACAAAATATAAAAAGATTTGTACACGCAAATCAATTGATTATTCTTGTATTAAAAATTCCTCTCGTTATTCTTCTGTATTTGAAGCCGTTTAAAGATTTTGTTCCCTATATCACAAATTAAACTGGAAGCAGTTTGCCTCTATAAGAAAGATGCACGACAAGTTTCTATTGTCTAGATCTTTCTCTTTTGTCGGTCCTTCATGACTCAGGATCAATCAATCACGTGACTATAAATCACGGCATTCCTTCCACTGTGTTTTGTTTGCAGTCATGTCGACTGCTTCGTAAAAGGTAAGGTTGTCTAGATAAGGTAATATTAACGGATGACGTATGGTTTCCGCAGTGATGAACAACTACCAGGCGGCCGCAGCCGGGTTCGGGCCGCCCGCATCGCCGCACACGGCCGGCGGGCGCGCGGGGTTCCCGGCCGCTAGCTCGCCGGGGCCCGCGCTGGACGTATACGGCTCGGCGGCGGACAGCGTCGGCTACGTGCAGGCAGCGAGCCCCCAGCCCTCTGGCTTCCCTGCCATCGCAGTCAGCCGTGCACCCCTCAATTACACCCCAGTAAGTTTACAACACCTCAGACCTTGCCCATAAGTGGCGAATTCACCGCTTAATGTTTCACGCAAGTTGTGGAAAGTCCCCAAATCGCTCGCGCCTTGGTTCGGTCCTTCTGGATGCAACGATTGCGTGTGCGTTCCCCCAGCGTAATGTTGTCGAATTTCTTAGTTTTAAGTATGCAGATATTTAGTCCATTAAGCCCTGTAAATTTCCCCGAAATTATTTTGTCCACCCAGTAGTTTTCGAGATATCCTCCAAAAACGTTTTCCGCTTTTCCAGCGGAATTTTTTCTTGCTAGCGTTGTCACAGCCAAACGATATCGAATTTATTGATTTAAGTTCTGTAGATATTTAGTACAAATTGTCGTGTAATTGTCCCGAAGGTTTCAAATTTGTACATCCAACCGTTTTTGAGAAATTCACCAAAAACACGATGACCAAATTACTATGGGAAAATGTCTATGTTTTAAATATTCGCTCCCAGGACTAGCTACGTATCGATAGGTAAATAAAAAGTATTCAAATATTTAGTAACTTCGTAACGGGGAACGTTCCCCCAGCGGAAAACGTTTTTGGAGGATATCTCGAAAACTACTGGGTGGACAAATTTATAATTTACTAGCTGTTGCCCGCGGCTCCGCCCGCGTGCAGTTCGTTTTTTTTACAAAAATGTTTTCCGTGGAATTTCTTAATTTTTCCAATCTGGGTTCGATGGACCCGTAAAGGAGTCTTCTTCCAATCTCTCCTGTCAACGTGCTATCTTCTTTCACACAATTTACCTATATCTTCTTTGGTCTTCCTCTACTTATACACTATAGAAATCGCTTATGTTACTCAATTCGCATGGAGTAAGACAGAGTGGGGCGTGTCATCGTAGATTGTAATATCTATACTAACCAAACTTATCTTATTCTGAGATGATACCAACGCCCAGATATTGTAATTAAGCATTCTGATGCGCTGCTGTGTACGTAGCAACCCGTTCCTGCTACGTACAGGTTATCTTGTATAGTTATACCTAGTTGCACGAACAAAAGGACGATTTAAACTGTCGATATTTCGACCCCGTTTTGATTGTGCTACGTAGATAAGTAGCTATAGGTTTTTTAAACATCCCACGGGTGCTCACAAATTTTTCATGATCAAAATTATCTTAAATGTTGACCGGGCATATATATAAAGTAGGATCATAAAATTTCATTTAAATCCGTTACTTGAAAGACGCCTGCTAACTGTTTTTGTAATGTTTTCTTTCCCGCCGGAACTCGATTGGGTTAATAAGTTTTACTATATATATATTTTGTTAAAGAGGCAACATAAGGTATCAGCATAACAAATTTTACTAAATTAAGTTAATTAGTTGTTGTTTACAAAGCTGTGAAATTAATTGCAGTTTTTTAACTATCCCACGGGAACTCTTTATTTTACCGGGATGAAAAGTATCCTATATGTTGACCAGGGACATAAGCTACCACCACACAAAATTTCATTGGAATCGGTCCAGCCGTTCCAAAGATTAGCCCGTACAAACAGACAGACAAACAGACAAACAGACAAACAGAGAAACAAAAAATTTGAAAAAAAATTAAATTAGTTCTATTTCACTTCTTACATCCCCCTGACTCCGTTTTTAGCATTTTTTTTATTTGTACAGAAATTCGACCTCTACAGATTTATTATATGTATTGATAAAATAATTAATAATTAACTAAATATCTGCATACTTAAAACTAAGAAATTCGACAAAATTCTGCTGGGGGAACGCACACAACGATTGCCAATGATACGCGCTAGACAATCCAGCGAATTTACCCCTTCTGGACAAGGTCTTAAACACATTAAGTTGGAAAGAATTTTAGAGATTAATTGTCGAATGAAAGTTAGACCTAAAAATTGTTGGACTTCAACCGCCATGATCACGAATTTTCGTTTAGAAATGAAATATAACAGACGGCAGTAAATACGATGAAAAACCAAAAATTTAATAAGAACAACTTGAAACTTTCTCACTACTGTAATATCACTAATGGAAATTGATTTTTCCAATTTCCATCGTTGGGGTGACTTTACTTACCCCTTCCAGGTTAGTATCTTTATATCTTCGGCTGCATCATCACTTACCATCAGGAGAGATCGCAGTCAAGTACTAACTTGTATAGATTAAAAAATATATATATTTGAAATGTGTGCTCCTATTCAGTTCTGGCATACACATTTCTGAACCATGAATGTGAATTATCCAAACTTATTTTATTTCTTGATAAATGGGATAAAGTTATTAACTTTCGATTCTAACTTTTTTCATTTGTTACGTCATGCTCAAAAATGCCTATTCCACTGTTAGATTCAAATGAAGGCAATTCAGAAAATTGTCCCTGTTCGAGAAGTTCCAACTGTCACGGAATTCAAATTAATGTTTGTTCTGTTTTGTTTTTCTTCCTACCTCTTGATTTGTACTGCTAGGAATGTTAAATACATTAAAAGGAAGATTTTAACTAGGAATTACGTTGAATGCTGTGTACTGTGTGTAATATTAAATTATATGCAAAAAGTTTGACTAAGTTTCAAAGTTAAATTACCTCAATTTTCACCGATGCCGATGCACGATGTAGCTGTAAGCGCGGCGGCCCCACGTTAAACGCTGTCAAGTCGCACGTGACAAGCACCACAGACGCAATTAGCAGACGACACTCTAAAATTTAGCGAGACGGTCCAATCTCATTACCGAACCGATCTTCCCGTCGCTCTTACGGCGTAATCACCATAAGTTAGCGAGGAAGTGAAGCGTGGGAGATGCGATTATAAACTGTTCCGAAATATGAGAAAGGCGGGCGATGGCGGCGGCAATCTATGTGGTGCATTGCCGCGGGTAATGGCTTTTTAAAACTGCGACCGTGCTCCATAACTGCTTCCCAGAGACGCCATCAGTCTTCATTGCTTGTCGGCACCCGCCAACGCCGCCACCGCCGAGATCTTAACTCCTCACGTCGACGTATCTTTGAGACATTTTTCAAACTGCTCTTAAAGCTTTTAGTTTTCCTTTGTACAAAGTAAGACATCCCCTTTTCAAATACTAAAAGCAAATACACTCGAACTTGACTCGTGCTGCAGAAGTTCTTTAAGTCTTGCTATGTTAGAAAGGTTACACGAGTTTTGTAAGTTAAGTCCAAAGTCTTTAAATCCGTGCATCAGATAAGACATTTATAAATAATCAGTGAGGCTGGAAAAAATGTATGGCTGAAAAGAATGAACTGTGCAACCACCGGGCGGCTCGGCACGCGGCTCAGAGCGCGGCTCATGTGGTTCCTGGGTGTAAAACGGTCTTATTAGGTAACGGGAATGCCCCTACGGGCAATAACCGTAAATCAAGGAGAACAAGCGGTGTAATTACCGCTGCCGAGCGGTCGCGCGCCGCTCTAACTCATCCACTTGCTGTTTTTATTTTGTTGGCCGCTGAGCTCGCTACCGCTCTATCGACTGCGGACTCCAAACTTACTACCTTTAAATCTGCCCCGGAAGAAGTTAATGTTCAATCGAACGCTTTACCCCCCATTCAATTATGAACCGTAAACTTTGGATTTAACTGTGCAAGCATTCCCGATTGTTACCCTTCCTTATTATAATTGATTCTGAATATTAAAATACATAAGTACCCGTTAAATTCATCATTACTAGTAATATTATGCAGTAAGTTATTTTCAGTACCCGTTTAGTAAATTAAATTTATTATTAATACTATTAATACATAATTTATAACATTATTATAATTGTTGAATCTAGGTTTATTTATAAGCACAATTAATATTTGCACACCCCACATCTGTGGGTAAAAACACAATGATTCCTTTGTTGTTTGTATTCCACCTGTTTTTATGCAAATAAATGAAATAAATGATACATTGCTTTAAATTCATGATAGATAATCGTTGTTTTTTTTCTATTACAGGGACCCCTGATTCCTGCGGCTTTCACCAACGGTTATCATTGAAAGTGTTATAGCACAAATATTTAACGTGAGTATTATTTTTTATGGCGCGGTCTCGCTATGCATAATTAAAATGTCGTTACGTATAACGGTGCTTTACGTAACGTAAAACGCGGAGTATGTAATTGTTGCCGTCGCAAATATGAACGCTCAAGTGTTTCGTAATAATCGTTTACATAGTGCTTTAAGATTAACAATACCGCTATAAGCAAGACTATTACGCCGTGCTTTTATTTAATTAACTCCAACAATACTCTTCATAACAGCTCAGCTGTAAAATCCTTGTTGCGATGTGAAAAACTGAACGTGTAAACTACGTTGCGTATTCATGAATATTTTTCTAAGATAGTAGGATTTTTTTTTAAATATAATAACCAAATTACTTCTAATACAATATTTTCTTTTAGCTATTATTGACGAAATCCACCAATTAATACATACATACTGTAAGCCGTAATAAAATATGCATTCGTATTATTTGCACGAGCATTAACGCCGAATAAATACCAGCTTATCTACCAACAGTGAACATACAGTGAGATATAACTACTGCAAAGCGTACAGAATGAGTAACGAGGGATATAATTTGAAATGCGCAGGTGGCGAGCGGCGTGGCGGCGCGTAGCACACCGACGCAACTCCACCAGCCCGACCGCGCTGCAGCCGCGAGCGCCGGCGAGCCGCGAACTCTCCCGCGCACGCCGCGCCACGCGCCGCATCGGCGACGGTCGTGTAATCCGTCCGGCCACCGCGCGGACCGATCCGTCGACCGCGGCATCTCGACCTCACCGTCACCCACCACTCTCCCGATTCTCCCGACCCCACGACCCGACCTCGATCCTTAACCTTTTAACTTCGACATCTTGTCTATTGTAAATAATGATAATCTACTTTTTGTCGTGTGAACGAGAGATAGTCTATTGATTAAACAGGTATTTTTTCAAATTATTCTCGCTTCGACTGTACCGTAGATGTGTTGTCAATATTATAAACAATTAAACTACAAAAATACATTTCGTAATATACATAATGGTCATCTAGACGATTCGATCGCAGGGAGGTATATCTTAAAATATTTTATTATTCATAGTTAAATTACGGATTAAGGTGTAACTTGCATGTCAACTTTTCCATTCGCAAGTCGTTTGAGTTATTCATAGAGGATCGGTACCGTGGCATTTACGAATCGCATTCGGCGTTCAAGTGTTTCGCGTACTAAAATTTTTCGGTAGTGAGCTTTTATAATTAAGAGTTTCGAGCGTCAGTAGGAGCCGAGTGCGAGTACGCGCTCGCTCGTGCTCGCTTGTACAGTTGTCGGTCGGTAGCGGCATGGTTGGTAGGGGCTGGTCCGGGGCCGGCGACATTTCGGAGACAATAACGCGGTTCGCGACCGCGCGATCGCCGCGCGCTATCTCGCTCGTCCACCAACACATATTTTATTCTATCTATTTTTAATATTAATGTCAAATATTAACATAATTACTAATACTAATACATATTGCGCATATTTTACCTATAAATGTATTTATTTTCGCCTTATTCGAATTGTATAAAATCACCTCTATGAACGGCTATTTTGTTTCTGTAGAAAAATTCTGGAATACTTCCCTATAAGACTATGTTAGTTATGCGTATACATACTTTCTTAATATTAATATTATGTATTATGGTATAAAATTTTATCCTAAGGATAACATGATCATATTTACGGTTTTCATAAGGACATTTGAAAAATTAAGTCGGTAAATTTCAGAATATCTCTCATCGCATTAAGATAATAATTCATTTCTATCTTGTACCTTTGGAAGTAGGTATTGTAATTATAATAAATAACAATTTTGTGCATTACGTAACTAATATTTCATTGTTTCTTACGATTGTATTTACCTTAATATAAGACCACTGTTAAAAATATTTGCGGCTCCACCAGAAACGCGGAGTCACACAGTACTTAGTCGTATTTAAAGTTTTAATCAAAATAATAAAATATGTATTAAAATTTTCATACAGAAAAGACGATAAAGATGAATCAAACTTTTCAATAAACCAATGACAGGGATATAAAACTCAAAAAACATGAGCGCAGGTTCGAGGTAATAGAGTAAAGCAAAAAGTCAATTCATTAATCATACTCGTTAGGTACAGGAAAAGTTTTTGACCACTTTGTCTAGTTTGCAGTTCATGAGTAAGATACGCAAGCGAAGCTCGATCGGCACCGGCACGGTGGGCCCTGCCGAGAGGCACTCGGGCCGGCCGGGCGGGCGTTACGCGTGCTGCGCCTGCGTCTCTCGCTTGCTGCACAGTACACACACGTGCACTCAGTTGCGATCATTCGTTATTTACTATCGTCACTCATTACCGACATCAATTAAACATTAATATTATAAATCTAGGTATTAAATTTTAGGTAATAATAATGAACAATCTTTTAAATGCTATTATTATATAAATACGTTATTATAAATATAAATGTTTCCTGTTACAAAAATATTGAAAATGATACGAATAAATCAATATTCTTTTTAAAGGTAATTTATTACTTATGAGTATGTAGTTAATTGAATAATGGAGTGTTAAAAGGAGCGTACCCGTCATCAGGCGGTGCGCTCGCTTCGCGTTTTTTGTTCATTCGTGCCGAAACATCGTTCGCTACGTGAATGCGTGCGCTCGCGAGCCGCGGCTCGACCGCGCGCGCGCCGCGCCCGCCGCGCTCGCTCCGCGCACGACACACCCCGCAGGAGACGCGACCGCTATTTTGTTGTTAAACGTTAGCTAGGAAATTGATAATAAATCGAAGGTGTGAGTCTATTATAAGACGGTCGGAAAATCGATATCATACCTAACAAATTAACGTAATTATTTGTTTTATATTTACGGTGTTATAGGTATTTAAGACATTTTTCTTAGAATATTTAATTATTACGATGAAATGTTATAATTGTTAGGCCCAGGCCGACGGCGGGGCGGCGCGCGCGCACCGAGCCGCCGTCGACTTCTCATTCACTCTTACATCCTCACTATAATTATATTTTCTTACCGACCTTTTTAATGTAGGAAAAGCGTACACGGCCGCTTATCCCCGTGCGAGTTCGAGTACAAACATACATAATATAGTGAGAGGCGTTCGTTTCGCTCGTTCGTGAGAAGCCATCGGTTCGCCGCGACTGCGCCGAGACGGAGACGACACAGTGACAATTACTATTGTATATAAATAGTTAGCCGCATGTGTAAAAACGTATTAGTCGATACCATCTGATCGGTAATATTAGACTCATTCGAGCTACAATCAGGATTAGCTTTACAGATATATTAGTTTCATTGTTGTTGTTATGGTTTGTTGATACGGTTTGTGAGCTTGTTTCGTTAGTCCCATTAGGGTTTCCGCACGCGGGTCATTCTTTTTCTTTTTTATTACATTTTATGCATATAACTATTATCATTGTAAATGATTTTAAGGAGCATTCTTATAATGTAATAATAAATTAAAATAATTTATTGCCAAGCAATATGTAATTAATAAGATGTATTTAAAATAAAATTTTAGCGAATATTTGAGAATATTCAATCATTTAAAATAGATAAATAGATTTGTTCAGTAGTTAGATATGGCCCGCGTGTAAGATGCCGCGGCTCGGTGTGCGTTATTCTAACTTTTACAACGATATTTTGGTAAGAATGGCTCTTAATTAGATTAAATTCGTATGGCCATTTACAATAGTCAGTATTCTGAATTAATCACTCAAATGTGGAGGAAAGTCCAACTGGTCAATTCTTAAGGACCTTGTAATGAGAATTTAGCTTTTAGGGAGAGGCATGGTCGCGAATATTGTCATGACTTCAAGTCTCAGGTAGAACACAGAGTCGCCACCGCAGCCGCTACATTCTCGCTTGTTCGTTTCACGCGTTAGTTAATTAATTACTTTCAGTCGCCGTTTTAGAAATGTTTTCTATATCAAATAAAGACTACGTTATAATATAAATAAGCGAGATCTCAAATTATTTTAAAAATTCGTTATGTGATTGTAACACTGCGACTTATCGTATGATATCCATCTAAGTAAAAATTAATAAAAAAATAATTTATTATATTTTGTATAATAACATTCTACATTATTTTACACTATGTACTTTATATCGTTAATAAAGATAATAATTAATTTTAATCTAATAAAGTGACAGACTGGTAAAGTTCGTAGAGTCGCCGAGGCGGCCTTAGATCAGTAGCTTTGCATACTCGGCATTGGCCAACTTAAAGTTTTACGGACCAAAGGTATAGTTATTCGCGTAGGACCGGACGCGCATTGGCTCCACACGAACCGACTCAGCCGATCGGTCGCAGCAGCATCAGAGCGTGTCTGTGAGAGTAGCGTCTGAGAGCGGAGGCGCGCCGAGCGCGAGCGCCGCGCCACTCGCGCCGGTTCGCCTCGCGCCTCGCGGCTCGCGCCTCGCGCTCGTGCGCAGTCGCCCGACATCGGCATGCCGCTCGCCGCATGGCCGCACGAGGCATCGCAGCACCAATAGCTCCCGCCCCGCGCAAGCCGCCCGCTTGGTTTCGTTCTCGCGGTTACTTCTCGATTACGTGCTTCGCGTGCTGACTGATTTTCTATAGCAATAAAAATCAATTACCTAAGATTTTACATTAAAGTAAATTTGGATTTATATACGTTCGAATTTGGTGTCATGTACATTTAAAATATTTGAGAAAGGAGATAACGATAGGCGAACGAGCCGCGACCCGCCGTCGCGGCGTCGGCGCATTATTTTCGTCATTTCTTCGTGTATAATATGTTACATGAATCTGTATACAATATGGATAAAAATCGTATTGACGAATAAATTAGTTTTTACGGCATCTCTTTATTAAAAATAATGATAATATCAAACATTTTGTAAAAAGCGGTGTGTATGCCCGCCGCGGCCCCGATTTCGTGCACCAGTGCACTTTAACTTATTGGAATATTACATTATTATAACGTACATAATACTATGAGATATATAATCATACAGCCTCTTGGGGCGCGCGTGTATGGCGATGTATGTATACACATTGTGCAATGTACATATACCTATTATAATACAATGATTTAAGACAAGGTTCACATCGTGCCGTGTGTATGTGGTAATAAATATAATATGGACATTGTTCAAACAATAACCAGTTGTTTCATTTTATTTTCTACCCCTTTCCATCGTCGAAATCACAGACCAAAGAATAATATAGATGATTATATTGACAAGATCAAAATAATCCAGGTGCCGACCTCCAATAATGTAGATATAATACGGTAAATAATTATGGTGCGAGTACACACCAGCTTAGTCACGTCAACAATAGTATCTATACTAATAATAAAACTGTAAAGGGTCGAATTCTGTACATTGAAGATATTTTGAAAATTTTTGTTGGAGGACACTATTTAGTCGATACTGAAGCCAAAACTGTAATTTGTTTAATTTTTGTCTGTCTGTCTGTCTGTCTGTCTGTCTGTCTGTCTGTCTGTCTGTCTGTCTGTCTGTTTCACGACCGGGCATCACGGCTAATCCGCTGGATGGATTTAAATGAAACTTGACATGATTATAGTTCATACCCCGAGGTAGGACATAGGATACTTTTTGTCCCGAAATTCATCATGGTTTCCCTGGAAGACGGCATCAAAGTCCAAACGTTTTTTAGTTATAATTCATTAACGCGTTGTCCGATTCCATTCATTCTTTTTTTGTTAGAAAGGAGGTTCTTTAAAGATTATTCCATACAAATCTTATCATCATCACTTTTGTAGTTCAGAAATAACAGACATCAGAACCTTTAAGTTCAAGTAGGTAGGTGAAATGAAACTCGGAATGCACAAAGAACCTAGGGCTAGGACGTAGGGCTCAAGTAAGACTGGGGTACCCTTACAGCCGTAAATAAATAGGCTTAGCAGGAGATTTTGTATGGTTTAAAATTTTTCACTTATAGGATGAACAAAAATCATGTAACTGGCGTTATCGCTACATTATACCGTATAGCGCCATCTCTACAATTTATGTGGAACTTGAATGTAAAACTCTGAGATAGGTACTACCGAATTTTTTTAAATAAAAATTAACTGTCATGTTATTTACTGTTTCCTGACTTTATATTAAGATGGCACTGTTAAGACAGACATGAACAGATTTAAACTTTATCATCCGCAATATGGAAAGGGTAAGATAATGGTTCACAAATATTTTTAACTCTTAGGTCTTATCGATCCTAACCGACTGACTGTCATCTAAGGTCTTTTTATACGTAAGGAAATATATAGCCATTGTCCATTCTGATGTTTTGGATTGTATTGAGATGAAGTAAAGATTTTTAAAAGACTTATATTATGTTGGGCTGGGGAATATTGTTAGTAGAGTAATTATTTATCCCAGTGGTACCTACCCGGCCGAACTCTGAAAGAAGAGTTCTACCACCAGTACAACTTTTCACATGGTTTAATAATTTTTGACATATTTCGTGGTTTCAGAATAAAAATCACAATGAAAAGGACGATTTTAACTGTCGATATTTCGATACATTGGTACAAGTAGTGACCACGACCTGTGCCACTGGGTCGAAATATCGACAGTTAAAATTGTCCTTTTGATCTTTCAACTACGTATTAATGAAACTTTATATTTTTATTAAGAAAAAGGAGTTTTCAAAATCACCACAAGATAACCCGTGCAAAGTAAGAACAGGTTTCTGTACAACCGTAGGTGTAGGAATTGATACTCGAAACGTATCCATATTGGCCTACATGCCTGCAAAGAAAGACTGGAAGAAACATTGTGAAAATATACCCGATACGTACATTTACCTAGTATTGCAAAAGAACTACCAGAATTTCCGTTTAAATTATGACGACTACGAATCTTCAAGGACACAAGAACAAATTGCCTATAAACGTCACTGGACAGATTCTTAGATATAGGTTTTAATATTGGTTTATGTAATAATTAAGTTACTAATGAGCTATTAGTCTAGATCGTAGCTATACTAAAGTACCTTTAAGAGACTTTCGTGAAAAAAAAAAACGATATAGTGATGTACGAGTACATTCGTGAGGTCTTAAAAATTAATAAACATCAAATGCACGCTGGACAACCTGCTTGCTGAGCTCAAGATTAGGATAAGTATGAAAAGTTTGTAAGGATATAGAGCATAAAGCTAAAACATTGAAGTAGTTAAAAAGTCTCCTACAGTGCGACAAGGCTATTTTGGCGCGTGACCAAAGTCGGAATTAACGCCGCTATCTTGTGCTACTGTTTGATAGTTCGCTCTGTCAGTATATCACTATTGTATGTAATGTTGTTTTTGCTTTTTATTAACTATTTTAAACTAAAATTGAAGTAAAATCGAGGAGATTTTATTTTATGGCTGCCTTTGTTTTACAACAGCACCCTCCTTCGAGTGCCAAGAGAGCTTTGTCGGACTTAAAATATACATACTGACTGACTGTATATGAAATTGCCTGGTTGAAAAGCATTCAAAAAAATCTAAAGTGCCTATTCACTCGTCATTCTACTACAATATAGACACGAGGTCGGTTGAATACCTAATTGACTACAGTATCAATTGAGGATTTGCTTGAGACTAAGTATAAGATAACAAAGATGAACTTTACATGAGGTCCAGGATGTAATTTACATTTACTCGAAGGGTTTTAAAAACTCTTACTTGGTGTCTGTATGTGTATTTCCACAATACCAACAGAACGGTAAATTATTTCGTGATACCTTCTTGCCAATAAGGTCATACCTACCTTGAATCAAGCGAGTCCATCTGTTAAACCAGAGTCATCAAATCCTAATTCACTCAGTCTCGGAAGTCAAATATGACATCTCCCGCTTAAATACTTGGGCTGTGCTTTTAAGCAGAAGAGCGCCAGTAGATGATCGCCAGACGCCAACCTTCATAAGGAAACAAAGCTTTAAGTGCAGAGGGATCCGATTATTTACTAAATAACCATTGTTTATTGTTGCATAGGCACTAGTTTAATTGTTAACTTGAAATTTTTGATGTAGTTCTGTAGCGGTATTAAGATTTTTTACGACAGGGTTTATCTGTTACGGGGAGATTTTTTCTAAATAGACTTAACATCAATAATATATTTGATGGAAAACTCTTGGAAAAATAATTAAATTCAATAACATTAAAGTTTCGTTTTGAATACTGCTGATATGAATTTTTAAAAATGGACAGAACACTAAGTAGTAACTTTTTCAAGGTTTTGTGTAAATTGGTAGAAAATGTCAAGCATCCTGGGAGTTTTCATCAAAAACTCTGCATAATCTCTTTGAGACAGGTAACACAAAACAATGCATGATATGATATTTCTCTTTTAAAGATCTAATATCTGGGTGACCGAGCTTCGCTCGGTGGCCAATAGATGGCAGCAGTTGTCATATTTTTATTTTTTTTGGTAAATTCGACATTTTCTAAAAATGAATCCTAGCTAGATCGATTTATCGCCCCCAAAACCCCCCACATACTAAATTTCATGAAAATCGTTCGAGCCGTTTCCGAGATCCAGATTATATAGAAATATATATACAAGAATTGCTCGTTTAAAGGTATAGGATATATGCTATTTATGTATTAAAATAATTGAGTCAAAAACACATATCCCGTTCTTTACATGATTTATAAAGTCGATAGAGGTACAAATGTATTGACCTAATGGAAATCATGTCCAACTTTACCCCCGTTGGGCAGTGAAAGTCCCCACGTCTAATATAGAAGCAGCTTATACTCTACGTGACTCTATTTACACCTAAGGGGCGCTTTTCACAATTTAACTCGCTTTCAAACGAATCTGTTGCATTGTGTTTTAACAATGGGGAACTAAACATTATTTCGTGACTGATTGTTATAAATGTAAACTAAAACAGGTTCTGTTTGAATAAATAATGTATATATTGCTTATATAATTCTATTTTTTAACTCTATGACTTTTTATTTTTATCAATGCCGGTCTACTTATCGATTTCCTGATAGGCGGCAGTGCTGTCAAGCAGGAAGCTTTTTTAATTTAAGCGCAATGGTTTTATCTTTAAAAGCGATCTATTTCCGACTACCTTTAATGGCAGAATTTTGCTCGTAATTACAGAAAATATTATCATATGCACACCGTTCAGAAGTGAGTATATTGATTTTGGTTGAATTCCGAAAATAGTTTTTTTGACCTGGCAGAACAGGGTTAATCGCTACACTTATAAGTATCACTGATAGCAGTTTGTGTCTAAATTTCACGTCTAGGTACTGGTGAAAACCGCATCGAAATTGGTGCTTTCAGTCACGAGAAAACCTGAAAAACAGGTCTGTTGACAAGTAAGCTAGCAAGCAAGTCGAAGTTATAACTCAACTTGCAAACAGCCTATTGAATTCGGGTTTTTTTTCAATCGATTGGTAGTACTAACCCGAAGAGCTGTATAGTTTTTGGTGAAATTTGGATGGTCAGTGGCCGAGATATGGGAAAAAAGCCATACAAAGTGTATTTATATCGTAGTAAACTTTTGTGAACGGTGTGAATATGCCCGCGGTGACTTCTGTAATCGAATACTAGTTTTTGTAGGTATATAGGATCCTTGTATATAGAATATTATATAGGATATTTTTGTATAAAGAAATAACTAGTTAATAAAGAAATGACGAGCTTAGCTTCGGAACTTCAAAGGTTTTTTGTATGAGTACAAAAAACCTTTGAAGTTTCTTGACCCCCACTATAAGAATACAGATTGCACCTCAATTTCAGCTTTTCTATGATATTTCTTTATTACTGATTTCTAGGTTTGAGTTATAATTACTGTGTTAGGACTGGATAAGTAATATGTACAATGCATGTTGATCCGCTTCCTAAAAAGAACTTGTTTAAAGTGGAGACAAGTTTAAGAATCGATTCAGTTTAAGTTTAACCCGTAGCGCGTATCTTGTAAAGATTGAGTTATAGACACATTACTCGAGTCTACTTACTTACCTCTTTAAGTGAAAACGCTTTACATACCCTCGTAGTTTAAAGGAGAACGACTTGTATAATATTATGTGCGTGCTGGAACAGGTGGAGTGATGTTCACGGCTGTGAAACAAGTTAACAAGTGAGCGTTCCCCCGGGTGGCGCGGGCCTCGCGCGTGAGACACGTACTCACCCGGGTACATTGTTCCAATTATATTGTACGGGTTTACTGCAACTCATTTGTGTATTGCATTACACTAATCCAAATATTTTGATGCTACGGCCGAATGCGAAACCAGTGTAACCAGTTTCGTATAAAGATTCTTTATTTGACAACGGTATAAGTTGCGTATGAAATATGAATACAATTATCGCGTGTCATGTAGTCAGTATCGTACAAAGAATATTTTTGCAAGTGTTTGCCAATCATATTTTTAACTAAAGCTTAATACTGGTGCGGAGACCATCCAGGTTGGTACCTCCGCAGTGTCCATTAATTCTGCCGTGAAACAACAATTTATTTATGTTTTGGTTTGAACCTTATCCTAAGATGAGACCTAAGAACTGATGTCTCAACTTTCAGGATGATGAGTGTGTCGTATGATCTTGCAAAGCGAAAGTATGGGACGCACTGCATCTAACATGGGCTTGCGTACCCATCACTTAACACAAGGAGAACGTCTTGCTCGTCATATCAATACTACTATAAAAACTATTACTACTATCATCATAAGTCATCATGATATAAAAATTGAAGAAAAAGTCAAATTATTATTGTTGTAAAAGTATTGTTATTAGGCTTATTTCTAGCGAAAATTGCACATCAGAATCGCGCATTGAGAATATCTACTAAGTAAAACGACAATAATCACTTTTGTTAACGAACTTGCCACTATAAAATACAGTTATTCTAAATGTCATGTCAATAGATTGATGGTTGCTGAAATAGAGGCCTGCCAATCATACGGATGTAGTGTACCATTAGGGTTCCATTTTTACCATTTCGGTGCGGAATAATCAGCCCACCAGCGATAGCCAAGTGAACTGAACTTTCAAATTTAGGTTCATTTCAGACAACTCAACATAATTTGGTATGGCGACGAATGAAAACCATCGTAAGGAAACCTACGTGGCTGTGTGAACTTAGAGCTAGGAGAAGACTGCCAAAGCGCACTGTAAGTTGATATTATCTAAATCTGCTACGAGAAAAATAAATTACCCAACAATGGGAAACTTTCTCATTCATGATATAAAGCTGACGCTCAAATACAAACTAGAAACGCAATATTCAAGCGTCGAATATTGTGTGTGAATTTTTCGTGAGATTGCAGACAATTTAAAATTATCGTCCGACCACTGTGGTTGCTGAGAGGAGGTACTAAGTAAAGGAGATAAATTCCGGTATAAAATTTTATAATAGTCTGTTAACTGCCAGCCTGAGAGCTCCCTCGTTTTATGTCCTATGCCGAATACTATAATATTATGAGAATGAGCCAATGAAATTATTTTTTTCATTTCAAAAATTTCTCCTTTTAATATTTTAGAACTATTCACATCCTCTAGTAACAATAAGTGACTGCTATACGCAATTAGCTTGAGTCTTAAAAAAGTATTAAACCGTCATACTACAGATACCCAAAATAACAGACAAACATAACTGCCACGTTTAAAATAAGTAGGTATGAATATTTATGATTACCTTTTGGCCGCCTAAACAAAACCAAATAAGCATTATGTGCATTGTGTAAATCAAATAATGTTCAATCGCCACAGGATATTTTATGTTAAATCTCATAATTCGTTACATTTCCAGTGCGAGTAAATACAATAATAGGATAATATTAATTCGTAAACATAGCTAGTTAATGTTCCGTTGTATAATATTCATGTAATATTGTAATGCCAGGTATGTTCATAACGGAATGGTTCCGTACATAAATTGGATATTGATTGATTGCATTATAGCGAACGCACAGTAAAGCGAATTTCCTTTCTGCATACATTGGCATTTCAATCAAATGCTTTTTTGATCCCTAAATATTATAAACCCCATATTTTAAACCCCGACGCAAAAATATCATCTGTGGTGCGTCAGTGGATACTGAGCAGGAATAAGGTAAACTCTGACAGTTTCATCTGATTGCGGTGCCAATGCAGATCAGCTTGGCCCAATATTGGCTTCCCTCGAACTGGAGGAGCCCCCTTCATCATCATCATCATCACCTAGGTGACATGCCTCTCTTACCAGCAGAGGGCGTGTCTATAAAGTGCCTGGATGTCCTCTGTGGTTGCTACCACAGCTCTGTCAGTAAGTCCCTCTGGGGCGAAAGGCGAGTCTCCTGCGCCTTAAAACAGGATAAGCTGGATATGGGAAGGCAGAAACCCGAGAAAAAATCAGGCAGGTGTCCAGGCCTTAAGGTAGCAGCCCTACCAGGTCACTAAGGCACGAGCGGCTGATAACCGTTCTGTCTGAACCCCCAAACTTATCGTGAATGCAAAGGAAGATTTCAGGACCGATTTAAAAAGACGAACTGGCAGACGAAAAAAGGACTCAGATATAAGGCTATGTACATGGAATGTAAGAACTCTCTATAAACCAGCAGCAACGAAGCTTTTGGCAGACGAATTGATGAAGTACAAGGCAGATATAACGGCACTACAGGAAATGAGGTGGATAGGGAATGGTGTCATAGAAAAACGTGATTATAACTTGTATTATAGCTGTGACAGAAGACTCCATACTTTTGGCACAGGGTTCTTCGTGAGCAAAAGAGTAAAACATTTAGTAATAGACTTCGAGCCAGTTAGCGAACGCATTTGCAAACTAAGAATTAAAGGTAGATTTATGAATTTCTCAATCATTAACGTTCACGCACCAACAGAAGATAGTCCGGAAGATGAAAAAGTTGAATGGTACGAAGCACTAGAATCAGTATTTAATAGTTGTCCGTCGTATGATGTAAAAATTATTATTGGAGACATGAATGCTAAAGTAGGTAGAGAAACAGTTTATGAACCGACGCTGGGGCGACACAGTTTACACGATGAGTGCAATGACAATGGTGTCAAACTAGTTAACTTTGCTATGGCAAACAACATGATCATAGGTAGTACTATTTTCCCACATAAACGTATTCACAAAGGGACATGGACGTCCCCAGATGGTAGGATATGTAACCAAATTGACCACCTACTAATAGACGGCAGGCATGTCTCCAACTTAATGGATGTAAAGACTCACAGAGGGGCTAACATTGACTCAGACCACTTTCTTGTCGTTTCGCGGATTAGAGCAAGAATATCTAGAGCAAAAACACATGTATCTCAAAAGGCAATGAAGTTTAGTTGTAGTAAACTTAAGAATGCAGAAGATAAGTTAGAATACCAAAATAGGATCAACGAAAAAATAGGGACTGGAACTATTTTTCAAACTAATGACTCTGATCTTATTTGGGGCAACATCAAAGAATGTATTATAGGCAGCGCAACGCAAAAATATAGGGATGTTATAAGGTTAAAGTGACTGTATGTCTGTGTACCTGTGTGTAGTATCGCAGCACCCAAACGGATGAACCGATTTTCATTTAGTTTTTTTTTTGTGTCACAGATTATTCATATTTATCCTGAGTGTTTTACCATGTTTCTAGTTGACAAGGGGATCTGACTAACATCCTTATGTCCGATAGATTCGAAATTTGGTACCTACCGTGTTACTTCAATAATATTGAAAGTACCTATATAGTAAGGTAGCCATGACCTGATCAGCCATTTGAAGCGAATTGTGGTTGTCTACAACTTGTTTGCTATTTGACTACATTACAATACAAACTAAAAACAGTATAGTATAAAACATTTAGGTATTCCCATACAGTCTAGGACATGGACTACTAAAATGACCGACTTTCAAATACAAGCTCGTTCGCAGCTTCAGTAGGTATTTCGCGCCACCGGAAATTAATTTCGAACACCTAAAGTGTTTCACCATTGTAATCGAAAACTAGGTTATTGCAAGACCATCCATGCCTTCATACAGGGCGATAGCGTAAATTGCGCCGTCCATCCGTGCCGCAGACGATTTTATCAATTACATTCATGATCTGTGCACATTCAATAAAGTAATCAGATTTCGCGCTCCGCGTTGTCGGCATGCGCTCGCCTATTTAAAACGAATGCGATCTGAATTTGGCAGCGAAATAATCTTCACAGCCGACTGGGCGGGGATAATTAAAGCGATTGGTTCGAGAACATAAGTTGGCAATTACCCTACAATAATGCGACAGTGTAGGCTTAAGGTAGGCCGTTGACGGCGCAGTCGTGTACCTATGCGTGTACAAATAACAATTATTGTTCATTTGAGAGGTCCCGATTTAATACCGTGGTGGGAATTATATCGAGTTAATACTCTATTGCTACACCGCCGGTTCTTTGATATTACGAGTATACCAATACGTTGCGGGTATGTATGTAGTATTATGAATATGTATCTTACGAAATCCAAATAGAAACTTACGTCTTACAGTGGAAAATATAAAAAGTGTATACTTAAAGCAAAATATCTGCCTCAACCACATTAAATAAGTGAAATATTCAAAAATGAAGTATAATCCTGCATTTACCACAAGATTAAGCTAAGCAAGGCTTTAGGCAACATTTCGGCAGAAAAATGGCAAAATTACCACCTCACGTAAGAAAGAGTTTTTTTGAGATAGACAAAATTATCAGATATTTATTTTGTAATAAATGTGGCATCGACCTATGCAGGATTCTGATTTTTGAATTCTCATTTTCTTTTGCCAAAATAATAATTGCAATTTAATTTTTTATAAATTGATAATCAAAATAAATAAATAATTTTAATTGAAATAATAACAATAAATAATTTCATAACTTTAAACATTTCTCATAAACCGCACTATTATACAAAAATGTTTATGACCACTGTCCGTAGGTAGGTCATTGTATGAAATTCCTGCTACGCGGCTGGACTTTAGCAGTAGGGTCAATGTGGGTAAATGTAAACGCATGTAGTTTTAATTAATATCAGTTTCAGAGTGCAACGAAACGCATCTATAGTCTATTCAGACATTTTCAGACAATAGTCTATAGATGCGTTTCGTTACACTCTGAATATTAATGAAAGCTACGAATTTATCGAATGCGTTTACATTTACCCACATTGACTATAAGTAAGCTTCCGTCTGAAACTGAATAATCTGAGCTACCGTAGCTCTCCGTACGTACGTTGAGTACCGTAGCTGTAGCGATGGTAATGGTTCAGAGAGCGGATGGCATGATGTTGTGTTTATGGGAGATAGGCTGGCCTGTAGCATAAGACATCACTTGTATTGGACACCTTTCTGCCATCCTCTCGTACTGAAATCAAAAATAGGGCTGGAGCAATTGCTCATTCAAAAACTTCAACAAAATCGGTTTGTAACAGACATCCAAACATATAAACTTAGATACTCGCAAACTTAGATCTTTTACATTTGTAACCGACAGCAGCTAATTTTAAACAATCATTAAAATAGGTACACCGATATTAAAATAGGTTTCTACGTACAGAAATTTATTTATCACAATAATGGGTGAACGCACAGGTAATGGGAATCTATCGGACGTGAAAATAGGCTTTCCCTAATCCCGAAACAAAATTTTATCATTATTAGAAATCTAAAACGGCATATTATTCGAATAACGGTATTACTCCTAGTATTTCAAATCGGATTCGAATAACATTAACGTGCGCCGTGTAATCCTATAAAACTTGTTAGGATTTGAGAGCACACAGAGTGTACGTGAACTTTATAATATAAGTGGGTAATATAATTTTGCGGGGTTAAATCGATTGTGCTTTTGTCCATTGGACAGACTAAACTAAAATTGTTTCGTTAAATCCAAGATAATCTCTTTCCTGTATCGTCGTCTCCGGTATTATCCGGTTAAAACAAAATGCTTTGGCAATAATAACTAAGTGCTTGCATTGGGTATTTTGTACATTTTCGCGTAATCCTTAAATGGGAGTATTAAAGAACCTATTACAAAGTTCTGTTTTTAGAATTGCACTACAAACGTCTAGCTCTCTAGTTTTTATGTATGTAATTGCGTAGGTGTAATGTAAGTTTACTTGTTTTTCCAAAACATGAGTGAAGTAATAATGCTCGGATATGGCTTTGAAAAGCAGCATTCTGAGTCTTGACTCTTCATCATCATCAACGGCGCTATTCATAACTCTTTGCCTACTCCAATGGATTCCTCCTTCATTCACTATCTGTTGTGTGCATTTCCCAATTTTTTAATTCCTACAGCCTTTACAGCTACATCCAGCCAACGAACTTTTGGCCTACTTACGACTGTTGGGCAAAAAATCTAAGACAGCAAATTTTTAGTTTAAATTTTTTGAAAATAAATGATAAAATGATGCAACTTTATCAAAACATCACTTTTGATGGAAAATGAAGATATAATGTTTAAGGCCGAAGCTATTTACGTTTTTCTAAAAGATAGCTCTTAACTTTCTTTGTAGAAACATAAAAAGGTTACAGATTTATTAGAAAACCACTACGCTATGGATAAAAACTAAGCAGAAAACTATCAAAAAATCAATAACAATATAATATATGTAATGAAATGAGTGACATTTCATTCATTTGAATTTGCCGCGCTTCGCGTATCAGCTGTCTGTCGGCTATGATATTGATCTGTGTCTATGATTTAAAATGGCGTGGGACGCGCAGATTGTTTTGTGCATTTTATTGTTATAAAAACTAATAGAAAGAATGTGATTGAGGACTCGATATTTAGTGAACTTTAAATGTCGTTTCTTTGTACTTTCAGGTGAGATAGAAGTGTAATTGTCGTAACTTGATAATAACTTTTGTAAAGACTTGTTAATAAAACAAAACTTTGTACTTTCAGAGAAACAATTTGTTGTTTGTTTTTGGAGATCCTCAATGTCTTACAAAACGACATTTTTGTGAACTAAGAAAATATGGACCGGCTTCAGTTTGAGTTTACGATGATAGCCTCAAATGATGGCAAATCAAATGTATTAGCTATAACCTCAATATCTACTGAAGAAGGAAAATGTTATGTTTTACCCGAGGAACTGAAGCCGGTGAGTCATCATACATATATTGTTAAAACGAACACTTTCACAAAAGTAAAAAATAGCATTAAAAAAAGGCACCAGAGTAGAAAAGTATGGATAAAGTTGGATGAAAATCTAAAGAAGACATATGTAGATGAGGAAGGTAATATGCAATTTTTAGATCAATATTTAGATGAAGTGAGCACAACACAAGCAAAGGACAAAAATGACACTTTGCAACAAATCTTGGAACAATTAATAGAAACTACAACTAAGAAAGAAAGTCAACATAACTTAAAACATATCTCAGAAAAATTTATTATTGAAAAATTCACAAGCAAAAATCCTAATGCGATGCAATGGATAGAAATTTTTGAAAAAGAGTGTGCGCGCTTTAATATAACAAAAGATGAGACAAAAATAGATATTTTGAGGTTATTTTTAGATAAACCTTGTTTGGATTGGTATAGCTCGATGATCATAAAACTAACAATAAATTCTGAATGGAGTGAATGGAAAGACAAGTTTTTAGAAACTTTTAAAAACCAAGGATGGGACATAGTCACATATGCTCTCGCATTTAGGTATAAAGAAGGACAGTTAATTGATTATGCCATAAAAAAAGAACGGCTTTTATTAGATATAAACAAATCTATAGATTCCAAAACAATGATAGATCTTATTGCAACTGGTTTACCTGGATTTATCTTAAATAAGTTAAACAGGGATGAACTCAACAACACTACTGACTTGTTCAACGAGATAAGAAAATATGAAGGCACGATGTATAAGAAAAACTCAACTAACATAAAGAGCAGTACATTTTATAATAAAAATAAAACTTATGAGAAGAAGTCATGTAAGACTTGTGAGTCTTTGGACAAAGGAATTAGATATCATCCAGAGGAGTCATGTTGGTTCAAGAAAAATAAAAATGAACCTGAAAAAGTTCTTAAAACTAAAAATGTAAACAATAACTCCATAATTGAAGTAGACATAAATACTGAGAAAAAAACTAGTAAGCACACCATTAATCAAAATCAAGCTTTTATTAGAAAATAAACTAGAAGTGAGTGGTATTTATGATTCAGGCTCACAGATTTCTATAATAAATTCAAGATTAATAAAAGTAAAAGAAAAAAAGATGATGTGAACATAGCATACATGAAAACGGTTAATGGTGTGAAGAAGATGGATGGCTTGATAACAATAAAAATTAAAATATTTGATTTAGAAGAAGAGGTGGATGTATACATAGTAGAAAATGAAGATTTTGATGTTTTCATAATCGGATTAGATATGATAAAGAAATTCAGATTAACCCAAAATGAGAACTTGCAGATAGAACAAAAGAAAATAACAAATAAAATAGACAGGATGTCTAAAGATAACAGAAATGAAGATAATAATATAAAAAAATATACAGTAAATTTCAATGAACACATAGAAACAGAGGAATTTATAAGTATGACAGACCATTTAGATAATCAAAAGAAAATTGAGATAGAGAAAATTATAAAGGAATATAAAACAATATTTGCTAAGGACAAGTATGATATAGGTTCAGTTAAAGATTATGAAGCTCGCATAGATTTACAAGTAAATAAATATTGTAGTAAAAGACCATAAAGATGTACAATACAAGATAGATTAGAAATTGAAGAGCAAATATCGATGTTACTAAAGAACAATTTAATAGAAGAATCATACAGTCCTTTCGCTGCTCCAGTGACATTGGCGTTTAAAAAAGGTGAAAATAGAAAATCCCGTTTATGTGTAGATTTCAGAGAGTTAAACAAAATAGTTATACCACAAGCTCAACCATTTCCTTTGATAGATGATCTAATTATTAAAACTAGAAATTGCAAGTATTTTACTACACTAGATATAAACTCAGCATTTTGGGCAATACCATTACGGGTGGAAGACAGAAGTAAAACAGGATTTGTCACACAAGATGGCCACTTCCAGTGGACCTGCCTCCCTTTTGGCTTGAAAACATCACCAGCAATTTTCCAGAGAATCTTAAGCAATATTCTAAGAAAACACAATCTCACAGGATACTCTGTTAACTATATTGATGATATTTTGATATACTCGTCTACCTTTGAAGAACATATAAGGCACATTAGAAATGTATTAGAGGCAATAATTAAAGAAGGCTTTAGACTGAAGTTTAAGAAATGTACCTTTGCTTCAGACTCGGTAAAATACCTCGGCCATATAATTCAGAACAATTCAGTAAGACCACTTAAAGATAATTTGATTTCAATAAGGAACTTTCCAACTCCTAAGACGCAAAAGAACATCAGACAATTTTTGGGAAAAATAAACTTCTACCATGACTATATACCAAGAAGTGCAATTATCTTAGATCCATTACACAATTTATTACGAAAAAACGAGAAATTTGTATGGTCAGAGAAATGTGAAGAAGCATTCAATCTGATAAAAAGATATTTATGTTCGCAACCGGTCTTGGAAATATTCGACAAAGACTTACCAATCAAAATCTTTACCGATGCATCTTTGGAGGGCATTGGAGCAATATTAAAACAGACACAACTAGATGGTAAAGACAAACCGGTGGCATATTTCTCAAAAAAATTGAATGAACATCAAAAACGGAAAAAGGCTATATATTTAGAATGTCTTGCTATGAAAGAAGCTGTTAAATATTGGCAGCACTGGCTCATCGGAAAACAATTCACCATTTACTCAGATCACAAACCTCTAGAGAACATGAACATTAAATGCAGGACAGATGAAGAATTGGGTGATCTCACATACTACCTATCTCAGTATGACTTTACCGTAAAATATATACCTGGTAAAGAAAATGTAGAAGCAGACTGTTTGAGCCGAAACCCTGTATTAGAACCAGAAGATAACAGAGAGGAAACATTGAGAATAGTTAATTTAATACAAATAAAAGATATAGTTGGAGACCAAGAGAAAAATGAAACAATAAGAGAAAAGAAACAAAATTTAATACTAAAAAATAATATCTATTATAAAAAAATAAAGAAACAGGAAAAGATTATCCTCTCAGAAGAATTTAGTAAAAAACTTATAAAAAAGGTGCATGAAGATTTATGCCATATTGGGATCAGACAACTGCAGAAAAAAATAAGTTCAATATATACGGCTATAAACCTAACAAAAAATATCATAAATATTTGTAAAACATGTGAAATATGCATAAAAAATAAATCAAGATGTCAAAAAAAAATTGGATTAATGTCACAACTGGGACCAGCTACCAAACCATTTGAAATAATGTCAATGGATACTATTGGTGGATTTGGAGGATCTAGGTCTACAAAGAAATATCTACACCTTTTAGTAGATCACTACACAAGATATGCATTTATTGCGACTTCGAAAACCCAGAATGCATGTGACTTTATAAATTTAACAAAGAAAGTACTAGAGACAGATGAGATTGGAATTATCCTGACAGATCAATATCCGGGCATAAATTCAAGAGAATTTAAACAATTTTTGCAGGAAAATAATATTAAACTAATTTTTACAGCCGTGAATACACCATTCTCGAACGGCTTGAATGAAAGATTAAACCAAACAATAGTAAATAAAATAAGGTGTAAAATGAATGAGAAAAATAATAAGAGAACATGGACAACACTGGCAAGAGAATGTATACAAAAATATAATGAAACAGAACACTCCGTTACAGGTTTTGCACCAAAATATTTACTGGATGGTACAAATGTCAGTATTCTACCAAATGAGTTCAAAACGATGGAAAAGGAAGACAAGTGGATTGCTGATAGAAGATTGGCATTAGAGAATACAATAAAATCTCATGAGTATAACAAGAAAATATTTGATAGAAATAGAAAAATGCAAGAATTTAATGTAGGAGACAGTGTATATGTAGAAAATGGAAATAGACTGAATAGAAAGAAATTAGACGAATTAAAAATAGGCCCTTTCAAAATAATAGAGAAAATATCGAATTCCATTTATAGGATTGATACAGGCAACAGAAAAACAGAATCAACATTATTTCATATAACAAAATTGCAACCTGTCATAACAGAGGCTGAAGAAGATGAAGGAGATGATAATGAATATGAAGATGACTTATAAGTACATTTTACAGATATATTGCTTAGAATTTTCGCTCTTAGGGGGGGAGATGTAATGAAATGAGTGACATTTCATTCATTTGAATTTGCCGCGCTTCGCGTATCAGCTGTCTGTCGGCTATGATATTGATCTGTGTCTATGATTTAAAATGGCGTGGGACGCGCAGATTGTTTTGTGCATTTTATTGTTATAAAAACTAATAGAAAGAATGTGATTGAGGACTCGATATTTAGTGAACTTTAAATGTCGTTTCTTTGTACTTTCAGGTGAGATAGAAGTGTAATTGTCGTAACTTGATAATAACTTTTGTAAAGACTTGTTAATAAAACAAAACTTTGTACTTTCAGAGAAACAATTTGTTGTTTGTTTTTGGAGATCCTCAATGTCTTACATATATTTTTGCAATTGCCTCATAATGTACAATTAATGCTAATTCAAGATATAGATAATAATTCACAGAATATACGCTTAAGCGGCAATGAAAATTATTTTATCAGCCGAGCTCACTGCCAAAAAATTTAATACTCGTATCGGACTTGTTGCGTGGTCATGCCCCTTCAAAAAGATAAATGTTCAATATAATTTTAATGTCTGAAACAAAATCTTCGTAATGATATTTTTTTAAGTTAATGCACCTATTTAAATAGTACTTACTACTAGCATTTTGGCAATCAGCTTGCTCCCACTGTTTATTACAAAGCATTTTCTCTGCTTCTTGAAAATAATTTTCGGGACTATTTAGTTCACCACAATCATAATAATATCCAAATCACATCATCACATCCATAGTATTTACTATGTACTCGTAACTCGTGACTTAGCTATAGTCGGTATTTTTTTCAAAATCATGCTGTAACTGAAGACGATGGACTTCTCCGAGATAAAAAGTAGCCTAGTTATTATTAGTTCAGGGTATATTGGCTGCATAGAGGTCTAAGAGCGAGCCCTCGAATTCGAAAAAGTGCGGCAAAAATATTTGCCCAAATTGGCAAACTCGAGCCGTCGTAACAATAGTCATATTAAATCAGACGCCACACTTTTAAATTTTCATCCCTTCTTCAACCATAAAACATTCCTAAAATTCTACGTTCGTTTGTTAATAGCTATTTGAAAAACAACCATATACATTTGGACAAAGTAAAATTGCAGTTACTAAATAATAAAATAAATAAGGACAAAGTAAAATTGCAGTTACTTAATAATAAAATAATATAGTAGGTAAAATTAATGTTTCAGAGTTAATTACCCATTCTTGGTATTTATTGCGTCTAGATATGATGATTGTTTCCTAAGCTAACAAAGTAGGCAACTGGAGTAAAGTCAGGATAAACTTGGTATGTAAAAATTAATCTGAGTAGGTAGTTAGCCTGTTCCCTTCAAAGAGAAGGTTAATGAGCGATCAAAATTTAATGTAATTACGTTCCTTTGGGTTATCAAATTTACCATATTATTATTATACGCTGATCTCGGGGTTCATAATGAGATGTGACTCAAAAGAGAATAGCTTATACACGATTTATCCGTTAATAGAGTTGCGGTCTTAACAGACAAGATTATGTCGGAGTAGGCGGGCTTTATAAATTTATGAACTGCAGAATCCCTTAATACCCGAAACTGATGTTAGAATTTAAAGTTCGTCTCGCGGGAAGATTGTGAGGAAGTTCGTTAATCCAGTCGAATGCTTATAACGCCGACTACTCCGCAGCTCAGAAAGTGTAGACCGTACAGACGTTAGACCCACCCCACCTTCGCTAGCGTTGATTTAAAATGCTGCAAATCTCTTTACTTTATTATGCAAATACAGTTTTTACAATAGCAAGAGCCTGAAAAGGAAGCTATAACGATTTGTAGATCGGCAATTCTACTGCTCCGTGTGACAATTTAAATTCATTCCTTTGAATTCACGGGCGAATACTGAATAAATCGGTCCCAAGATTAAACATTTAGTAAGTAAATACTCACACAATACCACGTTAACAACTCGGCCACTTATTTTGGAATTCACAGACAGTAACTGGTTTCTCACTAATTTCTCCCGAGCAACAAAAGCGTTTATACACAATGGTATTTATTTAGTAATCTTCTTACGAACCGTAAGAGACTTGATTGTAATAATATACTTCCACGAATACATTAAATATTTACTAGACAGTAGGTGTCTAGTAAATATTTAATGTACACACACAAAAATATCAAGATTTTTTCTAAGGCGTTCAAAATTCAAATATCAAAATATTTTTAAATCTTAATGAGAACACAATATAAAAAACCAGAGAAAATCAGTAATTAATTGAACGCATACAACTTCTAACCAAACATTAAATGGAATCGTAAATATTTTCATTATAGCAATAGCAAGCGGCAAAATACAAATGCTAGAGCATAGCAGATAGCATATTGATACAAAATTATCGAGCTCATTATACCAAGCTCGCTCGTACAAGTTTGAACGTTGAACAAGTGGTAACGAGTGATATCCAAATAAATTGCGCTATTTGATATTTGCGTAGATAGTATCGCAAGTAAGGAGCGTTCCAAAGTTGCAGACTCAAGTCTCAAACTCGCGTGGGAAGTTTGGTACACTTAAGTTTATTGTACATTTTCAATACCTAGATCCTGGCATCGAATATTTAGAAATAGTAAACTTAGTATGCTTAGTCAATAATCCTGAAACGCGTAAGTGAAACATACAAAAACTTGCAAACCCCCAAGACATTTGTGAAATATGAATGCATGTAGAAATTGTAGTAAACTAGCGATCATAACCATTCAAAATAAACAAATGCCACGAATCACGATCTAGCACAATGAAGTGTAAAAGCTCGAGAAAGTTCTAGATAGCGGAATATTGTTTAATAGCATACAATTCGTTAGGTCCAACTCCGGTGTACAGACGGAGATTTAAACGCAGGTGTTACTGTATTCTGTGTAAAATATTGAAACGGTACGCGGGCAGGTTACAAATTAGAACGCCAGCTGATCTTTGCCATTTAAAATATACATAAGGCGGGACAAGTGCATAAAATAAAATCTAATTTAAATACCTTTATATTAGGTGTTATTTACGAGCTATCTCAACCCTTTTTACACACCTGAATATGGGTCTCATCTCAAAATGGCTTTAGCCACCCTGGCCGAGTAGGGTTTGCCTTGGTTCAAGGCCTTTGGACATGCAGGAGTCGTATTTTGTCACAAACGTGCATAATTCTAAAAAACCGGCCAAGTGCGAGTCGGACTCGCGCACCGAGGGTTCCATACCATAAAAGGAGTAAAACATTGAAAGAATCACTTTTTTTCATGAATTTACGAGTATATTTACATGTAGGTACTTTTGTTGGCAAACCGCAAACGTAACTTTGTTTTTGGTGGTTTATTGTTATTATCAAAAAAAGTATAATAGTTAGGGAGTTGATTTTATTTTTCCTGTAAAATATACATTAATGTCTATTGATCATAATTATTTCAGATTTTTCGATTGATAAACTTCGGAGATAAGGGGGGGGGGAACGGTATTTTTTTCGACAGTTTGCTCAACAAATCCAAAACTATTAGGCATAAAAATAAATAAAAATCGGTTTTAGAATACACTAGTAATGCCCTTTCATATGATACCCCACTCAATATTGTTATCTCATTTTGAAAATTCGAAGTCCCGGTTTTCCCCCCTTTTTAAATATAAATAAAAACAATTTTCAATTCACTCTCTCACTATTACCTAAAACTATTCCAAATTTCAAGTCGATAGCTTTGACAGTTACTGAAATAATCGAGTGTGACAGACGGACGGACGGACGGAGAAAGTCTCACCATAAGGGTTCCATTTTTACCAAATTGGTATGGAACCCTAAAAATAAGCGGAAAGAGATTATGTGCGATTATTACGCCCTAAAACTTCTTCGGTGGACAACCTCAGCACTCGGTGGAAGCCTCCGGGATCTCATACAAACGCATCGCAGGCTCCTTTGCGCAACGCAAAGACACTTGTTTTGATACTTATTACCTAGCAAGTTAACATTCTAATGAATGATAACGTTTTTTTTATTATCATACTTTTAATACAAAACATTGAAACGTTTTAAAAATTATTTTTAAAGAAAATTCAATGAATTTTGATAAAAAAAAATTAATGAGTGGGACAGATTAATTTATTGTGCTATAATCCGCAACTTGCAAAGAATCTGCAGGAACACTGCCCACATGAAACACCACACACAATCCTTCCAACACTTTCTCCGACGCACGTTGCGTCCCGACATCTTCAGGAGATGCTGACTTCACAATACGAAGTCGTAGATGCTCTACGATTTTTCATTGTGAAGTCTTTTTCACTTCTTCACCTTCACCTTCAGGAGATGTTGACTTCACAATGCGAAGTCGTAGAGACTCTACGATTTTGCGTGTGAAGTCTATTTCATCTCTTCACCTTCACCTTGAGGAGATGTTGACTTCACAATGCGAAGTCGTAGTCGCATTGTGAAGTCTACTTCACTTCTTCTGTTTCACTTACCTATTACTCCCTAATTTTTTTGAAACGTTATTCAAAATCACCCAGTATAGCAAAAAAAGTTTTAATAACATTTTTGGTTAATTTATGCGATGTTGACCTACCTTGTCAAAGATTTAACCAGCAGATTTATAAGAGTTGGATTGGGCATAAGCACTAGTGCACACTTTGTTCTTCACTTTCATTATCCAAGGGGAATGCATACACTCAATTTAAAAATGAAAACCCTCTATTAAAACACCGAGGTGAAATGTTTTGTTAAAATGGTAGTTTAAAATCAATTACAGAGGGCACTAATTTCGCTGGATCCCGCTGCGGGCGGCTCGTAAGCCCATAAGGTCCTGTACATCATGTGGACGCCCGCAATGACACATGGCTTTGGGATATGATAAAGCACCTGTTCCCGTATTTTATCGTTCGCACGTTGAATGGAAACGTATTTATGTGCTACTTCTAGCTACTACTACGCTTGGCAGACACATGAAACAGATATTTAAACAGACAGACAAGCAAACCAAAAAATAATACTTTTTATTAATAATAAATAAACTCATTAATATTTAATGATATTTTATTTCAATATGTCAAACTTAATTATTCTGAGTATAAAAGGCACTCAAAAGTTACTTGACCCAATTGAACCTTATTATGAAAACCTAATTAATCAGACAATACGTCGTTTTATCTTTGGTATCATATTTAATTTGAAATCATAATAATATTCTACGTATTTATTAAAATAAAGTAAAGAAATTTGATCCGGGTGATGAATTATATACAAATACCTTAAGATTTAGATATTAGACATAAACATTAACAAGAAACACTTCTGAAGATGTAAATTTAGTTGAACAAAATGTCTGCGCATTCCAGAATAAGTGGGTGGAATGAGTTTAAAGTAGATCCTTGTTGTATTGTGTGATATATGCCTCCTCAATGTTTAACCCGAAAATCGCTTTTATACTGTTCACCAGGGAACATCTTGGGATAAAAAATTGTAAACTTAAGATTGCAATATTATGAAAAAGCGTCTCGATGTTGATGTTGATGATTTTAAACTATGCATGTACGTTTTTGTGTTCTCATTTAGAATCAACACCTTACTTGATTTATAATCTTTGTAATGTATCGAGCCAAGTGAACCATTGTTTAATAAAGTTGGTATGATTAGTATGTCGCTTGAGTTTAATCAGAGCAACTTGCCAGAAAATTGCCTTTTCAGAAAGCATAGAAAAGTATGCATTTCGTGCGGCTGACATATATTTTAAATGGCAAAGATCAGCTGCGCTCTAATTTGAAACCGGCTCACGTCCCGTTCCAATATTTCACACAAAATACAGTAACACCTGCGTTTAAATCTCCGTCTAGGTGAATGCTGAGGCTGGACCTAACGAATTGTGTGGTATTATTATGCAATATATCGCCGTGCAGGACTTATTCTTTAGATTTTGCACTTCCACGAATAATGTTTTATATTCTACTTTATTTTTTATTTCAAGTGGTGCTATGATTGATAATTTAGTTCTTACAGTGATTAAAAACCGTAATCGTCCACATGAGCCTCAACAAGTCTCATCTATTAGGACATGCTACCAAACCTTTAGGCGATTACAGTAGCAGACTGACCCCACCAGTAACATTGATGCTCGTCATCCTGTGTATATGTCACAGCCAAAGCGATTAATCCGGATATTATACATATCATCTGGCCATTATTAATAATGTCTACTCAATTTGGATAAAGTGATAATTGACATAGAATTAATCACATTAACCAGCTATTTTTTATACCATCTTCGAAGACTTGGATAATGTAATAAAACAAGTATGGATAAAGATTATTTACCTGTTTACTAACTTATTTATGAATGTTTTTATGTAATTCCCTTCACAATGTCACTAGCTTTCGTAAATAACTCAAATTAACGAGAAATAATAAGAAAAATTATTATTAAAAATCATAATTTGTTAGGTTATTTCAGACGACATTTAACGTATTTCTTTGCCAGTTTGGTAATATTTTAATGAAATAATAGTATTAATACAGGGTCTAGGAGCGAGCAAAGCGAGCTCGGGACTTGAGGGCACCCCGACTCGGTTGGGTTAGGTGACGAAGAGGATGGCGGGGCCTGCAAGGCCCCGCCATCCTTCTGAGTGGTTATTTTCTTTTATGACCACCCAGAAATAGGAGCCCCGTGTCGAAAATAGGAGGTCGCCAACTGTGACCAGCGCCTATGAATAATATCCAGATAAAGTGATTAATTTATCAAATTGTCTAATCAATTTGGCTATTATCCATAGTAACCAGTCATTATTAATAATAGCTGTTTAATCACTATGACTGTAACATATATATATTGTCAATGTAGCCAATTCAGGAATTTTAACTAAAATTTTATTGCCTTTGTCGATTACCACTGACTCTTTCGTTCATCAGCAGGGGGACCGCGGGCTAGGAGAATGACAATTGTGGTTCAAGCATATAGGTTATTTCGCTAATGGACATCATCATTAAAGAAATAACATATCAAAAATCATATAGTGTTGAGTTTAAAATGTATACATAAGTATGCAGTTTCTCCCAAACATTCTAGAAATTTAAAGATAATAATTATCTTTATTTCAAGTCTATAGCCCTTTACATTTACCAGCTAGAAACTAGTAAATAATACATAGATGAAGGACGATGCTGTTGAATGACAGAGCGCAATTAGGCGCACATTGCGCACACAATCCTAAAAATTTGTCGCGCTTACACGCTTTGTTAGTAAGAAAGTTGGGCGCGTACCCTCAAAAATAACTACAACCGTACGTATAAATAAATACCTACAAACACAGTGTAACTATTTGACATGTACCAACACCAACAACGACATGACAACTGATGGGACAAATTGGCAGATGTCTCTCCCCATTAGCTTCAAGAATTTCATCTTCCTTCAAACATTCCACCATATAACTGCAGCGCTGTTTTAGCTCTTAATTGAGAGGTCGCGCGCATATTTGTCTCTAATATGGACACCGTAAATCAGTGGCACCTAGCGAAATTAAAACCGGGTTCCATGGGCATGAATTAATTTGCCCTCGCAGGCGTCGGCAGCGGAACCGGCGCGACGGAGATAGATGCATGGTGTTATAGCTACAGCTATCGAGGAGTTTGAGGCACCGGGGATTGGTATTTATTAACATGTATAGTAATATATATAGGTACTTTTCATAAAACTTGTAGGTCCCCACTCACCAGCCCCTACTTCCATCTTGTAGGAATTTATAAAATCCTTCCTTATCTCCCGTCTATTCAATAAAGAGAATCTGTGTCGAAGAGTCAGTGCATAAATAAGTAAAATTTTAGTCCATTTGGGTTTATTAAAAAGTGTGCCTATGGACACTTGCATATTTATATGAATGTTTGTCTACAAATTCCTCGTGTCATCCCGCCAAATTTATTTAGAGCGCAATTTATTTTTTGTAACATTTCCATCGTAGACAATATCTACGACGTAGATGGTGCTACGAACTTTATATTACAAATGTTAGAATATGGAAATTAACTTAAATGAGTTGCATAATATTTTTGATTAATAAAATTCAAACATGATATTATAAAAAAATTACAAAACAAATTGTCAAAAAAAAACTCCCCGGCGGGGAATCGAACCCCGGTCTCCCGCGTGACAGGCGGGGATACTTACCACTATCAACGAATATATAATATTACTAACGTAAAGAAGGGACATTCACACCCTCCCGTCAATGTTTTACCCCAGAGCGCCGAGCGCGACGCGTCGGGTGGTACTCGTGGGCGCTGTCTCGCGAGTGCGTTATTTCAATAGGTTTGCCACAAATTCATAACTTTATCATCATAGGGCTACTGTTTGTAAATAAAAGCATACCTTTTTAGATGACATTTTTAATATTAGTAAAATTTATGCAAAAACCGGAGGTTTAATAAAGTTTTCTCAAATTGTGCTTGACAAATGAAAAAATCATATGGGCAAGGAACTGTAATTAGTTATTTTTGCAGTGATTTTTATAAGTAGGTATCCCATTATAATATCCCATTGTTTAATAAATATGAATTATATGAAAGCTTGTGGGTTTGGATGTTTGTAACTCTTTCATGCCGCAACTAGGTACTGTACCGATTTGGCTGCAAATTAAAATGAAGATAGATTAACTTTTTTATCCCTAATAGTTCATAGTCCATACGGAATTTGTGAAAGTCCAAAATTCAGATCAGTGAAGCCGCGGAAAAAAAGCTATGTACATAATGAAAATAAATATAATTAGTTTTCATGAAATAACTAAACAAAGCTTTGCATTTGTGCCGCAATTCAAATGTTTTACAGTGGGCAAGTTGTCGCCGTGGCATTGTGTATCGGACGCGTCGTCGCCACGTACACGTCGAGTTTTGCCAGCCCTAAGGGGCTGCGATGACATTTACTCACACATAGAAATGTAATGCTTATAGGGCCGGCATTTTAGTAGTAGTGTAGGTAGTTAAGTCATGTTATTTGTACTGAGTGTCACGGGCCTGCCACTATACTACCGAGGATACTAATAGCGGATTGAATTTAAAAAGTAAATAACTACGGTCCGTTTAATGGTCTGAGGTTGTACCACATTTTGAACACAAAACAAGAACTACAAAACGTCGCAGCATCTATTGTAGCGACGACATTTATAAATCTATGCGTCGCAGATAGATCGAATTGAAGTTTTATAAAATGATTTAACTTTATAAGAATATGCTGTATGTAAAACTTATATTTTTTCCTATAAAGCAATAGTTTGCAAGTGAGAAGTCTTGCCATGTTCGTTTCTGCATTCACGCAGCTTTTACTTGTAAAATGCCATTTTTTCCTCGCTGATAACCCTAAAGTCATACATCATCGTTTGTCTACATTGCTATTTACATATAACGTGGGTTATGTATACACAGCTTGGTCTATGTTACGTCTCCCTACGTGTTCTGAGTAATCAAAGTGGCTCAATCAGGCGTACAAAGGCCAAGACAACATATACCAAAGTATTACTACCATAACACTTCAGTAAACTCCAAATGTGTGTGATAATAATTATACTATTTCTCAAAGTAAGAATGTATAAAACAACATAATCAAAAATTTTTGTGTACTAGCTACCTAACGTAGTTATTTAGCTCAGATGATACTATGGGTAAAAAGTTTCAGTTTTGGTTTAACAGTTAGGAGTTTTTAATGAGTCAGTGGGTCTGGATATTTTTTTGGATATACGTACAGTTCTTACACCGCTTTATAGTTGTTCTTTACGAGTAATTTTCTGTAGACAAAACATAAAATACTCAATAAGTAAATAATTATTATTATTGTCGAGAAAATATCTAGTTTTATATCACTGTGACAGTTATCAATGACCCGGGACGCGAAGCTCTGCGTTAATCACGTTCTAGATTGCGGATTTGACTTATTAGTGCATAATTAAATTAGGTTATGTGCGTATGCGATAGGTTTTGACTAATGACTTGAGTAAGAGCAGCGCGATCAACAGATGACAAGCAATTAATTGAATTAATTGCTGAGCGAGCGAGAGCTATGCAGTCCCTCGGAACAGGAATATCCCCTCGCCATATTATCAGCCTATTATCCATGATTATATTAGTACTAGCTGACCGGCAAAAGTGATTCTTTTAATTTCCTTTATAGAATGGAACCCTAAGTACACGAGTCCGGGTTTTAATAATTTATCGTAAAAAAGTCAAATACATAGCTTCAAAAGAAAGTTTATGAACGTTAGCTGTCTATGGTTAAATAAATAATATAACAAATTCATTTTGCAAACATTAAACTAAGTACAATATCTAAGCCGTCTAAGTTTTGAAGGATTAAACCCGTTTCAAACTTATAATATGAAAGTAGCAACATTGAAAATAACCAATAATACTATCAAACTTACTTAGAGATTATTGTTGGAAAACTTAAAACTTACCAATAAACGTACAAGAACCTTGCATTTAAGAGAAGTTCTCAAATTCTCGCCTAGTTATACACGTTAAACAGAAAACAATTTATTCTTTGATGTTTTAGGTAGGAAACCACATATTACCTACTATATACGAAACAGATAAAAGCTATATAACTTTATAAGTGTATTGAACTGTAGGATGTGAGTATAAACTAAAGAATTGATTTATACATAAATTGTATAAACACCTAACTTATTAACTCATCAGTAGGAATAAAACGCTAGTATAAAATTCAATACAAACATTTTGTGAACTGCAATGCATTTTATATGTCACAGGAAATGTATGAAATCAGGAAATGCATACAATTTCTAGGAAATTTATAGAAATGCCAGAAATGTGTGAAAAAAATTGTATTTTAGACATTCTCTTGGGAATCTATATACAACTCCTAAACTGCAATAGAAAAAGTGTCATGAAAAATGCAAGTCAATAGATTTTTGATTTATATTAGACTTACTTAGGTTGCAATAGTCCCGTATAGGACCCGTATGGTTACCAAATCAAATTGGACTGACTTCAAAACAGTCATGGGACCAAACTGTCTACCCCGACACCATGCAGTTTTGTTTGTCCTACCCCTAGAGTGTATTCTTTTAAGCCGGAGGCGCGGAGGGAGAGCAGCCTCCGCCCACTATAGTAAAGCACAGGCACCCGGACAACCGCGGCGGCCGAGGCTGCGGAGGTGAGCGTGAGCCTGTGGTTTGCTACGCAAGGGCGAAGGGGCTACACTTCCCACAGCGGCGGAAACGTCATAGATCCGAATTGGTCGCTATTTAAGAGCTATCCAAAGACTTCTATGTAGGTATCCCTACTAGACACGCAATGTTGAACAAAAACTGTGCTCCAAACCTGATAACGCCATCTAGTCTGGAAAGCGGGAACTTGCTTGCAAAAGTATTGACGTCACGTCGATGAGTGGTCGTATGGTCAAAGATTAATTGCAAAAGATATGGCCGTCGCTTGCAATAATTTATACCTACACATCATTCAACATTGTTATTTTAAATTATGATAAATAACATTTTAAGGATAAATTACCAGAATTAAAAAAGTTTTCAATATTTGACATAATGAAACTTGAATAATAAATTAAAAACTGTTTCATTTCTGAGCTGACGTCTTTACGATTTTTAGACAATAACTTCTCCGAATTTGCTTAATTTTTTATGTGAATGTTATAGTTATTATGAACTTTGCAAAAACCCTTAAAAACATTTAATATTGAATGAATGTGTACGAAGGAAGTGTTAAATTATAAAGTATTAAATTAAACGCAGATAATCTTGCATTGATTGTTTATATTTATTTTTATTCATACAAATATCTTAACATCTAATAATAAAATATATTAACATCTGGTAACAAAAAACAGAACTATAATATGGTTTTGACAGTGCGTGATAATCTATAAGTGATGATACTAATATTATATACTAATATTATAAAAAAATTAAAACGTGAAGTTATTGGTAAATTTTGCAGAAACGGGATCGCTAAGACCATAATATTTTACTAAATCAATAGCTTTTGAGTTAAGCGATACAACACACCAACATTTTGTCTGTAGGTTATTACAAAATATATATAACAACTAGCTAACCTGGCAAACGTTGTTTTGCCCTTAGGGATATCAAAAAATAGATAAATTGGGATTTAAGCTATCCTATCTTTTAAGTTAGATCAAACTGCACAATGTGTGTTAATTTGATTGAAATCGGTTAAGTGGTTTAGGAGTCCATTGAGGACAAACATTGTGACACGAGATTTATATATATTAAGATATATATATGCTGTGATAAATTTTTAAGCGTCTGCCTGTTACCGTTAGCAACATCGCACAAAAACAAGCTGAAAAATCGTGTTTGTTGTATGGGAGCCCCCATAAATTGTAATTTTATTCTATTTTTTAGTATTTTTTGTTATTATGGAAACAGAAATACATCATCTGTGAAAATTTCATGTCTACAGCTATCACGGTTCGCGAGATACAGCGTGGTGACAGACGGACGGACGGATGGACGGACGGACGGACAGCGCAGTCTTAGTAATAGGGTCCCGTTTTTTTTGCCTTTGGGTACGGAACCCTAAAAACAAACTCACAAAATTACTTAATTCCCGCTTATACGCCGATATGTCACAGGCCACAGCGTGTGTATGAACCTTAAAACAACTTGTCATTGAAATCAACCAATTCTTTAATCTATTACATAAACCTTATTGTCGGTCTAGGTATTTTTATTTACATACACTGATAGCCATCAGATTAGGAAAAGATACGCCGCAAAAACTTAGTCCTTACTAATTTACGAGTGACATACAAAGTGACATACACACATAAAAGTCAAACACAACCTGAATAATAATTAATAGCATAATATAATAACTTTCCTTTTGGATTTCGCCGCAATCGGATAAAAAGGCAGTGCAATAAAGTCTCAAATAAGGCTACGTACAAATACTTATGAAAAATTATTTTATCATAAAAAATATAAAAGTAATATAAACTTACCGATGAAAAGTTACGCCGTCAGATTTTTTTTTAAGTTTTCTGAAAGAATTCTTGCTATACCTTAGTATGCAATTCGGCATTTTCTTAAGTCCATCCAATATGTATCTAAAACACAAAAAATATAATTAAGTACTTAATTATCTACCAATCGAAATTATTTTCCTACCGTATATACCTACGGTATATACCCTTTGTCACTTAACACATCTGTTCAAATAATTCTCATAATCTTTGTCAACGTGTCGGCAGTACCGTTCGCTCTCGCGTATTTCTACTAACGAGTAAGCGTGATGGATAATCATGATGGGAGCTGTGTATTTATTTACGATAATATTTGTTTTTAGACAAAAACCAAATAAATTATACTGACTTAACTTCAAAATACGTAGAAAAACTACTTACATAAATAATATTCACTGTTTTATTGGTCATTCCCTGTAGAAAACAACGTTCACGGCTCACATAACAGTGCATTGATCTCCTCGCTAGCTCGCAGTGGACTAAACGAATTGCGGGACATGCACCGCAAATCAGTGAGTAATTATTTAGTACCACACAGCGTGTCTAGTACCTACATAAAAGTCTTTGGAGCTATCATAGGTTTGATTTCGACGCTCCACTCCCCTGCTTCTCATCTTTTAAACATTTTCTATAATAATTCTTCTCTTTCATAAATATGTTAATTAAAAGAATGTTTACATTATAAAATTCTCTATTCACACAAATTTCCTAAATTAACTAGGAAATTTATACATTTCTTAGGAATTGTATACAATTCCTGGTTTTCACACATTTTCGGTAACATATACACAAGATCTTAATTAGATAGATATCATAGTGTTTCCCATATTTGAGATTTTATATACGGAATGGTGTTCAGAAAAAAAAATGTGTATGTTCACAAAATAGTAAACGACGGACACACGACTACGGGCTACGGCTGACAAGGCAATTAATAAGGGCAGATGGCGATTGAGCACGAGTCACCCGTCTGACCGGTATTAATCATAGGCAGCGTCGTCTATTACGTGTTGTTATATCGGTTTCATTTACCAATGACCAGCTATTGGTACCTTAATGGTGTTACACTAATAAAGGCTCATACCTCATTGACAAGAATTTACGTCTTTCCACGACCACAGCTACATCTAAATTTTTGTGGGTTTAATACAACGTAAGCGCAAAATTCTATAGGTGGTCGCTGAGCGAACTACAGCGTGGTCTTATACTGTTGGTATTATTGGCACCGACAACACTGGCGACATTTTTTCGCGCAGTCCGCTCTTTCCAGGGCGCATCATGTCAATTAACAAAAATTATAATTTATTTTTTAATACAGTTGCTCAAAAAGTGGCGTATTGCAGGGACGTATAGCGTTCGGGATGTGGGCTATTACATACTCGTGCTTTTTTTTTTACCTTTCCCGAACTCGTGCGTTATCTTTCCCAACTGTCAAAATAATGTCTATTAAAAAGAAAAACCAACCATGAAGTCTTTATGATTCATGCAAATACGTATATTTCTAAAAAGAAGCTACTAATTTGTTTCAATATCAGATTTGATTGAATGAGTTTGGTTAGGTTTCATTTCATCTCATTAAATTTCATTTTCATTTCATATCAATAAAAAAAATTCTACTGAAGACTTGGCTGTATGGGCATAGTTCCCTTTGCGTACCAGAATATTATTTAGTCTATGAACAAATTTTTTTTTATTTTTTTTTTTTAAATCATGGGTGAAGAAAAAAAAACTGCTTATATTCTACGGTTGGCGCCATTTTTCAGAAATTTTCTTTGCGAGTTTAGTTGTTTGTTGCACAAAATGCTTCGGAGAACATTTTACCGAAAAAGTCAAAAAGTCGCTACATATCTACGAGTACATACGACGAATTTATTGCGTGGAGAGAAGAGAAAAAAGCAAATAGTTTTTCAGAAAATGTTAAGTTAGTTGAGTTTATTGTGTTTTTATTATTTTATTAAATTGCTTCATTTTTTCGCAACTGTATTAAAAATAATCGTTCAGTACACGTGCGGAACCGTCATTGCAACTTGTTCCGACTGTCAACCCTCGCTTTCGGCTGCGCCTCGGCTCGGGTAGACATTTTGTCGGAACTCTTTGCAATAACAGCCTTTCCGCACTTGTAATGAAACATACTATTACAATGCGTTTTAAAACACCTTTACATGCATTCGCATGTAAACCTGTGCATTAGCGTCACATATAGGCACGTAAGCCTTTACATTATAATGTGAGTGAACCCATAGGCCCTCGTCTCAAAATTGTGCAGCTATACAAAAACAAATTATTTTAAGTTGCGTAGTGATTCGAAGAATATATGTTGTATAACATGTATTCAATAACATGACACTTTTTCCGAAATTCATCGTCTCAACCTATTCCAGTTAACAATCCTGGAGTAGTTATATAGTCGTAATATAGTGGTGTTATAGTGTATATTTTTTAAGTATCTTTCACGACCGGTATTGTTGTCGTAGATAATAAAATATCTGCTAATTAATAAAATAATACAAAGAATCATCACAATACCCTGGCTTGCCATTAGGGTTCATTATATTTTTTTCTATTATATTATCCATTGAAATATTACAACAAAACGCTAGCAACTGTTACAAGACCCAGTTTTACATTGTAACCACGACCTAAAAACATTTTTTTGTCTTACTATTTTATCTAAAATAGGATTTTTATTAGATTTATAGTATCACACTGAAAACTTCTTGAATTTATTTAAACATAGACATTAAAAATACTTATTACTAGAATAACTGTACTAGATTACTAACAACTATTACAACAACAACATTAAATTACACTAATAAAATTGGACACATAAATGTACACACATTAATTTAGAATAAATATTTTATGTTATCATTCATAGACGAGACTCTAGCTAGAAGTAGGTAGATATATCATATTATAAAAAGTATATTTTAGAATGAAAGTGTAGATTTTGCAGTGAATGGGAATTTCTTCTCATTACCAGTGTCACTCGTCGCATCCACAGCGCACTTATCATCAACACTACAGTGCTGTTGTCGCGAGTAAAATATGTGAAAATATCAGCATTAGAGTCTCCGAATCATTGCTGAAAATGTCATAGCATTTTAAATTTATACTCTTTGACGCTCAAAAGTGAACTTATACTTAGGATTTACTGCTTCTTTTTTAATCGCATAGTTATACATACAGTATATACATATGAAGCTATGTACTCAATAGGCATGTATGTAAACATGAAATTTATTACTTTTAATATAATAAATTCTTCGGGAAGGCTTTCTTCAACTGTGAGTGCCCATTGGCTGAAGCTGTGAATATTTAAAAATAGTTCTGAATGAATCTTGTGTTCTCCCGACGTAGATTGCCTGCTTTTTATGAATCCGATCAGTATTGTCGTAATTAAATAAGACAGTATGACACCTAAAAGTACAATAAAAATTATGATGTATTTTTATAACAAAATACTGCTTATTTCCTCTCATTCCAATTTATAAACAAAGAGATAAGACAATTTACTCCAAATAATTGATAACATTAATCACAAAAATAAACAAATTAAACCATTTCACAAGAATAATACGAGTAAGCATCAAAAATAATACCTTAAAATTAAACTCAAGTGATGAATACAAGGAAAGAGTGATGTTCGCAGCGATTCCCTTAATTGCTATCACGTTTAAGAGCTCACACGTAATAGAGCCTCACGTATAGGTCTCCTTAATGACATTTTACTTGCGTGATTGTTGCTGTCACGGCGTCAAAGTGGAGGGGAGGCGGTTAATTAAAACTTCTCGGCGCTACAGGTTTTATTATTGCACCGCTCGGGATCACACTGATGGCACGATAGTCTGGTGTGAATATTTAGCAACTCTCTGCAATATATTAGATAGTTACTATTTGTAGTAAGACACATGCACAAATATAGAAAAACCCCATATCATGGTGTGGTGCAGTCACACACAAAAAGTTGTGCCAACCACTTAACAGCAAAAATACCTAAGAACATAACTTAATAGCTAGTCAATCTTCTCGTTTCCTTTTCCTATGCTCAATAGCAGGGCATTGGTGCTAATTCTGGATTGTGTAAGAAAAACGTATTCATCGTTATCGTAATCGTTAACAATTTCTGCCTGGCGATTGGTTCCCTGATTTAGATTAGCCAAACAGAATTGGCTGACAACCAGACCCACATAATCTCAAAACTAAACAAGTTTTAGTGCTATCAATTTCCATGGGGAGGGAGTTTTTTGAAAAGGATTAACTATTTTAAGATGCGTATATTTTGTTTAGTTTAAATATTTTGCGCAACAGAATTAGCACTATTGTCTACTTTACAAACGATAATGTTTCATTTTAGGTATCCTAAAGGCACATAGTCTACATAGAGGATGTCAAACATACTGTTTACATGTAGCGGTATTTCCGGTCAACACGAAGCCTTTTTTGGCACCTTAGTAATTTGTACAAGTCCATGGTAACATGAGCAACCTGCTCAGGCATGACATGGGCAAAAGTGATAGGTACACCAACAGGGTTAAGAGTGCAATCCTCGAGGCACATAGGTACCCCCAAAGGGACTAGCTCCCTAAGAAGAAGATCGCACTCTCTCTTCATTGCACCGAAACGAAACCAATTTATTATAGTTAGCTAACTTGTGCAATACAAAACTTAGGGCCCATTTCACTACCTGATTAGTGTCGGATAGGCTTAACTTAACTTTGGTCACTTGCTTACGTTATGTCAAGTAACAAAGATAAAACATATTAATAAGCTTTTTAAGACAGAAGGTTGTTCTAAAGACTGTTATAATAGTTATGTTAGCATTTAAAATCCGAAAGCCTTTCTTCAAAATAGATACTTAACAGAAGAAAAATCACCATACAGCACGTATATTAACAAGGATTTGATTAAATCCAGTAATATATAACGCATTGAATGACAATATTGTCTTAGCTGGAATATATTGAACTAAATACGTGACTAAACAGATGATTAATGATATGGGGATTATGCAAGTAAGGGCCATATTATAATTAATTAATATGGTGATTAATTTTAATTAATTTATCATCATACAAACCGCGAAAGGATTTTTAATATTCAAATAATTGATAGGGACTTATGCGTTTTGTAATGATTAATTATTATATCAATTTCAATTAGCAAGTGAATTAAATTGGTATTAAAATAAGTGAAATATACACATGCTTAAATGTAAAAAAAAATATTTTTACAGTTATCTTAAAAATATTCCACAGTTAAAATGATACTTGTTAAAATAAAGAAACCGTAACATTCATAAAAAAATTTACAATAGATATACGGTTTATTTTTATTCGTGAAGCCATTCTTATTTTGCTTGTTAGGGAATGCACGTGCCATTGCTTAGAGACATCTCAATATACCTAGTATTATTCAAGACAGCAATTTCACAAAGTGCAGTCGAGTGATCCTTTATCGGACACCTTCAGACTGAATAAATTCAAATATTTGAGACATTGACTTCGAAAATTTCTTGGTGCTTGTCCCTCCTCAAAATCTTATCGCATGTTATTAAATCTTTGACTGGTAAAATATAACAAGTATCTACATTATAGAGATTCTATCCATAGTAGTAGTAATATAGATGTAGATATAGTTGGTTGTATTTAACCTATATTTAACCCAAAGCTTTCCATTGAGGTAACTTGATGATTTTATAGTTAAATTTTTGAAGCCAAATGGAATTTTTCATCCCACTTCCTTTCATATTTATCGTCCCTTGTTTATGTAACCATTCAAATGCGTTTTTTTATAACTTAAACTAAATGACAAATCCTTGCAGCAAAAATTAAACAGTTGTAAATTAAAGATATGCGATGTTTAATTATTACGGCTATGAGAGTGGTTAGTAGGTAGGTACGGCGCGTACATGTATTGAGTTTTATTTTATGCACTTTTCAGTCTTCAAATAATTCCATTCATAAATTGAAGAACAAACAAACACTTTATAATATTGATGTTATAATATCACAATAATATTAGATAACATTATTCCATTGTTTTAAATAGTTTGTCCGGTCTGAGAGAATAGAAACAAAAGCTGTATTGTGGGATACAGCGAGCGCAATCGCTGTTGTCTACTTGTTACGCTAATGGCAATCGCTAACATCCGCCATTGTCTGAATTGGTGAGGTAGCGGATATTAGACCTTTATTATTTCAATAACTGACATCGCCGCTATCGGTGTAAACAATGCAGTATTTTGTTCAACTGGGATAGTATGGGAAATCTTGATTCAAAGGAGAAACAGGAAAGCTGTTTGAGGAACTTTGGCGGCATTGAGTTGTCACCCAATATAACCTTTTTTTTACTTAAGCCATCGTTGTATCCTGAATTTCACCATGATACAATTGACGTAATTAATTCTATATTTGTTACAAATTTATTATACAACGTGTTTAATAATTATTGCGTAATAGAGAGTTTCAAAATATCTGTATTTCATAATGCCTACGGATTTTTTAACAATTATTATTATCTTTTATTCAAACAATATAAAATAGCAATTTTGGTTCCGTTTCAACGAACTGCGTGGGAAAAAATGTATTAATATTCTACTACGTAACGTCAGTTTTGTTTATCACAAAAGTAATCTGTGAAAAATACCACAAAAACACGAAATGTAGGTACGTATTTTATATTTAAAAGCATAGTAGTATAAGCCGCAACATTCGACAGATAATAATAGAAACAAAACCTCTATTGTGGGACACTACAATCAGATGTTACGCTAATGGTAATGGCCGGCTCCACCGTATTCTCAAATGCTCAGGTTAAGGAAAATAGCGACTATTATTTATTGTTAAGTAGGTATCTACTCGTTTGTTAGGGACATCGCGGGCTATCGCTTCTAATGTAACAGTCATAGAGTTTAAATATCGTAATAATCATTTTCGAACTTAGTTTAAACAATGGGTTATATCATGTGTGAGGCACCGATTTTTCATTACAGCGCGTTTGTAGATTGTAGGGAAAATCATAAAACTTTTTGAACATAGGTAGTTAAGCGCCAAATTCTTGAAAATTTAAAATTATACCTTGAGTTGCATACCTAGAAATGCATTATCCAAAAGGTACGCAAATTATTTAACGTAATCTGTGCTTCTCGAACACATAGAAGAAAGAAGCCAGAAACATTTCATTTCATGTAAAAATTACTTTAATAATGTAGTCAGCGTCACCTGAACTCAAAAAAGTGAATAGAGCAACTCAGTCAAGTTCCCATATTTAAAACACCTGCAATCTGTGATTTAAATCAAGTTTATCATCTGAGAAGGCAACAAAGCGCGTGCACGGCCCCAAGTTTCCCAGTGTCACACCTGCTACTTTCCCACAAATTGTAACCGGTTGGAACTTGGAACTCGCAAGTCGTCCGCTCCGGCGGCAACTTGCCCTCCACTTCATAATTAATTCTTTATTCGAAACAACTTGGACAGAAACGAGCCGCGTAAGTACTTAAATAGTCTAAATTGTGCTGAAGACGCGCCCATTTTTAATTAGTTCAGAAGTGCGCTTCTATTGTTAATGGCCTTTTCGTAACTTTGTTAAATGGGATTAAATAAATTGATGATAAATCAAGAATGAAATTGGATGGAATTTTGTTCTATTATAAGGCGTAGGTAGGTGTAGCTAAAGACGCATTAAGTTTATTCTAATGCCTGAAAGTCTTAACCATTTTGGTATTAAAAACTCAATAAAGTCAAGTTAACATTCTATTCAATGTATTGGATTTTTTGGGTTACTTTACTGCTACATAAGTGTCCGTATTATACCTACACAGTATGAGCACGTGCCATCGAGAAATTTATTGACATTACCGTTATACTTCTGATTTTCAAAGTGACTTGAGCAATGGGCAGAAGAAAACAATATGTACTTGCAAGACTGTAACCAAAAACTTTCTTCGAGATACATCGAAATACATCGAAATCGCTGTACTTGTCAAGCAGCGGCCAGTAAAAGTTGTATAAAAATCCATATATACATATATGTGGTGGACCGTGGTTAGGCGTCAAAATAAATTACACAGTAAACTCTTATCTGTCGTGTAATTAATGTGGAATAGAGCGTTCTTTTACCCTGAAATATGGCAACCAAAAAGTTCTATATAAGCCTTGGCCACTACTCGGCCTTACTCACGTATGTAGGCCGCTTCGGGAATCGTGTCTGCCCACATTTACACGTTCGTCCATCTATACATCTTTTGCCGGCCACGGCAATAATGTACTATTAGATATCCTATACCTTTAAATGAGCAATCTCAAACGGCTCGATCGATTTTCATGAAGTTTAGTATACAGGGATTTTGGGGGCGGTACATCGATCTAGCTAGGATTCATTTTTAGAAAATGTCGTATTTACAAAAAATAAATATGACTCCTGCTGCCATGTATTGGCCAATAGTATCTAATACCATTATGTAGAGGTCTGCCCGCAAAATTCAAATTTTATTGGGGTTTTGTAAGTTACTAACACACCTTCTGTGTGTTATTAACTTGCAGCAGTAAAATTGCATGAATAGAAGCATCATCTTCAGATGTTAACAAAAAAAAAATACCGGGCAAAGCTCGGTCACCCAGATATTTTGACTATTTAAAAGAGACATGTCAACATACGATTTCATAGTAGGTATAAGCTCGTCATGCTGTGCTCAATCAATTCGAGACGAGTGTCATCGACAGCGCTCGTTTGTTCGCCATTATGTCCGTACATGCCCCAACAAATGTTCACGTTTATGTAAATCTATACGAAAGACAGTAAATAAAACGTTACTAATGGATTCTGCAAAACATTTTCTTTCCTATTTGCTTAAAAAGCTTTTGTATACATATTTTATTTTATTATTTTATTTATTTATTTATTAAGGCACAATAACGTCACATACACGAAACATTGAAAATAAAGAATACAAAAGGCACCGGACAGCGTGGGTAGACATTTAGAACTGCGCACAGCGTTTACAAATAATGGGGTCTTACACTACTTTTGAATTTGATAAAAAATATTACTTTATTATAAACAAGGATAAAAATAATAACGTGCAGTGAAAGAAGTATTAAAATCCAACGAAGATTTACAAAGTTACAGGCGTTTAAACTTTGGAGTGGGGGGATGTTCTATCCCTTTCTCGCAAAACGAAAATTTGTATGAAGCCGCACGAAGCTACTATGGCATTGGTACGGTGTGACGTCACAATGTCATGTTGCTATCTCTGTCTAATCACAAATCTTTAAATGCTTATAACTTTTTTGTTATTTGATCGATTTAATTAGTTCTTTCAGTGCACGTCATTATTTTAATTCTACTTTGTAATAAAGTAATAAAAAAATTGGAGTCCAATACCCTATTGTGCTCGAATTAAATTATAAACTACTACAACCAAAAAAAAAATGATAATAATATAAGAACGGTAAGAACTAATAACATAATGAAGACAAAAATGATTTCCTAACATAAAAAAAATAAAAATAAACTTAATGATAACTAGCTGTTGCCCGCGGCTCCGCCCGCGTGAATTACGATTTTTTTACATAATATACCTTCCTACTGGAATTCCTTGATTTTTCGCGGGATTCTGGTGTGATGTTGTACAGAAACCTGTTCTTACTTTGCACGGGTTATCTTGTGGTGATTTTGAAAACTCCTTTTTCTTAATAATAATATAAAGTTTCATTAATACGTAGTTGAAAGATCAAAAGGACGATTTGAACTGTCGATATTTCGACCCAGTGGCACAGGTCGTGGTCACTACGTGACCACGACTTGTACCAATGTATCGAAATATCGACAGTTAAAATCGTCCTTTTCATTGTGATTTTTATTCTGAAATCACAAAATATGTCAAAAATTATTAAACCATGTGAAAAGTTGTACTGGTGGTAGAACTCTTCTTTCAGAGTTCGGCCGGGTAGGTAGCACTGGGATAAATTACTCTACTAACAATATTCCCCAGCCCAACATAATATAAGAGTCTTTTAAAAATCTTTGCTTCATCTCAATACAATCCAAAACATCAGAATGGACAATGGCTATATATTTCTTTACGTATAAAAAGACCTTAGATGACAGTCAGTCGGTTAGGATCGATAAAACCTAAGAGTTAAAAATATTTGTGAACCATTATCTTACCCTTTCCATATTGCGGATGATAAAGTTTAAATCTGTTCATGTGTTAACAGTGCCATCTTAATATAAAGTCAGGAAACAGTAAATAGCATTACAGTTAATTTTTATTAAAAAAAATTCGCTAGTACCTATCTCAGAGTTTTACATTCAAGTTCCACATAAATAGTAGAGATGGCGCTATACGGTATAACGTAGCGATGACGCCAGTTACATGATTTTTGTTCACCCTAAAAGTGAAAAATTTTAAACCATACAAAATCTCCTGCTAAGCCTATTTATTTACGGCTGTAAGGGTACTCCAGTCTTACTTGAGCCCTACGTCCTAGCCCTAGGTTCTTTGTGCATTCCGAGTTTCAAGTCACCTACCTACTTGAACTTAAAGGTTCTGATGTCTGTAATTTCTGAACCACAAAAGTGATGATGATAAGATTTGTATGGAATAATCTTTAAAGAACTTCCTTTCTAACAAAAAAAGAATGAATGGAATCGGACAACGCGTTAATGAATTATAACTAAAAAACGTTTGGACTTTGATGCCGTCTTCCAGGGAAACCATGATGAATTTCGGGACAAAAAGTATCCTATGTCCTACCTCGGGGTATGAACTATAATCATGTCAAGTTTCATTTAAATCCATCCAGCGGATTAGCCGTGATGCCCGGTCGTGAAACAGACAGACAGACAGACAGACAGACAGACAGACAGACAGACAGACAAAAATTAAACAAATTACAGTTTTGGCTTCAGTATCGACTAAATAGTGTCCTCCAACAAAAATTTTCAAAATATCTTCAATGTACAGAATTCGACCCTTTACAGTTTTATTATAAGTATAGATAATAAAATAATCAAAATAGGCTACTACAAATACAAACTAGCTACTAGTCAGATCCTCCCTCAAGGTCGAGACGGTGGAAAGGGCCACTCTTTTGAAGCACTTAAGGCTTTGGGAGAAGATGTCTAAATCACCGTTACAACGCACGAGATCGTTATAAGTGCGGTTCAATCGAATTAATGAGGAGTTCCTAGCTAAATTAGTTTTGAATTTAGCGACGCAGAAGGTTTTCCTTGTTATTATCCTTGGTTTCTTTAATACAGCACAAAAAGATAAAGCTTGCAACAAGGTAGGCGCGTCCAAGTTTCCATTAACAAGCTTATGTAAGAATGACATATCGGCAGTGCAGCGACGATCACTAAGGGTATGCATGTGGAAGTGGTTCAGTCTCGCACTATAATCAGCTCGGTAAGGGCACGTTTGATCCCGATAGGCCAGAAATTTCGTGAACTTGCGTTGCACCCTCTCTATTCTATCAATGTGAATTTTATATTGTGGATTCCATATTGATGAAGCGTACTCCAACAAACTGCGAATCATCGTATTATACAGTAGTATATAATATACATAGTATTATATAATACACATAGGTACAAAATATACAAAATAATCAATGTAATGAGGAATGTTCACGAATATTGCCAGTGATATCGAACGTGCGTTCTTTGGATACCTACTGTTAAGTTTCCCAGATTAAAATCAGCTTAATCTTAAATTAAGGTTGTTGATCTATTTAACAGTAAAGTTAATTAGTGTTTAGAATACACAAAAATTATCCTCTTCACATAAAAACTAGGGGGTATTTTTAATGCTTTTCGTTTGTATTCAAGAGAATTTGAAAATGATATTAAATAAATGAGAGAGAACCTAAGTGAAGATTAGTAGCCCAACCAGTCAAGTCAAACGCCAACTGTGTACGTTATTATCGTGAGTCTTCATATTTCATGAATATATCTGCACTTGCCACATTCAACATTCTATTCTCAGCTCGCTCCGTATTTGACAGTCAATCTACTTAAAATTATGTCTATGCCAGCTACGAGCTTTATTTCAATGAAGGCATTTAGGTTTACATTTGAATAATGAACTTTGCAGCACACAAACACTTAAAATTAAAGACGACTAACGACTAACCTAACCTAACCTAACGCAATTTGCTCTCTATGAAATGCAAATAAAAAGTCTAGAGTTCCAATTCAAAAAGGAATCAGTTGAGAATTTAATCATTTCTAAATTATCCAAAGTCTGTCTAGTCGGAAATTTCGTCTAAGTAATATAGCGTTTCAATACAATGCTTTGTACCTAACAACCGGTAAGGGTCCTTCCAAGTAAACTAATGCGCCATCAAATGAAATTTTAGACAAGGACTTACCTCTATGGCTTTTATATCAACAAATCAAAGAACTTTTATTTTTCAAATGGAACGGCATCCTTAATGGAAAAAATCAACTCAGCCTTGGCCTTTTCTTTTGAAGTAAGTAGTGCGCTTATTAATGGTCTCCTCCATTTTTGTTGTAATGTCTATGTTCTCAGCTTTATGTTTAATGTTTCTGACACTTAATTTAAACTTTTCCCAAGCTTTTCGTATTACAAAGTTATTGTAAACTAGTTAGAGCCCGTGATTTCATCCACGCGAAGTTCAAACTTTCCCTTGGGATAGCGATAAACGCAAGTTTGAGCTACATCGTTTTAAAAGGTGAAGGAATAAAAAAACATATGAACAATGAAAATATGAAATCACTTTAATAGGATTTATGTTCAAAATATTTTTTGTCACCACTAACAAGTTATATTAACGATTCAAAGACGGGCCCAGAGGCTGGACTAAAATAATAGATACATAAGAATAGAAGAATCCCACCAAAACCATAAATGTAAAAAAAAGGAGAGCCAAGTTCAATACAAAAATTATGCTTGGCTGTCTGGCCAAGTCAAATCTAACCTATTTTAAGATCTCACATTTTTGAATAACAGCAATTGTTATAAGTATCCAATAAAGCAAAGAAATAGAGTTTAATAATTGTTCATATTGTGTTTTTGTTCCTATAAATACAAATTTCGATTTTACATAGAACTTGGCACTCATTTTGATCTCCATTCTTTTTGCGGCGAAGCCGACAGCCAAGCATAATTTTTGTATTGAACTTGGCTCTCCTTTTTTTACATTTATGTTTTTGGTGGGATATCATTACTTTTTGTAAAGAAAACTAGGCAGGTATTGAGTTTAAAGCTTTTTCTTGCGTTTCCGCTGCGTGGTTTTCTTTTTTATACTATTTCTACACTGTCTTGAATGTTAGAGATAATAGTGATAATAAAATAAAATAGAAAAATAAAGTACCTAATGTTGCAATGTCCAAATTAAAGAATCGACTGTTAGACGGAACGAAGTTCGCCGGGTCAGCAAGTACAACATAATGATGTCAGTATAGCGTTTTCTTACTGGAACTAGAACTGAGTGGCTGAGACAACGCTAAACACGTGACAGTTGACAGCGGCAAACTTATAGCGAACGGGTTGTATAAAGTGTTTATTTATTCATTGAATCTCATATATATGTACTTCACTTTTATACTATTATTGGTTTAGGCACGAAGAAGGCTGGTTGTTTAGCGCGTATTACAAGTTTTGTGTATGAGGACACCGCTTATTTTTTAATTTTTTTCCTACTCTCACACACAATTACCGAGCTGGATTCCAAATTTTATCCTTCTAGGTCATCTGGAAGTATGTTACATTTAGGTACTATATGTCAGTTTGTATGGGGGCACCCCTTATTTATTGACTTTTCTTTATTTTTTGATTTTTCCTACGCTTACACACAGTTACCGAGCTGGATTCCAAATTTCATCCTTCTAGGTCATCTGGAAGTAGGTTAGGTTTTTGTACTATATGTTAGTTTGTATGGGGACACCCCTTATTTTTTGACTTTTTTTTATTTTTTGATTTTTTCCTACCCTTACACACAAATACCAAGCTGGATTTCAAATTTAATCTTTCAAGGTCATCTGGAAGTATAGGTTAGATTTAGGTACTATATTTCAGTTTGTATGGGAACACCCCTTATTATTTTACTTTTCTTTATTTTTTGATTTTTTCCTACGCTTACACACGGTTACCGAGCTGGATTCCAAATTTCATCCTTCTAGGTCATCTGGAAGTAGGTTAGGTTTTTGTACTATATGTCAGTCAGTATGAATTTTAACGACTTTTTGACCTACATATCTTTATAACCGTTTGAGTTAGCTTCATGAAATTTGGGCTTCTATATGTTCTTATCGATATAATTAAACACACGTAGTTTTATGTGTTTACGTTAAAGAGGTTTTGAGTTATAGAAGGGTCAAAAGTGGCACCAAGTGGTTCGTGTAATATTACACTCGGCGCTGGCTAGCCAGTTCCTTTGCTTGAACTTGGCTTGACACGCTGCCGCGTGTCTAGATAACAGGAAAAAAGAGTTTTCTATAATATCATATAGGCCGGCAGGCTATAAATAGTAATTGACGGAAGTCACAAAAGAGACGTACACTTAGGTATAATGTTCAATAACATAGTGCTTGTTTTGTTCCATGTATCTTACAATCAATCCACTGAGCTGTCTGTGACAGCGCTCATTCGTAATACCGTTGTTCACTATTACGTCAGCGCTGATAGATGGAATCTATGGAACTTATGTTCGAGTAACATAACCATTGTTCGTTCTGATTCACTAGAGAATAATGTGACCTTGCTCAATCCTCCACAAGCAGCTGAAAACCCGGCTTGAAATAATATGAAACATTTTATATTTTGTAACTTTGAAAAGGATAACTAGGATCAGATCAGAGAGGATAAAACTATATAATATAGGAGGAGATAAAAAATTTATCCTCTCCCGTGGTGAAATTATAACCGACCGTGCAGCACTCGAGGGTACACGCCGTTGTCCATCATTATGTTTGTGTTATGATGTTGACAGATGGATTCTAAGCATTGACTTATTTACGACTATGTTCACTCTGCATAATCAGAGTATGTATTCTGTATGATTGATTATCAAAATAATATTCATTATTTACCATTTTAGACGACAAATTAGTAATGAGTTGAAATTACTTGCCAATTTGAGATTAATAAACGTAATATTATGAATATAGACAGATACATTTACACACTATTCAAAATCAGTTCTGTTTTTGTTTTAATGTAATCAACACTAATAAAAAAAGCGGGAAGTTTAATAATTCTATTTTTTAAGGAACTTTGCATTAAAAGACTCGGTAGTGCGTTCGTGCTGTAACAGCAAATCATAGACGCCCAAGAGGTCATCCTCGACTTCAAAAGTGCGGCATAAAATACTCTGCCCAATTTGGCAAACCAAAGCCGTCGCTACACAATTTTTCACGCACACTTATAGCATCTACAAAAAAATCACAACTAAAAAAAAGTTGCCGCACTCACGGACCTGGCGTTGTTAGGAAGGGCTCTCTCTAGTCGGAGCGCGAGCGACGACCTATTATTATAAATCTATGCAGCAGATCTTTCAATCGCAAAATCGCAACATTGGGACTGTCACATTATTGGACATAATAACATCACTTGACTGTATGAGCATGACTCACTGGGGCGCTTCCGCAATGGTGCATCGACACAGACCACGCATATTAATCAGCTATTTCAATGCCTCTAATTAGGTACTGAACTGACAGTCGCTGTAAGCGGTGAATTTTCTATTTTACAAATAAGGGTACGCTCAAAATGCTCATATTCCCTAACAACATGCTAACAACAGTCATTTAAACAACGTTCAAACGCATTAAAACATTCATCAACTCGGCAGTTTCTTGAAATCATTTCACAATTTTTATTAGATATAGATTCTATACTTATAATAGTTAGATCGATGAGGTAAAATTACCACAACCATAACTTATAACGACCGCACAATTCCCACCACAAAACTTTTATTAGTTTTTTAATTTCTCAATTGGCTCAGATCTGGTCTTGTGGGTGACTTTGACCGTGGCCAACCAAACGATTTAGCGTTCCGGTGCAATGCTGTGTAAAAAACAGGCTGTGTAAAAACCCCTTCCAAATTAGTGCGATAACATCTAAACTTACCATCATGAAATCGCAATCTTCTTAAGTATACCATAGAACAGTAACAAATTATATTTTTGTAAACTATACCAATCTTTTAAATGAAAATGAAATAATGCATTCGCCTGTATTTGGTAATCCTATAACTGCATAATGAATACAAAAACAATAAAACAAAGCAAATTTCCTCCGAATTTTTCGTTACGAACATATTTCATTTTTAATTAAAGTAATAACTACCAGCACTAGCAGAATGTTCGAATGCGATAGCATTACTCGTAACAACACTTCATAAGCAAGATTCATTCAATTGCGCAAGCAATTGCTGCGGAGAGCATATTAATCAGGGATTTTGAAAAACGAAGTAATTTTCTATACGACCCGATTATAAAATCGATAAACCGATTGGAGGCAATGACGAAATACGCCACACTAAGAGGATGGCAAAGATGTCACGTATGTTGAAGCCAAAAATCTCTCAAATATGGCGTCGCGCGTCGTACATTTCGGTACCACTGACAGTATAAACCTCTGTCGGTCGCTTACTTTAGCGCCATTTTACAGTTTTGACAAATTAAAAATCCGGCGTCAGGGCGGAGCCTAAAAATACATGTGTAACGTCACTAAATGCTTGGCAAAGATGTGACGTATGTTGAAGCCAAAAATAGTTGTTGTAGATCCATGTCTAGCTACCGTACATCAGACTGAGAAGGAAACAAATGACCTAACGCGTCTTAAATTATTAACCCATCTACCATAATTTTTCTCATGCTAAGTATTATATAATATGAATATAATCATATAAAAACTTTTCTAAGCGACTCTCACATTCAAAGTTGAGGTTAACTCGAGTAAGGTGCTAAATATGCGAGCAAATGAGTAGAAGTTATAAGTGTGAAACTATTGAGTTAAGTTTGTGGCTGTACGTCGCTGCGGTCTTACTTGGTTAGATGCGTGTCTACTGCGAACTTACTTTAATTAGAAAAGTATAATCAAGTAGTTTTACTCGAAATAATTTATATTAAACTGTAAGTAGCTCTAAGTTGTAATAAAGTCCTTATGGTGTAAGACGCCACTGCAACGATGATGACTGTTGTCTATAGTACGTTTAGTAGTAGTTTAGTAGTTGTAGTTTTAATTTTCGAAAGCAACTGAGTTACAGTATAGGAGTCCGGCCCACATTCTCTAAAATTGACACTTCCAGTGATAATCACTGTTGTCTGTGGTTCGTCATACATTGCTTTTTCATTAAGTGAAAAAAAGATGTTGTGGAAAACTACACAAATAAGCTCGTCTAAGATCACTGAGTGATTTTATCATTGAGACACAGCAACAGCCACATAAGCTCTTCCTACTTCGTTATTACCAATGGCAAAATGACAGCAAAACCGTTCTTACCACGTTGCAAAACCGTCCTACTGCTAGCTAAAAATTGCAATAAGACTTATAGTAATGCTTTATAATTACATTAGCTTCCATTTAAGATTATACTTTCGTTTTAAAGCAATATCCGTTGAATAGAATAAAGGAGAAATACAGACAAGAAAGAAGTCTTTTACAAATTAGCATGTTGACAAAAATACATAAAAATATAAAATTGTATCCAAAACGAAAACCAATCAGATTGTTTATACAGGAAACAACTTTGTTTTGAAATAGTATATCAAAACGTGAATCCAGTTAGGAGCCACCATAATTCTTTGGCGCCCGATATATCTTTGTAATAGTGTACCGCCTGTAACAAATTGTTGTCGTAACATACGCAGCTACCGAACACACGTACAAGACGTTATAATTGTAATTATAACAGCAGCATCGTTAGCATGAGAACGCTATGTCGGGGATCTTATCGCATTAGATCGATAAATTAGTTACATGTATTGCACTTGGGCAGGTTGCTCGTCTAATGATGGAAATACCTGATATAACATAATGTACCTGCCAGTTAGTTAAAGTAAAATTTGACAGCAAAAACATCTATTTGATGCAATCTGACAGGGCATGGAAGCGCTCAGTATTTTCGAAGTACGTTATCAAGTGATATTAGATATGTATTACAGTATCATTTAGTTTTTTCAAACTAAATGATACTTTAAACATTACAGTATCATTTAGTTCTTTTTTTTACTTTACGTCTTTATATTTTAATTTCAAATTATAGAACATATTTTTAAGTTTTCGATTTCGTTATATTAAAAGAGATAATTTCACGGCGCTTTTATGCTAGCCTCACTGATTACTTATAATTTAGTATATTTCAAGTTAATGGCACATAAACAGCACTGGGCCAACACATTTATCAGCAAAAAGTGGTAATTGTGCCGATGTTATTTCTTGCTGAATCGGTTATGACGATCGTTATACACCCGAGTTAGGTACTCCTCTGTTATATTTTGATGATAATTGAAACCATATTTAGTTGACTTTAATTACGTTTGGAATAAATTTCCTATAATGTTTACTGAATTGTTACCTTTATCTATAGTTACAATATTATCAAGTATACATTTTTTTTATAATATCTGAGATAATATTCACATACACAACGAGCGGGTGATATTATACATTTTGAGTTTTATTATCTACTGACGAAGTGTATTCGTCTTTACAAATAATATTTAAACACCTAGTCGACAGTCGTGGTTTAAAAGGGGCGCTTAGATGGACAGCTGCTTGGCTCCTTCCATCCTCAGGTAAGACAAAAAAGCAAAAAATGGGCCACCAGTAGTAGTAGGTACAAGATGAAAGGATAGTGCATTAATTATTCGGACAATCGCTATTTGCTAATTATGTCTGACAGTGACACCGCATGCGCTTATTGTCTAGCCTCATTGTTCCGCGGCTTTGAGTGCAAGCTATTAATAGAGCAACGCAAGTATTAATACACCAACTGCACAGTGCACAATTGTTTGACGGCTTCCTGATAATATGCTCACCTTTGTTTAAGATATCGTATATTTTGTAGTTACATTGCACCAACTATGTACTTTCAATTTGAACCACAAGGATCGTCTAGAGCAGGCATTATACAAGATATGGCCCGCAGGCCGCGTCCGGCCGCGTCCGGGCCGTATTGAAATGGCTCGAAGGCATTTCAACACAGTCCACCCGACCACACCATTAGCTAACTGATGATTCTGAAAATAACTACCACGAAATAAAATAACTTAAAATTCAGTTTGACGCCCTGAGCTTTTGACTAAATGACAACCCTGACAAAAAATTTCACCTCATTACAGCAAAAAAAAATTCCGAACGAACATAGCCATTGCAAGTATGGTAGTAGCTGCTTCAGTAACTCTACAGATGTTAAATTTTGCAATAATTAATCATTATTGCTGCTAAAATTACTCATCTTGTTTCAAACACAAAATAATAATTAATAAAGCAAAAATATATATTTTTTATATAAAACTGTTTTTCTACATTTATTTTCTACATTAGTTTCGTAAATAAAAGTTTTTTTCTATTCTATTCTATTCTAATTCTAAAAAAAAGTATGACATTGCTTTTGCGAGTATTTTCTAAAAATTTACGAGTATTTACCAAAAATATGGAGTGCATAAAGTATCTCGTGCAAGTGCTATAATCCGACTTCTGATATAGAAGTGTAATATAAATATCTGGTTGACCGAGCTTCGCTCGGTAGTTTAACTACTGGATAATAGATGGCAGCAGAAGTCATATTTTTATTATTTTTTTTGGTAAATTCGACATTTTCTAAAAATGAATCCTAGCTAGATCGATTTATCGCCCCCAAAACCCCCTGTATACTAAATTTCATGAAAATCCTTGAAGCCGTTTCCGAGATCCAGATTATATAGAAATATATATACAAGAATTGCTCGTTTAAAGGTATAAAATAATAATATGTATAGTGAAAACGAAAAATGCGAAAACTTTTGTTTACATTGTAAATGCCAGACGCATACATATAGCGACGAATTCAAAACGAGATGAAAGAGGGCTTTATGCTTATTAATTAGACATAACGCTGGCGTTGCCTCTGACACCACTCAGACCCTAATAGATGACAGCAATGCCTAATGTCTTTCTGCATTATGCCACGACTTTGTGCGACAGGCTGATTACTGCACTTGCCTCTTTGATGCTCTTTAAAAAATGAGACCGTCTTTGAATTCGACGCCATAAACCTTATGACGTAATTTGCTTTCAGAATATACGGTTCATGAAGGACCTCACCAGAATACGCTCTTACATGTTTAATTTAGAGATCAAGCGGGCGACCTAACATAGCTCAAAGAGCACACTTCAATACACAAATGGAAACATTTTCTAAGCTTCTTCATATTTTTATCGCCATCGTTTTATTAATAAAATATATAAATTGAATTCAATAGAAGAATTTCAAAACTATACAGTCTTACAAATGTAAAAACTCCAACAAAAAATGTAAACCTGAAAATACAGCGAAAGTACGTACTTGTATTAAAACTGAATACTCTGAACTTCCGCTTCATTGTGGTGCTCTAAGCTGTTTGTATATAATAATTGTTTTTCATTTTAATTATTATTGTTCCAACGGTACGCAGCGGAAAGCAAACATGACGTACAAGAAAAACCACAATCCTGTGTACGCAGGAGAAATTAACCTCTACAGTATTTGAATAACCGCTCGTTTAACTTTTATTTTCACTACAAAGTACGAGTTTATAACCACCACGTAACAACGACTCGCCAAGTTTTATAGTACGGCCGTAAAGTCATACACATTATGCGGTAAACAGTGAGTGGGTTCAAGCGAGTGAATAGAATTTTTCAGGCTTAGTGCGTGTAGTTACCATCGTCATCAGACCACCAAGCCTGATGTAGTCCCACTTCGGGTAACAGGCCTCTAATAAAAACTTATACGGAGCCTTGAATTTTCTTTTTCTTTATTAAAAAAATATATATATGTGAGTGAAAAAAGCTTCATGAAAATTGAGCTGCTGAACTAACGTAACAAGTAAATAGGTCCGAATTCTTTCATTATCATCGATTATTAATTAACTTTTTATTCGTACAAAACTATGTCTAATAAAATATCCTAGACATTAGAGTTAAAAAATATCAATACAAGATGTAGGTTGACATATGTTAAGTTTTAATGTTACTATGTCTTCTTTTTCTAATATCTGTAAAAAATTCTCGTTTCACAGTGATTGTAACAAAATTCTATTCAGTGGGTGGGTGAGAATTGGACGTAAACTATTTTTCATACCCATAAAGTGAGAAATTATAATTTAAATGATAGAATAACATTTTGCGGTCACCTAGTAAGTTATAGGAACAATAACTTAACTGTTTGATGGAATTAGAAACCTCACCCCACACCGTCGATGTGCGAGTTTGACTCGTACATGAAAAGATCCGAGGTAAAGCATAAGTTAATTTAATGGAGACTGATTTAATTTTTAATTTTATATTATTTTCGTTGGCGGCATCAGAAATATACACTTTGCGAAAATTTAATACTGTTGTACCTATCTATTCTCCTGCAAGCATCTTTTGTTACGGAATCCCAAAAAGTTAAAATATGCTCATTTACCCATTCATTTACCATCTTTTTTCTCAAATATTAACGTATGCGTATTTACGTACGTTCCATGCTATAACAAGCAGTTATATGAACGGACGGGTACCTATATAAAAAGACTGGATGGCCCGTATAGTCTTTCAATAATAATATACATAAAAAAGAACTACAAACATTAAAGATGAAATAACATGAATGATAAACAAGCCTATTTGAAAAAATAAACAAAAACGAGGCCACCCGGAGACAGAATGCCTTTTAATTAGTAGCTACTGTAAAATTCCGTTGACTTCATAGTGAAATTAATTTACTGAGAACGTGCTAACAACTCCATGAGTTTCTGGAATGTTCTAGTTAAATTGATTTAAATATAGTTGTCAACTATTAGATAAAAAAGCAAATGATTTATAAATCCAAGCATGAGGTTCAAGCCCCAAATTTGACAGTGTACAAAAAGACAAAGGATAAAAAATATATGTTTTTTTTCTTTATATAATACTTGTAATATAGCAGGACAGATTAATTTTTTGCTATAATCCGCTACTTGAATCTGTATGGGCCAATATGCAGGAACAACGCCCACATGAAATACATTACACAATACACAATCGATTTCGCATTGTGAAGTCAACATCTACGGAGAATGTCCCGGTATCGGAACGAAACGTGCGTTGAAGAAATTTTTGGCAGAATTGTGTGTGGTGTTTCATGTGGGCGGTGTTCGTGGATATTGTACCATAAAGCAAAATTAACTCATCCTCCTCCTCCTGCTAATTTAGGTTTCTGCAAAATAATCGCTTGCTTCCATTCAATACATGTAAAATACTTAAAATAAACCTACAACGTCACTATCTATACTTATAATAAAACTGTAAAGGGTCGAATTCTGTACATTGAAGATATTTTGAAAATTTTTGTTGGAGGACACTATTTAGTCGATACTGAAGCCAAAACTGTAATTTGTTTAATTTTTGTCTGTCTGTCTGTCTGTCTGTCTGTCTGTTTCACGACCGGGCATCACGGCTAATCCGCTGGATGGATTTAAATGAAACTTGACATGATTATAGTTCATACCCCGAGGTAGGACATAGGATACTTTTTGTCCCGAAATTCATCATGGTTTCCCTGGAAGACGGCATCAAAGTCCAAACGTTTTTTTAGTTATAATTCATTAACGCGTTGTTCGATTCCATTCATTCTTTTTTTGTTAGAAAGGAGGTTCTTTAAAAATTATTCCATACAAATCTTATCATCATCACTTTTGTAGTTCAGAAATTACAGACATCAGAACCTTTAAGTTCAAGTAGGTAGGTGACTTGAAACTCGGAATGCACAAAGAACCTAGGGCTAGGACGTAGGGCTCAAGTAAGACTGGAGTATCCTTACAGCCGTAAATAAATAGGCTTAGCAGGAGATTTTGTATGGTTTAAAATTTTTCACTTTTAGGGTGAACAAAAATCATGTAACTGGCGTTATCGCTACGTTATACCGTATAGCGCCATCTCTACAATTGATGTGGAACTTGAATGTAAAACTCTGAGATCGGTACTACCGAATTTTTTTAAATAAAAATTAACTGTCATGTTATTTACTGTTTCCTGACTTTATATTAAGATGGCACTGTTAACACATGAACAGATTTAAACTTTATCATCCGCAATATGGAAAGGGTAAGATAATGGTTCACAAATATTTTTAACTCTTAGGTCTTATCGATCCTAACCGACTGACTGTCATCTAAGGTCTTTTTATACGTAAAGAAATATATAGCCATTGTCCATTCTGATTTTTTGGATTGTATTGAGATGAAGCAAAGATTTTTAAAAGACTTATATTATGTTGGGCTGGGGAATATTGTTAGTAGAGTAATTTATCCCAGTGGTACCTACCCGGCCGAACTCTGAAAGAAGAGTTTTACCACCAGTACAACTTTTCACATGGTTTAATAATTTTTGACATATTTCGTGGTTTCAGAATAAAAATCACAATGAAAAGGACGATTTTAACTGCCGATATTTCGATACATTGGTACAAGTCGTGGTCACGTAGTGACCACGACCTGTGCCACTGGGTCGAAATATCGACAGTTAAAATCGTCCTTTTGATCTTTCAACTACGTATTAATGAAACTTTATATTATTATTAAGAAAAAGGAGTTTTCAAAATCACCACAAGATAACCCGTGCAAAGTAAGAACAGGTTTCTGTACAACATCACACCAGAATCCCGCGAAAATCAAGGAATTCCAGTAGGAAGGTATATTATGTAAAAAAATCGTAATTCACGCGGGCGGAGCCGCGGGCAACAGCTAGTCTATACTTATAATAAAACTGTAAAGGGTCGAATTCTGTACATTGAAGATATTTTGAAAATTTTTGTTGGAGGACACTATTTAGTCGATACTGAAGCCAAAACTGTAATTTGTTTAATTTTTGTCTGTCTGTCTGTCTGTCTGTCTGTCTGTCTGTCTGTCTGTCTGTTTCACGACCGGGCATCACGGCTAATCCGCTGGATGGATTTAAATGAAACTTGACATGATTATAGTTCATACCCCGAGGTAGGACATAGGATACTTTTTGTCCCGAAATTCATCATGGTTTCCCTGGAAGACGGCATCAAAGTCCAAACGTTTTTTTAGTTATAATTCATTAACGCGTTGTTCGATTCCATTCATTCTTTTTTTGTTAGAAAGGAGGTTCTTTAAAAATTATTCCATACAAATCTTATCATCATCACTTTTGTAGTTCAGAAATTACAGACATCAGAACCTTTAAGTTCAAGTAGGTAGGTGACTTGAAACTCGGAATGCACAAAGAACCTAGGGCTAGGACGTAGGGCTCAAGTAAGACTGGAGTATCCTTACAGCCGTAAATAAATAGGCTTAGCAGGAGATTTTGTATGGTTTAAAATTTTTCACTTTTAGGGTGAACAAAAATCATGTAACTGGCGTTATCGCTACGTTATACCGTATAGCGCCATCTCTACAATTGATGTGGAACTTGAATGTAAAACTCTGAGATCGGTACTACCGAATTTTTTTAAATAAAAATTAACTGTCATGTTATTTACTGTTTCCTGACTTTATATTAAGATGGCACTGTTAACACATGAACAGATTTAAACTTTATCATCCGCAATATGGAAAGGGTAAGATAATGGTTCACAAATATTTTTAACTCTTAGGTCTTATCGATCCTAACCGACTGACTGTCATCTAAGGTCTTTTTATACGTAAAGAAATATATAGCCATTGTCCATTCTGATTTTTTGGATTGTATTGAGATGAAGCAAAGATTTTTAAAAGACTTATATTATGTTGGGCTGGGGAATATTGTTAGTAGAGTAATTTATCCCAGTGGTACCTACCCGGCCGAACTCTGAAAGAAGAGTTTTACCACCAGTACAACTTTTCACATGGTTTAATAATTTTTGACATATTTCGTGGTTTCAGAATAAAAATCACAATGAAAAGGACGATTTTAACTGCCGATATTTCGATACATTGGTACAAGTCGTGGTCACGTAGTGACCACGACCTGTGCCACTGGGTCGAAATATCGACAGTTAAAATCGTCCTTTTGATCTTTCAACTACGTATTAATGAAACTTTATATTATTATTAAGAAAAAGGAGTTTTCAAAATCACCACAAGATAACCCGTGCAAAGTAAGAACAGGTTTCTGTACAACATCACACCAGAATCCCGCGAAAATCAAGGAATTCCAGTAGGAAGGTATATTATGTAAAAAAATCGTAATTCACGCGGGCGGAGCCGCGGGCAACAGCTAGTTGACTATAAATAAGTATTTAACTAGTAAACGCAAGGATAGCTAAACAAAATTTGATTTAAACAAGAACCAGGAAAAACTTTTTCAGATTAACCATATTATTGTCAATGTCAGTCTATATTTACATTTTATATGTCTGTAATAGTTTTCAGAAGTAAAGCTTCTGTAGTAAGTAAGATTCCTTAAAATCTGAGAAAACGATTGAGAAGATACTCTTAGGTTAGTTAAGAGTTACGAGTAGAACTTTCAAATTTACCCAAGTAAATACGCGCGTAGAAGCAGATAAAGTGCACATAACTTAGACAAAGGCCAAGTTCTAGCTCGAATTACAGCGGGCTAATGGCGTTCCATTCCACTCATTATGCTCCAAAGGACTCGTATGGCGATTGTTTCTATTGCAACCGACGTCTGCCCACACAATGCGAATGATATCTACTCCGATGCCTCTTGCGCAGATTTTGATCCATTTTCATACGACTCATTACAGTCATATTGAAATTCATTTCGATCGAGATCTTAATTATTACAGTAGAGGCACATAATGTAACCACTTTATTTTCTAAATGCTGGCCCCTTGATTATAGAGTTTTGCTTTTGATTTTTTTAAGAATATCGATGGGAATCATAAACAATTATTTTCACCTCTATTTTATCTAAAAAACCGGAGGTAAGTCTCAAAAATATAAAGCGAACTACGTACGAGTGTGTGTATAATTACGTAAGTATATTGAACTGCGCAAAAAATACAACTAAAGGGGTAATTTCTTGAAATTTCAAGAATTCAGTCTTTTAACATATGCGATCATATTATGTGAGTTAGTTAATGACCATCTCCTCTTCTAAATACAGACTTTATTTCCACTCAAATTTGTAATAGGTAGGTCCCCAAATAATATATCAGATCTCCATACGACGTGGACTGAATTCAACACATGTGTTATTGATCAGAGGTGTTACAGTTGCATGCATAATAATTTTAGATTATTGATGGCTGCCTGACTAACTGACTTTCAAATCCGATTACGTAATCCAGCTTTAGTGAGTCAACAACCTCTTTGATTTATGCCCACGTGTATTATTTATGTATTAAAGCATTACTCTTTAATTTCATGTAATATGATGAGGTACATAGGCAAAGATTATTCATTTTTCATTTCCAGCAAAGTTTTTGAATATAATATTTAGTATTCAACTATTTTGTTTTAAATATTTAAGTAAGTCTCGTAAGCCTTAGTTACAATTACCAGGTAGATATATTACCTAAGTATTATTAACAGAAGTTATTGTTCCACCTAGTCATAAACACATAAATATTATTGATGTCAACATTTTCAATTAGAACCAACATTTCCTTTATTGCGTGTTTCGTAAAGAAGGGGTAAGTATCTATCTATTCATTAATTGTCTTTCTTACCCTCAATATTGGTTTCAAGCCAATAAGTAAACGAAATTTATTATATTGAAATGAAAGGCCAAAACGATATTGGGGAGAAGGTTGCGTAAATCATAATGTTACGTAATAACTTTTAGAAGTCTTGAACTGCAATTTTTAACTATACTTCATGAAAAGTAGCTTCGGAGGGAAATTTCCGAACTGGTTATAGATCACTTAAAGTTTCTTTTGCCTAGGAGTGATATAGGATTTTATATTAATATGTAACTGGTAGGTAAATTTCACGATAAAAGATTGAATTTGTTGCCATTATTACGATCTAATTGCATGTAAATATGTTAGGACAAAATACATTTTAGCTCCTAAAGTTAGCGATAGCTTGTGTTATAGGTACTAGTGAACTAATAAATATGTAATATAATGTACATAAATACTTATAATAAAAACACTTGGACACTGAAAAACATTCTTGCTCATTACACAACAATTTTTGAGTCGAACCCACGACCCCCGACGCAGAAGGCAATATATAGCAAATGCACCGTAGGATTGGCGCGTAGTCGCCATGCAAAATAATAAAATCCTGCGTACAAAGGTTTTACTGTACCGTTTATCACTGTCTAGTAATTATAAGCCATCCTAAAAAAGTGCATACACGTACTAATTCATAGGCCTATTTCGTTTTTAAGTAAGCGTTTATTGTGTGCTCTATTAACACTAAAAAATGGCAAACGGACTGGTTTGAACCTACGACCCATCAAATATAGCCATTGCACTTTTGAAGATTTGGCCCCGATTTATTGTTTCTTTAGTACATGATTCGACTGCACATATTAAACTCATATTTTTTACAAATTTGCGTCCGTAGGTATCTATAGTATACCTATATTCCATACAAACACATGTTTTACATAACAGGCCCTTGAACAGGCCTTGCATCGATGTACACAATGATTTCATCCCACGCCCTGAATTCTCTTTTGTCAGCACCGGCTAAGTAAATTTACCGATCTTTATGAACAGCTTTGCTTCGTAAGCTTACGATGTTCCTACTTTTTCTACACTCGTTGCATCCATGTAGTTCTACTTTTAGTATAGTAAAACGAATTTTATTATAATTTCTAAGGTGCTTATATCGCAATTTCGTATCATTCAATCAATTAGATATACCCTAGATATACCCATTACCTAGGCTAGGAAGCCTACGTCCACCAACCATTGACAAGAAACTAATTAGCCATTGATTCTGTTCAATGGTATTAAAAATTTATATTGATATCAAATAAGTACTGCTGCATCGAGAATAACAATTATTTAATATACTCAATTTTATCATCAGTATTTAATTTAGATGCTAACACCGTTGAAAGCTTTACATATGTACTTTACTTATTTAAAAAAACGAAATTAAATACTAACTCATAAACTAAAACCACTGCTTATAACATACTTTGATTACCATAAACGTAAACGTATATTCGTATACATTTTAAATCTGAGTAAAAAATAGAACTTTAAGAGTCCACTAACCCACGATATCTCCCATACAATCGTAATAATAATGTTAAACGAAATTTTAAACGAATTTAGTTTTGCTTATTTTTATGTCATGTTTTCTGCTTATTTGTTTTGTAATAACACTATTTCACGTCGCATTAGTTCAGGAGCACAGTTTTTATCGTCCAGCTAAAGAAAAACACTAGTGAATAAAGAAAATTACAATTTTTCATTCATAATTTTTGGTATTACGGAACACGACCAAACTTATAAAAATCTTGATCAAAATTGATTATTCTTTCGTTTTAAAGAAGTATTTCCGAACCAAATATGGCCAGGAGCATAGATTATTACTATATGAATCCGAATAACACCACAACATGATCGAAATATGCACGAATTACAAATGATTTGGTATTTTGAATGTATGGAGAAAACGTAGATCAGTGCATTCTTAAATTCTCCACGAAGTAATAAGTATTGAAACTACTTATTATATTTTTTTCAACGACGAGTTTAAAAACAATTGGGCGCTCAACATTATATACTATCAAGAATTATAAGTGCATTATGCGATTCGCGTTGGTAATTAAGATGTAAATGAATCCAAAACATGCATTCAGTGCTTTTCTAAGAACACGCTTGAGACTCAAAGTAAATAATTATCCCCTTTAGTGTAGCTACATTATAAAAGCATTTACGTTCTATGCACTGTAGATGTTGTACTCCAGGAATTGCAGAAAACTAAGAGGGAAAAGTATTAAATCTTCCTGAGTAATAATATTCTAGAAGATTCATTTCTACTCAAATTATGAGGAATATTCATATCATCTGACCGACCATTCATAATCCTGTCCTTCAATTATTATGAACCTAAACCATGCTGGATACAGAATTCTGTTTGACATAGAATACATACAAAAAAATAACAAAAAAATCTGTCGAGCCGTTTTCAATTTATAGCAATATAATGCACAGGGACTGTATAAAAAAGTGATAAGTAGTAACAACAAGCCTATCCTAGTTTTCTATAAAATTTAAAAATAATCACCCTCTCTAGTCCCAGAAAACTAATATGTATGCTACAATAGTCTTACTACTCTCCTTGCATTTAACCAACATTTAACTGATAATAATTTAAAATTTCACTTAAACTTAAATTAAAGTTATCCAACAAGCATATATAGGTAATTCTTTATATACGAATAAATTTACATATGATTCCTTTTCCTACATCTTGTCATGCAAATCCCTTCAACCCAATTCACGGTCTCAACATATATTAATTGAGATCGAGCCCTACTTATTTATGCCATATTAATTATGTGTATGTTGAAAATAGAGTGATCTCGAATAAATCACGTCAGCAATATCGACCAGGCAGCTGGGTCGGCGACTTGGCTAACACGTCATATTATTAACATGTAAATGAATCCTGACATGCTTTGTCTGCGTTTTCATGAAACCGTTCTGAGCTCGTGTAGCCTTGCATACTAAGGTATTATCTCCTGTAATATTTTAATAACCGTTCTTTATCTGGAATTAAAAAGGTAACATGTTCAGAAGGCAGAGGGAAGAGTGCAGAAATATTTCCATAGTATTTATTAAAATGTAGAGTGGAGGTTAAGATTAATAAGGACTTATTTAGTTTAATTATACAAACACTGAAATGAACTTAGTGTTTTAGTCATAGACCAGCGGTAAAGCCTCTGGCTCACTTTTCAGAACGGTCTGGGGTGTAAATCCAAGACTCTGACTCCAGAAAAATGTGCATTTGAAAACAAGTAAGGACTTCTTAAATCGCTTTAACGATGCAGTAAATAAAACCGTGGAAACCTATGTAAACTACGTATGTATAAGAGCCGGTGAGAAATTGTAGCAGGTGGCTTAATTATCTGTTTTAATATTCGATTAACGTCATAGGTGGGTCAAGCCCCGAGTAGCATATATACTCGTAACAGCGATAGACCGGCTGTCGAACTTTCGGTGACTAAAAGATACAAAGGTGTTTATTGAATGGAAGCAGGCGTTATTTTGCGGAAAACCATACTTATGAGTAGTAGGACTGATTAATTTGTTTTGCTATAATCCGCTACTTGAAAAGATTTTATGTAAGGTACAGTATGCAGAAATACTGCCCACGTAAAACATCACACACAATTTTCGAATACTTTTTCGACGCACGTTTCGTCCCGATGCAGGATATGTTGACTTCACAATGTGAAATCGTAGAGACACTCTACTTGGGCAGTGTTCCTGCATATTATTAATACCATACAGAATCTTTTCAAGTAGCGGATTATAGCAAAACAATCAGTGCTACAAAGGCAGTATTGAATCAATTTCCCCAAAATATTCAATCAATGCTCAATGAGATTTCAAGAAGTTGAAGATTTGTTTCGATCTCATTTAGGTAGTGGCACGTCAATACGTCACGGTCATTATCGGGGTTTTACGTCTTTGACAAATGGCCGTTCGATATTGCCACTGCGTCACACACACTGTAATTGGTTTTCTCAGCGTAATGAAGAACGAAACGATTTATATTCTCATAAATCTTTTCGAACAATTAACCTTTTTCAATTCTAGTGAAGTTATTGAGGATTTTCTTATGTTCACATTGTGGCTGAATTACTGAAAAGTCTGTCAAGTCGAAGAAAGAGCAAGGGATTTTTAACTAGTAGGTACATGCAAGGCAATATTCATTGCTTCTTCAATACTAGATGTGATTATATTTTTATATTTTTATAGCACATATTAAATTATACTGAAACAGTAAACATTCTAAAATTCAAGTGTTTTATAAGTTAACTTTTTCATTTACCCGGCAAAAAACCGAAGAACCTGAAACTTGCAACGTTTAATACCCGTTGGTTTTTAATTACGCCCTTCCAATGACTGTTGCAGCACGTAAAACCCTGAGGTAAAACCTAACGCCAACAACATGGCGTAAAAGTCTAGCTTTATTGTTATTTGCTCAACAGGTCCCTTGCAAAGTATCTTTTAACGATACGAGCAAAAAAGTGGATTTTCTGCTTCTTCTCACCTTTATTAATACCACTGATTCAGGAATAACGGAAAACACCCATAAAAAACATGCATGCCTGAGCTCTTATCTGTATAATTGTCTAGCTGGTCTCATTATTTGTGGATACCCATGCATTACAAAGTCAAAATGGCGCAGTCTGATTATATGAAAATCTTATTTGAATAAAGCTACCCGCTTCACCTCTAAAGCGATGAGTTACAAACTCACTAGCAATGATGGATGCAAAATAAAAATAAATCCGGAACTCAGTACTAAATACATTTTATTGCTTAACCTTAGTGCGTGCCGACGCGACGCGACGTCCGGAATGACCTACACTGTCAGACGCACTTGCTATTTCCAAACGGTCGTCTCAATTGCTTCTCCGATTTAAACTTTACCTTAAAGCATGCTGAAATATACCTTACAAATAGCCGTATAAGGATTTCTAGTAAGAAAATGTATCTTTGTCACGATACCTGGACGTTTATGTCGGTCGAAGGGAAAATGAACTCAAGCATCCGGAGCATAGGGGTGCTTTATCTTTAATTTTACATCCGACAAGTCGTAAACGTAATGTCCACTGCGTTACGTATCGATTTCAATCCAAGACGATAAACGACAGGGGTTATTAAAACCATTTTTTATTACAACATTTTCTGAATAATTCATAGCTCTCACCATGTTTGATTATGGTACTTATACTTGCAGCATAATATGGAGTTAATTATTAATTGATATATAACTTCCATTTCTCATACCGCCACATCATATATTTAAGGCGGTGCTAAGTAGCGGCTAACATTGGCCTTTATTACAAAAGCGGTAAGGCCTGAATTTCTTAAAATGCGTATACCGATTAGTGCTTCACAGTACTAGTGAAGGTGAGTAATAAATGTAGCAAAGGGCGTGAGATAGGTACAATAAAAGTGAGTTATTAGCACAAAACATTTGCGCGCACCCAACTTAGAATTTAATTTTCATATTTTCATACACGCTGTTACGTTTTGCCTCACTATTTAATAGCTTGTTTTTATTGTGTAATGCGCTTAAGTCTAAAATCATGTTACCAACATTATAATCACAATTATTTGAACTCTATTTGAACCAAATTATGAACAAAATTACAAATTATTACCATTCATATTCCATTAACGTTTTCATTTAATCTTATGGTTTAAAAATGATACTTTAAAATACATACTAATGTTATAAGGCACAACGTAAAATTACTTTGATTTAATTTTACGTTGTCACGCTTTTCAACATAAAGACATTTTTTTATCACTCACTACTTACACTGTCATGTAATCATGAAATTAAAGATGTGTCTATAGTAATTTACAGGCTAATGGTGACTTTATGATTTGTCGTTTAACAATAACTAAACAAGTTAACTCTGACGAAACTCCTACTTGAAAACTTATCAAGCTTGAAAGCTTCAAGTTATCTTGGCTTGAGTGTAAAATTGAATTTATAATGCCGTCATTACCCTGTGTCCTGCCTTGCGTCCCATGTTACTTTATTGTCAAACAGCAAACAGAATATTATACACAGACTTCTCTCTCCTCACGTATAACGGCCAAGACATATTATTCTGATCAGAGCCTGTGGGTCCAGAATTTATACATGTTTATATTCAGAAAGATAAGGCAGAACAATGAACTTGCAAGCACAAAAAAAAATTGTTTATATATTTTAATAGCTAAGGCGCCACTATTTTGCTTTGGTGATCTAGCAGGAATTCATAAGAAACGCATACTAATATACATGCGCTGGCTGACCGATGACCCATCGACTAATAGGAAACTTTATTTTTACTGGAAAGAGTTTAATTTCGTCTGCAATTTAATAGAGATTTAAGCCAATGCAGGATTGACCGGTGCCTTGTATTTGTAGCAAGAGATAACAGCGTACGAGCTGGCAGGTAACCTGTTGATATAATAAGCGCCGTCGTCGATAAGGCTTCCTGCTGATGGACTGGCCGAGACAGAATTTCGGCGAATGCAAATTTCATGAGTTGATTAAATAGTTCACGCTTTGAATTTAGGTGTGGTACGGTATGTGACGCCGCCTACTACCGTGCGATAACCGCTCCGTAATAATTTCAGGAGGTTTTCCTGTTCCCAGTTATTTCTCGTTTTAGTACGTCTGGAAATTCTGTCTTTTACTTCGTGTGCTAAATCCAACTTATATTTATCATGTCTCTTTTCTTGCTTCACGTAAATTCTTGCTTAAAATGCCAGCGTAGGTGGTATACTTTACCCTCACTAATTGTTTATCTTTCATTAAGTACACTTATTTAATTGAACATTGCAGTCGCGTTTAAGTCGTGAATAACAGTTATCACTATTATGTAAGTATTGAAAAATGAAATGACTCGTCATAAATGCCTGTAAGTTAGGCCTATAATATGAAATGAAGTATTTTTGAGTTTGAGTTTGAATAAGTTTTATGTATGAAAAACAAATTGTGATGGCCGTTAAATATAAAGTTCCCCCAGGTGAGAGTGTTCAAGCGTTAACATGCCAGTATTAAAAAATACGGTTAATAAAAATTAAAAAATATATGGGTGTGAATATAGCCCCGAGGAAAATTCGCTGTTTTTTTATAAAAGTCCGCCCTTACAACTTTCGCTGCGCCCTGCGGCAGGTTTACGTGTTAGCTACACAGTGTTCAATTTTTTACTTCGTAATTTAATTATTTATTTTATTAAATAATATCTGTCTATTTTTCACACATATTTTATTGTTCCATAAAATCGGACTTTCTGACCGCCAAGTATATCGGTATATGAAAACTTTCGAAAGATTTCCAATTCGAAAACATTTTAAAGATTGTTTTAATTCATTGAATTATCATTATTGTTTATCAAGTGATCCTAACTTAGCTCATGTTTACGGTATGCATAATGTTAGAAAAATTACAACTAAGCAAGATGCCGAGAATGGTGGTGTCATCCAAAAACAAACATGCACGAAACGTTGTTCTTCCAACTTTCTGATACGAACAGCTGAACCATGGGAATCTCCATGTTCCTAGCCAAGTACAATACATATAAATCCTATATAATATAATCCTATACCTTCGAGAGAAGAGTGAAGGCTTCTTCTGGCAGCGCTATTCAAATTTTTTTTAAGTATTTTCGGTAGGTCGAATAAGACGTAAACTGCGTTTTTCACACCCAAGTGTCAAATATGTTCTATAGCAAAACGAGGTTTGCTGATAGTTAGTTAGTTATAATAAGATATGCAATTATATTTGCTATGTGCTGTACCCCTAACACAAAAACTGAGACACTTTTATTAATCAGCAAAGAGAAAAGGGACAGGCCTTTTCTGATCGTTACAATATCTGGTAGCTAAACAGTATTGATTTATTTTTGAAGTGCGAATACCGCCCGAAGTAATATTTGATGTTTTACAAAAAGCGACTCCCAAAGTTCGCCTTTACAAGTTTAGTTGCGCCCGAGGCCGCGCGCACTCACGCGTGTATCGTAGGTACCTATCTTATTATCGGAAATTCGGAATAGGGCTCGCATTTTAATATAAAACTTATCCTGTCGGAAAACATGTCTTAAATCCGTAACATTACTTTGATTTTGTTTACAAACGACGACGACCCGTGGTATTTTCTACTTCGTGCTGTTGCCTGTTAGTAACTTTAACTTAGTATATTTTTAAGGGCGTACCTAAGGGATGTAAGGACTGCTATTGTGCTCCCTATACATCGTTCGTCCCCCTGTATGTCTGTCAATTCCCTTTGTATTGCGAGTCTTTTGCGGCAAGATAGACAATCCGCTACAATCCAAAAAAATATCTAAAGGTAATGAAAGATTACTTCATGCGACAACGTCGTATTAAAAACATTTGTCGATTTAAAACACGGTTAAACTTCCAACGCACCTGCACTAAAAAGAGTCGACACAAAGAGTAGAAGCCTTTTATCGTGCAGTACAACATCATCAATAAAAAAAGCAATCAAAACGCCTCATAATATTTATTGCCTTCAAAGGAAGTTAAAACGCTCATTCTAAATCAGTCATTGAAACCAACGGCAGCACTAACGCCCGCCCCGTCATAGAGGCATGTGTGCAATAGGTAAGCAATGAATAAACGGCTGGGGCGAATGCGAGCGATAAAAATGATATATGCGCCCCGACGTGGACATAGTACTAGTACAACTTTATTTGTACCAATACGCCACATTCCGAACCGTGAGCTTTTTATATTGGCGTTTATTGGCGGGGAAATTGGCTCTCGGTCTCTATTCCGCTTCTTATCAGCCCGCAAGGGGTTTTGTTCGGTGTCACTTCGGTGGTGACTTATTTTTAAAATTAGTACGTATTATTTTCTAGAGGTTGCTGTTTTATGAAGGTTGTTTCGCTGCTGGACTCTTTATCGCCATTTCGGTGATATATAGTTTGTCAAGTCAAATATTTTTCAAATCTCTATCATTTTATTTTTCAAGTTTTTAGTTTCATTACGTTTTTCTTATTAACTACATATTTCTCGGTCGAACCTTAATTTAAGCTGGTGGACATCAACTGCAAAAGATTTGCTGAAAAGATCTCAAGCCACCACTATCCTACCAAGAAAGGTTATAAGATTTTGAAACAGCTAGATATTTTTATTAAATAATATAGATGATGCTGCACTCTATCTGATTTTATTCACAAAAAAAAATTCTAACTGTATAGTCCAGCGCTTGACTATATCACACCCGTTGGAAAGTGATATTACAGTCTAAAGTGGAGCGCGGTTGCCTAAGAAATGCCTATTCACTCTTGATTTGAAGGCACCCAAATAGTAAGTGGTGAGAAAGACAGTGCCTGGGTGGGTAATATACCCTCCGCAACTAGGTCACTGCATATTCACTCATTTATCGTACGAATTAAATATGTATAACCAAAACTCTTTTAGCTTCTACCTTAATTAATGAAAGCAGTGAAACTTGTGAATTCAGAATTCCAGCTCTTTGGTGATCCTTTGTACGATCAGCGTGACGTGAGCACAGCAGGTTTACCGTTCTTCGAGAGATTAGGGCTCGGTCAGGCTAACCTTTCGTAAGTATTGCTCTGCCATTAAAGCTCTACAACACGAAATTAATATCTTGAGATGGTCTAGGATCCCGCTATACAACGACCTTCACCGAGCTGCTTATTGGATGAAAACTATTTTATATCCAATTAAATATGTCAATAAATATATCGCAAGTGGGTTGCCTAAAAAATTTCAGTCCAGGATATGATTAATTAAGAATTTAAAAAAAATCCATTGTAACATGAACTCCTATTTCTTAGAGTTCCGTTGACATCTTAGTTCAAATTAGATTGGATGAGCGATTCAGGTCGCAAATTGCAATTGTGCATAATTGTGCATAAAACCTACGATTTTATTATCCGTTAACTTTCTTTTGCCAAAAAATATAGAACAGAAATACTTTCCTCAGCCAGGAAAGTATTTCTGGCAAAAAGCACTATTTATAACATCCAATCTAATTTGAACTACGATGTCAACTAAACTGTAACAAATAGGAGTCCATGTTACAATGGTTTTTTTTTTTTAATTCTTAATTAATCATACCCTGGACTGAAATTTTTTAGGCAACCCAATTTATTGACATATTTAATTGGATATAAAATAGTTTTCATCCAATAAGCAGCTCGGTGAAGGTCGTTGTGTAGCGGGATCCTAGGCTAAGAGATGTCATTTATTGCGACGTTTTGATATTAATACTTTACTTATCTTCTCTTCTAGAAACTGTGAGAACCCTGCAATTATCAAAAAATCAATCAATCAATCAATCATTTTTATTTGCATAAAGAACATTTTTGCATTAAGCATGGAAGTTTTACTATGGCTTGTTTAGAAATCATTTAATTCATTTATATTATTGAACAAATTTTATTTTGAATTCCAGATAAAGACTAAGTTTAAAAAATTATGTTGCGGCCGAAAGCGTAACGCGCTTGCCAAAAAGTATTAGCCTCTTTTTAATGTACACGAATTAAAAAAAATATACCTGAGGCCATGCATGCCAAGAAAGTTAATAAGGACTGCTTATGACCCGCGTAAATGACGATGTGAGAATAACTAGAAAAGCCAATGATAATAAATGTTACATATTTATTATATTATTATTGATTTACATAATATTAAAGACATTTAAAAGAAGACATGCCCCACCCTGTCAAAACCGCTTTGACAAAGTAGAGCGCGTCATGGTGGATTGAAATATCTGTCTCTATCGACTGAAAGTAAAATCAAATAAATAGTCAAATCACTAATTATTGTTAACTGTAAGTATACACCTCCATAGAAGAGAAGGTTACTTTTTATTTCGTGTCGCGCTGTTATCGTGTCGCGCGTGTGGTCGGGCTCTAATCTTTCATTTTTTGCCTAATGACTCTCTCGGAAAGGACGCCAGGAGAGCACCCCGCGGGTGTGCCCGAAAGCCTCGACTTTTTCAAATCCCGTTTAAGCAGCAGGGAAAGTAAAGTCAAGAGAACCGCAGAAACTGGCGATTGTAAATAACTTTTCTTTTTATTAACAACAAATAAAAAATCACTGTTATATTATTTACAAATAATATTTTCAGTTTTTCTATACGCATATTCTATTAAGAAAGTTTCTGCATGTTTTATCATATAAACGAATATGTGGATTGTGGATGCAATAAAAAACTCTTCTTTAAAGCATTTAAAACTGTACCTAAGATTTTCCAAAGTCTCCGTTACTTTCTCTGAATTTCAGTAAAATTTTTCGAGCCCAAAAGCATACATAATATAGAAAACCGACGAAAAAACGAACGAGTATATTATTTTTATATCCCAGATTCATTACCGCAATAACCATTCATTTATTACAATAAACGGAAACCTTTTAGTAATGAATGCAGCAAAATCCTTTACAAATACATACATTTATTTTATTTTAAGCGGAAAAGCGGCCATAAGTTTCGCTTATCGCCTCTCCTGGCACGTTAACCGCCAGTGAACAATTGATTCTAGCGCTTCCCCAAGATTGCGCAGATAAACTGCCTTTCCGAATATTATCATATTTTATTGTGTCAATTACAAAACTAAAAGTTTCCACACACAAACGTATATATACAGTAAAATTCTCAAAAATAATACACAGTTTTATTAGGTTCGATCCATGAAAAGGTGCCCACTCCTTCTAACTCCATACGAATCGCATGAAACATAAGCGATTATGAAAGAGTAGAAAGTAAATTGAACTACCTTAAAACACTTATTCCATCTCACGCACAGATGTGATCTCATGATTACCAATGATATATTATAGTATGCATGCGTGTATCGTTGTTGTGTAAGTGAATAGTATTAGATTACAACACGAAGCTAGTCACACCACACCTAAATACACAGCGCATAGCACGTCTTCTGGAGGCAGCTAAGCCGACTCGAGTGCCAGTAAGGAGGTGTATCGGGGCCCACGCACAGCAGAGGTAAACTCTAAGCGCGGAATATGTCCAGAGAAAAATGTAGATGATGTAGTATTAGAAATCACGTACACACGCACACAAGCACGCGTATTGCATATACATATAATATCATGTTCGGATGTCTATGGCACACATCTACAGTAAATTAGTGAAGCTCATTGGTAGTCGTGAGCGAGATAAAAAACATACAAGTACGGTTCACCGAACAACCGTAAATTTAAGGTCTCTTTTATTTAATCTTTCAAGTTTACAAAAACTATAATTTTTAAGTTTTCAAACGAATATTTCCTGTTTAATTTATGTTTTAGTCACTTCTTTTGCCCCAGTAAAGTTATGTACGATTTCAAGGGTCAAGTAACAATTTTTTGCAAAGTAGAATTCGGATTGTGTAAGTTTTTATAATCTTTAACAATAAATATATCAAACTGTTTCATTTAAATCTTACAGAATTGGCCAGAGTTTGAACTGGTAACCCTATCAATAGTCAATGACAAATTTAAATAAAAAAAAAATGTATTGTTTTATATACAATTGTCTTTGTGTGAAGCCGCATTATAGCTCAGTTAAAGTTTCATGTGAACGCAGGCTAGTCTCAAAACCACCGGATCCATTTTGGTTGCACATGTTGGACTGAAAAATTATAAATGAAATAAAATTAAATTCGCGGTCGTTTACAACATTGGACATGTGGTGTTTTTGAACTGTTATCAAAACAAATTACTTACTACTGGCAGTAATAACAATGAAATCATATTTGTAAGTGACTTAAATTCTACTGTCATGTTGTTTTTTTCATCGATATTATATACGTAAGGGATGATTCGTAACCTGCTACGAAACACCTGCTACGACTTACCGGCTACGATGCTTCGTAGCAGGTACTTCGTAGCAGGTGTTTCGTAGCAGGTTACGAATCATATTCTCTACGAAATGTATAGCTCTACGAAAAAAAGTACTTCGTAATATTATTACTGACGCGTAAAGCTTTGGGCTCCGTACCCAAAGGGTAAAAACGGGACCCTTCTACTAAGACTTCGCCGTCTATCCGTCCGCCTGTCACCAGGCTGTATCTCTTAAACCGTTTGCTATTAAGCTAGACACTTGAAATTTTCACAGAATATGATGTATTTCTGTTGCCACTGTAATAACTAATACGAAAAACTGGCATAAAAATATTTAAGGGGGCTCCTATACAACAAACGTGATTAATTGCTTATTTTTTCTCGATATCGAAAACGGCAATAGGTAGACTTTTGATATATTTACAAAACATTAATTTATATATTCACTTTAAAAATAAATAGTTAAATCAAAATAAAAAGATTATTTATTTGAGGTTTTGATTGAATCTTGATGGTACGGAACCCTTAATGCGTGAGCCCGACTCGCACTTGACCAATTATTAGTATTTGTTAGATAAGCAGTATTTTAAATATAATAAAAATGGCAACTTCCACTTCCATCCCTTGTAATATTATATTTAAGTCACCTGCTCTGAGCCTTATTTCAATAGCTAAAAGGGACTATTCTCTAAGGCATAACATTTGCAAAATAACGGCTTACATGTGTAAAAACACTTGAACGGCGTCATAAAAACTTGTTGCAGATTATCCGTCTCACCTACATTCTGAAGGAGTTTCGGAAATGGGCGAACCCATGAAAAATATTATGTTTTAGGGAAAAGGAAGCGAGGGTCATGAGCCTTTTATGAAATCGTTAATGACCCGGTTGATAGCACACGGCGTTTTGGATGTTTCGCTTTCTCTTACCGCTCGCTCGTTTAAATGTATTGAATCGAACAAAGATTTAAATCGCTAGATGAGCCTTAAGCCTCAAAAAAAACGTCCACGTTTTTGTACGACATAAGAAAAGTGATATAGTGACGTCTCATTTACTCTTAAACTTAAAAAAAAAATATTGCATTGCTTTGCATTCTCTGTCACTCTAGTACGGTATGCTCAGAACGCTCACGTAGCATGTTTGTGGATGTTTTCGATGTGCGAAATGTAGGCTTAGCACTCATCTAGCGATTTAAATCTTTGGAATCGAAGATTAAGCCGCAATGGACTCGTCATTGGTGAATGGATGGAATCGGTTTGTGGAATTGGCCATTACTGATTTTGATTGTGGTGTTTACAGACAGGTGTTATTATGGCTGACATTTTCATGGCGATAGTAAGCTAGGCGTTTAATTTTTGATTCTATCTATTATAAATCATAGCTTTTACAGTAAAAGTTTCCGCGAAAATCCTGTGCCTACTGTAAAAATATTTAATGAAATTTATTTCAACCAAGTTTATATCATTATGAATGATAAAAAGAATATAAACAAAACAATATACTAACAAATTTTGAAAAGAAAATAAATTGAGGAAAAAAAGAAAGATGCTTTTAAATATAATAACATTTTCTGCGAAAAGCTTCGACCAACATCAAGACACTTTCGTTCCACTGTTGGATCAAGGACCGCATACAATGTTTGCATACAAGAAACTGCACATACTTTCTAATAATAATAACTGACATTCGTCCTTTTTATAAGATTTGGAAGAAGTCTCTGTCCCTAGATTGTATAAGAAAAACTAATTCATCGCTATCGTAATCGTTTTCAAATTCTGCCCACTAATTGATTTCCTGATTTACGTCAGCCAATCAAAGAGCAGAACTTGTTATCGATTACGATAACGATGAATACATTTTTCTTACGCAATCAGACCCCTGGTCTATTTATTTGTAAAGCGAATCAATATACAAAAATATTACTAAAATAAATTTAAAACAGAGTACCTACTTGCGTAAAATAAAACAATATTTAATACAAACTATATACAAACTAAGTAGTAGTGATTATTTAGTTAATAGTGTAATTGCATGTGAGCAATGCGTAGTGTAACGAAGTTATAATAAAAAACCGGCCAAGTGCGAGTCGGACTCGCGCACCGAGGGTTCCATACCATAAAAGAAGTAAAACATTGAAAGAATCACTTTTGTTCATGAATTTACGAGTATAATTTACATGTAGGTACTTTTGTTGGCGAACCGCAAACGTTACTTTGTTTTTGGTGGTTTATTGTTATTATCAAAAAAAGTATAATAGTAAAGGAGTTGATTTTATTTTTCCTGTAAAATATACATTAATGTCTATTGATCATAATTATTTCAGATTTTTCGATTGATAAACTTCGGAGATAAGGGGGGGGAACGGTATTTTTTTCGACAGTTTGCTCAATAAATCAAAAACTATCAGGCATAAAAATAAATAAAAATCGGTTTTAAAATACACAAGTAACGCCCTTTCATATAATACCCCACTCAATATTGTTATCTCATTTTGAAAATTCGATGTCCTGGTTTTACCCCCTTTTTAAATATAAATAAAAACAATTTTCAATATTTAATGAGTGCAGTGGCGTTGGGTCACTATTACCTAAAACTATTCTAAATTTCAAGTCGATAGCTTTGATAGTTACTGAAATAATCGAGTGTGACAGACGGACGGACGGACGGACGGACGGACGGACGGAGAAAGTCTCACTATAAGGGTTCCATTTTTACCAAATTGGTATGGAACCCTAAAAAAAGGCGTGTGGCACTCGGAGACTGCCGCGGTAAAGCTATTGCATAGAATTTAAAGTTATTTTTAGTTTTGCCATCATTAGAAAAGTAGAACTTTTGGTACCAGGCTAGCATGAAAAAAGGGAGTGCAACTCCACAACTTTTTAGTTTTTAGTTTGCCATCTATCGAAAAGTTCTGCTGTTTTTTGAAAGATGGCAAACTAAAAACTAAAAAGTTGTGGAGTTGCGCTCCCTGTTTTCATGCTAGCCTAGTACCAAAAGCTCTTCTTTAGGAGTGCCAGGTTATTTTCGTTACGAAATTTCTGGATTAGATCTGCACCGTCAAAGCCCGCGATAGAAGCTATGCAATAGCTTAATAATGATTATGACGTTAATAAATAATTAACTTCAGTTTTGAAACTGAACATTAATAAATAAATTAAAAATACAAGTAGAAACATGAAACTTCTAACACCCATACTTTGCATCGAGGGCTATTATAACAACATAATAATACATAATACCTAAACACTGGTAACAGATAAGCGGAACTTTCGTGCAAATAATTGACTTTAAAACGGCAAATACTAACTCTAAACAGCGAACCGAAATTATCCAATATTGTTCCGCCATTGTACGTTTAATTGGCACCAATTTCGGCAATGTTGCACTTGTCGAATGTCGAAGGGAACAACTGACTGACAGCTCGGAGTTTTGTAAACAAGCTTTTAAAACGGTAAAAGTTTCGAGCGTAATTTAGCTTCAAAAATGTTAAAGTGTTGGCCCAAATTATTTCGCATTGTTATATAACAGTGTTGACCCAGAAAATATATTTAAGTGCCGGAAAAAGATTAATTTTTATCGCGACGTGTTGGACGTGGAGCGGCAAGGTTGCCTTACCACAGATTATAATAATATTCCGCCCGAAGAAATCATAGATTTTTGTGGACTTAATAGTAGACTATGTGTTTGTCTCTCCCTTTCAAATATGTGTCAAATTGATTTTACTAATATTGGCGTGGTAGAGAAACATACACACATAAATAATCTTTCGCTTTTATAATGATTCTATCTTGGCTTATTTTCTTTCTCGTAAAAACCTATAAATGATTGCGGTAAGTAAAACTTATTCTAATTTTATTAATGCTTGTTTGGCGAAGAACTTTTAAGCTATTACATAGTTTCTATCACGGGCTTTGAGCGTGGAGACCGAATCCAGAAATTCCGTAACGAAAAAAAAAAAAGATTGAGAACCTCCTCCTTTTTCTGAAGTCGGTTAAATAACCTAACACCCTTAAAGTAGAGCTTTTGGTACCAGGGTACCATGAATGCAGGAGAGCGCACCTTCACAAACTTTTTAATTTTTTGTTAGCAATGATTTTTTTACTAAAAAATTGCTATTGCTAATAAAAAATCATTTTCATTAAAAATATTTAGACGCATTTTGTTGATAGTTGTTGTGCTGATATTATGTCTCTCGCCTGTTTTCTGATCATAAAACTTAAGCGATTGTAAAGACATAATTATAAGCTTTAATATGACGTACTGTTTGTCGATGGCCATGAATATTTTTTCCAGGGCACAGCTCCATACAAGTTTCGGCCATGTCCTTAATAGCCTTTTCAGCTAATCCCTCTTTTAATTGGTAAGTAAAAATCCGTACTTTATTATTCATTTTTGCAAAACTTTTATTGATTGGCAATGACATTGTATTTTGTAAAAAATGGAACCAAGAACAAAATTGTATCGAAATGCATGCCATCCGGATACCAGTGCATACATGATATTTACAGACATGCTTATAAACATCTGCAAGTATCCACGCCCTCGTGTCAGCGGCGCGGCGGCTCGTGCTTGGCGCCCTCTAGCGCTCGCCGCAGCCACGGCTGAGTGTGGCAATTAAAACTTACGAATGTCAAGTGCGCCCCCGACGAGACCCGGCCGTTATTATTATTTCTACTCCACAAGGATAAAAATAAACGCTGCTGTTTAGGTATCGCTGTGTTTTCATTTCACAGTACCTAAAACACAATATTGTGCCTCAAATGTTTCAGCTAATTATCTGTTTTGGTTAAAAAACCCCACACATAAAGTTGCGTGCTCTTGAATTTTTGAGGAAGATCCCGATCTCGATTCCATGCAAAACACAGTTCGACAAGGGAATTTGATAATTTCTGCATAGAGTCAGGTTTGGTCTGTTGAATGGCTTCGGCTGTGGCAACCCTCTGTAGTGTCTTACCATCTATAGGCAAAAATGAAGCCTTTGTGTCAATCTAGAATATAATCTCCATTCATCAGCTAAATTAATTATGCTGAGACAACGTGACGGACTAGCAAACATATTGAGTGTATACTTGTTAAAACACACACATTTTATAAGTGTGATAATGGTTATTAGTACAAGTCTTCACATTGACATTAGAAACTTGTACAGCCGTCGGTATGATTGATGACGACAAATCGACCGTGTTTTCGCTCCCTTATTACCCCATGCACTTTTCCAACTATCTATTATTATTTTGCCAAACCTACTAAAAGCTACTAATGCTAATGTCTGTCAGACAGTTCAAAACACGACTTAACTGATTACATAAGTGGAATGCATGCGAGTTAACCAATAGTCATGTAAATGTGCATGCATTGTCGACATCGCGTTGCTCGCTCCAATTTAGTTCATCATCAATTTACGCTAATGAAGGAGCGATGCTTTCACAATACGTTCGATTTGTGATTTAAACGGTAATCACACTGTGGTCAAATATCAGCGATTTAGGGCGCAGGCCAACTGATCCAACTCGAAAGTCATACCTATGCAAGCGTCAAGCATCGATATCATTTTAGACCTCAAGGTTATTAACCGACTTTAAAAAAAAGGAGGAGGTTCTCAATTCGTCGGAATCTTTTTTTTTTATTTATGTATGTTCACCGATTACTCGAAGACGCGTGGACCGATTTGAAAAATTCTTTTTTTGTTTAAAAGGGTATAGTTTCCAGATGGTCCCATTTTAATCAGGTCAGCATCTGATGATGGGATCCTGGAGAAATCGAGGGAACTCTTCAAATTTTATATGGACACATGAAACTATTTGGGTATTATTTGAAAGAGTAATATTTTCCAAGTTGTCCTATGGTCATCAGGTCAGGATCTGATCATGGGATCTTGGTAAAATCGAGGGAACTCTTCAAATTTTGCTAGTATACTTGAAGCGAGTTGGGTATTTTTTATAGTTACTGGTGCATATGCTAGCAGATACTGATTTGATGACTAAAGTCATTAAGTCAGGGTCTGATGATGGGATCTTGGTGAAATCGAGGGAACTCTTTAAATTTTGCTAGTATACTTGAAGCGAGTTAGGTATTTTTTATAGTTACTGGTGCATTTGCTAGCAGATACTGATTTGATGACTAAAGTCATCAAGTCAGGGTCTGATGATGGGATCTTGGTGAATTTGAGGTATCTCTTCAGATTTTATGAACACACCTCAAGCAATTTGGGTATTTTTACAACGCCTTGTGCATTTTATTGTTTTCCACTAAAAAGTATTAAATAGAAATGGGAAATGCTTTCCAAAAAACCAACTTCAAATGCCACTACAAAGAGTGAAATAATTTTTATTTAAATTTTAGGTACCTACACCAATTCGAAGTCGGGCGATTGTCTATGACTTCGTCATTTCTTCGCACATCAAGTAAGTAAGAAGGACTATTAGGGATTGTATGAAACATTGCCCGACTTCGAATTGGTGTAGGTACCTAAAATTTAAATAAAAATTATTTCACTCTTTGTAGTGGCATTTGAAGTTGGTTTTTTGGAAAGCATTTCCCATTTTTACTTTTACAGAAAGAATAACTTAATAAAAATAATACGGTTACTCTGTGCTCATGAAAATCTCAAAATTTAAAGGAGTTACGGTTCATTTGATGTGATTAGATTTGTGTGAATTACACATCGATTAAACATATTAGTAAAGGATCAGCATTTACTGACGTCACGCATACAATTTTAGGCGCCGCCCTGAAGCCGAATTTTTAATTTGTCAAATTTGTAAAATGGCGCTAATGTAAGCGACCGACAGCGGTATTTGCTGTCAGCGGTAATGAATTGTACGACGCGCGACGCCATATTTGAGAATATTTTGGCTGCAACATACGTCACGTACGTATACCTACGTATTACGTATTGAAATTACAGGATATTGAGAGACAATACGAACAAATTGATTGGCAATGTGGCCTTTATGTGACAATACGAACCAATAGATTGACAATGTTGATCCCGCAGTTACTTAACAGGCAACCGACTAGTTTTAAAGGTTGAAATGTTGTCCACATTTCTTAAGAGAGCACTTTTTTAATAATAAATTAATATAATCATTTGAATATCATCCTCTGATTTCACGTGGTGTGCGTGTGAACGTGTCTTATTGGCACAAGATTATCTTCAAACATCAACATTTTTCTTTGACATTTCCATCGCTCGTACGGCTTAGAAGACCATTTCGTAGTTGTAAAATTAAAGGTAAATAAGTCGTAGCTCTATGTTTTTTAAATCTTCATTCACTTTGCATAAAAGCGGCAAAAACGGGCATCCTTATTCCCTATTGTCCTGCTCTGGATGTCTAACAGTTGAGGATTAACGTAGTTTAGCACACACACGAGTAGGTTTCAGACACGTTTCAGCATCCTTGAAAATATCTTCACACGTGTTTGCAAGTCGTCTTATCAGTTCTTGTTCACTCGAGTGCGATTCGAACGTGAGCAGTCACATATTAAGTTGGAGATAACACATATCAACATTCGAGTCAATTAAGTGCACCGGTATATTGCACGATATTGTAAATATTGCACATTCCCATCGATATCTCGACGCACGCCTCACTTCAGCCCGTCATCTGTTTAGGCTAATGAAGCCGCGGCGCGTTCACAATACCTTCTGTTTGTGATTTCTGCTTTAATTACGATATTGTCGACGCCGCGCTTTGAGACTGTAACGGGTCGTGTAGTGATGTGTGAGATTGGATTATATCGCGCTGATTATGTAATTATGACTTGACGCGTTATCTCGAACGTTGCGCGTTGCCAGTGCTGCATAAGCATCCGAATCATGACGTTAACTGTGGGCCTCATAATAGGGCTCAGAGCCACACATTGAGCGATGGGATATCTTTGCTCGATCACCACAGATATAAGGAGATCCAAAAAAGGATCAAAGCAACCGACTTGGCTGAAACTTATAGTCTGTCAAAAAAGTCATGAAAGAGTAAAGTACATTTTTAGTGTATAGTGAATAGGTTATACATAATTCTTTTTGATATTCTGCATTTACATACTTTTTAATCGGTAATATTAGGCAGAAAAAATCATTTTTCCTGTGAATTTATTTCATGAAGTTGACATAACGCACTATAATAGGCGTCACGAAGTGATGTACGAGTAGATATGCATTTTGGATAGCAAGCAAAAAACATGACGACTATACTCAACACTCGCAGTCCGACTGATACTTTGGCAGCGAAACTTTAGTATTGAACAGTAACTGTATCTCTACACTAAGAAAATGTAAAACTTCAAAAGGTCATTAAATCTAGGCACCTTAATAACGAAATAAATTATGAAAGTTCATATTTAATTCACACAGAATGAAAAATTATGTACAATCATTAAAAGCACTCTGATGTCACACGAATAAAAATTGCAGCAGTAGTTTTAAAATTACAATAATTCTTTTACACTGTTGTCGCGAGCTATTAAACTTTGCAGGGGCTTTATAAAAATGCCGTCAGCAATCAGCATTTTTATTTTTCATATTACGCTGTCGTGATACGTTATGTACACAGTACGGTTAGCAAATTCAGATTAGGTGTATGCGCTTGCAGTATAGTACCACGGAACATGCGAACGATAACTGAAGAAAATTTGAAAGAAAAACGTTTTATAAAGAGCTTCAAAAAGATTATGCAGAAATTCAATAATTTTATACGTTTAACAAAGGGATATTGTTAACGGTCGAACTCAAAGATGTCAATTAAATTTAATTATCACTAAATCCCATGCATCTGACTATGAAATGCAGGCGTTGACACTTGACAACTTAAAATTTAATTTATATGAAGTCTCTGAGTGCGACCGTTAACGTTACGTAATTTTGACTACGGGCAATATTTATCAATAGGGCTTTTTTATACTACTCGCAAATTATTCAAGTTCAATGGCCTCATGAACGCAAGAAATAAAATTGTAATACTGTATTTTATTTATTGTCATAGTTAAGTAATTACTTATAAACATTTCAGAGGTAAATCCTTAACCGTTTAGTAGTTGTAATCTGTTACAATACTCTAAACAACAGAGGCAATTTACAGGGACAGGGCATTATGTCTCTCTTGCCCTTTATTAAGTATCCCCATTAATGTAATACTTCGAAACGGGTCATAATTCGAATAACATTTGGGCGACCTTACCGACCGTTTCCACTAAAACGATTTCGTATATTTATGAGTATAAAAATGAAAGTTACAAAGGAAATGCCAATGCGTAACGTAGATATCTATGAGTTTTTGGGAAATATCAAATTACAGTGTAATATGAAGAAAACTATGAGTTGGGTCAGACTAAGAAGATCATAAGCTTTGTATATAAAAGCGTATACGCAAAATTTCGTCCCCAAGGTATTGTCCATTGAAGAGTTTTTTTTATGTGGACATGATCATAGATTATCAACATATCACTTACAGTAAGTATTTCTAAAAAAGCAAATCATGAAAGCTGTACTGAAATACAGAGAAAACATGCTCCAGGGAAATACTAAAGGCGTGAAGATTTGTTGTATATCACAATTTTTCATATAAAAATATAGATTCGATAACGATGTAACGATACCAATAAATCTACGTAATGTATAACGAAATATTTCACGTTACATACGTGGGTAATCTCGTAAACCGCACACAATAAATTCTCACGTAATATTATATCAAGAGCGAATGCCATGTAAATACCTTGCAAATACAAATCCTGAACGTAAGCTTGGAACACTTTCCTGGGTCCCGGTATCAGTTCGGTCCATAAACTACGTTGCCCCTTCCACCCGCCCAAAGCCCCCGTCCCCGGGTACGTAAGCTCTACCATTTTTTTAATGCGTGCCTCGGACCCACAGGCTACGATTAAATCGACGGTTTGAAGTAATTTTTTCTTAGCCATAGTTTATTACCCGAATATAAAATAGGATTTGATTTAAATCCATCTGAAATCAGTTTTAGACCATAATTTTTTAATACTATATATAAAAGACCGCGAAAAAATCAAAAATCGCATGGTAACCGTGGATTTTTTCGAAGAAAAGGTTTATATCCAGGGTATAATTTTTCCTACATTCCAAAGTTTAGCCAAATCGGTTCAGTGAGGTTAGTATAGGTTTTTGTACGAATTTCGAGTCGACTCGCACAGACACTGACATGCGACTGTCAATAGATGGCGCTAGCTGTAAATCTATGAAGGCATTCGATTAGGCTGAGCGATGCGAGTCGACTCGAAATTCGTACAAAAACCTGTACAAACCCCACAGTAGTAGCGGCGTAAAAGAGTAACAAATGTTACACACTTATACACAAACTTTCGCCTTTATAATATTAGTGCATACATAGGTTCTGTGTGTTGTGTGTTCGGATGGTTACTCCATCACGCTATAGCAAAGAAATTTGGAATTGAGAAAGATTATACCCGACTTAATGAGTGGCAAGGCACTTTTTTTACTTGGAAGTTATTATTCTTGCTGTAGGTTCATTCATCTTTTGGTTGTGAATTTTATTTGCGTAATTTATACGGCACATTGTTAAAAGAGTGAAAAATTCATACGTACCTAATTAAGTTTTGATATTTTCATTTCGTTTATATTTACTGACATTCATATTTCATTAAATTCTATCATCTATGAGACCATATGAATGTATGCATTTCCATTAGAAACTTGCAATATTAGTTATAACTTTATTGTGTTTTCCTGGAACTCACAAATAGCGCGACGTGTACGGTTTGAAGTAACTTTTATTTTCTTCGGCATAGTTTATTTTGTTCCAAGAGACAGTGATAACGAATTGTATGGAGTTTTATTGCGCCGTTTAGGTGCTGTGTTCAATTAAACGCGCTGCACAACAACTGGAGGTAGGTCCGAGTGGGGTCAACGGATTGGTCAATTAAAGTTGATTTAGCACCTCGCGTCGCCGATGTGTTGCAGAACCTAAAAGTTCATGCTTACGACCTATATTCAAACGCCACATTTTTAAGAACAAAGATCTGCTTTTGAATCATTCGTAAAGTTCTCACTCTTAATTTCCCATTGCCAAAAAAGGTTGCCTGGCAGAGATCGCTCGCAGCGATAAGGTCGCCTTTGCATACCATCACTATTATCTTTTTTCTTTGTTCTGTGTTTCTTTTTCTATGTTTTGTGTTTGTATGCAATAAAGTGTTTCTTCTCCTTCTTCTTCTTAAAGTCTAGATCAATGTAGCTACTCAGACTTTAACAATTTTATACCTTATAATATAATTTTATAATTAGTGACATTCAGCCTACCGATTCACGTAATGCGTCGGCTGCATTTCATGAAGTGAAATGTTTAAAAAACTTCTTGCCAAACCTCCCACCCTTCCGCTCACGCCAACTATGTCACGCATATAGTCTTTGGTTAAGTGAAGGCAATCATCAATCACACTCATTTTCTCAAAACAATTCTTGAATCAACTAGCTGAGTTCGATTTTTTTTGATGAAATCTTCTAAAATGATAGAAATTCACGCACGCCACATAGCTTCTCATAACATAATTCGAACGTAATCGCATCTAGTATCTACCATTAGGTTGAAAAAGCTATGTGCGCCGAAATTAAGGACTTAATGCTAAATACCAAGCGTGATCGTTAGGGGGCGAGTGGCGAGTGGCGAGATAGGGTAGTATCCAGCTGTAATAAGTCATGTCTGCCGCAGACTTCCCCCGGCGCCATTACGCGCTGTACTGAAGATCTCTAAGTATGATCAACGACCAGTTTGAGGCCGTGGCTGTCAACACAAATGATTAGCGCAACTCATGAATACCAGAGAATTATTGCAAATCATTATGTAACATTAAGTAATGGTCTACACTCTACACTCTTCTAATTATATGTATAAGGAAACTTGTCCTCAGTCTTAGAGGCTGACTGTGAATAATTAAAGATTTTTGATAAAAACGATAATTATGTTAACTTTAAGGTGTGGCCTGTTTTTGAATATACGAATCTATTTAGTTAAATAGCGATGAACCAAATAACTGGATCTATAAGCCTAAAAATATTAAATTGTCTTTTGTCTTTGTTGATTATTTACATTCTCCAATAATTTTAGTAAGTAAAAAAATAACAATTGGCGTCACTCCTGAGCCCAGCGGTGGTCTATGAAAAATATTTCAAATCACTTTATTTAGATTTTAAATACTCTGAACTAGGCTGAAATTAGGTTAAATGATAAATTTTGTATTCGGTTGTAAAAAAAACATTGCACGCCGTTTAACCGCCCATAATATAATTTTTCGCGCAGACCTTTCTTTGCCCCTTAAACTTGTGTAAGAGCCTCATCATAAAAGGTTAAATGCCAGTAACGGTGTTCTAATTACAACGAAAAGGTATAACAGTACTTTCTCTCCTTACTCCAGTAGGTATGAGTAGGTAATAACTCGAAACGGGTCTACCTAATTGAAACAAAATTTCGGTGACACTAATAATATAATCATTTAAAAAAATCCTCGAGAAGTCATGGTTTGAATCCCTGACTTTTCGAAGTACTGTGATCAGGTAACTGTAACCACCTGCACTGGCTTTAACGCTGAATAATGAAAAGTAATGATAAATTCTGCATACTTGAGAGTTGAGAGTCTTAATTTTATAAAAAAGTGTGAGAAGCTTTTTAATTAGCGCATGGCCAGTGTCGTGGACTATAGCCAGAAGCTTTTCATTCTGAAGGAAGCACAGAAAAGAAAAGGCACTAAAACTTATTCTCTAATCTGTGGAAAGGAGAGCCATGCTCAGACCTACAGTTGACCGCTAAACGAAAGAATAGAGATAAATTTTTCTGAAAACTGTGCACCGTTTTGCACACGTTTTGTTTGAAAGCCAAGGCAGCAGTATTCGCATATGAGAATATTGATAGCAATTAGCATCCCTGTTCTTTATCCATGCACACACATGTATAATGTCTCTTTGTTTGCTCTGTTTGTCAAATACATTTGCCAATAAATCCCATAGTTCCTTCACAAATGTCCAAAAATAGACATATATTCGTGAATTCGATTGGGAATACATTACATCACGAGTACCTGAATATGTAACTGCGTATAATCCTGCATTTAGTTATTAATAAATCTTGCCTCATCCCAAAGTTGATCCACACAGTTGGCCGCATCGAATATTAGCGGACAGCCGCGGTGCGCGCTCACACAATTACCGCAAGTGCTTCGATGAGCCGATGAGCCGATAGTGCGATAACTAAAATAAATTTACATTTGTTAACCACGTTTGCACATACAATACAAATGCAAAGTGCAAACCTTGTCTGAAACCGGTTGATACCGCAGTTTAAATATGTTAGACCTGTTTCATACCTACCTACTTCAAAGTTCGCAACATCAAAGGAATCAATCCATCTGTTTTCTGCAAGATCCTTTGTTGTAAACACGCTGTTAATTAGTTTTTTCTTCAAATATAATTCTTCATATTTTCTACAAATAAAATAAATTGGATAGTTATAGCCAAGGCAGGCACTCAAGTTAGCCAAGTCAAGTCAGGATCAAGGCAGTACATTAGTGCATTTATTGTTTATTATCTACAACAGCCTCCTAGATAATCTGGCTTCTTTGAGAAATGTCTTGTTTTATGTTACTGGGAACACTGCAAATGGAACAGATACAACAATTTGCAAATACGTTGCTAAGATTATTTTTAGTACAGGTACTGATTTATTCGAGGAATCAGCCATTTAAATACTGAGATGGTGACATCCAAGAAAATCATTCAAGCCAAAAAATCCGCAGATAACTCAATTCATGCTTTAATAATGTTCAATTTCGTCATGTAGGTATACAGTAGTGTAACTGAATCACCCATAAAATATGGTGTGTTCATCGGCCCCGGGATTCACCCTTCGACTTCCTTGATCGCTCTTATCAGTCTCTAACTATCTGTCCCAGCTATACGAGCTCACATATCTGTAACGAGGTATAATTTCACACTAAGAGCTATATTTTTATGACCGTACAATATACCTAACTTTTAAGTTGATATTTGCTTACGCAATTTTGTTATGTTACAGCTTTCCTGCTTTTTTTGTTATGTTATAGCTGATTTTCCCATTAAATCTTAATGTATGCATGATGCTGGACTTTACTTGTTGTAATTTACTTATTCTCAAATGGAGCAGTCTACCTATACTGAAATAAAATAGATAGAAAGATGAATATAAATATTGAGTTATCAATAATTTTAATATTCTCAAACCTCTTAAAACGCAAATAAGTTGCAATGAAACATAAAATCACACGGACGCATGAACATTACACATACTTTATACAGTCCTTAACTGGTGTGTCCAGAAAAAATCTGCTTTTAAGTAACAACAGGGTAACATAATAGTAGTTTATGAAACGGATGCATAATGGGGGGTATTAAAACATGAGTGTGAGTTTAAAAAACGAGCCGCAGGCGAGTTTTTTAATAGTATCACACGAGTGTTTTAATACCTAATTATGTAGAGTTTCATACACTACTTTATCTACGCTCAAATTATCATAAATCCAAACCATAAAATCTTGCTAACGTTTGTCGTAAATCCTTCACTTTGTCGGTAAAAGATTGTGGGTCATTTTTGTTGCAATTACTAAAATGTCAGGTGGAGTTAAATTTTCTTTAGTAGGTTTCACTGCTAGACATTTTTCCGCGCTAAGTTTTGACTAAGTAACAAAAATAACACATTGAAATTTTAAAAGTTAGGTATGGCGCCAAAATTCAGTTGTAAACTGTGTATAGTCTGTTAAAAAAGTCATGAAACAAAAAAGAGTAGAAAAATATTTATACAAGTCAGATAAAGTATATTTTTAGTGGATATTTAAATAATCAAAAATTATACATAAATCTTTTCAATATTCTGTATGAACACACTTTTTAATCAGTCATATAAGGCAGGGAAAAATTATTGTTTTCGTGAATTAATTGTTGTCTATGGTCGTTCGTGGCCCACCCCATGACACTACCAACTAAATGTTGTCTGTGGACTCCATATATAAAAAAACAAAATTGAGGATTGGCTCTACACTCTCTTTTGGCTATGACGACCACAGAGAAAAGAAAGTTATTCCCTGGTCTGTGATGACGACACATAAAAATACAGGAACCCAGAGCCGAGTATCGTAATAGAAATTATTCAACTTTCTAGAGATATTTCCATAGTACAGCGATGTTATAATGAATAACTTTTTAATAATTATAGAAGTCTGTGAATAAAGTAGGTCAATATATGACACATTTTGATTTCATAATTCGAACTTTAAGCAATGAGCGTAGATAAATACTCATACTGTTTCGAGAGCCAACTCTTTGTTTAAATTTTTTCCCAGACATCTGTTAAAAATTATGAATTATGCATGGTTCCGGTAACTAATAGATTCGCATCGTATAAAACAGCACAGGAAATGTTAGGCAATGTAGTAGCCCGGCCATGCCTAAACGGGAAATAACTAGGCGCTCGTATGTTCTTGCTGCTGCTAGTTGTGTCGCCAACAAGGTCAACCTTTCAAAAACTTTACAACTTTGATAAAATAGCATGCAAACTCCGCACTGAAGTTATGCCAAATTTTTCCAGATTTTGTGCATAAAATATCAAACTAATGGGACAACTTGTAAAAATGGTAACATAAATTACATATTTCAAAACGTACACGTCTTGTTTGAGTTTATTTCACTCGACTGCGGATGGCGTACGTATTTGTTTCATAGACTTCCTTACGGCTTTAAGTTTTCATATTTGTCTCATTGCGGTTGGGATTTAAACTAAAGAATACATTTAACATTTTTTTGTTAGTAGGTATTTAAAGATTTGTTTTAAATATAGATTTAATTTAGTTTTTATTAAACTTTATAATTACTAACTTATTATACTAATCTCATGAATTAAATGTAAATAGTTTTTATACCTAGTTTTTAATTTTTAATTTAAGTATTTTTCTGTATACCTATAATAAAGAGTTATAAATTTAACATTGTTAAACGCTATGTGCCGTGTAACTGGGACTAGATGATGGTTGCACAAATCACCAATTGAAAATGCAAAAGACGTCGACAGAAAGTCGGCTTCGGCATATAATTTGAATACTTGCAATCGAAGGCCTCTTTTCGGTGTATTGAGCAGTTTTCTTACTTTCTAAGTTTCTAGTATCTTGAATCAATTACATTAAGTAAACTTGTTGTTCAATCAAAGAGTTATATTTACATGACACATGTGCCTGTTCTGGAGAAAATATACCAGTTCTAGGGATTTGAAACGTTGTGTTGAGTGTATAATTTCAGTCAAATAAATAAGTATATGAGAATTAAAAATAATAGGTACGTACAATAAGTGATTTAAAATTATACCAAAGCTATTTAGATTTTTAGTAAGAGAAGATATTTCAATAAACCCGATTAGTTACAAAGTCCAGTCGTGGTTATCTCTATTTACGAATATCGATACAGCCTCCCAAAATACCGACCACTCAGTAAAGTGAGTGTAAACACAATTTGCATCTAACGAACGGACTGCGTTAGTTTATTCATCTATCGACTTACATTTACAATGCAAATCCTCGATATTTCTCTAAAGCGTTTCTTATTTATACGCTCCTTATTCGAAGCGATCGTTATTTACACTTCTCGAATGAATTCTATCGATAATAGCATTGTAGTGCAAGAGCTGATGATTTGGATGTGATTTGGCTAGACAGATCCTACGTATGCGACGTAGTGAAATGCAAACGACAAAATAATATATATCCTCTAAGGGTGCGCGTTATATCTGATGTGAAAAACTTTATCTTCTTTTTGATAAGATCCAAAGCGAGCAGTTTTACTAACAAACTTGAACCTTTGGAACACTGTAGAGACGTTAGCTCTCTATGTGTGTTCAAATTCGGTTCCATCTCTACCACCTGAATGACTGGCAATCCTCGACCACCCGGTGTGCCAGATCCTTCTTTCCGCGCATGTGCAAATTATGGAAACAGTTATGATCAGCAGCAATGTTCCCTCAAAGCTTCATGGGGTTATTCACGGGAAGGATAAAGAAACTCCTTAAGAGCCGCATTTGCTATTCCTCTGATGCTGCAAATATCCATGGACGGTGGTGGTTGCTTAATATCAGCCGACCCGCGTGCAGGTTTGCTTGCGTTTATTATAAAAAAAATATATCTATAATTATCTTAATAAAAAGAACCGTCGTAATGTTCCTACGGGAGTAACTTAGGGATAACACCAAATTCATTGTCATTCATCGACATTGAAAAGGTTTGTAGGAACGATGTTTTTGGAAAATCTTCTAGGAATGGCGAACCCGGACGAAATCACGGGCAACAAATTGTGTTTTATAAATCCTTAACGGTTAATCATATTGCTTCTATTTGGCAATTTCTTATAACAAGTTCTATAAAACGATTACTTTCAGCTTTTTTATGATGTCCTGGGAGTTTTATTTGATATTTCTTTATTTGCTAAACATCAAATTCGTATCAATTTATTTACGCGGTTCTTATACTTCACGGGAATACAAAGTAGTATTATTAGAATTGACTATAGTTCTTGATCTGTGGGCTAATCCGAATGCTTTTACAGAAGAAAAACTCTCTGTACTTTTTTTTATACAAAAAAATAGATCAAGACAGATTGATCAGAACTACATCAATCTAATCGCTTAGAATAAAATTAAATCAATATGTTTTCCATATGTTATCCAATTTCATGAATATCAATGTGGGTTGATGTATAATACCTATACTCTCTTAAATCTTAAGTCTCTTATTAAAAAAGTTAAATTTTAGTTATCTGTATTTCTCCTCAAAATTAACTATGTTGAAATACTCTCATCAATTTTCTCTTCGCGAATACACATGAATAGTATCGATTTTACCAGTATTTACACCCTAACAGTTTATTTTCTTCGAGACACGAAGGATAGCAGAAGATCAAGTCCAACCCTTCTTTGATCCCCCATGCAGTTCACGACTCGAATAATTGTTAAATTTATCCCATTGCAACTACGCCACATTTTCCCTATTTTATCATCAAATTACATGTACGTTCCCAGCTAACTTTACGTCTCTTTACTGCTAAATTAACATTCCTCGTTAATTTCCAACGTATAAAATTTCCGGTCTCATTATACAAATGAAAAATTGAGCGACGGAACTTTTAAACTCTGTTAATAGTCCTGTAAGACTGTACTCGCAACATTACCGCCCGGAGCAATAATAAGTTCTCAACAGACGTATTCCGGAGGCCTCGCCAAACTAAGCGGCCGCACCACAAATCTTCATTAAGAGAAGTGCAAAGAAAGGCGTGCGTCGCGTGGCAATGGTTTAATTGTCAGTGTTTATCGCTGCGATTACTCTTTGGGCTCGGCTTAAATAGCGCTCGTACGTCACAGCCGGCATGTAATTATTTTCACGTGAAACACTCCAAAAACGTTACGCTGCAAGCACCTCGCTGCGGGACCCGTTACTTTATGTCAGCCCCATAATTTGTCTATTGGTTTTCCTTCGGGTTGTACGAGTACTCCTCTAATTTCTTTTGCGACACGCTCGGGAGCCGGGCTAATGATTCAAGATATATACCCGTACGTCTCTATTTCAAGAGACATTTGTTTCTGTTCTGTGTTCTAGTTTTAGTCCGACCTTTCTAAAGCCACTGATAAAGGTAAAAAATGAATATCGAGAAACTTCCGTTTGAGAAGTCAATTCAAAACCAAATGTATTTATCGGGGTCATTGAGGTAATTTTCGTCTAATCGCAGATATATTTATTAGCTATAATTTTATATATTTTTCAAAAATTCTTTTTAAACTTTATGTTTTTACCAATGGTAAGTAAACAGTATTTATGGAATCTCTCTAGTTTACATTTATATTGGCCTGTATAACAATAAATCACACATAATAAAATATAATATTAAAGCACTGAAAAACCAAAAAGTATGTAATTAATTACGTCTTTATTATAATCGAAGAATCTTGTTTTTTTTTTAATCTGTTTAAGTCCTAAGTATAAAGTCGCATTTCGATTCACGCAACAATCGGAATCAAAATGCAGTTTAAACTTGTATAAATAACCACGACTTATGTACACGGACCATTATACTCGAGAACTCTTTACTTCTTAACAGTCGATACTCGTTGGCTTTATTGCGAAACTTTCGCAAGCATTCCTCTTTTATTACTCCAATTTTGTACGACTAAGCCTACCCTACAGAGGGGTTGACTTGCGATCTTTATTATTTAGATTTCCATCGCTCGCTACGACGTCTCGATAGAGAAAACTTGTTACACTATACGAGCGATATGTTAGGTAAGGGTAATAACTAATAAGTAACGACTGGCTTTTGAATGATTTGGAAATCGCACAGTTCACCGTGGAACCGCTTCGCAATTCGATGAATTCCAACCGCAAAATGCACTTTGGATAGTAACGTCAACCCTAATGATCCATGCAAATTGACAATATTGATCTGATAGTTACGTCGACCACATTCGCGGAATGGAATCACCGAGTAGTCCGCATTTACTTGAGAAATACATTCCAAATGGCGATGGAATGGATGGTCGTAATTTAAATTGAGTTAATTTATACTCTAAAACAGAATCGTCTGTGGAACATATTGAAAGTTGTATGCGGTACTTACTCTATGTCAGCACGGGTCCGGCCGGCCATTATCGACGTAATGTAGAGAGCGGCGACACAGTTACCGGCGCTCTAGGTCGAAGATTGCAGTCCCCGGACAGGCATCAAATCCCGAATCAAGCATATTAGATTAGGGATGTCGGCCGGCGCAAGCTATTTAGCAACTACCTACTTGAATCCGCTGCGCCGTAATGGATGTGGCCATTTATTTGTATGAGCTAGTTTTACCATTGAATACATTCATAAACGAAATAGGTACTGCTTTACAATTTGTTACTTGTATTTGAAAACTCATTATGTTTACCTACATTCTACCTAAAAAAAAGAGTGGACGGACAAACTAAAGAATAATACTGCATTACGCAAAAATGATGCCTTATTCTTATTGGATTATCTGCATTCCATACTCCAAGCAATGTTTTACAAGAACTCGTAATGTTAGCAAATGAATGAGTGTTTTAATCGTATTTAGAACCTTGGTGACCGAGTTATACTACCTAAGTATTTTTTCGTGTTTTTACAAGAAAAACAGGTACTCTATCGTACAAAATCCGCGAGAATTGTTCGTTAAAAATAAGAAGTAGGTAAGTATAGTGAAAGAATTCCCAGTACTTTGACATTGAATTGCCAATAAGATTTATGCATTACCAAACGCATGATCTACGAAATATAATTGAAAATACTCAAATTAATCATTTTTTATTCACTAAAGTCATTCTTAATATCAGTTCTGCCCAACTCAAGGTTTAGGAGTCGAGTCATCAATGTCTATAAATCTAGTTGGTATTGACATGTGCGGACAGTCGCCCACGGTAACAAAACGCTTTCATACTCGTACATTCAGTATGGAACGTACGGTTTTATTGCCTGTCGTATTACCTCCTATAACGAGATCTTAAGGGGACTCCGAACGGTACTTGCTTCATACAAATGTAAAAGGGCGATTACTACATTATTTGATATGACAGACCCAAAGCTAAGCATTAAATCGTTGTGTCTCGTCATTATCTAGGTTTATTGATACATTAATAATTAAAAAAAATAATGATTTCCAAGTTACGAGCCTCGAAATACTCATATTTTAACCCTAAATTAGTGTTTACTTTGGGCGTAAATCAATAAGATTAGGAGTGAGAAAAAAGTAAAAAATCATATCTTCCGACATAGTTTACTTATTAATCATCTGAAATAAGTTTACTTTGTAAGAATATTTTTAGTCGTTCTTTCTCAAAAATACTTTTCCCAAACGACTGTTCAACCTTTTTCGCGCGCTTGATTCGGTAAAGTTTATCTTGCCTCTCAAGTCGCATTCTCTGCGCGGGAGGGTGGCTAGTGGCGAGGGGGGGGGGGACAGTAACCCGGCGCCACAGTATTACAATAATATTTGTAATACTGTGTCTAAGCCACAGTATTACAATAGTGTCTAAGCCATGTAGGTGTGTTCCTAACGTTAAAGAGTCAATTTGCAAATTATCAAAGCAGGGTGTCTGTTCAGGATAATTTTTTGCCCCGACTATAAAATAGGTAGGAGCAAAATCTGCCACAGCCCACAATAATAATCTTTTTGACAGGACGTCTGTAGGGTCCGCTAGTTGTTAATAAAACTATTCTATACTTTTCTAAAACAGTAGTAGAAAGTGAATCTAAAAGTTATTTCGCCTTCAGCCAGTTGTAAATATACTTTCCTAATGAAACAGATCGCACTGTTGAATAATGTCGCTAGTAGCACGAGAAGGCGGAGGACCGTGTGTGGTAACGAGCCCTAGGGAAGGTCTTTATGCAGCAGTGTAGTAGCTGATAGTGCATTATGCACCAATTTATATTACGGAACAAACAAACATTAGCGGTGGTAGGTAAACATTAAGTCATTCGATAATTTCTTTCCTGGCAACAACGTCACTAAAATGCGCCTGGAATTCCGCCATTACCCCGCGAGGTTATGAAGCGGAAGGCGATATGACATTTGTATCATTTGCAATGCTCTAGCCCCGTTTCTTGAACATCATTTTCGCAACATTTTCTTCGCTGCAACGCGTTTCGCGAATACACGAAGCGTCCGCATTGTCCGAAGGCATGTGACATTTCCTCCATAGTAGACAGTGACATGGGTTGTGAACACGAACGACCCCTCCCACTCCGCGCAGCGCTTACCCAGGCTTTCCCGGGCTTGATTATGATGAACGACTTATGAAATTAAAACGGTCGAGTACAACAAGTTGCCATTCGAACGAATGAGCCCTTTGTTGAAATTCATTCCCTTGACAAATCGGTCCTCTGCACTCTGTGTATACATTGTCCGTTAAATTAAATGGGTCGTCCATAGAAATCGTTTCGTAGAAGGCTATTTCCAGACAAAACGATAACGCGTCAATCGAGTTCGCGTGTCCGACCGTTCGTAGTCGAAAGAGGTCGGTGGATTTACAGTACCTGTAATATCGATCGAAGTCACCTGTACAGGTAACCTGAAGTCACCTGCCTTATCTTAAGGATACATAAAAATAAGTATCATGCAAAAGATCATTATGATGTCATTTTTACAGTATAACATTGTCATTTGTAGCAAATTCTATATTTAGGTAGGTATCAGATACTAACTCCTTGAAATTGTTGTTGCTTTTGAGTACTTATCTATTGAGCTTATTTTTAATAAATGATAGGTTAAAACAGTTCAGTGGTTTTAAAAAATTACGTTGGTAATTGAGGTTACTCGTAAAACAGGCTAAAAGAAAGATATTCAAGATCTGGCAAAATGGACAAGCTGAGAAACACACCTGAATCAGTCGGATAAAGCTCAGTTGTAGAGGAACAGTATAAATCCCTATTGATTTTTGATAAAATTTCTCTGAAGCACATTTTAAAATAAAAGAAATCTTTTCCATTGTTAAGCGAAAACCTAGCAAATCTATTCGTACAAAGGTGGACTAGGTGAAAGAGGACGCAGTAAATTTGGAACTTTTACGTTTTTACACCGGCATCGCGTTAGCTGTAAAATAATACAGTAATTTCTCTGGCAACAGTCCTCGAGGCCAGGAAGCAGTGCAGGTAGATAGATATCCGTCGCGACCATCTCTGACACCGTTCCAATAACTTTGACGGGACGCTATCGCTCCGCTCCGACCCCCGACTCCCGCCATCGCAAATTTTCAGCCGAAACGGACTGTAGTTTGTTTTCTTCGTGTCATTTCCTTATCGCGCTGCCAAAATACGTTTCATGACCGTTACGTCAGAACAAACACACTACAGGTAAAAACTGTACCGCGCTCGAGAGGTCTTGACTCTCGCCGCGTTGCCACATAATTCTCGAGACAAAAGTCCGGCGTAAATAGAACGGAAACACAACGTCATAATTATATACACAGAATGAATTGTTAACGTAGAAATGAAATTGTCCCCTTTGCAATTTTCACGAACAAAAACCGCGCCGCGATTCTTTTAACGCTGAAATACACGCACATTAAAGCCCTGGAATACTGAACAAAAGCAATTATTTATAAAAATCTCTTTGAAAATACCGCACAACTGCTTGTCGCAGGTAACCGCGATATTACCAGAAATATTTAATGTTGTTACGTACCCATTGCACTTTTCCCACGCGCTTTACATATGCCATTTTATGGCGGCTCGAAATACATTTCTGACCTTAAATTAAATTAAATTCGTTGCGTGTTTTTACTGCACGTCCACGTGAATTAAGGCCATTAAAATATTTTGCCGACTCCCCTGATGTATGACTGTTTATATTTAAGTTTTAGCGCTCGGCCGTTACCGTTCAATGCGCTGTGGTACTTTGAATTTTATTAAAATTTAGTAATGAATGATTGTACTTACAAGAGTTTTATATTTGCAAAATGCACAATTTCAAACATAACTTACTGTCAAGCAATTCTACATACAACAAGTATAATATTAGGTATAGTACATTGCAAAAATAGTTCCATGAAATGTGTCGCATTCTGTATACTTAAGTAAGAGTAGGTCGGATAAGTCCAAGCGAAAATTTTTCAAGCTCTACGTCTTCAGATCCCAAATCCTGATGCATATTTCCCGTCGTAGCGCGGCCTCGCTGCTGCACCGCCATAACTGTGTGTACTTATATTGTGAGTAATCTCAGCCAGAATCGTAATTTCTCAACTCAAGTGTCAAGATGTTGACACCATTTGTCGCCGCCTGCATATGCTACGACTACGACACCGCCGTGCAACGAAACAACATCTATTTGATTCTTATCTCCGCCTCCCCGAACCACTGCCCTCGCGAACATCCAAAATACAAACCGGTAAAATGTTTTCTTTGTAAAGCAAAACTCTATTTCGCAAGCGAAATCGTCTGTCTTGTTTCGAAATTTTCGTTACGGTCAAAACTCGTTGGGTGCGCGAAGTTCGAAGTTTCCGGGTAGTGACAATTCTGCTGGTCGCCATTTAACAACTTTCCAATAGAAGACAATTATTGATACTGTCTAGTGTATTTTTGTGTATGATTACATAATGGGGTCTTACACTACTTTTGAATTTGATAAAAAATATTACTTTATTATAAACTAGGATAAAAATAATAACGTGCAGTGAAAGAAATATTAAAATCCAACGAAGATTTACAAAGTTACAGGCGTTTAAACTTTGGAGTGGGGGGATCTTCTATCCCTTTCTCGCAAAACGAAAATTTGTATGAAGCCGCACGAAGCTACTATGGCATTGGTACTTTGTGACGTCACAATTTCATGTTGCTATCTCTGTCTAATCACAAATCTTTAAATGCTTATAACTTTTTTGTTATTTGATCGATTTAATTAGTTCTTTCAGTGCACGTCATTATTTTAATTCTACTTTATAATAAAGTAATAAAAAAATTGGAGTCAAATACCCTATTATTAATAGTGTTTTATTGCTATGTAGGTTAATGCAAAGTTAAATTAAAGCTCGCCTTAGCATGATTATTATAATTCATTTCTATTTAGAATCTATGTCTAAATAATAATTGCATATTTTAATAATTGATTGCATATACAAAAATAAATAATAGGCCTTACCCGCTTTGCAGCCGATTTCTGCTTGGATATAAATTACATTAATGGACAAGGTTTCAATAATTAAAACATACATTTGTATAACATCTTCTATACTTATAATAAAACTGTAAAGGGTCGAATTCTGTACATTGAAGATATTTTTAAAATTTTTGTTGGAGGACAGTATTTAGTCGATACTGAAGCCAAAACTGTAATTTGTTTAATTTTTGTCTGTCTGTCTGTCTGTCTGTCTGTCTGTCTGTCTGTCTGTCTGTTTCACGACCGGGCATCACGGCTAATCCGCTGGATGGATTTAAATGAAACTTGACATGATTATAGTTCATACCCCGAGGTAGGACATAGGATACTTTTTGTCCCGAAATTCATCATGGTTTCCCTGGAAGACGGCATCAAAGTCCAAACGTTTTTTAGTTATAATTCATTAACGTGTTGTCCGATTCCATTCATTCTTTTTTTGTTAGAAAGGAGGTTCTTTAAAGATTATTCCATACAAATCTTATCATCATCACTTTTGTAGTTCACAAATTACAGAAATCAGAACCTTTAAGTTCAAGTAGGTAGGTGACTTGAAACTCGGAATGCACAAAGAACCTAGGGCTAGGACGTAGGGCTCAAGTAAGACTGGAGTACCCTTACAGCTGTAAATAAATAGGCTTAGCAGGAGATTTTGTATGGTTTAAAATTTTTCACTTTTAGGGTGAACAAAAATCATGTAACTGGCGTTATCGCTACGTTATACCGTATAGCGCCATCTCTACAATTTATGTGGAACTTGAATGTAAAACTCTGAGATAGGTACCTACTACCGAATTTTTTTAAATAAAAATTAACTGTCATGTTATTTACTGTTTCCTGACTTTATATTAAGATGGCACTGTTAAGACATGAACAGATTTAAACTTTATCATCCGCAATATGGAAAGGGTAAGATAATGGTTCACAAATATTTTTAACTCTTAGGTCTTATCGATCCTAACCGACTGACTGTCATCTAAGGTCTTTTTATACGTAAGGAAATATATAGCCATTGCCCATTCTGATGTTTTGGATTGTATTGAGATGAAGCAAAGATTTTTAAAAGACTCTTATATTATGACTAGCTGTTGCCCGCGGCTCCGCCCGCGTGAATTACGATTTTTTTTACATATACCGTAGAATTCCTTGATTTTCTCGGGATTCCGGTGTGATGTTGTACAGAAACCTGTTCTTACTTCGCACGGGTTATCTTGTGGTGATTTTGAAAACTCCTTTTTTTAATAAAAAATATAAAGTTTCATTAATACGTAGTTAAAAGATCAAAAGGACTATTTTACACATAGTGACCACGACCTGTGCCATTGGGATTCCTTGTGCCTTTTCATTGTGATTTTTATTCTGAAACCATTATCTGGTGGTAGAAATCTTCTTTCAGAGTTCGGCCGGGTAGGTACCACTGGGATAAAATACTCTACTAACAATATTCCCCAGCCCAACATAGTCCGTTAAAAATCTTTGCTTCATCTCAATACAATCCCAAGTATCAGAATGGGCAATGGCTATATATTTCTTTACGTATAAAAAGACCTATGACGGTCAATCGGTTAGGACCAGTTAAGACCTAAGAGTTAAAAATATTTGTGAACCATTATTTTACCCTTTCCATATTGCGGATGATAAAAAAAGACGCACTCCGGGAATGTCGACAGAAGTAAAAACTGTTGAACAAATGTTCATGACTTAACAGTGCCATCTTAATATAAAGTCATGAAACAGTAAATTACATGACAATTAATTATTATTAACAAAAATTCGGTAGTACCTATCTCCAAGTTTTACATTCAAGTTCCACATAATTTGTAGAGATGGCGCGATACGGTATAACGTGGTGATAAATTCATGATTTTTGTTCACCCTAAAGTGAAAAATCTTAAACCACACAAAATCTTCTGCTAAGCATATTTATTTACGGCTGTAATGGTACTCCAGTCTGACTTGAGCCCTTACGTCCTAGCCCTAGGTGCTTGTCCATTCCGAGTTTCAAGTCACCTACTTGAACTCATCGATAAAGGTTCTGATGTCTATAATTTCTGAACTACAAAATTTATACGGAATAATCTTTAAAGAACCTCCTTTCTAACAAAAAAAGAATGAATGAAATCGGACAGCGGGTTAATGAATTATAACTAAATACACATTTTGACTTTGATGCCGTCTTCCAGGGAAACCATGATGAATTCCGGGACAAAAAGTATCCTATGTCCTACCTCGGAGTATGAACTATAATCATGTCAAGTTTCATTTAAATCCATCCAGCGGATTAGCCGTGATGCGCGGTCGTCAAACAGACAGACAGACAGACAGACAGACAGACAGACAGACAGACAAAAATGAAACAAATTACAGTTTTGGCTTCAGTATCGACTAAATAGTGTCCTCCAACAAAAATTTTCAAAATATCTTCAATGTACAGAATTCGACCCTTTACAGTTTTATTATCAACTTATAGATAGACTAGCTGTTGCCCGCGGCTCCGCCCGCGTGAATTACGATTTTTTTACATAATATACCTTCCTTCTGGAATTCCTTGATTTTTCGCGGGATTCTGGTGTGACGTTGTACAGAAACCTGTTCTTACTTTGCACGGGTTATCTTGTGGTGATTTTGAAAACTCCTTTTTCTTAATAATAATATAAAGTTTCATTAATACGTAGTTGAAAGATCAAAACGACGATTTTTATTCTGAAACCACGAAATATGTCAAAAATTATTAAACCATGTGAAAAGTTGTAGGTACTGGTGGTAGAACTCTTCTTTCAGAGTTCGGCCGAGTAGGTACCACTGGGATAAATTACTCTACCTACTAACAATATTCCCCAGCCCAACGTAATATAAGAGTCTTTTAAAAATCTTTGCTTCATCTCAATACAATCCAAAACATCAGAATGGACAATGGCTATATATTTCCTTACGTATAAAAAGTCAGTCAGTCGGTTAGGATCGATAAGACCTAAGAGTTAAAAATATTTGTGAACCATTATCTTACCCTTTCCATATTGCGGATGATAAAGTTTAAATCTGTTCATATCTTAACAGTGCCATCTTAATATAAAGTCAGGAAACAGTAAATAACATGACAGTTGATTATTATTAAAAAAAAATCGGTAGTACCTATCTCAGAGTTTTACATTCAAGTTCCACATAAATTGTAGAGATGGCGCTATACGGTATAACGAAGCGATAACGCCAGTTACATGATTTTTGTTCACCCTAAAAGTGAAAATTTTTAAACCATACAAAATCTCCTGCTAAGCCTATTTATTTACGGCTGTAAGGGTACTCCAGTCTTACTTGAGCCCTACGTCCTAGCCCTAGGTTCTTTGTGCATTCCGAGTTTCAAGTCACCTACCTACTTGAACTTAAAGGTTCTGATGTCTGTAATTTCTGAACTACAAAAGTGATGATGATAAGATTTGTATGGAATAATCTTTAAAGAACCTCCTCTCTAACAAAAAATGAATGAATAGAATCGGACAACGCGTTAATGAATTATAACTAAAAAACGTTTGGACTTTGATGCCGTCTTCCAGGGAAACCATGATAAATTTCGGGACAAAAAGTATCCTATGTCCTACCTCGGGGTATGAACTATAATTATGTCAAGTTTCATTTAAATCCATCCAGCGGATTAGCCGTGATACCCGGTCGTGAAACAGACAGACAGACAGACAGACAGACAGACAGACAGACAAAAATTAAACAAATTACAGTTTTGGCTTCAGTATCGACTAAATAGTGTCCTCCAACAAAAATTTTCAAAATATCTTCAATGTACAGAATTCGACCCTTTACAGTTTTATTATAAGTATATAGATGGGCTTGGGAATATTGTGAGTAGAGTAATTTATCCCAGTGGTACCTACCCGGCCGAACTCTGAAAGAAGAGTTCTACCACCAGTACAACTTTTCACATGGTTTAATAATTTTTGACATATTTCGTGGTTTCAGAATAAAAATCACAATGAAAAGGACGATTTTAACTGTCGATATTTCGGTACATTGGTACAAGTCGTGGTCACATAGTGACCACGACCTGAGCCACTGGGTCGAAATATCGACAGTTAAAATCGTCCTTTTGATCTTTCAACTACGTATTAATGAAACTTTATATTATTATTAAGAAAAGGGAGTTTTCAAAATCACCACAAGATAACCCGTGTAAAGTAAGAACAGGTTTCTGTACAACATCACACCAGAATCCCGCGAAAAATCAAGGAATTCCAGTAGGAAGGTATATTATGTAAAAAAAATCGTAATTCACGCGGGCGGAGCCGCGGGCAACAGCTAGTACATAATAATTATATTCAGAGAAACTAAAACCTTCTACTATACGTGCCAAATATGTGCCATATTTGCTGCGGTGTCCTAATGACGCTAGGGGTCACCTACGCTATACGCGTTACAGATAAGCCTCTAATACTTTTCGGTTATTTATGGCCTTAGTTATAACCCTAGCCTTCCGGCTTATTTGCATTAAACAAAGATTATACCGGTAAATAACTAACTAAAGACAAAATTAGCAAGGGATTCTGTATAACCTTTACCCAAATTGGATGGATTTTTATTGATCTATCAACCCTAGTAAGTTGATAGATCAATAAAAAAACTTCGTCAATCGAAGTTGTTTTTTTTAACAATAGCGTGTTTCTCTGCTCGCCACTAAAGGCACCAACAACTTACACTAAATTATGGAACAAAAATCGTAAATGCAACATGATTAAAAGTAAGAGTCACGGGTAGAGAATTATCAGTGCAGTGGACATCAGATTTTGTTACATTTTCATTCCTCCTCGTAACGTCATAAATAAAATAATACTCATAAAACAGAAAGGAGTGATGAAAAATGGAATTGGAGAAAAATTCCTTAGTATATACTCGTAAATGTGTTAAAAAGTTTAGCTCGTGGACGTGAATAAACTGTTAGAATTGCTCCGGACTCCGAGTTTTATAGAAGTCATCTCGAAAAATGTTTCCAAAATCATAGCGCACAATAAAACTTTTATTGGCTCGCTATTGTCTCTGGGGAGGACATAGGTGCGCGCGGGGGGAGGGCAGAAAGGCGGCGCCCCTCTGAAGTTTCCCCTCTAGCCGGCCACTAGAAAGTTGTGTAATTTTTGCTTCGCACTATGTCTCGCATGATTGAGCCCCAAATCAATATGCCAATTGCCAATCAGTAAATATACTTGTTATACATACATCGGAAATGTTATTAGAAAGATTTATTGTTATGTTTTTTAGACTAGGCTACTTAAAATATGGTGAGTTGTTGACGCAGTAGGCTGCATTTAACTCTCCTGCTTAGTTTAAAGGCAAAGGAGAAAATTAATGATTTTAACAAACGTTTTTAATTAGTAATTTTAGGCCTATGGGAAATAAAGATATTTTGGGTTGAGTTGCGTTTTGAGTTAATTCATAAATAAAAATAAAAGCTCTGACTCACTTATCCACTCAGTGACTGACTTAGGAAGCCTACATGATAATGATAAGAGAAAATATGGTGTTTTTATTCTTATTTTTGCGAAATCACCCGAGCCGACACGAGTCAGCATAAATAATTATTATGTTTGAATAAGCTCCATAACTAAACAAAAAATCTGTAGGTAGACTGAGTACAATAAATACCAATATAAAATTATATTGGTATTTATTGCCACAAAAGGTTTTACCGATTTTTATATTATTATTTTCCGCTTCAAACGAGAGAGGCGCGCTCAAAGAAAATCTAAATATATCGAATACGAATAAAAGTGAGAACCGTTAAAAGTACCACCATGCAATTAAACGGCACTTTACCGCGGTCCCATGAAATAAAGAACTCTCAAAGAGGTTCTTTTTGGTTGCTTTTATTTCTTGCGGTACACCCGCAGCAGTGAGAATAATGTGGGTGCTGTGTACAATGTACGTACCGTACAGGTGGCACTGCTCTCTATACAGGTACCGTAACACTGGTTTGCATTGCAAATTTTTGTTAAAGTACTTGGACAAACACAGGAATAAAAATTGGATTGGTTGAGTATTCCGCTGGAATGATTAGATTTACCGGATGAACATTAGCTTAGATCATCTCTTCTATATGTAATCTTAGTTTTGAAACAGGCAAATTCCCAAATTGCTTTAAAAAGGCCACAATAACGCCGATACACAAGTCCGGCGATAAATCCCTACCAAGTAACTACAGGCCTATTTCTCTTCTCCCTGTTTTATCTAAGGTCCTAGAAAAACTCGTTAATAAAAGGCTATATACTTATCTAGAAAGTAAAAACTATCTTTCTAAGAACCAATTTGGATTTAGAAGAGGTAGGTCAACAGAAGATGCAATATTTACAGTCACTTCTAAAATAGCGAACGAACTAGACATAGGTAATAAATGTTTAGGGGTTTTTATTGACTTACAAAAGGCTTTCGACACAGTTTCAGTTCCTATCTTGCTATCACGGCTACAGAATGTGGGGATACGAGGAGTTACCCTTGATTGGTTCCAAGATTATCTAACAGGGAGACAACAGGCCGTAAAAGTAGATAATTTCAAAAGCTCGATTGCTTTCAGTTCATATGGTGTCCCTCAAGGAAGCACGCTTGGGCCAACTCTGTTCCTATTATATGTCAATGAGCTCTGTGACTTGAACCTACCAGGGACAGATATAGTTATGTTCGCAGATGATACAGTGCTGTTAATTAGTGGTAAAACATGGGACGTAATAAAACAAACCACCGAACAAAATCTATCGAGAGTCACCGCATGGCTTGAAAGCAATTTACTTACACTAAATGTAGGTAAAACTAAATACATGTGCTTCAGTAAAACTAAAGTGTCGTCTCCCAGTAGTAGTTATAACATAATAATTCATACCTATCCCTGTAATAGATTAGCTAATCAATATAATGATAGCTGTTCCTGTAAACAACTAACCAGAGTCGAAGACATTAAGTATCTTGGTGTAAACATAGATAGTAAATTAAAATGGGATGTACATGCCAAAACACTATCAGGACGTGTTCGTAGACTAATCTACGTGTTCAAAAGTCTTAGAGAGGTTGCAGATAAAGATACAATACTACAAACATATAAAGCCCTATGTCAGTCCGTTATAACCTACTGTATCTTAGCGTGGGGTGGAATGTCTAAAACTAATATGTTAAAAATTGAGAGGTCTCAACGTGCAGTTTTAAAAGTGTGTTTGTCCTTACCGTTTCGCTATCCAACATCTGATCTGTACAAGCAATCTAAGGTGCTGAGTGTTAGGAAATTATTTGTATGCCAATGCTTAAATAACTACCACCGTACAATCGTTCCTACCATTCCCATTTCAACCTCAAGAAGAGATTTATGTACCATCCCACTTGTGAGAGGCTTTTACTCCAGTAAGCTACATACTAATCTCGCGCCGCGTCTTTATAATTTAATTTTAAGGTACAAACGTGACGCCAAAAGATTGAATAACTTTAATTTTAAAAAGTTAATTATACACTGGATTTCTAAATATGAATATCAAGATGTAGAATCTTTGTTTGTGAAATAAGTCAATACAACATACACACATACACTTACACTTTCATACACCACATATTCATACATTCTTACACACACATATTTATTAATCTTTTCTTTGCATGATTCTAGTTTGTAGTTTTATTTTTGCTTGTCATACTCTCTTGTTTGCCATGCTTGTACCATCATATTTGTAAACACTGACTCCCAAGACACGGGTTTTGCCTAGTTTGGGAGTCAGGGATTGTTCGAAATTGTAACCTTTTTCTTTGGCTAATAAAAATTTGTTTCATTTGTTTCATTTGTTTCATTTGTTTCATCAAAAAAATCTCTGTCATGGCACGGAGTACATAATAGAACCTAACGGTACAGAAGGCTCACTCCGCAAGATGATTTAAAAAAATAGCGACTCTAGCGCTGACACAAAAAGTGCAATTCAGTTCGCAATAGCGCCTGGCCACGCCTCCGGACAGGACAAATGCAAAGTTGTTGTCTCCTTTTTTCGCGTAACTTTATCTCATTCGACGTACTAAGGTTGCCTCGCACGCAGCGCGTGAAATAGTCCGTACAAGAACTAACGCCAGCAAAGTATCCGGCGTGCGGCGGCCGTCTGTAATTAGTACGTCCAGACGGCTACCTGTAGTTTCTCGATCACGTGATAAGTGAACCTGGCCTGGTCATTGTTTTGAAAGAGATTAACTAGCTCTTCAAATATCTCACTCAGTCTATCAGGTAGATTTAGATACGGCTATACATAATACTCGAGCTACAGTATGCGGAGTTATTATACCCACCTTAATGCAACAAAGCGCTTTCGAAATACGAATAGTAACTTTAAGAGCGGGTGTGAAGCTTGGAATAATCTCGACTTTCATAACCATCTGCATACTCGTAGACACAAAACGCATAATCCCCGCCGGAGTCGTCATTAAAACAACGCGTCGTAATTTCAAAATGATGCGATCGCAAAAGCGACGAGTACCTATAGAGAGCGAGCGGAGTAGCGACACATTAGAAACGATACGGCTGTCACCTGCTCGAAATGAAAGGTGGAAACTTCGAAATGGACTTGTTTGTTGCCGTGACAAAACGCGCCATTTTGCGAACCACAGAAAAAGTGGAATGGAAAATCATTTCCCTTCTTACTATTGTTGCATGGTGTAACAAAGCAAAGGCACTCTGGCGTTATTCCTTTTAGCCGGACTTTGTACTTAAACATCTACCTCTGTGTCTTCTTTTGTACACCTTGCGGATTTCTTATTATTTGTCCTTTGTTCATGAAAGTAGACAAATCACTTTGCCCTATTGACTTTTCAAATCTAGAAAATTAGCTTTTGCGTAATACCATACTGTCATTAAAAACGACTCGACGACGAGGACATTCGAACTTCAGAACCTCAAGTCCTTATTATAAAAGTAACCACAACAAAATTGTAAGAAAGGTAAGTACAATATAATATTTCATCAGAAATAAATTAATTGAAATATATTTCTAATTTTCCTCTTTTTACCTGTGTAATTTAAGTAATATTGTTTAAAATCCCCTGAGGATAGGATACTCAGATGTCGGAGCGTAACATAGATTGGGAAGTTGTGAGAACTAGCTGGATATCACACAGTAATTTTGTAAATCATTGAATGGGTAGGTACTCACTACGACAGCCAGCGTGTACAAAAGAAGCGATCAAACCTCCCTCATTCTGAGAGGAAATCTGTGCCCAGCAGTGGGATATTAAATAGGGGTTGAAGAAATTATAAGTTGGATACCTATTCGGATAAGGTTTATGTAAGCCAATGGTTATTGGGACAAGTGACGACTCCTGGTTTGTTCCAATGTAATAAAAGTAATAATGTTTGCCAACCATCGTGAGAAAATGCCAGAAGGAGGAGAAAGATTGTACAAAACCTTTTTCTATGTTAGTCTAACTAGCCGAAGTAGAGTCGGACAAGTGGTAACAAATAGCGGGACACCTGCGGCTAGGACCGGGCGCCGCGCTACAAATTTCACGAGACTCTCTGCGCGGCGTTGCGACCGCAGAGCCCGACTTGTGCTGCTTTAAAAGTTTCAGCGAATAATCTGACACACTATTACTGTAGTTAAATAAGAACTATAAACCGCAGTAAACGATAGCGCGCTAAAGTAGAGGCGAAGTGACTTAGCAGGTTATAATCCGAGCGCAGTGTCTTAGTTTCCTTGCTTAGAAACGTATGTGTTTGTATCTTTTGTAATGTTTGTACCTTAATGTTATCAAGTAGGATATTCTTTTATCTAACACGAATTCTGCAAAAAAATACTTAAAATGTTACATTTGTAAAACCAGCTCGATCCGTACAGTGATTTGAACTATGTGTTCATAGATCGTTCAGTTCCCTTTTGTACAAATACAGATATTCTGTATTAAAATAATTATCCAAATTCAACGAGTGCATCAGATCATTAAACAGAATATGAAATTACTTAGAGAAGTGTAGGACAAGTATAACTCCTAGTGTGAAACAGCGAGGCACTTGCGTCCACAGTCGTGTCACCGCGTGACACATTCCGTGATGGCCTAACTTACACGGATTAAATAGGTTTTCCGCGGAACACCTTCTATTCTAAGAAGTCTCCCGACTGCCATATGAATTTAACTGTCCAACTAACATAACTTGTTTCTTACTTTTTAGTTCATTTTATAACAGGACCTCGAGTGCATCAGATCAATTCAACAGATGGAAGTACAGGAGAAGTATAACTCGTAGTGAGAGGCACCTGCGGTCACAATCACGTCACCGAGTAACACATTCCGTGACGGTACTGCAGCTAAGTAACTTACACGGATTTAATAGTTTTACAGCTATGAAATTAACATACCTTACATAACAATCTCTGAATCGTTCGTTCGTTCGTTTCAGCCGACGGACGTCCACTGTTGGACAAAGGCCTCCCGCAATGATTTCCAGCCCGCACGGTCCTGCGCTAATCTAATTCTCTTCTCGTTAATCTCTGAATACTTAACATTAATTTTTTTTATTGCAATCATTAGATTTAGTAGTGTGGAGCTGAGAGGCAGCTGCGGTCACAATCATGTCACTGCGCGACACATTGAGAGTACAACGGCTAACTTGCGCGGATTAATTAGGTTTGCATCTTCAATATTACACATACCATACATACAAATCTTTGAATGGTTATTTTTTCATGACAATATTAAGAAATAGGAGTGGAGGTATGGACCTACGCTCACAGTCGTGACACCGGGTGACACATTTTGAGACAGTACCCTACTTACTGGTATGAAATAGAATTACAGTTGAACATTAATATATCATAAGAATACTCCAAATTACTTCTTATTAATGATAATAAATAATTAAAAGTTAGAAATAGTAGTGTGGCACAGCGAGGCACTTGCGGTCTCAGTCGCGTCACCGGGCGACACATTCCGAGACGCTACTGCGGCTAACTTACACGGACTGGAGAGGTTTACAGCTTTGAAATTAACTTACCTTATTAACATACAAAGCTCGGCATACTTAACAGTCAATCCTATTTCCTACCATAAGTACATACCGTTGTTATTTATTTTTGGTAATCATTTATTAATCCTCTCATTTATGTTCCTAAAAAATCGTTCAAAAATATAAAAAAGTGGAATCCACGACTAATGCAGAGCTTTAAAGGCCCAAGTTACTGGAGGTTAGAGCTGCAGAGTGAGGAACCTGCTTACAATCCGGCCGTCTCCTGAACTATTGCCTTCTATAAGTGGCCTTTGATCAAACAGCTTATCTAAAGCTGTTTGAGATGTGCGTTTTATGACTTTTTAGGTTACATGACCGTTTACTGAGATGTCTATCAAGTCAAGTTCACATTCCACATGACGGTAATTTCCATAAACACGAGGTTCACTCAGCACGCTATGTGAAAAGCGATATGAACAAGTATTATTAGTAGGCAGAATAGAATAGGAAAGTAACGCATTAAGGTATTCGTAGGTAATTATTAAGTTTTCTACTTTTCCGCGTTTGACGTGAAGTACATTGTCTCAATAATTACGTCATAAATGTATCCCAAGCATCGCTCTCCTTACACAGTTGTTACTTGGAGTGGTCGTAAATATGGTATAATTACTCGCGGACCCTAATCCGCGGCTGAAACATCGCTTGCATCCGATACAAGTGCCCCGTAGTGGTGCTCGAGCCGACATTGTTGGCGGTTGAACAAAGCCAAGGGCTCTCCGCGGCCGACGTGACCTCGCCAGCCGCGCTCCACCTCCCTCGCATGATACTCTTTATGATACCGCGTTTCCAGGCCGACCTCACGCTGATTGGACCCTGCCGTTACCCAAATTACCTCATTATCCCCATTCACTGGAATTGGGGTCGGGAATTTAGAAATTACCGTTCATCTACCTGCCTACACGTGCCTATTCTATACACAAAAATAAATAATTAAGTTCTGATCTGTTATTGATCTCATAATCCTTGTTATTATTATCATATCGTATGATTGGTTTTGATTTATAATGTTACAATAATCCTTACAGTATTTGACTAACACGTCCGTTTTTCATGATTTCTTTAAAAGTGCGAAAGAATAAACTTGCAGGAATTGGTAAAAAAAAATACATAGGTACCTGAGTGTAATGTTTTAGGGTTTATGTATGTATGTATGTATGTGAATTTTTTTATTCCACCATATCTTCCGAACGGCTGAATAGATTTGGACTCATGGGGTATCGTTAGAATCCTTACATCCTTCTAAGTATCATAGTCTTTATTTTTTTGGAAAAAGTAGTTTCACCAAGGGCAGGCGCGTTTTTTAATTTTTAAATACTACTATATATAATTGTTGCTTTATAGTATCGTACCATAACGCTACATCACTAGGCGTCTACATCAAGATGCGCCTTTGTCAAAAAACAAACAAAAAATAACACACGTAAATAGCTTCGACCGAATTCTGCAATTAAAACCGAATTCAACCTTGTACCGCCGTCTTTAATCTAATTGCGTTTTAGTTATCCAAAATAAACGCACCCTACATTACTTTGAGTTCCATTTATATATGTTTTTATTTAAAATGGCATGAATAAACAGACACGACGACAACACATAGTGTGCGCGCCGCGGCCACTCCACTTTCTAGCACCTTCAAGTTACCTCGAGCGAAATTCTTGCTTCTTTTACAAAAATAGAAAAGAAAATGGTGACACATTTTCCTTTCTTGGCGAAAAGCTATAGATTTTTAAGGTTCTTTAAATTAAACTCCAGATTTTGCGGGTAATGAGTAGAAAATAATTCATTTGAGAAGTTATACAGCGGCTTTTAACTTGCGCTTTTCATTTACACGAACACTTGCGAATTACACGCTTTCTTACTCTCTTCTTACGAGTTTAAAACTCGAAATACGAGTATGTAGATCTCACACTAATAACTTACAATGTAGTTTGTTTTACATGTATTAAATTTTACATGTAGATTTTTAATTAAAAAGTATGAATTATATTCCTAAAAAAGGGGTATATAATGTTGTTGTAGAGCTACCTATTGCCCGCGACTACACCAGAGTGTACCTCAGCCCCTAGATAGAAAAGCGTATTTGTCGTACCTTATCGTTATCGGAAACAAATTCTGCCCGCTAATTGGTTCGTTGACTTACATCAGCCAATCGGGGGGCAGAATTTGCTGAAGATTACGATAACGATGAATACGTTTTCTTACACTATGAGGCCCATGCCCATCAGTTCTTACAAATACGGGATTACTTCCCGCTCCCTTTTTCAACATGTGTACCTACTTTCAAAGCAATTTTGCAATTAAAATACTTTTCCTGTTTTATATTTAATTTAAATATATATGTGATATGATAGTGTTCAAATATTAATCAATTCTTTCTATCGGAACATTATATTAATAAGAAAGGCTATAAGCACAAAAGAGAAAGTAATGCAGATCCTCATTGAAGTAAGTTATTCCACCCAATGTCAGTTGTTTTGCAAAACTCGAGCGCAAAAGAAAGCTAGAGAGTAGCCATTGAAATTCTTCGTGTTAGAGACAAAGTTCGCAATATTAAGTTAATTTTAAAATCTTTCTCGTCTCTTTTTGCAGCCTGAGTTCCAGCCTGCTATCTTTTGATGTTATTTTTGAGCTATTTTAAAAGCAATTCGTGTGAAATTTTAACGAAATATACATAAGTGCTTATTCTGTTAATAAACTTAATTACCAGTCATAAAAAATATAGATTTTGTAGAAACGCTATCATCTTGCAATTGCCGAATCATGTAGTCTTTCTTGTTTTTTAAGGATATGATAATTAGGTAAGTATTATCAATTTTTTTATCAACATTACATTAGTAAGAAAGAAGACTATATCCACAGATAACTCAAACACGGACTATATCTAATATAGTATGATCATACCGAATATCGTTAATGGATATAATATGGCTGTATGTACAGGATGAAATTGTCGTAGGAAAGAAGACGTGAAGAATGTCGATGTAAGTAGTTGAGAAAACTGTAGATTTACTCGCATAGGCTGATCATGGTGCAAGGCGGAAATCTAGAACTGTATTGTGTGTAATTATGAGTTTATCTTGACATAAATATTAGTCATAATATGAAGATTTTCTTCGAGCTATTTTTCTTGCACGAGTATAAACAAAGTAAAATGTCAACGTTAAACAAAGCGACATCGGGAAATTCGTTCATCCAAATCTCAGAAGCAAACATGTCGAACGTCGAAGAATAAAGCTAAACAAGTTTGTGAAAGTTTTACAACATTTATTGAAGTCACCCTGGTGCACCCCGGCTCGCGTATACTTACGTTGTCTAGCACAACGCAACACCTACGTATATACAGAAAATGGACACATCTACAAAAAAATTACTTATATTAAAAACGTAAAGTTGTATTAAAACAGAAAACTGTCTGTGCCATATTTAAAGTAATAGCCTTGGAGAAGAAGCGGCCGTAAGCTGCATATAGGTATAGGCAGCTGATAATTTGGATAAGACTCAAAGTTCTAGCTGATCCTTAAATCCCTAAAAGTGTGATATCGCTCAAGATTAATATGCGCAATGTTAGTATACGTTAACCGAACCTTATTAAAGTAAGTATGTATAACCTTAAATTAATGAAATGAAATGAATTTTTTTTACATAGGCTTAGATATAAGCTCTCATGAAAAGTCAAGACTCTACCGGCAGATTCGGAACGCAGGTTTCCAGTCGGATTACTTTTAACTCTATTTAATACATTAAAAAGGTGAGGATGATGACTTGAGCATTATAAGCCGTTATATTTCAGTTTACACCTCAGAGATTAAATGTCAGGATAACCAAAGACCGGATCAGTGGTTTGATACCAAATACAATACAAATCTACAAAGCAGGAGCGGCTCCCTAGGAACCGATTTTTCTTTGAAAGTTGTAGCTAAGCTTTTACCGTTCCAATAACATATTTTTCAAAACGTTTTACGCGAAAATAGTTGAAAATGCAATAAGTTCACATCTTTTGGATATGTGACATACAATGTGCACAGTGGGTACATGACGACAATAAAGGATAATGACAATGGATGTATCGAATCCCGTACCAAAGTGATCCAAATCCAAAATTTATTTTTTATACACTGCGGTCTCCACATTAACTACTACAATTATTATTTTTTTAATTAACATACGGATTACAAAGCTATAGCCAATTAAATAAGTTGTACTTTTCAATAAAATCTGTATGATGGGAAATGCGCATTGAAAATAAACTAACTTTTTATATGCAACATTTAATTTCGGATATGAAAATCAAATTCCTAGTGCCAATGGCTCTTAAAACACTATTTTATTTTCCTAGAATATTTTGGTTTTGGTTCATGAGAAAACTTGATACCACCTGTCTTCTTTTTAACCTTAAAATGAGGGTTAAACCCTTTTAAGTAAGTTTATTTGAATGAATTACTGCATCAACATCACAGTTTAAGAACTAGAAGAAGAAGAAGTCACCAGATTTCATTCACTCTGTTCTTCAAGCATAAGTTCTACGAAAACTAACTAGTGAATAACATAATAATAGTGTTCTGACTTGTACTCGTAATAACATAACATTACACAACCACTAAGCCTTATAAGTTAAGTATAATCGCTAAGTGCAAACAAGATTGCAACACCTGTACATATATTGCTGGAAGCAGGCGAACTTGGTAATTATAATCGACATTCCTCCAGAGTGCCTCTTGCGTACAGTAGTTTATTTTTAACGACTTACACCTGCGTTACTTTAGTAGACTACTTTGATGGGAACACCTTCATCACTCACTCATTCACTCTTACATCAACCCATTTGCATCTGATATTGTTTTATAGTCAGGATGCGGTCATGACTGTTTCTAAAATAAAGACCATTGAGCTGTTTAGTGTTTAAAATCATTGTCAGTTGCTGGATGGGTAGCCGGTTCGGTTATTTACTCTGTGACCTCTTTTTTTTTGTTTTTGGTCTATAAAAGTTAGTACTCGACTGCGATCTCACCTAATGGTAAATGATGATGCAGCCGAAGATGTTATCATACTAATTTCAAAAGGTAAGTAAATTCACCCCAACGGTTTCTACATATAGCATCGCACCGGAACGCTAAATCGCTCAAATTACCTCAAGCGTACTAATTTAACTTGTAGAACCAGTGCTTTTGACGTTTGAATCCTGAGCATCTAATAAACTTATGTAGGTGGTAGGACTCTTCTTGCGGAGTTCTTCCGGATAGATACCACCATGGTGTTATTCTTCTGTTCAACGCAAAGCCGTGTGTGAACGCACTGTATAATCTGACATGGGCTGATCTTGCTCGTCACATCATTATTTTGTATGTTATATGTTACTGGAAATCTTCCGAAACTAGGAAATCTATAGAATTTTTCAAGCTTGTTTAGGAAAAGTGTGGAAAGTTAATTCTAACATTAATGAATAAACACTTTTGTTATGAAATTAAGGAATGATAATGTTTAGGAATTGAATATTTCCTAGGAAATGTGTATAAATACATTGAGTACACACATTTCCGATCGATTTTATGAATTCCGTTGGTTTCCTTGAAATTGTATAGAATTATTGATTTCATACATTTTCTGTGATGAGATATATCAAAATCTTTTCGTCATATTACTAATCAATCTTTTCTTGAAGATATTAAAGACTAATATCTGGGTGACCGAGCTTCGCTCGGTAGTATAACTACTGGCTAATAGATGGCAGCAGGAGTCATATTTTTTTTTGGTGAATTCGACATTTTCTAAAAATGAATCCTAGCTAGATCGATTTATCGCCCCCAAAACCCTCTGTATACTAAATTTCATAAAAATCGGTCGAGCCGTTTCCGAAATCCAGATTGTTCAATACAGTAAACACATTATCCAAAATTTAGCACTAGTCGAAAATAGAGGTATAAATATCTACTGACCGATTACAATATTATACTTATTGCATATTAGTATCCAATAAAACAAATAACCCATAGATGATTAAATCTGGACAATTCATGGCACCGATTGGTGGATTACGGCCTTAAATAAATTCAAAAGTAGCCAATATATTTTGCTAGATAATTATGGTTCGTATTGGGGTAAACAGAATCTGATATTAAGCACTATTAAGTTAAGCTTTTAATCCGCGTTTAATTATTCTACCGGAGTCGGGAAATGGGAATATTGTGTTATAGTGAATCCTACACTTGGAGCGACACTTACGACAAGTCCCGAGAGGTTACTCTTCACTTCGTTATTCTGATTTGTCGGTTATTGTAGGTACTACAGCTAAGCGGGTTGTTGATGGATTTAATATACTAACGTATCTACTTTAACAATTTTGTTGTTAATAGAGTTGTTTATTTGTTGTTAATAGACTTGATTATTAAATCGCTATCTATCTAGAACTGTAAATACTTAAATAGGTATTTTTAAAGCTTTGTTTATCTATACTAATATTACAAAGACGTAACGTAACGATGTTTGTGAGTTTGTGACGTGGTAAGGGGTATTCTCTGGATCTACTGAACCGATTTTCAAAATTCTTATGTTATTGTGGAGTGCCATAATAATTTCCAAAATTACGACAGAATTTTTCTTTAAAATAAAATAAAAAAAACGGGACTACACGTCTATCTTATAAGGCTGCCTGTGAAGAGATAATAATTGTTACTAAAATCGGAAGGAGCAATCTCTATAACTTACTGACCGACCCAAAAAAATATTTCACGTGTTACCAATTTTTTAAGAAAACCGTGAGGAAAACCTCATTTCGCAGCTAGTTTTTTATAAATAGGTTTTACCTAGCTTATCAGCCTGTCGAAATCTGTACACAAAAACACCTTTCCAGTGTTCAGGTAGTTCCAGTTAGAATGTCTGGAACACGGTACGTTTCCCTCCATTGTATTTTACCCGTAATTTAGTAAAGCGTTTTCGGAACGGGGTCATAAAACAAACGATCTTTACCGGAGTTATACTGATGTCTGGGAGTGCAGGTATGTAACAGAGGGGTACTTAATAGTGTCACACTGGGAAATCCGAGGATTGACTACCTACGGCAAGAATATCGTGGAAACTGAATTTCGGGTGATCTAAAATAACTTGAAATATTTAAATGTTAGATATCGCACTATGAAATGCCAAGTGAGGCATTCTAATTAACTTTTCCAATTACAATACTTTCTATATAAGTACTAAACCGAGATTTATCTTAACCTCTTTCATACTATTTATTGGGTACGGATCTCCGCTTAGAAAGAGAATATGGCCACAACCTTTCTTCTCACACCTTTACCGTCAGTAATATTACGTACTCAGTGCTTCGTGGATATTCTGGAGTCATCTCAGGCACGGCTCTTAATATTTTCGTTCACTACTAGGTAAGCGAGTGATATTTAGTTAAAACTTATATACAGTGTATCCGGGATCGAACTAGCGATAATTTAAGGGAGTGTTCTATAGCTCATTACAAACAAAAAAAAAATCCCCCCTTCCCGGTAGAGCCATTTCAATATTGTATGCGTTTGTTTTGGGTATGTGCACTCAATATCAGTAATACCTTGAAAGTATGTTGCGTCACATGTTCTTAAATGGTCTTATTCGACTGGATACAATATTCTCCATCGCTGGATACCTAATAATAGTGTAAAACGTGTGTAGTTCGATCCCGGACACACTGTATAACTCTGAAAAGTATTTTTAATACAAACTATATTATTTTATTATTTTATTAATTTGTACATTATTATTAATTTGTACCTGAAAGCGTCTGTCGGATATTTCAGTTATAACTTGTTGCAATTCTTGCGCGATGGAATAGTGGCGGTAAAATTAGAATCATCTAAATATATAAAAGAAGAAACTGACTCACTGACATATCAACGCACAGCCCAAACCGCTGGGTCTAGAGACTCCAAATTTGGCACACAGATACCTTATGAGGTCTAGGGGAGCACTAAGAAAGGATTTTTCAAAATTCACCCTCTAAGGGGGTGAAACGGGGGTCCGAAGTTTGGATTTTATCAAGTTAAAATACGTCTTCACGCCGCAACTACTGTACCGATTTAGCTAAAATTTGCAATAGAGGTATATTATATCTTGCATTACCACATAGGCTACTTTTCATCCCGAAAAAAATCATGGTTCCCGTGGGATAAGTTAAAAACCGAAATTCACGCGGAAAAAAATCTCACGCCGCAAGTACACAACCGATTTGGATGAAATTTGGAATGGAGATAGATTATATCCTGGGTTAATAAATAGGATACTTTTTATCCCGGCAAAATCCATGGGTTTTGCAGGAGAAGGGAAAAACAGATATTCACGCGGGATAAATACTACTTCCCGCCGTAATTACTGAACTGATATGGCTGAAATTATGAATAAAGATAGATTATATATTGGATTTATACGAAGGCTACTTTTCATCGCGAAAAAATTCATAGTTCCCGTGGGATTAGTAAAAAACCGAAATTAACGCGGAAAAAAATCTTCATGCCGCAAGTGCTGCACAGCCGATTTGGCTGGAATTTGGAATGGAGATAGATTATATCCTGGGTTAATAAATAGACAACTTTTTATCCCGGAATAATCCATGGTTTTTGCAGGAAAAAAGAAAAAAGATATTCATATGCGAAAAATACTACTTCACGCCGTAATTATTTAACTGATATGACTGAAATTCGGAAAGGAGATAGATTTTATCCCGGATTATTACAAAGCCTACTTTTCATCCCGGAAAATTCCACGGTTTCTATGATAATAGGAAAAAACTGATTTGGCTGGAATTTGGAATCGAGATAGATTATATCCTGGATTAATACAAAAGCTACTTTCATCCCGGAAAAATCTATGGTGTCCGCGGGAAAACTGAAAAACTGATATTCACGCGTTAAAAATATTACTTCAGGCTGTAATTACTTAACTGATATGACTGAAATTCGGAAAAAAGATAGATTTTATTAATAGGATTTTACGATAAATTTAGGATTAATACGTAGGCTACTTTTAATCTCAGAAAATTTCATGACTTCTACGAGTATGATTATATTGAAAAACAGAAATACACGCGGGAAAAATATTCGTTCACGTCGCAACAACTGAACCGATTTATCTCAAATTTGGAATGGAGATAAATTATATCCTGGATTAACACATAAGCTACATTTTATCTCAAAAAATTCAAGGTTCCCGTGGGATTAAAATGTGGGGTTAAAAACCGAAATTCACGCGCAAAAAAATTATTCCCGCCGCAACTACTCAATCGATTTGGCTGAAATTTGGAATGGAGATAGTTTATATCCTGAATTAATGCCTAGGCTACTTTTTATCCTGAAAAATTCATAGTTTCTATGATAGAAGTGAAAAACAGATATCTACGTGGGAAAAATATTCCTTCACGCCTTACTTACTGAACTGATGTGGCTGAAATGCGGAATGAAGTTAGATTTTATCCTGGATTAATACAAAGGCAAATTATATCCCGGGAAAATCCATGGTTTCTAAGAAAATAGTTAAACAGCAGATATTCATGCGGGAGAAATACTTCATCGTGCCGTCACTTCTGAACCGATTGTTTTCGTGATAATAGGGAAAAACATATTCATGCTGGAGAAAATTTATTCCTTCACGCACAATTACTGAAAATTTTTGGTTTAAAGTTGAAATTAAGATGATTTCATGTAAATTAACACAAAGGGTACGTTTTATTCCGGAAAATGGATGGTTCCCGTATAAAAGCAAAATTTACGCGTGCGAAGCCGCGGGTATCTGCTAGTATTAGATATATTAAGTAGGTATACATCAATAACAGTTAGTAAGCGGGACGGAAACGGGTATCTCCTTCAGTTAGTCGGTCAGTTAAATTGGCCCGTCTCGGTTATAATTAACTGGGTCTTGGGAGCCCTGGAAGTCATAGTCGACGGCACACGCCGAGTAAGGATCATCATATGAATTTAGGGTGAATTCAACGGCCCGTTGCATACAGGGTTATCAAAAATTATAACTTAGTCATAGGACATCTACAGTGTACTAAAAGAGATAAAAATCGTTCTCCTAACGTAGCCTAACCTACAGTAAAAACTCGATTAACCGCTAATTGTTGTCATTAGGCATTCAGATATTCTAAATTCCGGATAGTCGAATATACGAAGGAAAGCCGTTTTTTGTGAATATTACTTATAAATAAAATTAATTAACTATTTAAAGTTCATTGTTACAACAAAAACCGATCGATAACACCCTGAAACTCACTTAGTAATTGATACTCTATGACACTGCTTTCAAAATACTCGTATTATTTTGAAAACTCTAGTTTTAGAAAACATTTTTTAGAAAACTCTATTAATTAATATTATTTATTATTAATTTATTAATTTATTTTTATTGTAAGTAAATGATGTTATGTTTTCTTAAAAATGACATAAACGTACAATATAGAACAGTTATCGGTTGCCTAATGGATCGTTTTTGTAAAAGTCAACAATGGATACAAAGAGTCCTAAAAATTCATCTTTTTAGTTCAATAGTCAATTCATTTTTTTTCATTCATTTATTATTTAAATAAGTCCGTATAACTGAGGGCCGGATATACCGACGTTTATGCACTATATATAATAGATAGTTAAATTATATCTGGTTCTGCTGGACCGATTCTCTAAATGCCATCACTAACAAAAAGCGCCATTCTCCTTGTCTTATTTATAACACGGAACAACGACGAATTCGCGAACAACAGTGTTTCTTATAATAAAGTGGTTGGAAAAATTAATATAGCAGAGACACGTGTTCCACTTTTCCCGAGAGTAATTTGACCTTTAGAAGCAACTTCGTCGTAGTAAAGTGCCTGTAAAACTATTAAACCGTCTTCCCTTTTATCTAATTAGCAGACTCGTCGTGAATCTATATAAAAAGAAATAAAAGTCCAGAGCCATTCGTACTTCGCTCACTGAGTTATCATCGCCCAGCTCAAACCATTTTACCTGGAAAGCTGAAATGTCTCTTGCAGGTTTCCTTTATAATGAAGACAAGAGATAAGGAAGGTTTTTATTAATTCCTACGGGACCGCCATGGCGAAACAGTAATCATGTATATAAGTAAATCAGTTCAAAACTAGAGTTTTCAAAATGATATTTTGAAAGCAGTGTCATAGAGTAGTAGCTAATTATCGAGTGAGTTTTAGGGCATTATCGGTCTGTTTTTAGGGTTCCATACCAAAATGGTAAAAATAGAACCCTCATTGCAGACTTTCTCCGTCCGTCCGTCCGTCCATCCGTCCGTCCGTCCACCCGTCCGTCCGTCCGTCCGTCTGTCACACTCGATTATTTCAGTAACTATTCAAGCTATCGACTTGAAATTTAGAATAGTTATAGGTAATAGTGACCCGACGTCATAATAATCGTTATTTTTATGTCTGATAGTTTCTGATTTATTGGGCAAACTGTCGAAAAAAATACCGTCCCCCCCCCCCTTATCTCCGAAGTTTAACAATCGAAAAATCTGAAATAGTTATGATCAATAGAAGTTAACGTATATTTTACGGGAAAAATAAAATCAACTCGCTGACTTATATACTTTTTTTGATAATAACAATAATCCGCCAAAAACAAAGTTACGTTTGCCAACAAAAGTACCTACATGTAAATTATACTCGTAAATTCATGAACAAAAGTGATTCTTTCAGTGTTTTACTAGTTTTATGGTATGGAACCCTCGGTGCGCGAGTCCTACTCGCACTTGGCCGGTTTTTTTGTTGTAACAATGAACTGTAAGTTATAGTAAGACAGACTGAAACAGTGCCTACGATCCATCTCTGCCAACCGTACCATGCTTGGGCTAAAAAAACCTGTAAGGTCTAAAACATTTAGCTGTTTCAAATTGAGCTTTATTTTCCCGTATTTCGTCTAATTAGCAACCCTATTCGAGAGAGATAACTGCACCCACAATCACAATACTAATATAGGGAATCTCGTCTAATCTACGGAATACGTCGAGCCGCAGCCGACGGGAAATAATGAAATCAGTTTGATTTATTCGGTCAATGGAATGCTTATTAAGCTGTGTATCAAGCTCAGCTTCTGAGTTCTGTGCCATCTATTATGATTTAGACGATATAATTTAGCACCAAAATAGATTCTACACTATAAACACTATATTAAACATTGTAAATGTAATTTTACGACCTCTCTGGCGAAATTGCGAGCGCTCGGATTCGATTCGGTGGTCGCAGGTGAGATTCCCGCCACAGACCCCTTTAGAATTTTATAATTCAACCTGACCAGATATCTGATCTGGTGGAAGGCTTCGGCCGTTTCTTGTTACAACCTAACCAGCAAAGTCACATCGCCAAGTGATTTAGCGTTCCTGCACAATGTTGTGTAAAGAAACCGTTTGGGTTCAGTTTACCTACTCCTTCCAACTTAGTAAGATAACATCTTTGGATGTATCACCACTACCATCACTTACCATCAGGTGAGATCGCAGTAAATTTCTAAACTGTAGAGTGAAAAAAGAAAACAATTCGATATTATAGGCAAAAAATTTTCCATATACTCGTATCCTATCACATGATTTTTTTAACTCTATACATAAAATATATTTATGTGCAATAAAATTATAAAGTCTTATATCTTGAAACGAGCAATAGCAATATAATATAATCTGAATTTCGGAAACGGCTTCAATGATTTTCATGAAATTTAGTATACAGGGGGCAAAGCGATTAATCGATCTAGCTATAGGATTAATTTTTAGAAAATGTCGTATTGACAAAAAAAAAACACCGAGCAAAGTTCGGCTTCGGTCACCTAGATATTATAAATACTAGAAATACCTACCTTTAAATTGTAAAAACCCATTCATCGAAACCTCCAGCGAGATTGCAGACACTATGCAGCAAAGTTAAACTGTCGTGGCCCGAGACAAAGAATCTTAATTATTTTAAGCTGAACAAGGACTCCGTTATTTTGTAGTTTAGTCCCGGAGTATTTATTTTTATTGCATCAGCAAGGACTGGCTTAACTGGCGCGAGGTATTATTTTACAGATTTTCTCAGAATCAGCAAATCTCTCGAACGGGAGCTGTCGTCTCGTCTCTTGGGTTTTAGAAGAGTTCTCAATTAGAATTAAGTCATTCTATCTTATATTCCCGTCTCTCACAGTGCAGGATCTACTTTAATAACTGGTTATAACCTTAGTCAGTGCATAGAAATTTCTTTATTTCTTTATAAGTATTAAATGTAACTAAATTAGAGTAAGCAGTCATCAAAGTTGCCAAAAGTTGTTATTTTTGCGTTAAATTGTGCAAATTCTTTAAATTATTCTTGAAGTGGAAGCTGCTATGTATTGCCAAAAGCGCCAATATATTTGCTACTCTTTCTGATGAACAAACTTTACCAAAGAGTATTTAGGTACTATTAACACTAGATTACCCGTCTGCCTTAGCTTGCAACTTCTTTTAAAAATAAAAGTCTAATGTGCCAAAAAAATAATACAAAGCATAATAGGTACACACAACTTATAATAAATAATAAATAATCAATACAATCATTAATTAACCACAGCTTAAAAGTGATGGGGTCATGACCTTGAGAATAAATTTAGATAGATCCGAACAACAAATTGAAAGAAACGTCAAAAGTTTGCATCACAGCCATACACTTCCGAAAGATCCCCGCAAAAGTTGAGGTAAATTTTCAAAAATATGATATAAGAGGGCAAGAGGGCGGGAGTTTAGCAACTACTTGGAAGAGGAATCGGTCCCTCGGGGCCCATGATGAATCTTTCACACGCTTTATCGCTTTGCATCGGGAATCGAACCGCCGGTCTTTACTCATCCCCCGCGCTGCGAACAATTTATAGGTGCTACCGCGCACCGCAACATGGATATTGCTTCCACGGGAAAATAAGGTGTTACAAATATTGACACAAATAACTTTTATATTATTATTGGAGAAACAGAACTGTGAGATTTTTGCCTATATTATATTACTGTCGCTGTTTTTTTAACCAGTGGACGTCCACTGCTCGACATAACCATGTTAAAAAGTTCTCTAACAGTGACTTTTTTGTCAAAGAATGACGAGACAAACAAGACGTTTATCTCTGTTACGACTGTAACGTTATGTCATATCATCCCATCCCATCCTATCCTATTCTATCCTATCCATTCCTTTCCTATCCTAATCCTACTAATATATAAATGCGAAAGTTTGTAATTATGCATGTTTGATCTGCATGATGGATCTTTGTTACAGTTTCACGCCGCAACCACAGAACCGATATGGCTGAAATTTATACCATGGGTAGCTTATAACCTCGACTAACACATAAACTATTTCCCGAAAAAATCCATCCTTCTCACGGGATCAGCGAAAAACCTAAGTTCACGCGGGCAGAGCCGCGAGCAAGTATTATATCATGCACGATAACTTATTAATTACAATGCACGGCATTACACTCGTGATCTTGAAACATTAGTTCTTAATTCTCATTATGGCCTTTAAACTGAAATAGTTAATAATGAAATGCAAAAAAAATAAACATGGTTCTTTCTCTCGCAGTATGTGACCGTGAAACTTTTTATAATACGAGTACTATAGTCTATATATATCTTTCTCAGATAAGTGCGAGTTAAGCTAGTTCCTAGAATTTTTAGACTTTAACTTATTCGGCGTAAAAAGAACTGTTAAAATCTGGTGGAAACAAAAGAAAGAAATAACAACACACATGTTTAGTGTTCACAGGAAACACTGTTACGATCTTTTAATTCTCATACTCATTTTACCATATTATAACAACAACCGTGTAAAAACTAAGTGCCTACTAATACTAGTTAGTTTTATGTTATGAATTCCTGGCTAAGTGGTTTAGCTGGCCATACTCGAGCCCGCAGCGCCGCCGAGTTGAGGAGGCCGCGGCACTATCCCGCGACTCCTGTAACTACCTGTACACACGACTTGGCAAGGTTAGCTCCCCTGTTATATCACTTAATTGACATAATTACGGTTCATTTAGGCAAGTGCTTTCTAATTTGCGTATTTAGTACTGCGTTTATAATTTTTCTTCTAGTTTAATAAGTTTTAGGTGGACGTCTGATACGATTTATGGTCTTTTTTACAGTCGTAACTTTTTGCTTGGGACAGCCGAATCAGCTGAAACCATAATAGAATTCAGCCTTAAGAGGAGAAGAGGGAGATTATTACTATACGAACCCGAATAACACCACAACATGATCGAAATATACACGAATTACAAAATATGATTTTGGTATTACGTTTGTATGGGAGACATGGTAGTTCACAGGACTCTTTGTTACGGTTAAACTATAGATTTCGGTGACGTTTCTTTCGCTGGCAAAATAAAACACACGTGTAGAAATATTAGAATGGATGGAAGATGGTATATACTAGCCTTTTAGTAAACCTACCGACAACTACTTAAAATAGAAGTGCATAAAGTAACAAACAAATAAAATCCTATAACGTTGAATGGAGATTTCCATATCTAGAAAGCACAAACCTACCAAAGAAAACTTAGCCTCCAATAGCAAAAAAGATTCAACCCTGTAGACTGTCACAGATTTTAAAACGAACTTATTACGAACTTTGTCGTAAAGAATTTCAATGGCTACACTCGAGCTTCTTCCTTTTGAGCTCGAGTTTTGCGAAACAAGCGACATTGGACAGAATAACTTAATTCCAATTGAGAGCACTTAAAAAAAGAATAGACCTTAAAGACGAGGGCGATGGTACCCGCCCTTCAGATGTGCTGATGCAGTGAAAATCCGTAGAATAATACCTCACTCTAACGAAATTAATTCAGTCGCTGTGCTGTAACATAAATTAATATTACGACATTGTATTTCATTTTTTGTCAGATATGAGCTAATATTTGATGTAGTATAGGTGCATTATTTATTCCATAACATAAACCATCTTCTCTGCAAGTCGCATTCTCTAAATTACTTACTACAATTAATTTAACGCTTTCATGTTTTAATATTTTTTGTGTCGTAATTACGATAGAAAAAAAAATAATGTATCCTTTTGATGCGTATTTCATCCAGGTCAACTCAACATGTATAGGCAAACTGCAAAATATCATCTAGGTACCTTTATCATTAAAATATGATCATCGTCTAATGATTATGATATTTTATTCGGTATATCGGTAATAAAAACTTAAAGCTCGTTTACACTAAGAACCAAATTTCTGCAACATTGTGTTCTGTCGCGTACAAATGTAATACGCATTATGGTTAAATTATATCTGGTACCTAAAGGGGATGTTTTGATTCGTTCTTTGTCAACACAGTATAACCATCGTTGGTATAACACTCTAATTCGGTGACTCAAAAGTGAAAAATTCGGTAACCCTAAAGTTGCTATCATTAGTGAAAGGTACATTGTTAACTTAGAAAGTTATTTTTAGATGACGGAACAATAAATGTATGAAGAACGGTACCTATCTCGCATTTAGTACTTGGAAATTCTTTAGGTACGCACGTCGCACATACTGAATATATCAATCCTTTCATAAGAATGTAGAGCATTTTTATCTACCCTACCCATTCATTTTTAATATGATCCTAAAATCGGCGGCAGGGTTAGATAGATACAGTAAATCACCTCAAAGTGCCTCCGAGTAGGTATTCAGTAAAAAAGACGTTAGAGAACCCTTTATATTCCTGCATTAGGGCACTCTATCGACCGCATTAGACTACCAAAGCTGAACAATTTAATGACGATTGACTATTCATACGTCATTCGAGTGGTTGACCGCTTTGCTTGACTTGATTTAATGCAGTGTTCCCAAAGTATGTGTGGTAGTGGCGAAACGTGAGCGAAATTCAGGTCGGCGCCTATAATATTTCAAGCCATATTTTCGTCTATTTTTTATGCTTTTTTTCGTCGCATTTAGTAGACGTTTAAGAAAACACTTTTTAGGATTCATTTGAAGTGTTTAATAGTTAGATGCACCTATATAATAATGTATGCATTAGTACATTTGACATGCAAAAAATGTCGCATTGCAAGAGTTAACTGTGGCGCAACTTCATATAACTTTGGGAACCGCTGATTTAAAGTCTAATTAAAGAGAGATCTGAGCCGCGGCGGACGGCGATAGAGTACGTAATGAGAACGAGTCAGAGCCGGCGCGGCGCGGGGGAGAGATGCAAAATGTTGCAATTGCATTCCCCCCGTCAGAAAAACAGCTTACACTGGCAAAAATAATTAAGAGCATTAGTGGAGCGAGGAGCGGAGTGTCGCGTACTAAATAGTCTGCTAAATACCCACCTACATTTATTGGCGCTGGGACTCTGGGAAGGCCGATGTAATGGCGGAAACTATTCCGCCTTTTAGAACATTGTAGGACGATCTCTTGCTCTTTACAAAATATTTGGTAGCAAAGATACGGACATTCAGATACTTTGAAACTTCTTTAATGAGGTTTTGTACGGTTCAAACAGCAGGCCTACTCCTATGGAACTTAACATCACATACTTACCGACAAAACATGAAATTACAAATATGTTTAGCGATATTTGAGAGCACCGTAGCAGTGCTTTGAAGAACACAATATCGTATTTGTGGTGGTAACGCAATGGGGCTACTCGTAAAATTCAAATGGGTACTATCATCATTACATGTATAAATAAAAAAAAATTTGCTTAAAAATTTCCATTCTAAGTAATTAGTCCGAGTATCGAGTTTGAATTTGAATTGAGCAACTCACAATGCTCGGACTGATTTTCTTAAATCGATACTTTTCTTCTTCTTCTGTCACTCTCCCAATTTTACTGTCTTTAGGCTGCAATGGATTATTAGCTTCCAAACTGAGAATAACCAAATAATACTTGAACTTCTCGTATAGACCCTCTTGTTGAGCTCGTGTTTCGACATTGTAATGATGTTGCTGATGTTATTTCAAAGGAATAGAATCAAAAAGGAAAATAGTTACGGTAGGGCATAACCATTGTACCTAACCTTCTCTGTTGTCTCATTAACAAGTCAATAGTACTAAGTCTTCGACAAGCGAGTGAAATGCTAAAACTCTTTCAGCACCGATTTCAAATGCATCATTTGTTTCCTGTCACGGAACCACTTGACGAAGGTTGTCGTCCCGAAAGGAAAAAAGACATCCACCCAATTAAATTGGATCACTATCCGTGAAATTGTTTACCGTTCGAAATGAGATTCGTTGGTACATTAGAAATGAAAAGCCATTCATCTAAATTTTCGCAATCCGTTATATAATCATGTGAATATTCAAGCTCCTCCTGCCCAATGCTGAACAAAAAATTAGACCAAGATATATGTTATATTAAGTAGGCATTTTGCTATATCAGACCTCTGACACTTCATAAAATGACATGATTTAACTACCTTAAAATGGGTTCCCACAATCCTAGTGTGGGACCCAACAGATCATGTATGTAGGTCAACCTACTCTAAAATTGGTTTATTGACCAACAATAAAGACTTTTTCATTTTCATTTTCACCTATACTACTACTGGAACTCTAGTCTGTCTTCATTTGATTTGCACTTTAGTAATCATCATAAATGGCAAAGACAGCCTTTGATTAGTCACGTGATCATTTTATCAATCATATATGTCATCATTCCCATACATTTTTCAAGTTTCTTTCCATTTAGATTTATTTACGACCGACTGCTAGGTTTCTATGACGATCGTATATTAATAGTAGGATAATTAAGGAAGCGGATATTCTTTTTAGGTTCCATGCCCCAAAGACATAGGCATAGACATGCGACATAAAGTCGTTCACCTATCCCACCTTATGTCAGAGCAACCAGAAGTTGGAATTTTCATAAATCTTCACGTTTAATATTTATGCAACATCAATGAGACGACTCACCCATGCAATAGTTGCAGACAATTTTTAAACAGTCATTATTAACTGAATTAACTATTCAGTTAATAATGAATAACTATTAACTGAATAGTTAATTCAGTTAATAATGATTTATTGATGATTGAGTCGTTTACATATCTTTTCAAAGAAATAAAAACTACATATAGAAAAATACTGCTAATAAATAATAATAAGAGTTAAACAACATGTTTAGACATAAACAGAATTTGAAATAGCTGCTGTACAGTTTGACCTGTAATCTGTTTGTATGTGTAATTATTATGCCACCATGGTTAGGAAATGGGAATGACATGGGAAACTCTACAGTTATTATGGCACCTAGACGTGGCCCACGGGATTTACAACTCGCTTTACTATTCTGATTGTTTCTAACTAAACCAACTGTTTAATTCGCTTAGTAGGTAGTAGGTACATATTGTATTGCGTATGTATTGGAGTTCAAACTTTTATCTAACCCACGACGGACATATCCGTTTAAGATGAGACTGTTGCAGTCTACCAAAAGTTCCCAATTTATTTCTTAAACGGCTGGACCGATTTAGATACAGTTTTCAGTAAAAATGTTGTGGATTATAGTAATGTTTCGTAGATAGTTATGATCACAGATTTTAGTTATAATGGTCAAAGCTCTTAGAATGTTGCAACGGTGATCACGCAATGCTATGATGAACTTTGTCACTCGTAAATCCTCTTATTAGCTTAGCTAATGTAAAAACTAAAGAAGAACACCAGTTAAGTGTTTTAGGCATAATTGCGCAGGGCGGAAAATCAAAATATTAATGAACAAATTTGTTTTTTTTTTTACAAATAATCATGAATCTTTCAGGATGAGTGAAAATAGGCATAAATACGGAGACAACAATCCCACGAGTGTTGTTCTTCCTATTCCAAGATATTAATAACAATTAGGGACCAGAGTAGTAAGCTCAGCCAACTGCATTTAGGAGCTGATAATAATTTAGGATCGTTGCCAACTATCGTAAAAAAATAAGTAATTACGTTAGGTTCTTATGACGAAATAATAATAACGTGCTAAAGTCAAATATAAATACCTAAAATATTTACTGTTTTTTCGTTAATGACAAAGTGCGCTTTTTTATGTGTATTTATGTGTTTTCACAAGTCCACACACATACACACACGGACTCCCACATATGCTTTCGCTAAGTACTCGAGTACAGACGCGACGGTACTAAGTATAGAGGAATCTAACGTAGTACCTATCTACGTCGTTTCGTAGCTACTCTACGCAATGTAGCGGCTACGCGTAGGTGATGCGTAGTTGTAAAAGTGGCTACGTAGCTTCATGCTCGTAGCTTATGAGTAGTAACTTTATTTACGACTTTTTAGTTACAATTTCAACTACCTAGCTACTAGTAAGTTTGGCTATTAACATCAGTGGCAATATTACAATACAACAACTAACAAGGCGAAGGCAAGTATGCACTCAATCAAATTGCACTTTGCAGCTTCTTGAAGTAATTTACTGTCACAAGTGACGGCGCTCTCCGACTGAGGATATCTGCAACGGGAACTATCAATGAAGCATGCCGGGCATGCGTGCCTCGTGGTTAGGCTCCTAGAGATCTCGCCACAAGTACCACCTCAGTCTGATCGTGAGCTACCCTAATCAACTTGTCAACAGAAACTGTAATAAGTAACTCTGAGAATCGATAAGTATAAGGAAACAAGCAAAAGTCAGAATATTTGTATCTATACTAACTTCTAGACCTCATAATATAAATGTACAATATTTAGAGTTAATCAAAAAATGTATTTCGTTTTTATTTTAATAAAAAACGTAAGTTTAAATCTGGTACACAATTTTAATGTATCAAATGAGCGACTACATATTTATGTAACGCATAGTATTCAAAAGTCATAGTTCTACACACTAAGCTGGAGAGAGTTTACTATGACTTAACTATATTATGTTACCCCGTATTATAACAAAATTAGCAGTAGAGACGAAATCGGCTGAACGTACGCAAGGTGACAGGAAACAGGACTCAACAGAGCACGGAGCTGACTCAGGGTATGGACCGTAACACTAAAACTCGATAGCGTGTCGAAAATGCGACAAAAATTTTTGAAACCAACAACTGGATGAAAGACCGGCCAAATAAAGAATCACACGCTCTACATAGCAAAATGCCCCACAGGCGAAGAGACGAGACCTTATGCAATAGGACTCCGTTACACCTTTAAACTATAAATCAATAATTTGCACGACACTTATTCATTGAAGCCTAAAACACATACTTTTATAATAAAATTAGCCGCCACAGATGCGTAGGGACGAAATCGGCTGAACGTAAGCGAGGTGACAGGAAACGGAGCGCACCCGAGCGCAGAGCTGACTCAGGATACGGGGACCGTAACACTGGAACTCGACAGAATGTCGAACACAACTCGACAAGAAAATTACAAGGTACTTCGGGACTGCCGACAGATGTGAAAACTTCAATTATTTCGTGAAGTGTCAAAATTCAAAAATTTTATTCTTTCACATAGGCCTAACTTACAGGCACTTGCGAAACGTTAGACTCTACCGCCTCGTTCGGAAAGTAGCACTGCACTGAGAAGAACGGGCAAGAAACTCGGCACCAAAATAGGTTTTTTGGTTTTTGACGTCTAGTGAAAATGACCAATGCGCCTAAGAAATTTTCATTTCAAGAACGTTTTACCTTTTCATAAGTTACTCGTAAACAGAGCACTGTTAAGTAACAGTTAAAGAACACATACCGAATTAAAAATACAACGAAATAGTAGTTTATGAAACGGATGCATAATGGGGAGTATTAAAACATGAGTGTGAGTTTAAAAAACGAGCCGCAGGCGAGTTTTTTAATAGTATCACACGAGTGTTTTAATACCCAATTATGTAGAGTTTCATACACTACTTTATCTACGCTCAAATTATCATAAATCCAAACCATAAAATCTTGCTAATGTTTGTCGTAAATCCTTCACTTTGTCGGTAAAAGAATGTGGGTCATTTTTGTTGCAATTACTAAAATGTCAGGTGAAGTTAAATTTTCTTTAGTAGGTTTCACTGCTAGATATTTTTCCGCGCTAAGTTTTGACTAAGTAACAAAAATAACACATTGAAATTTTAAAAGTTAGGTTGGCGCCAAAATTCAGTTGTAAACTGTTAAAAAAGTCATGAAACAAAAAAGAGTAGAAAAATATTTATACAAGTCAGATAAAGTATATTTTTAGTGGATAATTAAATAATCAAAAATTATACATAGGTAATTCTTTTCAATATTCTGTATGAACACACTCTTTAATCAGTCATATAAGGCAGGGAAAAATTATTGTTTCTGTGAATTAATTGTTGTCTATGGTCGATCGTGGCCCATCCCATGACCTAGTAAGCCCATGACTACCAACTAAATGTTGTCTGTGGACTCCATATATAAAAAAAAATGAAAAAAAAAAACAAAATTGAGGATTGGCTCTACACTCTCTTTTGGCTATGACGACCACAGAGAAAAGAAAGTTATTCTCTGGTCTGTGATGACGACACATAAAAATACAGGAACCCAGAGCCGAGTATCGTAATAGAAATTATTCAACTTTCTAGAGATATTTCCATAGTACAGCGATGTTATAATGAATAACTTTTGCTTAATTATAGAAGTCTGTGAATAAAGTAGGTCAATATGTGACACATTTTGATTTCATAATTCGAACTTTAAGCAATGAGCGTAGATAAAATCAATTTACGCTTTTCTTATCCGGTCAGGGAACTCTTCTACTCATTTCAATAAGAATCTCTCTTATAAGCTTTGATTTCGCTTATTCTTCTTAAATTGAACAGTCAAGACTGCTTGGACAGATCTAGAACATTCGTGATACAGACAAAGCAAAAAAAATCGCCCAGTAAAAATTATAAAATTACAGAAAAAATTAAACCGGTTTAGGTTCAGTAGTAAAGGGTAGGAGTAAGCGATTTTGCACATTGCGCTCGGCGGCAGAGCGAGCCGCGGTATAATTACGTACCTCCTACTACCGCGCTACCTACTACCTACCTCTTGCTACCGCGCTACCCCGCCATACCCTGCTGAGCTCTCCTTTAAATCTTGCACTGCTCCCTCCGAATATCACTGGGCTGTATTAATTTAATTCCCACTGTTTTTATATGTACTCACACGAGATTCTGCTTTAAAGGTAAAAAGTCCGAATTTTTAATGGAACGAAATGTAATTTTTATCAGCTATCAGTGTTAAAATCTTTCATTATATTAACCTGCTTTCAAAGACTTCTAGAAGTCATTGCCTGCTTTATATTCTTTCACACATCTGACACATAATTAGTGCCTTGTCAGTAGGTACTGGGTTAATATTTTTTGTATAATATATTAACTCCATGTCAGTAGGTATCTGGATTGATATACAACGACTTCTGAAATTCCTGAATGGAAAAATTATCCCCCAATTAAATTGAATCACTATCCGTAAAATTGTTAACCATTTGAAATGAAATTCGGGACGACACGTAGTACGTACTGAAGACACTTTTCCCGCGATCCTTGGTAACGAAATAGTTAGGTACTCGTATTTACCGTAGGTACCGAGGAAAAACTAAGCTGATAATATTAGTAATTTTAGTTCGATACGACTGGACAATAAAAAAATAAAAAAATAAAATTTAAGCAACTTTAGTTACTAACGGTATTGATAGCAAAGAAAAAGAGTGCGTGTGTATCGTGGAACACTCGGTTGAGACGAAGTTCACTCACCGCTGAAAGACGGTCGACGCGTGCCAAGTTACCTCGCACTAACGAGCTTCTAGGACATACCAACATAATATGATATACCTAGCTGAAGACATGTTAGTACGTGGATACAATAACCCAGGTAGCATTTTTACGTCATTATGTCGTCAGTTTACGGTCCTGCACGACGTAAGAGACGTCCTGTTTTGACGTCGCGGGTCCCTTCAGATGACGTCAATTTGTCACAGCCTCAAGACGTCAGTTTACAGACGTTTCAGGGACGTCATATACTAAATGCATAGTGACGTTACTGGGCCGTACATATTAGGTCAGCCACTGACGTTGGAGTGACGTCATATACTTAATTCATAGGGACGTTACTGGGCTGGGCCGTAAATACTACATAATATTAGGGCAGCGACTGACATTGGTGTAACGTCATGCAAAAGATTCCAAACATCAAATTTTGTATATTATTCAATATTCACTTTACCCGTCAGGCGTCATAAATGCTGCTATTCAACAGTCTTGAATCTCCCTCTCGGGGTTTATTTATACAACTACCCCGGAGAGAACGAAGTCGATTAATTTGGTCAAACCTCGAACTATATAAGTGGAGGACGCACAATCTTCATAGTGCAATACAGTTTGTACATTAAACAGTATAGCGCCATCTAGTGGTGGAGTAACAAACATATTTAATTATGCTGTACAATACTGTACTACAATGGTACGTAAGTATGACGTACAATAATGACGTTACTGTACTGACCCCAAATTGACTTAAGAATGTCGTCATATTTTAGTCGCCGATGTCATCTTGCTACCTGGGATTATGTTCTTTAGCTCTTTGAGACCACTTATATATGCCATGCAACTGACGTCAACCGGAGGACATTTAAGTTTAGGGATAGACTGTAAAATGACGTCGCTAGGAGGTATCATTAATGACGCATACAGTACGTACAATACAGTACCATAATGGTACGTAAGTATGACGTACAACAATGACGTTACTGTAATGACCCTAAAATGACTTAAGAATGACGTCGTTTTTCAGTCTCCGAGGTCTCTATCTAGGACGTTCTGTACTGACCCTAAATTGACTTAAGAATGACGTCATTTTTTAGTCGCCGACGTCACTTGCTACCTGGGAAACGATTTATAAGAGTTGTAACTAAAGATAAGGTACGGGATTTTCATGGATTTTCTTCAAGTCGGGATTTCCGGAAAATCCCATTTTCTCATTTTCAGGTTTCAACATCAGGTACTCACAATCCTTTTAGTACAGAAAGATGCGCTATGCGCTTGCAACGTAGATATCAATGGCACCAAAACGTCATTTCCTACGAACTTTTATATTAAATTGAAAAGGCAAGCGTTCTAGATGCTTCAATAAGACGAAAAAGGTATAAAAATATAAAGTTTCCAGCTTCAATAACAACTTTTGCCTCTAACAGTCTAACAAAAGTCTGTTTATGCTGACCTAACGTTCCTATTACCTTTAAAATTCTTTTAAAGATCTTTAAAGCGATTTGTTCGTTTCAATGTCTTTTTTTGGACAATTTGTCAAGTTGCGAGGAATGTGTGTCGAGATATCCGGACATAGTTACTTGACAATAGCGGTTGGAGCCAGGGATAGATTCTACTACCGCGTCAGCAAAGTCGCTCAAATTGTGATGAAAGTCCCTTTATGGATATTGTATTAGATACTTATTCAAATACCTGACATCCAAACGAATTTGACATTTCCACGCCTCTCTATAGTTGACCCGCGCCTTCGGATTCGATTAGAATTAGATCAACAATTCTAGACTTGTGTAGAAATTACATAATTTCCGCACTTTCTACTATTAGGGTTCCATACCAAAATGGTAAAAATGGAACCTTTATATGATGAGACTTTCTCCGTCCGTCCGTCCGTCTGTCACACTCGATTATTTCAGTAACTATCGAAGCTATAGACTTGCAATTTGGAATAGTTTTAGGTGATAGTGACCCAACGGCATTGCAATCATAAAAAAGTACTATTATGTATTCCATGCTATTACTGCGTATTAGCGCCCTGCACGGTACAAAAGACTATTCAGCCTCGCAGGTCGTCGCAAAGCGGTCACATTGACGGGAATTCCCCGCGCGAGACGTATCTCTGGCGGGCACCCAAGCCCAACGCTTGAAACCGAGCGCCTCAAAGTGATCGCGCGTTTACCGCCTTCATTTGGCAATCTTACCGTGCATAATGCTGCTGTGAGGTACCTACCCCCGCTAAAATCTGCAGGGTCTCATTAAAACAAGTTATCTTTTAAAAAGTATTTTTAAATATTGATTAAGTAGAAGCAAGCAGACGTTATTACAGCGTGGCAAAATACTTAAGCATTCTTTGCACCAATAATCTGGCAACATTTTTTCGGGCCGTTCGCCCTGTCCAGCGTAGGTTTAAGTCTAGTATTGTTTCGTATGTTCCGGCACCATGAGCTAAAACGAGTTTCGTGTATGACATGAGATTTAGTCCGCCTATAGACAAATGTAAATACAATTTGGCACCCTTTGGACAACGAATATATAATATTACTAACGTATTTGGATAATAAACCAGCAAAAACAATGGATTTTTTTAGAAAAAAGTAGCTGTGGTAGGTAAAAGCTTTCTTGACTTCACACAGCCAAATCTATGCAGTAATTGACGTTAGCACATTTTGATATTCTACCTACCATTATAATTAGTATCTAGTTGCTTTGTTTTAACCGCTATAACGTACAGGTTTTGATAAGATTTTATCTCACGTAGTACCTTTACCAACTAGATATTTTGACGTATTTTACGGTAATTATAGATACCTACGTATAATACGAGTATTATGCATTTTTTCAATACACATTGCAGTAAGTAGTTGTTTCTGTATAATATACATTTTTGTGGACTATTTTAACATCACTAGATAGAGGTTCACGAGTAGCTAAAAAAACAATGAGAATAACGTTTGTATTCTTTTATTACTCGTATCAAATAAATAATAAACTCTTATAAGTTTTGTAATAAATAGTGCCTAATTATTTTAATACAACTCCAATGGAATGTATTTTATGTTCTTTTTTATATTTTCTCTATTAATAATAAATACCTATAGGCTATTTATATTCTATAGTGAAAGTTGTACCTAACTAACGAAATATTCGAATAAGAGCTGGTTGCTTGAACATTAACTATAGTGTGATAATTAACATTGCATATATTTGTTTACAGTACCTATAACCGTTTGATGATGAGTTGTAATTTTAACTACTCGCCCAAGCAACCCGCCCTTAAGTATGATTATTGACTATGCAAAGTTAATCGAGTTGTTTATTTTGAAAATACTTGAATGTTCATTTGACATTTTAAAACGAAACTTACTAGGTATATTCTATTTTTAAATATACATTTTTGTAAGTACCCAAATTGTATTGTAATATATTCAACGATAACTTTATTGCTTTCATTTTATTTATTTGTGATAACACATTTTGTTAACTACATAAAAAACTTAAGGTACTTACTCTTTTCATTAATCCCTTATTCAAACTACTTGCAAGGTTTTATTTACCGGATAACATTCGCCCCTAATTATTATCTATGCTCGCTACAGGTTTGCAACAGTTTGCAACAGGAGTAAATCACGCGATTGTTGCTGTCACACGTCAGTTTTGGAATACGTTTTCAAATTCGAAGTGACGTTTGGCAGAAAGGATCCCCAAAGATGATAGGCCAAAGGTGGTATCCAGTTTTCTCGCGAGTCAAAACCGAGAATATTCCCGGAAAATGAAACTATTATTCAAGAACTATATTGGCACAAGGAATTTGATTTTTCAAATCCGGAATTTAATTTTAGGTACAAAAAGTTACTTTCTTTTCAATGCACATTTTCTGTCATACAGATGTTATAAAGTACAACTTGCTTATTTTCTCATTACTTTCGGTTGCGGATTTTTGAGTAAATGTGGAGACTTAAAAAAAGTTGAGGTTTCAAACTGTTGAGTTTGAAATTGGATCAGCTTGGTACACAATAGCATACATCCAATGGTCATTGACTTATGGTCAATTTTTAAGCCCGTAGCAAACCTGTCTCGAGATAAATAAGAAGAAGGCGATGTCGAAATAGGTGTTCGCTCTCACGTTTAATTTACACAAAAGAGATGCAAGAATATGTTTGGAGTCGACTTCGGTGGGGTGAGAACGTCGTCTTACTATTTTCGAATTAAGTAAAAGTAATATTAAAATTAGGGATCTATTATTAAAATACATAAATAACAACTCAGTGTGAGTGTAGTGTGTATAAATAAACCACTGACCTCTATAATACAAGTACACTGGACTAAAAATATTCTATAGAACTGACAGTTCCTTTTCTGCGCCGATTTGAAGCGCCCCCTCGAAGTTCCACGGTACTAAAATTGAAGTAGTTTTGAATGTCATTTTATTTTAGTCCCATGGATGCTCACGCTAGCTTACGCAATATTCAGCGTCAAAATGGCGAAAACCAAGTGTCTTCATTTTTACGTTGACAACCTGCATCTTTGTATCATAGAGGTCAGTGGTATAAATCAATAAAGCCTTAGCCATATGAACTATCTATTCTATTGCTGCGATTGCTAATGACATTGATGAGAATGACATTTGTCATCGATAAGCCACGTGATCACGTCGATCCCACACGTCATTCCAAAACATTTTTGAATTTCGTTTCATTAGCCATCGAAGCAGTACAAACAGCAGCTGCTTTTCACTAACAATGATATAATTGTACCTATTAACAGAAAATTTTATCATAATACGTTTTATAATTAAGAAACTATCGATATTGATTCATAGCTCACGTGTCTTTGGTTGAAGACAATTTTGACAACAACACCTTTAACTTTGCAAAGAGAAGTGTCTGTAACTGACCTTCAATTACTACCACTTATAAATAATAATTTATTAAATAAATAAGCCAGAATTGCTGACACTTATCTAAACAAAATAAAAGGTGTCTCCGACAGTTACAATTCAAATAATAATCTAGTTATATTATATTGTATTTGACACAATAGAAATAATTAGCTAGAGAAAACTAATAATATATTTTATCTAAAATCAATTTTAGCAAAGTAGAATTAATTATATCAAAAATATATAATTTTCGCTTTTATCATACAAAATACATATAGTATACACACTACTACATACATTATGCACTCAAAAGGTTTTATTTAGGTACAAAATATCACAATAATTTTATTCTGTAGTTTAAATACTAATTTTTACACTAAGTATATTATAAACAAAGTTAATAAATTACTTATCGTAGTTAAATAAACTTTAATTACTGGAAAAAGTACCACTAGTTCAATAGGTTGACCATTGAACTAACTAGTAAGTGGGCATGAACGATGTTTATCAGAATTATCTAGATTAGTAAAAAGATATTTTACTCAAATCAAGATATTGATTTATTTGACACATTTTTGAAACAATATTAAAAATAATAAATAGAAAAAATGGGCAAATAACGAAAAAGTTATAAGCAATTTAAAATTGTGATTAGACAGAGATAGCTATATTGGACAGTGACGTCATCACTAATGCCATAATGACTCTATACAAAATTTCGACTGAACAACAAGTATGAAAAATGACAATACTTGGGCAAACTAATATAAAGTCAAGTTAATATAAGCTTGTAATAGAACCTCACTAACGGTTTTATAAAATTAGATATTTTTTCACAAGTCTATGATGTTCATTTTTTCAATTTATAATGCAATAATTACCACAGTTATCTGGTTTGCAAACAAAATATCTAGGCATATCATATTATAAAGTGTATGTTAGTGACATCAATTAAAATTGTGCATTTTAATCATGAATATAATTTGATAAAATACACACATACATACAACTTTATTAACTTTTTTACTGAATAGTAGGTAATGGTAATTAATTAATTATTCATTCAGTAATTCAGTCAGTTACGAGTAATTAAAATGGGTTGTTTGATTAAAATCGGGACTACCTAAACAATGGTAAATTATATTTATGCTTGCATTTAGTGAAAATCATGTTTAATGGAAAGCAATGATAAGGTCAAGTTACAGCGCAAATTTGCCTAGAATTATTGGATTTGTGTTGTTTTGCTAACTAAGCTTTTTAGGCTTATTGTAAGCTTAAAAAGCTACAAGTCTATTTAAAACGGTTAACAGGTCCACAGACTAACTATGAATTGAAGCAAGTGTTCTTTAGAGGAAATACTCAAAACAGGTTGATTTCTATTTTTGTTAAAGAGTTTCACACACTATTTAGTATAAAGTAGTTTCTCAATAGAGGACTCTGTAGACTACGACTGAAAACAGTATGTATCGAAATTATCATGTCAGCAGTAGTTGCTCCCATAGCTCTATTGGCAGAGCACCCAGCCACGATAGCTGGGGGATACGGGTTCAAGTCCTCTTGGCAAGGATAATTTTGATACACTATAAATAATAACAGGGGATTTACAATCCATGGCAAAACTTTACATTAATTACAACAATTGATTTAGAAACACTGGATAACAATAAATAAGTCCAATAACTAACTATACAGTATTGATGTATGTAATCACCGAATTGACTTGTAGAATAATCTCTTTATCCATAAACGTAGAATATAATAATAGCTGTGGAATACTTATTCCTTATTTGTCTAATTCTTTCGAATGTCAAATTACTGTTAACAAACAATCACAAAATAGAGTATAAGGCCCGGTTTCCACCAAAGCGGAGCGGAACAGAGCTGTGTTTGAGTTGCCAATCAGATTTCGTCATTTCGACATCCCCTTTTCCCTCAGTTTCAGAGATGTCAAAATGACGAAATCTGATTGGTTATTCAAACACAGCTCCGCTCCGCTTTAGTGGAAACTGGCCCTAACTATTCACTACTCCACGATTATGAATAAGAGGGTAAGGTCCACTTGCGCGAAACGGGAGTTAAATATTTATATTTTTAACCCTAGAGTCAACGTCTCTCATTGGACAATTTTGACAACTTACTCTGGGTTAGCGTGCTAACTCTGAGTTAACACACTCACCCAGGTCAACGCAAGTGGGCCTAATTAAGCTATTAAATTTTATGTGTCTATTAATTATACGTTTACGTTAACAGATTTCTTAGCGGCGGGCACTCTCGGAGAATTTGAATACAGTTTCTTGAACATATCCGGGATTTGATTGTCCGGAAATAAGTTGCATAACGTCACTGTGGAAGAAAGTTTAATTAGTCCACTACAAGCGAAAAACTAAATAAAATTTGAATATTCGCGCCCGGAAGGTACCCATCATTCCCCCTAAGTTTCATGCGGACAGGCTTTTTTCCACCACAGTCTGTTGGTCGGGCCCATATGTTTTTGTGATGTGTCAACCACCACATTCATTAGACGACAATTATTATTGTTACAACGGTTAAAGTAGAGTACCTGACAGCTAACTGCCCTAGAAATCCTCTTCAACGTGGCTATCATCAATACATTATTCATAAGTTAAGCAGATAATAATTTGCGAATTTGGAAAATAATTAAGCAGACAATTTACTAAATTGGAACAAAATCTAACTAAAGTACAAAGCCTGATATATCACGGTGTGCCATATCAGAGAAGTCGTCCTAATATATTTCGTTTAGTGTAAATCTTTTGGTTCTAGACCTGATTAACAAATGTCAATGCTGGAAAAAGTACCCACCTTCAAGTAACACAAACAGCAATCTTCTATTAATCTCTTGGGTTTGGAATAAATCGAATACTGTTAGAAGGCCTCTGCGTGCGGCGTCTGTTCCCACAATGTGCTTGAGGTCATCTGAAAGTATTAATAATCATTCAATCAACATGTAATGTAATGCTCTACTTTATTCTGTCTCTCTCTGGCTATAGAAAAGGTCTATAGCTATTTTCATCTCACCTCTTATCACATGCTAAGTGAAAAAACTAGTGTAGTGTATTTACAAAGGAGAGTTGACTCAATTTTATTTACTATATTTTTCTAATGATTTGAAGAAGTATTAAAATGTTTACCACTTTTTTTTGTTATTTGAAAGATTTCATCTGTTTTTAAATTTTATTTTTCGACTTCAAAAAAAGGAGGAGGTTCTCAATTCGTCAGAATCTATTTTATAATTCTAGTAAAAATCAATTTCAGATTTTAGACAAATCAAGCGAATCACTTCATCAAGTATTTTACCGAAATAGGGCACTATTAATGTTGTCCCCACATTGAAATAGACTAAAAACTGTTAGTTTTCCACAGAGTGACCGCTGACCGGTATCGAAGGCTATATTTTAAAAACCCAGTAAATTAGTATCAACCACACAATAGCGTGTCTCATATCGCATTGATAAAGCCGGAAACATTTGGCGCGTCGCCAAATTAAGAATCGCGTAACTCAACCGTGCCCCAACCTCAAAATTCTATATTCGGAATTTCCATTGAATTAACGAAATGAATTTTTATGCTTCATTTATATTGGCCGCTCTCTCATCTCTCGCTGCAACTCGAGAGATTGTGTAAGCTCGTTCTTTTTTCGCAGTCGAAGCAGTATCGCGCTGCAGAATTTTGAATTTCGATGAGACTGAACGACTTTATATATTACGTGAGTTATAGATTTATGGCAAAATCACAAATAACTCTTATCTACGTTTTCAAAAGTTTCATGATCTGCATAATTATAAATAAAGAACACATTTAAATGAAGTTAGGAGTGAAATTGCGATAATATCATAGACTTTTAAATACAGAGACAAGAACTTATAGTTATCCTATTTTGTTGTACCAAACTTTCTGCGATGTCGTTAAAAGGTTGAGACAGAAAGATTGAAGGTAAACTTTTTTATAACGGAAAGACGATCCCTTTCGTGAGTTTGTGAATTTGAGAAAAACGTACGCGTAGTGTTTAGTGGCACCTATTAATACCTGAAGCTGCCGACAGGAGCGCAACCTTCGCAGCGACCCTCGTCCTGGCTTTAGTCGCAGCATCCCTCGGCGCCACGCCGGGATTGTTTCTATTCGTCAACCACTGTCTAAAAAATGTTTTTCGAATTAAAAAGAAAATCACTATTGTTACCATTATTTTACTGTAATCGGCAATATCTAATGAATCTGATTCATATCTCTTTACTACGCACGTTTCACCCCGACAACGGAGCATCATCGGTGCAATATCGGAAAAAGTTTTTAGCAATTAGCAATCTTATAATACATGTTAGTGGTTACAAAAATAATGTCGTTGTTCATTGATTAGTATGGTCTTCCACACTTTTTAGGTGTTAGGGTTAGGTAGCCACTTAAGTCAAATTATAAATACATATTAAAAACTAGCTGTTGCCCGCGGCTCCGCTCGCGTGCAGTTCGTTTTTTTTACATGGAGTAAGACAGAGTGGGGCGTGTCATCGTGGATTGTAATATCTATACTAACCAAACTTATCTTATTCTGAGATGATACCAACGCCCAGATATTGTAATTAAGCATTCTGATGCGCTGCTGTGTACGTAGCAACCCGTTCCTGCTACGTACGGGTTATCTTGTATAGTTATACCTAGTTGCACGATCAAAAGGACGATTTAGACTGTCGATATTTCGACCCCGTTTTGATTGTGCTACGTAGATAAGTAGCTATAGGTTTTTTAAACATCCCACGGGTGCTCTTAAATTTTTCAGGATGAAAAGTATCTTAAATGTGGACCGTGCATATATATAAAGTAGGATCATAAAATTTCATTTAAATCCGTTACTTGAAAGACGCCTGCTAACTGTTTTTGTAATGTTTTCTTTCCCGCGGGAACTCGATTGGATTAATAAGTTTTACTATACATATATATTTTGTTAAAGAGGCAACATAAGGTATCAGCATAACAAATTTTACTAAATTAAGTTTATTAGTTGTTGTTTACAAAGCTGTTAAATTAATTGCAGTTTTTTTATTATCCCACGGGAACTCTTTATTTTACCGGGATGAAAAGTATCCTATATGTTGACCAGGGACATAAGCTACCACCACACAAAATTTCATTGGAATCGGTCCAGCCGTTCCAAAGATTAGCCCGTACAAACAGACAGACAAACAGACAAACAGATAAACAGACAAACAGAGAAACAAAAAATTTGAAAAAAATTTAAATTAGTTCTATTTCACTTCTTACATCCCCCTGACTCCGTTTTTAGCATTTTTTTTATTTGTACAGAAATTCGACCTCTACAGTTTTATTATATGTATTGATATTGATTGATTGTTATACTTTTCGTAGGATACTTTCGTCTTTCAGTCACTACATAATAAAGTCCCTGAGAATTCTATACTACCATTGTGAATTAGAAGTTTGTGTGCGAATAAAGGCTCGCAACTGGCCTTTTTTCATCAACTTAATACTAAGTAATACTTAAATTTCTACTTACTTAAAGGTCTTTAAATATTGGACCATGTTTCGTGGAGACGTCAACGATGAAACAAATTCTAATACTTTTCTGAAAACATCAGCAACCATTAGAATATTTGTGGATTACAAGCACAAGAAAAAAAAAAAGTTTCATAAATTAAAATGAATATAATAGATACAAATTCAAGAGCCAACCTGTGACAGTCTTTTTTATGCCAGACCGTTTAAGAAAGAGTAAGATTTTTCATAACGTTAAAATTGATATGGAGAAAACTAATATTTCGCTCAATATGAAAACTAATATTTTGATCAGTTTTGTACTATTGTGATAATAATTAAATGATGTTATACTTGTTAACTCGGTCGGCTATCATGGTCCTCAGGGGCGCAAGGAGTCGCCGCCTCAGCCAAAGTCCTCGGATTCCCAACACCTCCTCTAATAATCGCAATGGCACGCTCTCATCTCCATCCTGACAGAATATTATAACCAATATTAGAATAATTATACAGAAAAAAAAATCCTCCAACAGATTCCTCCCTCCTCCTTCCTTCCTCCATAGTGCAGTGGTGCGCTCGGATTTGTGAATTTAAGGTCGCGAGTTCGATTCCCGCTACGGACCACTTTACAATTTTAATTTCTAGACTAGATTGGCTCAGGTCTGGTTTGGTGGGCGGCTTCGGCCGTGCCTAGTTACACCCCCCTTCCAGCTAAGAAGCACCGCCACGCACGCGATTTAGCGTTCCGGCGCGATGCTGTGTAGAAACCGTTAGAGGTCGCTTACCCTTTCCAAATTAGTACGATAACTTCTACGACTACATCGTCACTTACCATTAGGTGAGCTTGAAATTATATAGGTACTAACTAAAAATATTTGAATGTCACACATTCTTACTCACATCTTGGATATCTGAAGAACTTGAAACTTTGAAATTCTCGAAACTGTCGCCACTCTTTCCTTGAAACACTTTTGATATACCTGTGAAATTAAATAATTACTTTATACATTATTATTTAATGAAAAAGCACTTCAAGAAACCACAGACTTGTATACTACAGACAGGGCGAACAGCGCTAAAAATGTCGCCAGCTTATGGGAGCAAGAATGACTATTTTGCACCCTCCCCCGTCTGTAGTCAGTATAGGTAGATAGGTAAGACCTATTTCTTTTTTTTTTTTTTGAATTAATAATAATATTGCAGGCAAGGTGACCACAGACACATAGATAAAAAAATATATAAAAAAATAAACATGTGTTTCTCAGGAGTTTCGACAGATGGCGCTACATTTTCTTGTATGAAGAACATTTACGTAAAATGTTCGGATGGGCCTATCTTGACTATTTTTATCTATTTTCTTTTGTTGTGTTAAAAAGTTTTAAATTTTAAGCAATATTTACCGTCCATAACTCCATCTACAGTATTGGCGAATTGGTCCGGCATACTCTTTAAAGTTCTCATACCCGCCTTTATTGAATTGACTAGCATTGCGTCGATCTAAAACATATGAAGCACATGGTTTAATAATCAAATCTGATTTTTTTTATCAGAAACGTTAAGTTTTTATCGCCGCCATTTTATTTTTACCAGAAAAGAGTTGTGAACTTTTTTCACACACAAAAAGTTGGTTGCAATTTCAACTGATGGTAAGTGACGATCTTATCATACTAGCTTGGATGGAGTAAGCAACCCCGAACGTTCTACACAGCATCGCGCTGGAACGTTAAATCGCTTGCGATGCGTCATTTCTGATAGGTTGGTAACTAACCACGGCCGGAGTGTTCCACCAGACTAGATCTGAGCCAAATTAGAAATGACAAAATATTAAAGTAGCCCGTGATGGGAATCGAACCCACTCTTGAATCCGGACGCACGCTACAGCGTCAGAAAGATCGTCAAACTTTTAGTTGAAAAAAAAACGTACCGAATTACCATGCCTTTCAGTCTGTATCTCTGGGCTGAGGAATCCCCCTAAGTACTCCGAAGACAGGAGCGTCAAGTACCGGGCATCCCTCGATATACTCGTCAGGCTCTGCAAGTAGTTGTTGAGCATACGTTTCCGACTTTCTAGAACACTTCTGGACGTGTTCTGAAATGTTTTCTTCGCTGGGAACGGAAGGTGGCTGAGTTCTGGCCACTAAAACAAATGAAAATGGAATAGTTCGCAAAGATGATGTGGCGGGCATAATTTAAACGAAAATATGCTGAAATTAAAAATATTTATAATATTATAACCTAATTATTAAAATTATTACTAAAAAACAGTAAAAAAAACGGTTTAAATGGATAAAATAACGACAAAGTTATGAGCATTTTCGTATTCCTGATTAGACAGAGACGGCTGTATTAAACTAAGAAATCAAATAATACAAATTTTTGTTTTGCGAGAAAGGGACAGAAGACCCGTACTTCAAAAATTAAAATGCTTTATAACGTTTTTGTATTTATACGATTTAATAAGTTTTTTCACCATTTTACCATTATTCCCTAATAATATGTAATTCTAATTTCAACAATAAATGTTAAAAATTAATATTTTGATTTCAGTCAACTACCAAATTACGGTAAAACTATGAGGTGTAGAGGAAAGTGATATTAAGAACTTTCCTATGACAAATCATTACCTTATCTTTGATAGCCGCATGAAGATCATAAAAATCGCTGTATCGCCTGTATATGTGCCAGACTTCGTTATCTGACGCCCTTGTCACCGCTATCGCGTATATTCCAAAAGTTCTACCTTTGTCTTGGACTAGTGCTAAAAAAAACAGAAAAGTTACAATGTATGGATATAAAATTGATGTCAAAATTACTTGCAATAAACTCAACTAAACATCGTCTGTTTATCTCAGGAAGGACGCGGATATACTATGTGAAAATGAAAGAAGGCGATACCTGAAATAAACGGTCGAGTTTTCGAATAACTTGCATCGAGTAGGGTATCTTCCAGTTCGGCGGTAGTTGTAGATGTATCGAGTAGGGTTAGTACAGGTTGTTGTATAACTTTCGAGTCGACTCGCTTTGAATAAGCGGAGCGGATTTCTCCATACATTTATCGCCAGCGCCCCAAGCGGAAACTTTATGACCTGAGCTTTCGGCGCTTCTTCGCTTGGGCCACTGTGACTGTTGATGGATGGAAAATTCCGTTTATTCGAAACGACTCCTTTCGAATAAACAGAACGGAACTCGAAACTTGTACTAACCCTACAGAAGGTCAAAGATATTGAGATTTGACGACCTCCCTGGATCATTTGGCGCGCTGTGGTATTTAAACGAAAGTTAGCTAAGCGTTAGAATAAATAAGATGTGAATAACGAACCTGTTTCAATAATATACGCTGTTAGGGGCGACATCAAATTCTTTGCGCTCTGACTTATCGCTGAATGTGATAATGATAAACTACTCGTGTTTGCTGATCTTAAATTTGACGGACCTGGATCATTCAAAAATGTTTATTCATGTTACAATTACCATCGCATTAGAGACAACGTACTAGTTACAGATTGTAAGACATTTATAAGCTATGTGCTACCACTCAATACGCGCCTAGCTATTTCTGCGAACGCAATAGTAGTCCATGCCAAAGAATCATGCGCCCTGGTATGAGCAAAACAGATGAAAGAAACACTGTTGAACTTATTGAAACAATAAGCAAGCAAGCATTTTGAAATGTGTAAATGCTTAAAATTATTAGGACCAGCTTCAAGAACACTTTAAACGCCACAGAAATTTACAATGCGATGTATTAAACTGTTAAAAGAATTATGCTAAAAAAAGTAGCTTTCTTTCTTTACTAGTCCTAAATGGTGGATTACATTTTTCACAACTCCCTTAGTATGAGTTATTCAGGCTTTCTATCTTTAGATTGAATACAGAAAAGTAACCCACAAAATTTTCTCCTAACGCGCATCTTAGCCGTATAGATCATTGATTGAAGACGGAAATAGTAATATGTACTTAAAAGGGGTGGACTGGAATCAGCTTTGAAATATTGAAGCGATAATGATGACATGACAAGCTCACCTGCATTATCGTTGACCATTTTTTGCGCGAAGCTGCCAACTATATCTGATCTAGAACGACTGTGCCTGGTCCCCACGACTGGCGTTACCATTTCGCCTGGAACACGAGTATCAATAAGGCAAAGGCATATAAGACAAGTGACACAAACTCACGCGCCTAATCTACTTCTAAATACTACTACTATAGTCTGGCAGCCGAAAGCTGAATATGAAGATGTTAGGTAGCAACACTAACGCATGACACATGTGAGAGTTGTGAGTAGTGTCAATCAAGAGTTGGTTAGTTTGAACGCGCTAATTTCAAGAATTGAATTGCAAAAATATTTTTGTGTGGTGTATAAAAATCCATTGGTGAAATCGGTGGGCGTGATTTCGCTACATTGGCTGTTTATTTTATGTTAACTTTTTTTAATAATAATTCGAGCAGAGATCTATTATACTCCTAATCAATACACTTGAGAGTTTAGCGTGATTTCATATGTTATTTAGGATTGGTTTAGGTACACTGCTTTGTTTGCAGCCTTCACTCCAAGGTGGTGGTGCTGTGCTGCCTATTAAAAAATGAAAGCCACTTAGCTCATATACCATAATAATGAATATTGTTTTGTATATGAAATTTTAAAATAGTTTACGGCAGATCATAAATGTACTCGTACATCACGTTGGGGTCACCAATTTGCCGATTCTGAGGTCAAATTGTGAGATAATTTTCCTTGCAGTCAACACTAATGATAAAAAACTCTGTGATTTTCACTAACAGCCGAAATTTATTACCTATCTTATCCAAATTTGTCCTAATAGAGATAGATTTAGATGGCATAACTTGAATGGAGTTTTTGTCTCACTTCGGTTATAATTTCGACCGTTAGTGGTGATTACTGATTAAAGGCGGTTCCCAATATTCCATCTAACTTCCATTTTCACTATTTGAGATATAAATGCGACCAAAGATTTAAATCAAGCACGCCCTAAGCCTACATTGCGTACATCAAAAAATCGCTGTAGTTTACGATTTGTATGCGATTGTGTGACAGAGAACGCAAGTGCTAATTTCGTTTAAGAGTAAATGAGACCTCGCTATATCACCATATGTTCTGTCGTTGTGTATGTAAGATGACGACGTGCCCACACACAAGACAACAACGTGGACGTTTTTGGAGATTTAGGGCGCATCTAGCGTTTTAAATCTTTGAATGTGCCATAAGCTCCATACAAGTCTTGTCAAATTTCTATTTCTAGTAAGGCAAACCATGGATAGATTGAATATTGGGAACCACCAATAGAGAATATTATCTATCCAAGAGTAAAAAAACTGGCAAATATAAAACAGTATGAACTGCTACCCACAAGTGCATTTAGGTATTGTGTGATTCCTGTTAGTCGGAAGCCTTCGGGCAAAGGAACGGGGAAAGGTTGAGGACTTGTTACAGATGTTGCCTTTGCGCTTCGTTTTGTTGAACAACTTTGGCAACTGGCTCAAACACGTTCTCATTATTCTTCTGCATTTGTCTGTAGATTACCATGCGTTAGTAATATTATGAAGTGCTTAATTTATTAGTTACTTGAACAACTATATTCATCACTTCACTTACCCGTATATTTCGGAGGTTCCGTTTTGGTTTCCCTTTTGTATTCACTGAAAAAAGATAAAGTAAGTAATAAGAGCTATTTTGATTTTAAATTATAAATACAACATATTTTTTCTTACCTATTTGCATCACTTGATCCGCTTTGCTCGCTTTCCATCATAAAGTCGGCTTGCCATGACGGATCGTCCTGGCGAAGAAAAACATTTTGTTACACCCACAGATTACTTTATTATTATTGGTTATATTTTTTACTATTGGTTAGACTTTTTAACTTTTTTTATCATCACACATCGCAATCTAGTCCTAAAGTAAGCGATAGTAAGATAGCGATTATGGTATACCAAAAATATAAAGAACACGAATCTTGAGGATCCTTCAAGTAAATTCTTAAGGTAACCTTAATTAAGACTAAGTGGAGTATAGAGGAAACGTCTTAGAATGTAAATGTAATATCCTCAATAAACTATTCATTTGCTTATAAAGATCCACGAAAATTTGAAAGTGAGCCTACAAGCTAGACTACAAAGAACGCACTACTAAACTCTCACCTCTAAAGCGTCGCACACACACTTCTGCATGTCATCAAAGCACGTGACGGGGTTGTTCGTAAACTCCTCGCCTTCGGTGGTGATCTTGCGAACTAGCTCCGCGTGGCAGTTCTCCGGGGCGCCCAGTATCGCCGCTCGGCTCGGTGCTAAGTACGTGTCGCATAGCTCTAACGCTGACGATCTTAGGTTGTCTATAACCGCTTTTGAGGTTTGTGGAGCGTCTAAAATTTGTAATTTACATTAACTTATAATTTTTGTCTTCATTTTATAAATTTATCTATGTTGATATCACAGACGTTCGCTCTACAAAGTAGTACAAAGTAGATATAAACAAAATACCTGCTTCATTCAACTCGATCTCTAACAAATACTGCGCATTAGATTTCCACGCAGCGATAGCCCTTAAAAATTTCAATGTCCTTGATACTTCTTCGGAAACAGTTTCCGTATTACTACTGTTAGATGCACCTAAAAAGAAAAAATAACACTTTAATAAGGAGACACACTTCCAATTGCTTGGGGGCTTGGCTTCACCATATCCAGGCCAGGTTGACTTATCACGTGATCGAAGACATTACATGTAGCCGTCTCGACGTACTAATTTCAGACAGCCGCTGCGCGCCGGCTACTTTGCTAGTTAGTTAGTTCTTGTACGGTCTATTTCACGCGGTGACCACCTTAGTACGTCAAATGAGATAAAATTACGCGATAGAAAGAGACCACAACTTGGCGTTGCGTGTTGTTTGCGGAGGCGGAGCCAGGCGCTATTGCGAACTGAATTGCACTTTTTGTGTCAGTGCTAGAGTCGCTATTTGATTCTTTAAATCATCTTGCGGAATGAGCCTTCTGTACCGTTAAGTACTATTATGTATTCCGTGCTATATCGACGGAACATAATAGACGATAACCTTTTATGGTTTCGGTGGTACTTCTTTCAAAAACTTTAATGGGCGACTCACACTTGGCCGGTTTTAGATATTAAGTATAAAACTACTAGGAAAGCTATGCTTGTGTATTTTCGTTGTTACATTTCTTTCTTATGTATATAGGTAGAATTATAATACCTTCCTGTGGTCCCAATGTTGCTCGTCGGGCTTGAATAATTCTAGATAAATATTGCAACGAAGACAGTTTTTGTCGATCCTGAAGTTCCCACTCCCCTGCGCTGTCTTTTGAATGCTGCAAGTATTTTTTTAGTGTCAATTCATGTTAATTTTTACAATTATGTATTAGCAGTAATTAACATTATTAAGTATCTTTTCCATATTATGTCTTCACCTGCTATGGAGACAGTTCCCCACTATAAAAAGTAGTGTATGTCCATTTGAAATAATGTAGCTCTCTGTGAGTGAAACTATTTTTAAAATTGGTCCAGTATATTCAAAGAAACCAGCATAGGCTAGAAATTCACGTGTTGTTTATAAAGTCTGTATAGGTAGTAAATCAAACTGGCCATGGGCATAGCCAGGATTAAGTTATCCCTAAATGGCAAAACAACGTTTGCCGGTCTGCTAGTATTTATCTAATATTCTACACATTTCGCGGGGTAGGGCTTTAAACCCCCTAAACCCCCTGGCTACGCCCATGTAGATTGAATGCCGATAATAATTGATACCATTGCAACCTATCCTTTTTAACCGACTTCAAAAAAGCCGGATTTTTAATTTGTCAAAACTGTAAAAAGGCGCTAACGTATGCGACCGACGGCGGTGTGCTACCGAAATGAATGACGCGCGACGTCATATTTAAGAAATTTTTGGCTTCAACATACGTCACATCTTTCCCGACCTCTTAGCGTAGCGTATTTCGTCGTTGTGTCCAGTAGACAGCCTTAAAAAGTAGTTGAAATAGAAAAAATGAATGGTTACCAGTTTTTGTATATCCTTCTGCACAAGTTCCAGGGTTGCATCTAATTCTTCTGCGTCCCCGCACGATCGAATAACCAGCAGAAACAGTTCGGAGGACAGGCAGGAATCTCTACAACACTGTTTCAACATATTTAAATCGAACCAAACACAAAAATAGAATGTTTATTACAAAAAGTTCAAAATCTAGTTTTACAGACCAAAAGAAATAAAACATCATTTTTCGTTTCACATATGTAACAGGAAATGTATGAAATCAGTAATTCTATACATTTCCTAGGAAATCTATACAATTCCTAAACAGCAATAGAGTTAATTAATTGATGTTAAAATTGTCTTGATCTTTCAATATTTTGTATCTTTAAAATTAAACATACCAAAAAAGATGAACTATAAAATCACAACATTAGGCTTATAAATCAGGCAATTGAAGTAATAAGGGGCAAGAAATATAATACTCACAGATCTTATAATAGCTCGATTAATATTGTCGGGGTCGCTCAACAAATTGATCAAAGGTTTCAAGACGATAGCGGACAACAAATCTATTAGAAGTAGCTTCATGGCGTGGCATTTCCAAGCCTCTTCCGGCGCCACTAGGTATAAAACAGCTTCTGACACCTCGCAGAGTAAAGCTAGAATGATAATTTTATAGTATTTTACTAAAGTTACTTGCTTCACCTTTTAATTCATCTTTTTTCTTCGTCCGCAACACTCCGTGGGACTCTAAAAAAATCCTTACTTTTCCCTTGTCTACAAAAAATTTCAGCATTCTATGTCTAGGATAAGGGCTGGACGATGATGAGTTAAATAATTACACTGCAATAATGTCTATTTTTTGCAATTACGGAAAGGCTTTGACGAATACACATTTATGTCAGCCTCCTTGCCCAGTGGTATTTCCCGACGAAGACCGGAATAAACAGGAATCGCCATTATTGATAAAAGACCACCTAGCTGTTATATATTCCAATATTGATGATGTTTTACCAGTAATGCCATGCACTACACGGTTACCTTAAAACTAACTCTAATCCTCAACTTTCACATATTTGATATTTGACATATTTGCCATGCGATGCGATCTAGATAAAACAAACTTTATTAATATGACAAAAATCTTACCATACTCCTTTTCAGAGTCGGTACAAAATACGTCACGACAAATCTGTTTATTCTCCATTGAACATTCCAAATCGAAAAATAGGTCTTTTAAATTGCCACCACTTATGTTTTCTGAGCTGCTGTAGAATTTAGATTTGCCAAATGATTGGGAATCTAAAAACAATGATAATTTTTGTAACATTTGGTATTGCTATACATTTCTTTATCACTATAGTATTGCAAAATGCAAAAATTATGGCACCTACCACTAAGCTAAGAATAGGTAGATACAAACTGGCACTTGATTCATTCTTTCACAACACTTTACACTGTCAATGCATATTTTCATATCTTTATACATCAAATAATAATTAACTTCCTTGGATTGCAGTAAGACCAGTCTTACTGACAGACTCAGTCTTACTGCAATTCATCTGTCATTACCATGGTTGATGTCTTGGCAGGGTTATCTAACCCTATTTTTTGTTACCTAGGCTAAATAAAGATGCAGCCTACAATGTCATAATACTAACAAGCCCCTTATGGAGGCCAAAATGCAAATTAATAGTTAACAGTAACTAGCAAAGACTGACGCCTCCCACCAGACCAAACCTAAGACAATATAGATACTTCACACTTTCTCATCGTAAAGTCAACATCTCCTAAGGATATCCTGTTGTCAGGTTGAAACATGTGTCGACAAAAATTGTTGGAAGAATTGTGTGAGGTGTTTCATGTGGGAAAAAAAAGTGTGAATAAGCATCTTCAAGGTAAGCGCGCTCCACATAATCACTTTCCATCAGGTGTGATTGTCAAGCGTAAGCCTATTTCTGTCTTTCTTTCTTTTGTCCCTGGGACTTTTCCGCGATTGGCTGAAATATTTTCATCCAATGCGCGTGAAGGGTAAGCTGTACCTTTACTAAAAAGAAACTGCACTAGGACTTGGGAGGTCGGCAAACACATCTCATTTAATGTTTTACCTGGTGGCCAAGTCAAATCAGTTTCGCTTTTATTCCTTCTATGTGTCTTCTTATCATCCTGTTTCTTTGGGCTTAGTTTTGAGGTCCCATTGACCTCTTTGGCACTCAATAGCTGCAAGTGTTTCAGTCTGACTCTCGACTGCTTAAACAGTTTCAAATGTACTGTCAATTCCTCGGGGAATCTTGTTGAGAGTAGATGCACCCAATCTACACATTTCACTCTAAAATATTTATTAACTATCGGAATTACATGCATTATTATAATATGGTTACCATGGGGATTAAAAAAACATTTTATCCCACATTACATACATGCAGGGAACCAACATTTTAAAATTTCAGCTTTGCAAGTCCAAGTATTTGGACTGGGCATTGAGACCTCTAATTCCACATGTCATTTTATCTTTTCAAATGTAATATGTAGAGCTCGCTATTCTTTCAACTGTTTTTTTAACCTGACTAATTGTTATGTAATGCTGTGTACACCTGGAAAGGTTACGGTACTCGTACTTGACATAAATATTGTATTATTTTGAATGATTATACAGTAACTGTTGGTGTATCATTTAAATAAATAAATAAATCAAATGTTGTTTTTGCCATTTTAATTGAATACAATGTAGTAATGGATGTTAAGGTTAATGACAGTTCTTCGACCAAACAATGTGATAAAATAAAATATTTATTGAAGACATCAATAAATTAATGTTATAACATAGTAAAAATAAACATTTTTATTATAAATAAAAGTGTAATCTACACAACATGTACAACCACATTATCAGACAGAAAGACAGACAAATGGAACGACGAACGGACAGACAGATGTATAGAGGGTCAGACAGGCAGTCTTAAGAGTGTGTTGTAAGTGTACCTTCTGCATACTTGGCAGGTCTCATTGTTATTGGACACAGTGGCTTTAATGTTATTAGACAGTGTATTTTTACTATATACTTTACCTATTTGCTATATTGGCTCCCGTAGCAACCACCAACTTCTTAATCGAATGAGATGTAAACTCCTGATCATCTGTCACCACTTCATACCAAGTTGCAACATAGTCGTTAATTATGATTGAGATGATTTCATTGATAAACATGTCAACGGTCTCACTGCCTGTTATCCTGCTGTCAAATTTAGGCCAGGGTTTTTTATTTTCAAACAAGTCTAGTATCTGAAATTATTGAAAACATTATGAGTCATGTCACTTCCAACAAGTTATTCATAAATGGTAGTTTTACCACTTTACCTTTGCAGATTGTATTGAGAAGTTTGTTTGCTGCAACGGATCATCAACACAGTCTATATCAGCAGAAAATACTTTTTTGTGGTCATAGCTCAAATATAAAATGGTTAATACCCTGTAAAATTATAGAATTTTATAATCATGATATCAATATAATTGCGTTACTAGAGTTGATACTTGGACCCAAGTAGGGAAATTTTTAAGAAGATTTGCGATCCTAGGGCAATCTGTGTCTACTATCAGTTAAGTTAGTGAGTATTTAAGAAATGTTTAGGACTCTGAACACAATAATGACAATAATGATATACCTAATTAGTGAAATAGGGTCTGCTAAATGAAGATCGTAAATCCTAAAGGACAGGGTCAGCTGATAGTTGGCAATGCCTGCGAAAGGCCACTGAAACCTGAGGCCTGTACAGAGGTGAAAGCATCGGCTGTAGGCAGTAAATATATCTATCATTATTAATCTTGTAATAATATTCTTACCCGATTGTAAAGGAAAATAAAAATGTCAACAATGTAAAATACAGTCCAAAACCCAGTAAAGCGATCGTTATAACGGAGACCAAGCCAAACCATCCTAAGACTCTCGCAATCATATTTTTCGCATTACAATTCCGGACTCTGAACTATTATTTAGTGGGATAAAAACAATAAACGGAATATAAATTATTAAAAACAAAACTTAGATCCACAAGCAGTAGAGACATCTGTCATTTTTGATTGTTTAATAAAACGTCAAAATGAAATGACAGTCCAGTCCATAGAGAATAGAGATAATAAAATTAAATAAAGGTCTGTGCCACAGAGGTAGAGACGAATGACGATGAATATGGCATTGATCTATAATGAATATGGAGAATTCGGAAGTCGTTATCACAGACCACAAAACTAGAAGTCGTTATTTTGCTTTAGAGAAAGACATTTTCATGTGATTTTCATAATTCATGCAAGGTTTCGTAATCTTATTCTTGACTCTAGTTATGTAACTTTTAAAGCGTTAAATTTTTAAATTGAATCCAGATGACTGAACCGATTTTGAAGAAACAACTGAACTGAAGGAACTGGGGCTTAATTAATAGCTTAATTATTATTGGGAATATATAAAATTCACCACCCAATCACTGTTTGAACTACATAGTACTTTTTGTTTGAACTAAATAATTTTCAGATAAAGGCAGTAGTAGTACCCTTTCCACGCACATGCAAACTCTGGAACAACCTACCAGCAACAGTGTTCCCTCAAAATTATAACCATGGTCACCATGGGGTTATTCAAGGGGCGGATAAAAAAAATTCTCATTGCATTTGCAGTTACTCTGGTGACCCGACCCGCTCGCTCGTTTGCTCGCATTAACTATAAAAAAATATGTACTTAATCATCAAAAATGATAAAATAATAAGCATAGGGTTCAACAGCATTTCAGTTTATTGAAATACAACACGACCACAAGAACTGTTATGCATTAAAATTTTTTTTTTACAATGTTTTTACTTTAAATAAAAAGTTTAATTTAGTAATACTAGTACATAATTATTTTATTGTCAAACAATGTAAATATACTTATCCCTCATGGTATTCTGTATATAAGGTATTATTACAAATTTAATTAAAAAAATTCAGTATTTTTACAAATTTAAATAAACTGAACCGTCTTTTGTAATTTTAAGTTGAAAAAAAATTAACTGGTTATAATTAAGTTTTAAATACAAGTTAAATACTATACGATTAAATCCAGAAGTTGGTGAATAATTCGTAATATTATGAAGTGCTTTTGTATACAATTATATTATAAATATTATGCAATTCCTATATGCATTAAACTTTACTAATTACAGTCTAAAATAAATATTTAAAAAGATACAATAAATTCCAATGTGCAGTTTACATTGTTATGTTTTAGGGAAGTAATTAATCGTAATAATTAAAAAATAAAAATTTTGTTAAAACTAATATGTTTATGAATAATTTGACCTTTCTTACAAATTAACTTTATCACATTTTATGTGCTACTATCATTACAGAAACGCATCAATATTAGTTATTACAAATTACTACAGAAAAACGCGAAAAATGCCTTGTTTGATACTCTTAATAGTCTTCCCTTTAAAAGTATAGATATGCTCATTACAATCAAAGAGGAAATCTATTGACCCAAAAATGACCAACATAGACTATGTTGGAAGTATGTATAGTGAGGGTCAAAAATCAATATAGAATTAGCAAACAAGAACCCTTGCATACATGTATTAAATAAAAATATTGTGAACCGAATTATCATTGATTTAAGGTTGGATATTGCTAACAGTTTATGATACTTGCACATCATTTTAGCCTTATATGCACTTTTGACCTCGATATGATATTAAGAGATTTATAAACTGTTAGGCTGCGTTTCCACTATTATTTATTTAATACGATAATATGATATTTTTCAACACAAAAATGCAACGACCCTCTTAATCCAGGCTAGATGTGTGTAGTTGTAGACACATTTAGATGTGCCTAGAACTACACACATCTAGCCAGCCTATCCATATAAATCAATTTAACAGACATTATAACAAAGTAATGTCTTAGCTTATCTGAAGTTTAATTTGTGACTATAAGCACCAAAGACTAAACAGAATTTTAAGAAATCTAAAAGGATTTTCTTGCTAAATATTTCGAATATATAATCAACTAAATACAAGAATATAACGTGTATTCAGATCTATAATTTCTAACACAACTAACAAAAGCATACACAATTTAAACTTATAAATAACTGACATGACATATCAAGTAAATCTGATAATAATCTAAAGTAAAGTACTAAAAACTAAATGTAAAACGAATTTAACAAAACTGGATACATGCAGTTATTGATATAAGATTGTCACGATATTCTATGCCAAAAATATTAGCACATTAATATTGCAAATAACAATAAATAATAATGTTTTTCTTTGCAGTATCTCAAGAAGAGAATTTATAATACCTACTTTTAAATAGAATCAGATTGTTGTACTTTTCAAAATCTATTGTTTTACATTACATATTGAGAACGCATCAACGTTTTCAAAAAGTATACCTAACCATTTTTTACATATACTACATTTTATAACAGCTGAAAGTAACAAGTGGTAAGTAATAAAAGTTGTAGGTAATACAGTTTGTTTTTCTGGCAAAGTATAGACCGTAGTAAAATTACTATTATATAATATCGTCGCCTCCATGTGTTTACGCATACACTTTGAAGTGGAAGGGCGTTCCTTTTTAAATTAGACGATGTCTATATACGTTACCTTAACCCGATTCAATGATTGAATATAGCAACCCTTACGTCAGTATTTGAAGCTTGATAAATTAACACACATTCAAATTTTCACAATTTTATAATACTAACATAACATGATTCAAATTTATCATCAACATCATCATTTGTCTGGTAGGAGGCTTCGGCCGTGGCTTTAGACCACAATCAGCTGTCATTAAATGTAACAAGGTCCTATACTACATTATGGTACAATTACAAATATTACAACAAAGTCAACAAGTATATCAACAATGGACACGATAACTTTTTCGCAAACAAACACACGACTGGTTTGTTTAATTTTAACACTTATCAACATAGTTGTTGCCGACGCAAATCGCCTATCTTTTATAATTTAATCATAGCCTAATCATTTTAAGTTTGTTATATTATTTTGAAATTAACTACGTACTGCGTAGCAAGGAACGAACGTGTATCGTATACCCTGCAGCGCGATCTTATAAAGCTTTTATTCGCTTGAAATACGATATTCGTCCCATGAAGGAAGTTTTCGGCAGAAACGCCGTGTTTCCGCATCTTAAAAGTTTTTATTTGTTTTATAATATTATACACGTTGAAAAGAAATAAAATAAACCAACCTATAAGTTTTAAAAACTGGAAATAGATAGCCTTTTGCTATACAAAAGGTATTAAAAATCAGACAAAAATATTTTACAGTCTACTCGCACATTTAGCGTTTTGACGTCATACTAGTCCTTACAAACAAGAAGCTGCCGTGATTAACATACGTAATTATTATTTACTGTTTCTGATTTGCTTGTATTTCTAGTTTCTTTATGCGAGAAACTGTCTAAACAATGTAGTTATCTGCATAACAAATACCATAAATTACACAAAGACTGCTTTTGGCTTGTAAAATTGCTTGGCTTCATTTACTTATCAGACTGGACTATATTACGTAATGCTGCAACTGATTATTCACGTAAGTTGTAACTCTGTTGATGAAGTGTACATATTTAGCTAAGTATGAAAATAGGAATTAATTTAACACCACAGAAGCAGATCTGGATCCAACGGTGAAATCCTTGTATTGAGAAAACACACACAGCTGTAAAAGAAAGTTAAATATTAACTTAGTAAGTACCACAGTCCACATAGTACAAGTATGTGGACTTGAAAATTGTAATACAAGTCGGGGCACGAAAGTGTAGCGGTGAGCGAAATTTGGAGGGGATAGCTGCGCATGTGTACTGTCGCGCACGCAATCCAATCAGCGCTAGATCACGCAATCCAATATGGAGAGCCAATCGGCGCTACGCACGCCCGCCCTTTATCCCTCTCAGCCCCCTCAGCCCCCTCAGATACCTTATTTTTGACTTCTGCGCATTAACGGTCAACGCTACACTTTCGTGCCCCGGCAAATACATAAAAGGTACACATAAATAATAATAATTAATTGGAGGTAAGAATTGGAGGCCTTGGTAAAGATTTCGTAGCGAAGAATCAACTCAACCCTTTTTGAGGCACGGGTCACCTATGAAAGGGAAGTGTTCATAGCTCACCATGCTGGTCAAAGTACGAGTTTGTAGACTTCACACACTTTTGAGAATACCGTGGAAAATTCCCAGCTACTAAGTTTTTCTCACGATATTTACCTTCACCACTAAGCAGGTGATATTTTGTTTTTCTCGCTACAAACGCACATATCTTTGAAAAGTCCGAGATTTTAACCATAGAGCAGCCTGAAATGGTAGCCACCAGGCATTACTAATTGTATAGCAAAATTTAATAAAGAGCGTATATTAAATTTTATTTATTCTGAAAACCACCAACTTAGTTACAGAATGACTCATTTTGATGCACTAAAATTGTAAAAGTAATAAAAATATACCTACTGGGTATAGATTTTAAATTTTTATGGCACTGAATTTTGTGTATTTACGAGGGTGTTTATCTATCAACAAAACCGATAAGACAAGAGGCTGAGCAATTAAAATATCAAATAAAATTACCGCGAAGGTCGTGACAATACGAGTACAAGGTTTTAAACACATTCCATCACAATAAATACTTATTTGAAGGAATACCTTTTTTTTATAGACCGAAAATGCCTATCGCATACCCATGCGTCAGGGGAAGCGGAAGGATTATGTGGGGCTTGCACCCACTAAAAACTGTCTGTTTCCACGACGGACCCGCTGGCGGAAGTGCGGGATTCACTGTCGTATTCACCGCGCTTCCGCCAGATTTGAAGGAATACCTTGACATTTTTGTATTTCCAATGCCTTTTGAATAACAGCGAAATAGTCCGAGAGAGTAGTATTGGGAGTAATAGTAGATCGGTTTTGGTTATTAGTAGCTCGTTCAAATAATATGATAAGAAAAACAATATATACCAGCTCAGTTTGTTGTTGGCTTATTATCAGTTCAGGGCGCGTTAGAACCCTCGTAAACTTACCGCCTTATTCACAAACGTGCAATAGCAGTCACATAATTATTCTGTTTTGTATTTCTTTGTCAACAATGATTTGGCATTCGACGGAAAAAGATAAAACAGTCAATAACAATTCCACCGCTATTTTCCGTTAATGAATAAGGGAGTTAGATTTTAAGTCGTGAAATATTTATCATTAAGTATGCACAATCATATTTTACTGACTATCCATAAGAGCCTGTAATGTAAGGCCTATATGAAAAAAAAATTTGATCTTTACCTTATCTTTAAGCTGCTGACACATATGCAAGGCGGCTGTAAGCATGAACAGCACGTCGCTCAGCCAAGGAACTGCACAGTCCGCTTGGCACGAATCAATCCTCATAGTTCCATGCACAGAACTCAGTTGGTACGCGACGAATATCAGCTTGTGAGACTGTATGTAGAACGATATAGCTAAGTCTTCCGGCAGGTTCGGTGAGAGGGCCTTCTGGAAAGAAATATCGATGCAAATAGCAAACGTATTTTCTTACAAACATGCGAATTATTACTGTACTAACCGTGTATCTATAGGATATTGCCTGAAACGCGATGCCAGGCAATTGGAGTAGCTTGCGCTATAAGATGGCTTTCGAAATTGTAAAACATTTCAAATGTAATTTTTTTTCATTCTCAACTACTTAGTATGAACTATGACTTACCTGATAGTAAGTCATGATGCAGCCAAAGATGTTATCTTACTAACATGGAAGAGGTAAGGAAACCACCCACAGCCCTTACGATTTCTACATGGAATGCATCTTGCCGGAATACGAAATTTTGAAATTCTAAAGGGACCCATGGGTGGGTCCAATCCAATTCACTAGAATCCAAATGCACAGCACACCAGCACATAATTTGTAAGCTTTGTTTTAATTTAAAGAATAGTTATCAACTAATAACATTATTATTATATCTTATGCCCTTTCACTAGCTGACCCTAAGAAGAAGAAGAATATTGCCCTTTCATAAGTGTAAATTAGGCCTAAGTGAGATGATACCTTCATCTCACTTTTGAATATGAATTTATCTTAAGATATAGCAATTGGTAGTCTCAGATTTGAGATTGATAGATCTTACCATATTTCTACTCTTCATAAGCTCATCAATAGTCTTCTTCTTGGGCAGAACCACAGCCGTACGCGCTCGTTGCAGAGAGCCGATTAGACACTGTATGATGTGCAACACTTCCTCTGAGGATCTGTAATAGTTATTCACATTAGCAAGGGTTAGGTACACCACTGTTGTCAATGCACTTAAGTCTAAAAAGGCACAGAAGATTAGAAAGGGTGTAGTAGGAGCCCACCTACCACACTGGCCAAGTGTGAGTTAGGATTCTTTGACAATGTGGAGAAATGTCAAGCATACAAGTTTCCTGATATGTTTTCCTTTATGCTTAAGTTAGTGATGGCCAAAAATACAAATTAATCTGAAAATCAGAAGTTGAACAAAGCTGTATAGGTACTAGTCAATTATTTAATAATCTTCGCTTTCTGCTGTCCTATCTAAACCTATTCAATTTAATATGTACAAACATTATTTCTACTACCATAACACCTACACACTACACAAATAGGTCTATAAACAGATAAATTATACTGTGGCCTACTTGTGAACTATATTTCATTAATGAAATAATTAACTGAATAGCTACTTGTTGATTATTTAACACACATTTTCCTTGTAAACTATATAGTAAAAGTCCTCTCCTGACCGAATTTCAGCCTTGACAGCCAATCACTACAGAGTAGAACTATCTACACATGGGATATAAATATTTAACTTGTGATTAATGAATCTCAATTTCACATCAAAAGTATATAATATAGACAAGATGCATCACAAGGTGGTCACCCGGCAATATATTACATTTTTTTCTAACAAATTAAAATTTTTCAGTCTCTGGGATAGTAGATATAGTATAGCTCAGTGGGCTTATTCTGTATTGTTTGATATCAACTCACACTGGGTTACTAACTAAGAAAACTGAGGCAAAAATCCTATTTTTGTATAATTTAGCAACTAGCATGGTATGTTTACATGATACCAAACCAACCTAGGTTGGTAAGTTAAAAATAATACAAAAATACAATTTTTACTTCTGTTAGTTAATAACCGGGTTCCGAATAAATACCGATACAGAATAAGCCCCCAGATATAATCAGATATTTTATTTATACATGTTGTAAAAGTACCTGAACACATAATGCTTATCAACATTGTCAATGTAACCAATAGCCTGCTGCAGATGATTAGCTGCATCCTGGATCTGTTGCAGCTTCCAAGGACCATCTTGATTAATGGTTGTCCGGCAAATAGTGTGCATTTGTCTCAAAACCTTGAAGCTAATATCCTAAAACAATACATTTGAAATGAAAAAACAATCATAATATAAAATGTACATGCAGATATCAGCCACTTGTTGAAATATCTTAAAACTATTTTAATATTCTTTCCCACAGTAAACAATATGAAAAGATAATGCTGTTTTCAGTGTCTATACTGTGTATTAATCTAATCTTTCTAATGTCTTCTTATATTATCATCTACTTATAAAACAACAATTTTATATGTATATTTTTTTTAATTGGTTTAGTGTGTTCAATTGACAAAGACACATCTCAGTCCTTCCTAACTCCTTACAAACCGCATGAAACAAGCAATTGTAAAGGAGTAGGGTGCGTATTCATGGATTGAACATCCTATACTGTAATATACTTACCGCATGAGTAATACTGTCACCAGTGAGGGTAACAATACATTTGAGTTGTTCCGGTTGGGATGTTAGTATGAATTTATCCTGTTTCTGCCCTTCATTCCCATACAGTGGGACGGGAAATCTGTGTGCACATTCCTAAGCAAAAAAGTAACATCAAATTTTATATTAATACATGCACTTCAAATTTCAACATTTCAACAAAATGTTATACTTAAGCTTATTAGCAATGAAATTACAGCATATATCATTTCTGAATTTTATAAAAGTATTTGAATTACACGAGTTGAACAACGGATATTTCATTGGAACACCATAGGGAATCCCCATAAATATTAAAATATAAAATTATAACAAACCACTAATACTGTATGGAGCTGATGTAATATAGCGTGAACCTCTTCACGGAGAACCCATTCAAACTCCTCTTTCTAAAATAAATCAATTCAATGAATGAGTAAGACAATTTTTTATGGTGTGACACAACATTCACAATATATTTAGAAAAAGCAAAGTATCGCACCAAGTTTGCAGCCTCTTCTTTTTCGTTGTCGTTCATTGCACTGTTTTAAAAGTGATATTTGTAACGAAAATACGACAGTAATTGGCAAAATACAATGAATTTAATTATTAATTAAATCTTGAAATCCTTCCGAAATCTCCCAAAATTTTCAGCATAGACATAAAACATAAAACACTATATTTCAGTATCACAGACTAAAGACGAATTTACAAAATATGATTAGTACCATAGTACTGTCAACTGATGGTCTATGATAAAATCAATGATGGAGGTCACAGACCAGGAACATGGTCGGTCACTGTCAGTGACCATTATAATATACTCTTTGACAGTGACCGACCATGTTAGGTATTAGGTACCTGAAAATCACTGAAAAATAATGATTGTCAATGAGTACTGAAATAAAGTAGAATTAGATATAACATCTAAATCATTTTGTTTCCAAGTACATAATATTATAAGAGAACGAATTTATCTATAACATAAATAAAAAATATGGTTCATCCTAATATCCTCAAGGAACTTTATAACAAGTTAGAAGCCAAATGTCGTGATGCAGATCTAATAGCTGGGTAAAAATAAAAACAATCTCACTAGCCGCACCGTCGCAGGGGAATTCTTGAGAATACGCGAGGATTCTCCGGAAGACGTGCAACCTATTTTTGCTCTTATTTAATTTGTATGTTATACGATTGACATTTTGATTGATATAAAGTTGTTATGCTATGTACACATTATGTACAATTTCGTTGCAAAAAGTGCTTCCATTTCATTCCGCGGCGTTGTTACTCACTTAACTTTCAATAATACTTAGGTATTATTGAAAGTTGATTGATTTACTTAGCAAAAAGATCGTTGGCTGCTGCAATACTGCAATGGAGGAAAGCACTGTGCTTTCCTCCATTGCGGTATTGCATACTGCGGTGGCACTCATCTTGGCGAAAAAGTTAATTATTTACGTACATCGATGGCTTTTATTAAGACACCCATGGTATTTTAAAAGAGGCAAAAACGTGGTAAATATGGTTTTATAATTTTTTTATTATCAAAGTGTATTTTTGTTTTAGAAAATCCGGGCGTCACATGAAGTACCCCTATACACTTTCAGCAAAGATTGTCCAATTCCCTTATTTCCACTACATGAAAAATAATAATATATGGATGTATTATCCATTGGGTTGCTTAATAGCATTTTATGTATTTGCTAAAATTCATAAAATGTCAAACTCTGAGGCCAACGTAAGAAGTTGGGCAGAATCTCACCGGAAGATTGCAGAAAAAGAACATCACAATTAAGTGAGATTTTACTTAAAACTTAAATAAAGTTTTCGATGATATTAATGATCTATGTTTTGTATAATATAAATTACAAAATTATATCGTGTACCATCAATTAGACAATTATGTACCATGGTGGTAAAACCTGTGTTTTCTATATATATATGATTCTAAAAGATGTCTTAGGTTAGCCAACCCACACTTGGTCAGCACCCAGCATGTTGGGCTGTGGCGGAATAACGGAATAAAAAAATATTTAAATATAAATAACGGAATATTATACAATTCCGTGGCCATGGCTGTCCTTAGGGTGCACGACGATCAATTTTGCATTTCCATTATTATACTCCGGGTCAATAGCATCATTGCACTATAATATATTATACTGTATTTGTAATTCTGTGCGGTTATAACGTGAAACCATCGTAGGAAACCATTGATCTATAATAGTTTCACGTTATAGTCAAAGTCAAAATATCTTTAACTTACATGGGCCTAACGTACAGGCTCTTTGTACGGTAATAACTACAAGTCGACTTAAAACTAAGTTTACGAGGGTTCGAACGCGCTGAGAAAAAGCAGATAAAAAACCTACAACAAACTCAGCAATAATATAATCGCAATTAATTACAAATACAGTAATACGTAATACCGGCATTGATCTAATACCGGTAACCGGTGGTAATACTGTCTCATTACACCATTGATCTATAGCATTACACCATGGACCTAACATCTAAGCTAGTATGGTAGGCATTACACTATGTCTGTGTTCACTGTTCATTTTTCACTCCCTGCAGTTGGCAGCATTGCTAGAAAACACTGATCTCCATAGAGTATATAGAATATAATATTCTCGATAGCTGACTGTCAACGTAAAAATGAATACTTGATTTTCGCCATTTTGGCGCTGATTGTTGCGTAGGTAACCTGCAGGGCGATCGGCTAAAAATGTATCAATCATCAAAAAACTGTATCAATGTCAAAACACAGGTATTGACCAATCACAATGCATGAATATCACGTTTTGACATTGATACAGTTTTTTGATGATTGATACATTTTTAGCCGATCGCCCTGCTGGCGTGAGCATCTATGGAACTAAAATCAAATGTCATTTAAAACCATTGATCTACCTCTTTGTTCAAAACTTAGAGAATTTAAACATATAGAGAGGCCATAGTTTACTTAACACTATATGTGTCGGGGTGGCAAAAACCGCCATAAAGTGTCGCACTTTGACATGCGCATTGCTTCATGTCAAAGTCCTAATGATGTGACTACGATTATACCGTTATCGATAAATTTCATACGATGCTTGTGATAGCTGAGTAGATAGGAAAAAAATCTCGGGGTTTTACAGAAACTAAAGCTTTTCTATAGCTATTATCTATTGCAAACTTTTATAATAGAGAGAGGGAAAGGCTTCAGGAATAGATATAGTTTGGTCTCGCGGGATTTGTTAAAGTATTGGCTGTTGGTTTAAATCCGGTCGCCTTAGTTTGAAGTTACGATGAATTAAGAGAGATTCAGTAGAACGAGAAGACCCACGCATACTTATTTTTTCCCGGAGATGTGAATTTATTTTGTATGAATTAAATAAAATTTTCAGCACATCACGTAAATATTATAATAATATTGCTGACCACAACCCACAAAACCTAATAACTGACATAAATTCATAGACAGTACTAACACACAATAGACAATAATATAGATTAAAGTTATAAAAAAACAGAGAGTAGGCCAAAGACAAACAAGTACGAGTCGGACTCATGCATGAAGGGTTCCGTAAATTCTATATAATAATATAAATAAAGGAGTGAGGCATTTTCGTTGTTCCACGGATTCCGGTAAAACTAAAAGTCGTAGAGATGTAAAATTTGGTACTCAGGTTCATATTATTAGGTCATGAATCTACAGAATATTTTTATATTCTGTACAAAGACGAGAATTTTCGAAATTCAAATTGTAAGGAGTGAAAATTTCTAAAGTTTTTTCATGAATGATGAATTTTTAAGTAACAACTGTAAGTCAGTTTGGCGGGACTGTATTTTAAGAAAATAATTGTTCATATCTCGAAATGAATAAATTACAAAAACCATTGCATTAAGCAAAGACATGTAATTTGTGGTCAAAATAAAAAAAAAATAGTTCCCATATTGAACTTTGAACATTTGAACTGGAAGTCTCAGCTACTACAGGTCTACGCTATTTGCAGATTAGATGTTTGTTACAAATATTAGGATCCGGGAGCGACCGATGCGAGCTCGGGACTTGGAGAACCCCGACAAATTAGTTGACTTATAGTATCTTTATTGGTAGTTATTATCATGACCACCCAGAAATAGGAGTCCCGCAAAACTCCGTTGAACGAGCTTTGAAATGGGTGAGAGAAACTGAGGATTAAAGAGGAGTTGTAACCTCAAGATTTAAAAAAAAAAGAATATTTCTCGATAACTAACGAAGAGCCTAATTCATCACGTCGTGTATTAATCATAATACTACTATTACATGTAAATTATCTGACACTACTGTAAGTAACTAATTTGTGTTTTACTACAATATTATACTAGATAGTATGTTATTTGAATTATACGTCAGATACAGTATATTTAATGTGTATGTGTGTCATGGTTACGTCAGATAATAATTATTGTTAGTTGGTGACATGTGGATAGCAAGATTTTTTTATTTTTAACGTAGGTAGGTATTTATTCCACAAAAAAATAATTTTGCATCTCCGGAGAAAAATTTATACAACTCGTAATACTGTATGTTCTTAAAATAATCGTTACTTCGCATCAAGGCGACCGATTTCAAAACCGTTAGCCATTAATTTTTATCAGTAGGTTTTTAACGGTAGGTTATGTTCATTCATTTTTGCTCTCTCAAATCTTTAATGACTAACCACGAACTACTTACTACATCGATAATATTTCCATATCGATAGATAGTTAGAGCAGCCCTTCTGATCAGCTGTCTGGTGCCTATCTGTGATTGGCCGATGGCTCTGATTGGCTATTTCAATTCGACACAAGATGGCGGATATACCCACCCAATAAAACTGACAATTTCCTGTCCTTAATCCTTATATTTACTTTGTCTTTGGTTCAAAACGACGGTCCACTTCCAACAAATGTCAATTTAGTACTGTGGACGCTCGGGGGAGGCGCTTCAAATTGGCACAAGTAATGAACTGTCAAACGTATGGAATCATCAAAGGAATCATGAATTAGGTACCTATATTAGGTTCATTTTCATAACAAATACCTAGAGGTCCATGATTTCATCCAAGAGTCACATAATATAAAGTTATTCCAATGGTTATTCCCAAGTTATTCCCTGGTCTGTGGAGTTAACATTGTAATAGTCAGTGTCTTGGGAACTGTCAGATTAGTGTCACTGTCAAGTGTGATGTTTATAAGTTGTCACCTAATTATTCGTTTTCACTTTTCACTAATTTAGGTAGGTATTAGTTTTTCTCATTTTGTAATTCCGTGATGTTTAGGCGTAATTAAAATACACTCGCTATGCATAGCTGCGATACGCATATGTCTGGTTAAAAACTTTTAAAATGTGGGTAAAACCTCAAGAAGTGTTTCTGAAGACTCCTTTGTGGTAAGCAACGTACTATAATACCTACAATATTTGCTTATCTTGCTTGCATTGTTATTGTTTAACATTTGTGTTATACGTTCTAATATCTAAGATATACTTACTATAAAATATGTAACTGTCTAGGGACACCGACGAGACAACATTATACTTCGTTCTTCAAAGAAGGAAAGGACATGGCAAATCTAAAGGTCTATCTTCGTTGCTTGTGGGAACATTGGATAGTGTACGCGATACCAAACCAGCGCCTTACAGGATTTTGCACCAGACACCAAATTCTGAAATATACTATGGTATGCAGCTTGCTTTACTAGCATTAAACAAGTAATATTATCCACAAAAAAAATTGCAGCCGATGTCATTTTTTTTGCCTTAGCTCTGTAATCTGAGGTCACATCATAAACAAATTTATATGATAGTACCTCGGTAGTATACCCATTCAAACAAAAAAAAATGAAAATGAGACTACTCTGTAAAAAGTTGTGTAATGATACTTGAAAAAATAAATGTGTTGACTTGAGGACCTTCTATTTTTTTAACATTGGTTAAAAATATTCATTTCCTGATTCAGTTTTTCGAAACTTTTCTCATCATTGTTATTTTAGGTATCTCTTCCATCCTATGACCCACTATTTTTATTTTTTATAGTGTTTTCTAGTGTACCTATGAACAAGCAAAGTATGAATGGCCATAAAGAAACTATCATAATCCAAATTATATCAAAACATTGAAGTTAGATTAAAGTAAAAAACTTGTGATTAATCGCTTGGTTATGGATATAATAGAAAATTTTATTTTTGCCATACAGTAATAGCAACAGCATTGACTGAGCAGGAGATTCGTCAGGACTGGCAATGGCTGTTTGAGAATGTTAGTCCAACGTTACACTCATTTGACACAGAGGAGGAGATCACAGAGTTTGTCTGTTGTAAGATAAACTCAATTATTGCCACTGAACAAGAAAACTTTACTGAGGGTAAGTATTTTGCAAACATAAATTCCAAGATTTGATGCACACAAATATTTGGTGAATATATTTGACCAACAAAAAAAAATACTATCTGAAGTTAACATTCACATTTGTGAATATTGGAGAGAATTATTTATTTATTCAAATTATGAAGTTTTTCAACTTTCCTATCATCATCAATACATATAGTAAATCTGTAGAGGTCGAATTTCTGTACAAATAAAAAAAATGCTAAAAACGGAGTCAGGGGGATGTAAGAAGTGAAATATAACTAATTTAAATTTTTTTCAAATACTAGCAGATACCCGCGGCTTCGCACGCGTAAATTTTAGTTTTCCCTATTCCCACGGGAACCGTCGATTTTTCCGGGCTAAAAGCCTTTGTGTTAATTTAGGACGAAATCTTATTGTATCTTATATCTTATTGTATTTCTTCCGCATGAATACTCGTATCTGATTTCTAACTATTTTCTTAGAAACCATGGATTTTCCCGTTATAAAAATTAGCCTATGTATTTATTAATCCAGGATAAAACCTATCCCCGCGTGAATATCTGTTTTTCTGTTTTCCCGTTAATTGCCTTTGTTGTTGTTAATCCAGGATATAATCTAACGTCATTCCGCATTTCAGCCAAATCAGTTCAGTAAGTAAGGCGTGAAGGAATATTTTTCCCCCGTGGATATCTGTTTTTCACTTCCAACATAGAAACCATGATTTTTTTCCGGGATAAAAAGTAGCCTAGGTATTAAATTCAGGACAAACTATCTCCATTCCAAATTTCAGCCAAATCGATTCAGTAGTTGCGGCACGGCGTGAAGAATATTTTCTGCATGAATTTCGGTTTTTAACTAATCCCACGGGAACCTTGAATTTTTTCGGGATACAATTTATCCACATTCCAAATTTGAGCCACATCGGTTCAGTAGTTGCGCCGTGACCGAATATTTTCCCTGCGTGGATTTCTGTTTTTCACTATGATCAAAGAAGCCATGAAATTTTCCGGGATGAAAAGTAGCCTATGTATTAATCCAGGATAAAATCTATCTCCTTTCCGAATTTCAGTCAAATCAGTTCAGTAATTACAGCGTAAAGTAGTATTTTTCCCGCGTGAATATCAGTTTTTCAGTTTTCCCGCGGAAACCATGAATTTTTCTTGGATAAAAAGTAGCCTATGTATTAATACAGGATAAAACCTATCTCCTTTCCGAATTTCAGTCATATCAGTTGAGTAATTACAGCGTAAAGTAGTATTTTTCCCGCGTGAATATCAGTTTTTCCGTTCTACTGCAAAACCCATGGATTTTTCCGGGATAAAAAGTGCCTTTTTTATTAACCCAGGATATAATCTATCTCCATTCCAAATTTCATCCAAATCGGTTGTGCACTTGCGGCATGAGATTTTTTTTCCGCGTGAATTTCGGTTTTTAACTTATCCCACGGGAAACATGATTTTTTTCGGGGTGAAAAGTAGCCTATGTGGTAATGCAAGATACAATATACCTCCATTCCAAATTTTAGCCAAATCGGTACAGTAGTTGCGGCGTGAAGACGTATTTTTGGACCCCAGTTTCACCCCCTTAGAGGGTGAATTTTGAAAAATCCTTTCTTAGTGCTCCCCTAGACCTCATAAGGTATCTGTGTGCCAAATTTGGAGTCTCTAGACCCAGCGGTTTGGGCTGTGCGTTGATATGTCAGTGAGTCAGTCAGTTTCTTCTTTTATATATTTAGATTTTGTTTCTCTGTTTGTCTGTTTATCTGTTTGTCTGTTTGTCTGTTTGTCTGTTTGTCTGTCTGTTTGTACGGGCTAATCTTTGGAACGGCTGGGCCGATTCAAATGAAATTTTGTGTGGTGGTAGCTTATGTCCCTGGTCAACATATAGGATACTTTTCATCCCGGTAAAATAAAGAGTTCCCGTGGGATAGTTAAAAAACTGCAATTAATTTAACAGCTTTGTAAACAACAACTAATGCACTTAATTCAGTAAAATTTGTTATGCTGATACCTTATGTTGCCTCTTTAACAAAATATATATATATAGTAAAACTTATTAATCCAATCGAGTTCCCGCGGGAAAGAAAACATTACAAAAACAGTTAGCAGGCGTCTTTCAAGTAACGGATTTAAATGCAATTTTATGATCCTACTTTATATATATGCCCGGTCAACATTTAAGATACTTTTCATCCTGAAAAATTTGAGACCAGCCGTGGGATGTTTAAAAAAACCTATAGCTACTTATTTACGTAGCACAATCAAAACGGGGTCGAAATATCGACAGTTTAAATCGTCCTTTTGATCGTGCAACTAGGTATAACTATACAAGATAACCCGTACGTAGCAGGAACGGGTTGCTACGTACACAGCAGCGCATCAGAATGCTTAATTACAATATCTGAGCGTTGGTATCATCTCAGAATAAGATAAGTTTGGTTAGTATAGATATTACAATCCACGATGACACGCCCCACTCAGTCTTACTCCATGCGAATTGAGTAACATAAGCGATTCCGACAGAGTGTATAAGTAGAGGAAGACCAAAGAAGATATAGGTAAATTGTGTGAAAGAAGATAGCACGTTGACAGGAGAGATTGGAAGAAGACTCCTTTACGGGTCCATCGAACCCAGGGACCACTCATTTATCTTGGGAAAAATTAAGAAATTCCACGGGAGACATTTTTGTAAAAAAACGAACTGCACGCGGGCGGAGCCGCGGGCAACAGCTAGTCTCCTATAATATTCCATGTATACTCTATATTATGTTAGTTCGTTTTTGACAAATATATCTGTTATACATTGAATGCAAATGCATGTGAAGGTTCTCAGACTCAATTCAATTATGATTAATATTAAGTTGTATTACCTTGTCATGACTTACTATTTACAGATGAAGATACAATCACTTATAAAAATGTTGACTATGAGTTCCACCAGAGATTTTCGATGCCAAAAGATGAAAAGTTGGTCTGCTACTATTCCTGTAGGTCAGTATGTAATCTCTCTCTCTCAACCCCTTTTTATGTCCCACCGCTGGGAACAGGTCTCCTCTCAGACTGAAAGTGATTTGGCCATAGCCCACCGGCTGAGCTGAGCTATCACTGCTTTATATTTAATCTAGTATCGTCTAATATTTAAAATTCTCATGGCAATTTTGGTAAGGGATTTGAAATCGGTCGCCTTGAATATTTCTTATATCTTAAGTCCTCTTAAAAGACTGGTCGACGATTTCTGGGTGGTCATAAAAGAAAATAACCACTCAGAAAGATCCTCTTGATTACCTAAATTATCCGAGTTGAGGTGCCCTCAAGTTCCGATCTTGCTTTGTTCATTCTTGTATTCTAAGTTATTTATGACAATAGACTTTAGCGAACGGGTATAAGGCCCTCAGCCTTGTGATAGCTTGAGGTTGACTCTGTAGTGTTCACTCTTTTTCTTTAACCCTCTTAAAAGCTTGGCTTCGAATGAAAGTGACTCGATTCAAAGCCTAATCCACAGCCGAGACAGCTATAGTATTATGTCATTTTATCTAAGGATTTATTATTTTCGTTTACTTCATTTGTTAGCAAATCAATTTTTTACGTGCTTGTAGTGGTCATATCCATTTGTAACTATGCAAATATGTATGTACAATGTACACCTGATAACAACACAGTTACACAGTAAACAAATTGATTTGACTGTGAATTTTCAAACAATATAATTGCTTATCATTGTTCATACATCTATAACTGTGGTCAAAAGAGTAACAAGCAAAACCTGATCAGTGATCATATTATCATGTCTTATCAGTGAACTATTTGAAGCCAACCATTTTCTAAAACATTTAGCTATACTTTATAGCCAATATATAAAATATAAAATGGGTAAATCAAAGTACATAATTTATTGTTTATTTAATTATTGCAGCTACTGGAAAGGGAAAATGCCTCGTCAGGGCTGGATGTACCTATCAGTCCACTACATGTGTTTCTACTCTTACATATTTGGCACAAAAACCGCCATAAAGATCCGATGGGCGGACGTCACAGAGCTGGCGAAAACTAACAGCCTTCTCTTTCCGGATTCAATCAAAATGGTGACGAGGGATGGAGAGCATTATTTTACTATGTTTCTGAAGAAAAATGAGACCTTCGCTCTCATGCAGCAGTTGGCTAATATTGCAATGAAGGAGTAAGTATGTTTTGATGATTTTTGTAATATCAGGGATCTGATTGTCTAAGAAAAACGTATTCATCGTTATCGTAATCGTCTTGCTAATTCTGCCCTCCTATTGGCTGACGAAAATTAAGGAACCAATCAGCGGCCTGAGTTTCTTAACAATTACAATAACGATGAATATGTTTTTTTATCTACGCTCATTGCTTAAAGTTCGAATTATGAAATCAAAATGTGTCACATATTGACCTACTTTATTCACAGACTTCTATAATTATTAAAAAGTTATTCATTATAACATCTCTGTACTATGGAAATATCTCTAAATAATTGAATAATTTCCATTACGATACTCGGCTCTGGGTTCCTGTATTTTTATGTGTCGTCATCGCAGACCAGGGAATAACTTTATTTTCTCTGTGGTCGTCATAGCCAAAAGAGAGTGTAGAGCCAATCCTCAATTTTGTTTTTTTATATATGGAGTCCACAGACAACATTTAGTTGGTAGTCCATGATCGACCATAGACAACAATTAATTCACGGAAACAATAATTTTTCCCTGCCTTAAATGACTGATTAAAAACTGTGTTCATACAGAATATTGAAAAGAATTATGTATAATTTTTGATTATTTAATTATCCACTAAAATTATACTTGTATAAATATTTTTCTACTCTTTTTTGTTTCATGACTTTTTTAACAGACTATACGCAGTTTACAACTTAATTTTGGCGCCATAACTAACTTTTAACATTTCAATGGGTTATTTTTGTTACTTAGTCAAAACTTAGCGCGGAAAAATGTCTAGCAGTGAAACCTACTAAAGAAAATTTAACTCCACCTGGCATTTATGTAATTGCAACAAAAATGACCCACAATCTTTTACCAACAAAGTGAAGGATTTACGACAAACCTTAGCAAGATTTTATGGTTTGGATTTATGATAATTTGAGCGTAGATAAAGTAGTGTATGAAACTCTACATAATTAGGTATTAAAACACTCGTGTGATACTATTAAAAAACTCGCCTGCGGCTCGTTTTTTAAACTCACACTCATGTTTTAATACCCCCCATTATGCATCCGTTTCATAAACTACTATTACAAAATTAAAGGGCAGTTCACTTGAAACTATAAAAAATTAGCGCTGAGGTATTTGATACTTTTTAGGTAAATTTTGCATAAATCCAAGAGTTCGAAAGTGAGATACAACTATAAACAATGAATCTACATAATCTTAAAGGTACAGTCAAACCTGGTTAAGTGAGAGCGCAAGGGACCGAAATTCTTTATTCTCTTATACACATTTCTCACTAGTGGTTCCTCGCAAATATTCTCAGTAGAGTTTTCTCACTTACCCAGTTATGCGGGTTCGACTGTACATAATAACATAGTATGGTACATTTATACACAATATCAACAATTCAGCCAATTGTGTCTGATAATTTTATTATCATGATTGCATCTAAAATTACGAAACACGTGGGATGGATCTGGAAAGGCTTTAATTGAGAGTTAATTTCTGCCTCAGAATGTGGCTAATGATGAGTTAACTGTTTTCAACTCATTTGGTAACTGATGCATCCAAAGCTCTCTTCGATAGAAGCCATTTACATGCATAGTCTGTTAGAAAGATGTATAAAATGTAAAGAAGGTTTAAAACGTGGATTTTATGATATAAACTGTCAATAATATTAATAATATTAATGTAAACTGTGAGAATAATATTCTATTGTTGGTTATTAATTAATATGAAACCCAGATTTAGTATTTGAGCTGATGTTATCAGTATATGTACCATTAAAATCTGCTCAATTTATTTATACTTGTATACAAAAGACAGAGGTCAGAGGCTGCCCTCGACTTCGAAAGTGCGAGCGACAACCTATTATACGATACATCTATGACAAAAGAATGATGAAAAAAGCAAGATATTCACCTGATGTTAACTGATATACCTACCCTTGTAGTGTGTTGAAATATCACACTTAGCACTTCACCCACGTTTTTCACCCACGATTCTATCACATTTCCTTACTGGAATACTTCAATACTATCAGAATAACTGACACCGAGGGAGTACCTACCCAGAAGGACACCGCAAGACAAGTGCTATCAACCATAAATAGACTAATACAATTTAATACTGCATAGGTTAATCGATGACAAATCAGGCACTTTCAACATCGACAAAGACCTGCTAACGAAGCTAAGCAAGAATGTACCAAAGAAGGCATCTTTCCTCAAACGAGATCTGGATGCTAGAAAACAGTCCAATTTATACACGCTTAGATTCCGACTGCCGCACACGGAGAAACTCGATGGCACCGAGGAATGCACTTTGTGGACACCCTATAATAAGAAGCATAACTGGGGAAGGCTGTATTTGTCGCAAAACTTCATCTGTTTTGATAGCCGGGTATGTATTTATTAAATTAATGCCTGTAGCTTCTTCATGTATAAAACGCAGTATTTTGTTACATACTTTATGTTTACTTGCCTACAAATGACGAGAGAGATATATTATATGAAGATGATATTATATATATAACTCAGAGGGGATAAAATAACCCCTATCGGATGCTACACAGTATCACTATGGAACATTCAATCGCTTGGAAAGAGATAGTGTTTGCCGGTAAGGTGGTAACCAGTCCCGAAGCATTTCATCATACCAGACCTGTCACCTGTGTAAGAAAAACGTATTCATCGTTATGGTAATCGTTTACTAATTCTGCCCGCTGATTGGGTCCCCGATTTGCGTTAGCCAATCGGGGGGCAGAATTCACTAACGATCACGATAACGATGAATAGTTTTTCTTATGCAATTAGACCCCTGATTTTGAACCGTTTCAGAAATTAACAACTCATTTCCACAAACCATATTTTTGTTTATTTGCAATTGAAAGTTGATTGTTTTACCTAATATAATGATACAATAATACTGAGTAAATTGTACCGATTTACATAGCTTGTTGTTATCAGTATTGTTTGTAACTATGACTCATAAGTCATACAAGTATAAATTACATATGAATCGGATAATGGGTACACCCATTATCCGATTCATATGTAATTGATACTTGATGATATTTGGAGGTAGAAACTATTTATTTATATTTGTGTAATTTATGAATGTTAATGAATGTATTCATATAGCGAGGGATGCAGTTTAATGTGAGAGCTACGTTTTTAATTGCACCACTCAATAGCAAAAAAAAAATTTGGCCTTACTAGCCCGCAAAATAAAAATTTTATTTAGTTTTTCACAAATATTAGACTAAATACACATTGTAGGTTTATGGCAATGAATTTTGCGGGCATAATATTTATGCATCTACATATTTTAATAGAAACTTTGCTCGAAAACTCCCACTCACCTCATATTGGTTCCTGAAAGGGAAGATAATTTTCGACCAATACGAAGTAAGTGTTGAGCAGAGTTTTTATTTAAAACATAGATGTATAAATGTTGTGCCCGCAAAACTCATTGGCATAAGACCATGGTGTATAAGGAGCCAACTAATAGCGAAAAACTAAATAAAATTTGTATTTTCGCGCCCAGATGGTACCCATTCCCCCTTAATAACACATATCCACATCAAACACGCAACTATCGTTTCGTGAAGACGACCTTTATACTCTACAATCTGTACATAGGTTCGAAATCTCGTCCGTCTCACGATACCGCTCCGCAACGTGTACCAAGTGGAGCGAGCGGACTCTGGAGGCACGGGCAGTTCGGGCGACTCCGGCAGCATCCTCATCACCACCGCGCATCACACCAGTTTCCTTTTCGGGAACATATCTGACCGGGATTTCCTCTGTTACAAAATATCTGAACTGCTGGCTAAGTTACCCAAGTAAGTCAATTTTGATGTAACGATAAGGAAATAATAATAAGTTTAGGTACAGTTTGCATGATCATATAATAATTACAATCTGCATGATACTACATATGCATGAAATTAATGACATTATGCAATGGTAAAAAAAAAAAAAAATTTTTTATTCGTTCGATGTTCTAAACATGTTTCTATTCAAGAAGAATATCGAAATAGATATAATATATATAATTGTAGACAAAGACGGCTGTGAAATTCTTGTCTCTAAATTGCTTTTCTTTTCAGTATAGTTTCCTTCATCTGACTTCAACTAACGGGCCACATTACTAATGATCACCGGAGGCGCAGCTTCTTACTAAGTACTAACACATCTGGGGGATATTTCTTGTGTTCTAAAAGCCCATTCTAACAGTTTTCTTGATCTGCAGTGATGTGTACAGGGAGAAGTCGTGCAAAGCCCTCAGCTGCTCCGAGGAAGGCGAGTGGACGCCGCAGCCGCCGCTCATGACCCTGTTCAAGACGCACCAAACTTCATCAATAAGGCAGATACAACAGAAAAAGGTGAAATAAAATGAAATGAATATTTATTTGCCCTTCAGTACCTACGTAGTTTTACAATGTTAAAATCCTCATCCTCAAGTAAATTTATATAAAACCTGTATCCCAGGATTCCCGCTCTTCTTGGTCATATAATTACAACAGTAGTTGAATCAGAATAGCTTAAAATAGTACATTGTGATACAAGGGTGGAAAGTAGGTTTTTGCAAACGAGCTGTCATTAACAAGCCCGAGCCGAAGGCGAGGGTTTTTAATGTCACGAGTTTGCAAAAACCTATACACCCGTGTATCACACGACGTTTTTCAATACAGTTGTGAGAATTAGTAAAAAAACAAATCAAAGAGATAATATGTTTGCTCAAGATTTTAGGGGCCAATTTCCATCTTGTTTGGTTTTTACCTTAAATAAAATATCGAAGATCGAAATCGAAGGCGACTTCGAATTCGCAATCGAAAAGATAAAAGATAAAAGATAAAAGTGAAAAGATAAAAGATAAAAGATAAAAGATAAAAGCTAAAAGATAAAAGATAAAAGTGAAAAGATAAAAGATAAAAGATAAATGATAAATGATAAATGATAAATAATAAAAGATAAAAGATAAAAGATAAAAGATAAAAGATAAAAGCTAAAAGCTAAAAGATAAAAGATAAAAGATAAAAGTGAAAAGATAAAAGATAAAAGATAAAAGATAAAAGATAAAAGTTAAAAGATAAAAGATAAAAGATAAAATATAAAAGATAAAAGATAAAAGATAAAAGATAAAAGATAAAAGATAAAAGATAAAAGATAAAAGATAAAAGATAAAAGATAAAAGATAAAAGATAAAAGATAAAAGATAAAAGATAAACGATAAAAGATAAAAGATAAAAGATAAAAGATAAAAGATAAAAGATAAAAGATAAAAGATAAAAGATAAAAGATAAAAGATAAAAGATAAAAGATAAAAGATAAAAGATAAAAGATAAAAGATAAAAGATAAAAGATAAAAGATAAAAGATAAAAGATAAAAGATAAAAGATAAAAGATAAAAGATAAAAGGTAAAAGGTAAAAGCTAAAAGAAAACGAAAAAAAAAATTCCTTCTGTGTCCATCCCATCCCAATGTCCATCCCATTTTATTGTACAATGAAAACTCCTTGGTATCAAACGTTTTGCAAAAGTAATGATCGAGCATGTAAAAGTAAGTTACGACCACGAAAAAGAAAGATGCCTGTGCGTAAGATTTAACTTTCGAATACTAATGACAGCCTCTGAAAGTGCGCCATACCATACAACTGTATTGAAAAATCCTATTTATTAATGTATGTGCGTGCGGACGTACCTGCGGACGTACATGCGGACGTACGTGCGTGCGTACGTGCGTCCGTGCATGTGGTTCCAAAAGATAAATAGCCCATCTAAAGTGACTCCTGAGCCTTCTTATGAAGCTCATAAATCCATAAGCACCCACTTAGAATTTCAACAGTGTGTTCTTCAGGAATCATCTACCTAAAATTCAGAATCAATTCTTTACAAAAGTTCAATAAAATTTATAGGAAAAACAATGGGAGGACCACATGGCGGAGGTCGGTCGAGGAGTGAGCATGTACCGAACCACTGAGGGAAGCGAGCTGGTCGTCAACGGCATCCCGGAGTCGCTCCGCGGGGAGCTTTGGAGCGTGTTCTCCGGGTCGATCCTGCAGAAAGTTCAGAACAAGGGCTTGTATGAGAAACTGGTGAATGACGCGCTGTCCTCCAAGAACCAAGCGAACGACGAAATCGAGAGAGACCTGCATCGATCGCTGCCGGAGCATCCTGCTTTTCAAAATGATGTTGGTATGTGGAGTTTTTAAATGTGTCCTTCAAGAGTCATGAATATATGGAACGGTTGTATGACAAAATGATTTATTTCATATACGCCTAAGTTACAGGCACTTATGAATAGTCAGTAAAATATATTACTTTATTGAAGATAGTTATTTCGCGACTTAAAAACTAGGTTTACGATTGAAGATAAATCACAATATGGCAATGAGCGCTGACTTGCAAAGCTTTAATGTTCATTACTCGTGTTACTACAGCCTTTATAAAATAGGATCCCAGAGCTCCCAGATGTACTTTTTTTAAAGAAAAAATATGAGCCATCGAGTAGCATCAGTTGGTTTTACTTACCTCCCATTAAAGAAACAAACCTAATGTACGTACATAATATATAACGTTTAAAACTGTAGAACCATTATTTTCTAGGTATATCGGCATTGAGACGTGTGCTATGCGCGTACGCACTCAAAAATCCCACAATCGGCTACTGTCAGGCCATGAACATAGTGGCTTCGGTGCTGCTGATATACTGCCCCGAAGAACAGGCGTTCTGGTTGCTGGCGACCATCTGCGAAACGTTGCTACCCGATTATTACAACACCAGAGTGGTCGGCGCCTTGGTAAGAATGTTTTGTGAAAAGGCTCATTATTAATAGGTTATCTTTCAAGAACAAAAAAAGAAAAGGTACAAAAGCTTTTTTTCTATGTATTATTTTTTTGTAGTGTTTTACGCACTTCGGATTTCACTTAGATTTTTCATTCACTTGAGCAGCTGGGCGGATCAGACCCTGATTACGTAAGAAAAACGTATTTATCGTTATCGTAAACGCTAGCGGATTCTGCCCGCTGATTGGGTTCCTGATTTGCGTCAGCCAATCGCGGCGCAGAATTCGTGAGCGTTTACGATAACAATGAATACGTTTTTCTTACGCAATCAGGGGGCAGCTTCAAATTCCGCCAGGCGCGATAATTTTAACACGTTTTAATAATTCTTTCTTTCTTATAACATTCTCGACTTACTTGTTTGGTTACAAACACTGCGTTTGTAACCAAACTCCTACGAAACGGCTCAACCGATTGTTATGAAATTTTCTGTGTATGTTAGGTAGGTCTGAGGGTAGGTCGCAAGCTATTTTTTATCTTAATATATATAAATCTCGTGTCACAATGTTTGTCCGCGATGGACTCCTAAACTACTGAACCGATTTAGTTCAAACTTCGTGAATATCTGTCATTTGGTCCAACTTAAAAAATAGAATAGTTTTTATCCCACGTGGACAAAGTCGCGGGCATCAGCTAGTACTATATGGCAAAACAACTTTTGCCCAGTCAGCTAGTAATTTATAAGGTTAAACCCATTTATAAATAGATCTGTGGCCCCAGGTGGACCAGGGCGTGCTGGAAGAGCTGACGAAGGCGCAGCTGCCGGAGCTAGAACAACACGAAATTTGTATGGCGGCCATCTTGAATCCGCCATTTTGATTTTTTTCAGCTCACTGCCAATTGCGTGAAGTTCCGAGTATTTTTTGTTTCAGCAGTTGGGTGGGGCCAACTATAATACCTTGCCCATGCTCCTTGACTGTCTTTGAAATCCTGAATCATCACCTCATTCCATATTTTTCTCTGGTAGCCTTCCAAAAAACCGCATCAAAGCACTTGATGTTTTACAACTCGTGGTCTCTCAGGTGGACCAGGGCGTGCTGGACGAGCTGACGAAGGCGCAGCTGCCGGAGCTGCACGCCAAGCTGGACGAGCTCGGCATGATGAAGATGATCTCGCTGTCGTGGTTCCTCACGCTCTTCATCAGCGTCATGCCCTACGAGTGCGCCGTCAACGTCATGGACTGCTTCTTCTATGACGGCGCCAAGGTCATTTTTCAGGTAAAATAACATCACACTTATTACACTAATATTATAAAGGCGAATGTTTGTCAGTGTGTGAGTGTGTATATTTGTTGCTACTTCACGCATCTACTGAACCGATGCCGCTGAAAGGACGATACCAAAGGTGGTATCAAGTTTTCTCATGAACCAAAACCAAAATAGTGTAGGAAAATAAAATAGTGTTTTTTAAGAACCATTGGCACTAAGAATTTGTTTTTCATATCCGGAATTTAATTTTGTATACAAAAAGTCACTTGTTTTTCGATGCACATTTCGTGTCATACTGATTTTACTAAGAAGTACAACTTGTTTGTTTGCCTATTACTTTAGAATCCGGATATTAACTAAAAAAGTAATAATTGTAGGGGTTAATGTGGAGACCGTAGTCCATAAAAAATAAAGTTTGGGTTTGATTCAGCTTGATACGGGAATCCATACATCCATGGTCATTGTTCTTTGCCCTGCTTTAGAGCCGGTAAGTGTGATAGGTGGTTTGATACCCCCTTTTATTGCCTCACAGATAGCGACTATTTAAGAATAGTCCACAGAAAATACAAGAGGTCAGGTAAGGTACAGGTCTTTTTACACGACTGAAGTTTGTTGTGGATGCAGGCGGTAAGGCTTGACTCCTTGTCTCACAGGCATTTGGTGTGGCCTCGCCTTGGAAGTGTTGTTCTAATGGACTATCCTATTTGATGATGCTTCCATTTACTCTGTTTCGGATCCAGATGTCGGAAGCTTGGGTATCAATTCATAAAATGCGTTAGTTTCTTCGTCACTACAGATACCGCTTTTGGGAGTATTGAGGAAGTATAGCGTAGCGAAAGGCGCATCAATATTGCACTATTATACATGAATACAACAACAACTTAACTATTATATAAGAGTATTTTATTTAACAATAATATGGACGACAGAACGTCTGAATTAATTTAATAAAACATTTGGAACTCTGCCAAAGCTGCCTAATTAACTTACTATCTTTTTTTGGATAGGTCACGTTAACTATTTTGGATATAAACCGGGAGGTATTGCTGAACTGCGCAGAAGACGGGCAAGCGATGCAAGTGTTGAATGACTACCTCGCGGGCATCTACAACGACGAGGCGATGGCGCTCTCCACGGAGCCCAGGACTGCGGAGAAGGTAGCTCTTCATTTTCTTCTGAAATAAATCTCGTTTAGGGGCTAAAGAAGATTTCCCCAAGATCTTTACGCGTCTGATACCTTACGGAGGCATTTTTCTTTGGTTTCAGACGATAAAAATTCAAGAGCTAGTATACCAGTCGTACCGTTCGTACGGCGCTACCGTGAGTAGCGAATGCATCGAACACTTGCGACTCAAACATCGCCTGCGAGTTGTACGACAGCTGGAGGACAGCCTCGAAAAGAATACGCTAAGAGCTTTACAGCAAGATAAACTGTTGGATGCTAATGAATTGCAGGTACTTTAGTTTTTTTCCATTTGCTCGGAATCGCTTCACTATAGAGTCCCTTATTCGAAACTGACCTTGATTTTGAATTGGCATTTATTTACGCTCGAAGTTGTTCCAATTTCTAAGGATCATAACTTTCAAAATGTGTTTAATTAGGTTTCCATACCAATTTGGTAAAAATGGAACCCTTATGGTGAGACTTTCTCCGTCCGTCCGTCCGTCCGTCTGTCACACTCGATTATTTCAGTAACTATTCAAGCTATCGACCTGAAATTTAGAATAGTTATAGATAATAGTGACGCGACGTCAGAGCAATCGTAAAAATTTGAAAATTGTTTTTATTTTTATTTAAAAAGGGGGGAAAACCGGGTCGCCGAAATTTCAAAATGAGATAACAATATTGAGTGGGGTATCATATGAAAGGGCGTTACTTGTGTATTCTAAAACCGTTTTTGATTTATTGGGCAAACTGTCGAAAAAAATACCGTCCCCCCCCCCTTATCTCCGAAGTTTACCATTTGAAAAATCTGAAATAAATATGGTCAATAGAAGTTAACGTATATTTTACAGGAAAAATAAAATCAACCCTCTGACTATTATACTTTTTTTGCTAATAACAATAATCCGCCGAAAACAAAGTTAGGTTTGCGGTTTGCCAACAAAAGTACTTATATGTAAATTAAACTCGTAAAATCATGAACAAAAGTGATTCTTTTAATGTTCTACTTCTTTTATGGTATGGAACCCTCGATGCGCGAGTCCGACTCGCACTTGGCCGGTTTTTTTTTTTTTTTTAATAAGTAACCATCTAAAGTTCTGCATTACATCCATTCCATTGAACGGATATCAGAATGAATGAATGAATGCATCTGCTGTAACCAGTGGAATTTAGTAAATAGTATTTTTTTTTTCGGTACGCAATGAAAGGAGACACCAACAGTTTCCGATACAGCAATAATAAAAATTAATGGAGATTTATGATACAAAGCCAGCCTTCTTGAATTTATTTACTGTTTGAATTCTGTGCTTTTGGAAGCACAGAATTCACGACGCATTATGTCCTTTTTCTTGTCGTCTTCGCCTCTACCTAACACTCGCTATGTATTTTATTTCAACCCTAGTCTAATTGAATGTCTAGTCTAGTGCGGTAACCGTATCCGAACTGCTCAGTGAGCCACGTCTAACTCGGTTCATGATCCGTTTATTACTACTTGTCTCTACATATACGTACTTATATATATATTCAAAAATGACTTATTGATTGTGTTTTAAAGGAGCTACTAAGCGTTATCCGCGAGGAGCTGTTCTGGGCTAAGCGCGTGCCGTGCGAGCGCCTGGAGGCGCCGTACGAGGCGTACCGACTGGACTACGGGCAGTTCAAGACGCTGTTCTCGGCGCTGTCGCCCTGGGCCAAGGGGGATTACGCTGACGCTATCACTACGAGGATGTTTAAGGTATAATTTAAACAATGTCATTTTTACACGACTGCCCAAAAAAGAGTAATTTTTTTAGTCATTTTACCACAGCAGTGGTAAAATGTGGGGCAGTCGTGTTTTTTAGGGTTCCACACCCGAAGGGACCCTATTAACGAGACTTCGCTGTCCGTCTGTCCATCTGTCACCAGGCTGTATCTCTGGAACCGTGATAGCTACAGACTTGAAATTTTCACATATTATGATATATTTCTGTTGCCGCTATAACAACAAATACTAAAATATATAATAAAATAAATATTTAAGGGGGCTCCCTAGAATAAACGTGATTTTCGATATTGATAACTGTAACAGGTAGAGACGCTTCAAATTTTCACAGAGTATTTAGTTATATACTTACTGTAGAAATAAATAGTTAAATTAAAATAAAATAAAAAATTAAGGGCATACAATAAACATGAGTTTTTTGAACTAACAAATCGCTCGTTTCAGCTGATGGACCATGACGACGACGGGCTAGTGAGCGCCCGCGGGCTGAGCGTGGCCGTGGGGCTGAGCACCAGGGCGGACGCGCAGCGGCGGCTCCGCGCGCTGTACTGCGCGCACGCGCCGCCGCTGCTGTCCGCCGCGGAGCTGCGCCCCACGCACTTCACCGACACCGGCGAGGAGCTGGCCGCTGATGCCATCTCCTTCTTCGACAGGTGACTGAAAATATTAATGTACTAGCATTTACCCGCGGCTTCGCCCGCGTCATTAAAAAGAAGTTAAATATTGAAGAATTAGACTGCGCTGGATTAAAAGCGACAGACGATAAGGTTGTTTTAGATCCTGGCTATTTGTATAATAGATTTATTTTTACGGGATAAAAGGTAGCCTATGTCACTCTCCGGGTCTTGAACTATATCTGTGCAAAAAATCAGGTCGATCTGTTGCATGGCTGCGGCGTGATTAACGGACAAACAAACCAACAAACTCACTTTCACATTTATACATTAGTAGGGATACGCGGCGCTGCCTACAGTACCTTACCTACCTTATTAACACGTTCACTGCAGATAAGGCCCAAATCAGCCTGCCGCGGAATTTCAGCTGGTGCGGACGAAGAAAACTAAAGTAGTAACATAAAAATTGGTCAACAGCGTTAATATCTAAAACCATTTCAATACACTTGTTAAACTAAACAAGGCGTACTTTCAGAGGCTGTCATTACTATTCGAAAATTGAATCTTACCCACGGCATCTTTCTTTTGCAATCAATGGTCGTGACTTTCTTTTACGAGCTCGATCATTACTTTGCAGTTTAGTTTTAAGTCTATTAAAAATGTTTGATAGCTAGGAGTTTTTATATTAGAATGTAGCACAATGGACTATTATCAAATTGCAGTATAGAAAATCCGTCCACACCCGAACCGACGCTGCAGCGGTCGATCAGCGAAGTTTGCGGCAATGGAGGGCAGATGGACAAATCCTCTGACAGCGCCTACAGCCAATGTGGTGAGAAGTCTAGAAAAATAAATTCACTAAACTGAATGGAAACTAAAACTAGATTGTCGCAGACTAAATTAAAAGACAGATATTTTCCTAAAACGATTTGTACACGAGATTTAAGATCACTCACATGATGCCTGAAGCTTCCTCCACCTGGGGAAAAAAACAAGTGACGGGAGCACCAGACCACCATGTGGTCATGGGAGTCAAAGAAAAGTGAACCATCTGATATAAGCTTAAAGTTTATATTTTGGTTGTCACCCAGATTCCTGGCAGCCGGCGGACATGGTGCGCGCGTGCGCGCTGGCGGGGCTGCCGTCGCCGGGCGCGTCCACGCCGGGCACGCCGCCGCCGCCGCGCGCCGCGCCGCCGCTGCCGCGCGCGCACTTCCTGCGCCTGCTGGCCGCGCTGCACGACCTCACGCAGCATTCCACTCCGCTCTACGAAGCTGTCGCCAGAGCTGGTACGTGGCTGCCCCATTCCAATATGTAGTCCTGGTACCAATGATCACTATTTTATGGATCGCTGACTGTCAACGTAAAAAGGAAGACACTTTATTTTCGCCATTTTGGCGCTGGTTGTTGCGTAACGTGGCGTGAGCGTCGATGAAACTAAAATAAAACCAAGGAATAACTTTATATGTCATCAACAAATTAATGTCAATTTAGTACCGTGCGAGGGTAGCTTCAAATTGGCACAAAAAAGGAACTGTCAGATGTACAGAATGATTAATCCACAAAATAGAGATCAGTGCCTGGTACTCCTTAGTAATAGTAAAACTTCAATTATTCATTGATTCACTATTGACTCATTATCTTCTAGCGAAGACCGATATGTTTGACGAATATTGTTAATAACCGATGATTATTGTTTATATTAAAAAAAATTATACTAGATAGAGAGTTGATTTTATCTTTCCAGTAAAATGTAAGTTGATCCCTATTGATCATAATTATTTATTTATTTATTTATTTAATATTTATTGCACACAAAAAGGTACAAAAGCAACAGCTTAATCCTAATTAATTAAATTACTTGGTAAACTTCGGAGAAAAGAATATCACAGTTTCGAATGCTGCATTTTTCCATAGGTACATTACTTCTGCAACTCGGTGAACTTAATCACCGACCGATTCGATCGATAGACCGGGAGATTTCTCAGGACAGTCTGTTTTTGGCGGCCGCAGCACAACCCACTCCGGAGGTGAGTAAAATATTGTGTCAATAAGTAACCTACCCTTGCCCGCAGCCGGAAATTCGGTTATTTTCTAATCACGCAGGAAGCATGGATTTTTCCAGGATAAAAAGTAGCTTATGTGTTAAACAGGATATCATCTATCTCTGTTCTATACCGGTTCAATAATTGAGTGAAGGATTAAGAAACACTCTATGCTAACTTTTACTTATATAATATTTAACAATGCTCTCGCTTTTTTACGACTTGCTTGGGAATTGTACTTTTGTTTATAAAAAATCCGGGAGAGCTAATGCGTTAATGTATTATTTCTACCTTCCTAATTTTAGCCAAATCGGTTCAGTAGATGTGGACTTAAGGGAGTAACAAACATACAAACTAAAAATTAATTTTTATATTGATATTACCAATGGAATCGACATAGGAGTTGATTTCCAAGTTCCAACGAAATGCCATAAAAATGCACTGTCTTAGACAAAAATACAATCATTGACTAACACAGACATATTTTAAACACATAATAAATATGAACTTTTATGGAGATAAATCTTACAAGAGTATCTGTATGTATTACAGGTCGACCCTAACGGCAACCCAACTGAATCCGACCAAGACAACAGGCCGCAACCGTCGCCTTCCAGAGACACGGACCAATCAGAGGATGGCGTGTGGTCGATAACTCTAGAACAGTTCCTGGCAACCATGCTGACTGAGGCCTCGTTAGAAGATTATTTCAACAAGCAAGTTCCAATAATGGCTTCCTTGGAGGCTCTAAGGCAGAGGGATAGACTTCAGTCGGTTTCATAGTTCAAGAAACTACGCCTTGTGCAGTACACGTAAGCTTTATTCGGTAGGTATGTATTACAGGAGAAGATGTATATTATTAAGTTATGGTTATCCGAAAAAACGTGGTTCGAATTTGAGGCATAAAATAACAGTGCCACATACTAAACATGGTTGTCTCGTTGACCATAGAGTAAAATTAATATGTTTGTATACTTATTTCTTTTAAATTGGCTGTGTGAATAGAGAAAGAATTCACTGAATACTAACAGCCATACACATATTATGGCAGATTACGATTCTTGGCATGGTATAGAATGGAACGAAGTTAAAAAAAAAATGGATTTAGTATGAGAATAATAGATACAAATATCAAGATACGCCCATCCGAACATTTTACGTAAACCTTCTTCATACAAGAAAATGTTGCGCCATCTGTGGAAACTCCAGCGAAAAACTTTTTTTTTTAATCTATGTCTGTGGTCACCTTGCCTGCAATGCTGCACAGGTTGTAGAGGTAACCTTGTTCGGGAATCGGACGTACTTCCTGTTTTAATCGTATAAATTAATGGTAAAAAAGTTAGTGACATACCGATTTAATTTAAATGTATTTTTACTAACAATTCAGAATTCATCAGTGATCGCTAAACATTTACTTTAATAAAATATGAGTATTTATGTTAAAAATACATTTTATTTTTAGTATAGATGAGTTTATATGAGGTATTATGAAATTGCGGTACAGCTGATTCTTTTAGCTTTCGCAGTCCAGCTTTTGAGATAACAAAATCCTCGTCACTAAAATGAGCAGGGCATACTCTTGTGTTTTTAGTGGGCTTAAAATAAGGCTGATTTTCTAGTGTCCTGATAATGCGACTCCAAATCTCTTCACGTATGGGATCTCTTGGAAATCTGAAATAATACTTTCTAAATGATTTTACTTTTGACCACGAGCAAGTACTACACATATTGAATTCAGCTTGTTAGTAATTATGAAAAATAATACTTTATGAAATTTGACCAACTTCCACTGGCAGGATTCTTTTTTCAAATACAATGAAATGTTGCTTGCACTTATAAAACTTAGTCGATTCACAGTAAAAAAATGCTATGGATTTTTGTGCAGAACTCAAGCTTGACTAAAAAAACTATAAAATATTTTTACATTTAAAATCGGTTCCATGTATCCTAATAGAGTTTGCCTGTATCTCTTAGTTATAAAAGCACCTAAAATACCAGAAAATGTTGGGTATTTCTGTCATTAAAATGTTCCACGACTTATTAACTTTATATTTTGTCTAATATTAAATCTTACTTCTCTTCGACTAATATTGTTTTGAAGAAAAACGTGGAACATTGAAAAAGCCTCACAGCGAGCAACAGCTGATTGTTAATAAATACAGAAATAAAAAGCACGCCTATAAAAATAATCATGCAGATATATTTAGTTACTTAATAAAATTAATCTAAGTTCCTAAGACAAAAATAAAACAAATAAAAATGACGTCTTTACAAAGTCACTTCGGAAATGGCGGTTCGGTACTAATTATAGAATATCAAAATAAATTTCTTTAAAATAACTATTTATATTATTTATATGCAAGAAAAATACAATATGTGTGACTTTAAAATATTTATGTGGTTATTATGTGGCTATTGCATTGCCATTTACAATTGGTAAGTTCATAATAATTTAATTCCAAAAAACTCATGTAATATTACTAGATGTTACTTATCGATGATACGTTATCCCATGCTCCTTTTTAAAATTAAAACTGCAAGTTTTGCAGCCTTTTACAATGCAATTAGGCATTTTGATGTTTTTTAGTTAAATTTCCCACTAAGTTATATTCCATTTTCCCGCTACTAAGAATCTAATATGGCGAAAACCGTCTCTATGGAAACGTGCTGTTAGCGTCATTATCTGTGGCGGGGACCGCGGTCTACTGACTACTGACGCCAGGGGAGGTGAAAATAGTCATTCTTGCTCCCATAAACTGGCGACATTTTTTCGTGCGGTCCGCCAGGTCTATAGTATAGGTGTCTTTGATGAGAATGCTAAATTGATGAGTCATGATATTATCAATCTAAAGTTAGTTCAATATACATATTATACCTCCAGGGCGGACGGCGCGAAAAAATGTTGCAAGTTTACCTATGCACCAATCGCTACTCTCTATGTATACTTCTTTTGTCACCAATATTAAGGCAACGATGTAGTTCGCTCATTAGCCACCTATTTCTACAGGTTTGCTTGTACGAAAAAGGTTTACGTAAATCATTTGGATAACTATGCAGTGTGTCCGGGATCGAACTAGCGATAATTTAAGGGAGTGTTCTATAGCTTATTACAAGCAAAAAAAATCCCCTATAAAGGGAGGGGCGCCCCCTCACCCCCTCCCCGGTAGAGCCATTTCTATTTTGTATGCGTTTTTTTGGGTATGAGCACACAAAATCAGTAATAACTTGAAAGTCTGTTGCTTCACATGTTTATAAATGGTCTTATTCGACTGGATAAAATATTCTCTATCGCTGGATACCTAATTATAATGTAAAACGTTAAAATAACAGAAAATGCCTGAAACTAAAAAGACATTGCGCAAAAAAATTAAAACGTGAAGTTATTTTTTTTAGTTCCAGGCATTTTTGGCTGTGTTATTTTAACGTTTTACATTATTATTAGGTATCTAGCGATGGAGATTATTCTACCCAGTCGAATGAAACCATTTGAGAACATGTGAATATCCCGGACACACTCTATATCCTTAGCTTTCTTATCGGTGGTTAGTTCTTATATATTTTTTTTTCCATTTTATGTCACACATGGAATCACACCGAACTGCTCAGACCGAAATTGGCTTAAATTTGGTGACCTCTCCACCAGCTGCATAAAATCTTAACTACTTAAGGGCCGATTTTTCAATCGCCAGATAAACGTTAACTAAGGAATAAATATGACATTTCAACAGATTTTGTATGGCATACTTCAAAATTCCTCAGATGCGGAGAAAAATCAGCCCTTATTCTGCTAAATTGTGAGTAACCAATGTCTAATTAAAATTCAATATCGTACTTCAATAATAATATGTTCTATTTGGACGACAGACAATGTATTTGGATATTCGGGAACAAACTTTGCCCCTTGATTGGCAGACAACAATGAAATCAGAGTTAAAATCAGGTTTAAATTATAATAATTATGATATGATGAGTAGGCACGTTATTCTTATATTATAAAATAAGCTCCCATATTTGAAATATTGGAATGCCTTAATATAGTCATGTACCGTATTGCTCCTAACAAGCAATAAAATCGCCTTCGCATTTATATTATTTATTGAAATAATATTGCAATGTATTTAAGATCAAATATTATATTTCTTTCATATAACGGCATCATTTATTTTTATATAAGCTTTACTATATTATGTATTTAAGTAGAGAAGCCGTAGTGTTTGTATAAAAAAAGAATATGTATAGGTCATGTTGGAATTAATTGAGCTTGCTTAGAGATTTGAAACATAGTATATGCAAAACATCGCGAATTGTGCTAACTGTGAGTTTCTTCTGACAAAACACTCAAACAATCTCCAGCATGTTCCGTCATCGACGCTGCTAATGATTTTAGGGCTTGTTTCACAATGACCTGCAGGTAAACTTTAACTAGCGAATATATTTGATGTTGTGACAATTTTTTATTGGGAATCTGTCAAAATATCAAGTTTATTCTGGTGATTGTTAAACAAGCCCTAAATTCATTGGCTATTCACTGGCTTCGCTAACCTTTGAGAGCTGAAGAAAGTCGGGCACTCGTGTTTTCTTCCTTAACCGCCAAGCAAGTACCCAAAAATTCAGTTGTCAACCACATGAAGCTATGCGCGACACACTAACCCATTTGGTAGTCACTTCTCACTCGTCATCAATTACCTCTCCAACTCCTGTGTTGCGTGACTGAGTACTTAATGATTGATACTACTGGCGAATGAATATGCCAATTAAAATACTAAAATAACATTCCATAGTTTAGAAGTTTCTAATTTATATTTTCTGTTGCATCTATGATGTAGCCATCAAAATCAATGTTACGTCGAAAATACATATACAGGGTTATATAAAAATACCAAATCGCTGTTACACGGCGCGAGTTTGTACAGAGTAGGAACAAGTAGAGTGTCTCTGTACAATATTGAATATTTGATATTTCTCAGAATATCGAGTAAAAAAAAGTCGTACAGCAAAAGTTGTGAGTTTTATCGTAAACATTTGTTTACATTAAAACCTCTCTCAAATAAAAAAATAATAAAATCGTTCTCGGCTTGTATTTATAGACCGATTTGGTATTTTTTATTTAACCTTGTATATTAATTACTTGATTATGTTGTATAAGTTTTGTATAAATTAACGAGTCTGCCTGCGAAATTCAAAACTTTTGGATTTTTTTGCAATTTGTAAGCTAATGACGCGTGCCTCTCACTCGCTCTCATTGTGAGCGCATAACGTGAGCGGAGCGTAACGCAGTTTCTTGAAGTGTCACCCGGCAAACCAATTTATAAAAAAAAACAACAAAAAAATAGAATTTCGCGGGCATGTAGCATGCCCCTTGAATTTCGTTTACCTAGATGATAGAACGGAATAGCAATTGCAATCTAAATTGTAATATTTATTGATTATTATATTTTACGTTTGCCTTATGCAAGGTAAGAATTCGCCTTGTCAATATAAGCAGATTTGGTTGTTTGCCCTTGTTTATATTATGTAGGCTAATTTTACGGCGTCACCTGTAAGATTATAGTCATAAATTACTACCACAGTAATGTTAAAATAATATATTGAAAATCTAGTGCGGTAAAATGATTTTGTATGTTAAAAAATAATAAAATAGTTTTTGTATCTTACGAGTATATTTAAATCATAGCCATATTAGTGTAAGTTAAATGTAATTACAACTAACCAAATGAATATATTCCTTAGTTTTAATTTGCACTATATTTTTTTATATAATAGCTGTTATTAATATATTATATAGAAAGATTTCAAGAATAATGCGAGTTGCATGAGATGAAAAATAAAGAGTACAAAAGTTTTTGGACTTATTTAATTTTTCAATTTTCTGTTTTCGTTAACTAAATTAAAAAAAAAATACATTTATTTAAATGTAATAAAGCACGACAGTTCTCTTGCTTAACCGGAGTTCTAACCATGCCATATTGCGATTCGATAGATGGAATGGAAATGGAAAGTTTAAACAATGACGAGAATGATCGCTAAACTAATCATTTATTGATTTTATTAATTACTTTTCATTACCATCTTTTTATCGTAACGCAATATGCCATATGAGCTCCTGACGCTAACTTATCTTCTATCGCGTTCACTCCATCTCATAATATTATGTTCATAATTAGTTACTCTGTTCTATCTAGTCATGAATTCCTCCGTTACGTAGAGATTTCTTCCGCCAGTTGCTATTGGGCTGGTTCTGTGTAAACTTAAGCGTCCAAGCGTGTCTCGATACTACTTTAGCTTTGTCGGGTAAGCTAATCGCAGCAAGACCAGAGTTGATCTTCCACTGAAAAAGAAAAAAAATGGTAATCTGTAAAGTCAGTTTATGGACGATAGTTTTACGTGATACCAAGCCGAACGCTAAGGCCGATCGTGCCTCTCTATCGCTTTACCGTGCTCTCGCTTACATGCTCGGAACGTAAAAATGAGTCGTGCATTTTTGGGTGCAGCCGGTGTTAATCGATTTATAAGACGTTATCATTTTAAATAATACAATTCTCTGGCCTAGAAACATCATATTTTCAAAAAAGTATCTACCACGGCACACAATGTTCTTTTAATGGGTAGGTACAAATAAAATTGAATGTAGATTTAAAAAAAAAAATATTTTAAATTCGAAACATAAATTCGTTTAGGAACTTCATAGAAATCAGTGGGCATACAAATTTTCTTGTTTATTGTTTTCAGAAATCGATTAAAACTAGGATTTATCGTTAATCAGTTTTTATCCAATAATGTACCCATAACACATCGTAAATTATTGTGGATCACTCGAGTAAATAGATACTTGAAGTTATTGCAAAATAGTTGTCGATGTGCAAATAAAAAATTATCTATGATGTAAACTTCTGCTAACTTATTTGAATCGTAAAATAAAAATAAACAAAATTCAACGAATCGTGCTTCATACAATTCTTACTCTCTCTCGCTAACGTGTCTAAGGTAGGGAATTAGAAGTTTTATCCATGTAAAAACTTTCATACATGCAAAATTCAGTAAGGAAGTCCTCGTGACGTTTTCAAAACAATGATAATAACAAGTGATGTGGTCACTAGCAAAGACCATAGCAGATAGTCCCTGTGCAGTACACCGCGAACACGGCTGAGATCACGTCAGAAAACGGGCAGTGACGTCAGATTGGTTGCTTTATACGTCTCTTTGGCACAAGTGTTTAATCATAGCCCACTTCAAATCACACTTAACCCAAATAACTTACACTCAAGACGCCGTCATTGCCAAGCAACTGCACTGTATAAGTGCCAGAGTGGAGATATGGCACAATGTCGCGTATCTTGAGCAGATTGTCCCTCGGCCAGCGCAGGAACACCGCGACTACAGCCGAGACGACGTCAGACGACGCTGGCGGTGACGTCGGATGGGTTGTGTTGTACGTTTCTATGGCACAAGTGTTCAAGCAAAGCCCACTTCAAATCGCACTTAACCCAAATTACTTACATTCAAAAAGCCGTCATTGCCGAGCAACTCTACTTTATAAGTGCCAGAGTGTAGATATGGCACAATGTCGCGTATCTTGAGCAGATTGTCCCTCGGCCAGCGCAGGAACACCGCGAATACAGCCGAGACGACGTCAGACGACGCTGGCGATGACGTCGGATGGGTTGCGTTGTACGTTTCTATGGCACAAGTGTTCAAGCAAAGCCCACTTCAAATTACTTACATTCAAAAAGCCGTCATTGCCGAGCAACTCTACTTTATAAGTGCCAGAGTGTAGATATGGCACAATGTCGCGTATCTTGAGCAGATTGTCCCTCGGCCAGCGCAGGAACACCGCGAATACAGCCGAGACGACGTCAGACGACGCTGGCGATGACGTCGGATGGGTTGCGTTGTACGTTTCTATGGCACAAGTGTTCAAGCAAAGCCCACTTCAAATTACTTACATTCAAAAAGCCGTCATTGCCGAGCAACTCTACTTTATAAGTGCCAGAGTGTAGATATGGCACAATGTCACGTATCTTGAGCAGATTGTCCCTCGGCCAGCGCAGGAACACCGCGAATACAGCCGAGACGACGTCAGACGACGCTGGCGGTGACGTCGGATGGGTTGCGTTGTACGTTTCTACTTTCTATGGCACAAGTGTTCAAGCAAAGCCCACTTCAAATTACTTACATTCAAAAAGCCGTCATTGCCGAGCAACTCTACTTTATAAGTGCCAGAGTGTAGATATGGCACAATGTCGCGTATCTTGAGCAGATTGTCCCTCGGCCAGCGCAGGAACACCGCGAATACAGCCGAGACGACGTCAGACGACGCTGGCGGTGACGTCGGATGGGTTGCGTTGTACGTTTCTACTTTCTATGGCACAAGTGTTCAAGCAAAGCCCACTTCAAATTACTTACATTCAAAAAGCCGTCATTGCCGAGCAACTCTACTTTATAAGTGCCAGAGTGTAGATATGGCACAATGTCGCGTATCTTGAGCAGATTGTCCCTCGGCCAGCGCAGGAACACCGCGAATACAGCCGAGACGACGTCAGACGACGCTGGCGGTGACGTCGGATGGGTTGCGTTGTACGTCTGTTTGGCGCAAGTGTACCAAACGTCGGTGTTGTATGTGTCATTTTGATGGAGCCACGGCGAGGTCTCGTAAATGGCTTCACCGTTCACGGAGAGCCAACGGCCGAGCGACAGAAGCCTCTCTTGGAATATAGGCGCGATTGTGCCTTCTTTGGTTGGCCCTATGTTTATGAGCGCGTTGCCTGGAACAAAGTTCACGTTGAGAAGAGTGTTTCTAAGAAAAACTCTGAAACGCATTGACCGATTTGATTAGGAAGAATTGATTTTGTCTATATTCGGTAGGGCTGAGAATAAGAACAATTTTTCTAAGTGATAAATAATTTTCATGGCAAACAGCGTTTGCCGGGTTAGCTAGTATACTAATAATATATAATATTACGACTTTAAACAACAACGTTAACTAAACTCATTAAAAAGCTATTTACAAAATGGACAAAGATAATATTATGTTTGTCATGTTAACTAGGACTCACAATCTATTTACATTAGGGTTTATTTTATTAAAATAAAGAGAACAAATAATGACGTTTATTAAGTTATGATGCAAATAGATAGCAACTCAGGGCAAACAAATAATATTTATTTTTGTTTACAAAAAAAAGTACTTACAGTACTCCTAAAAGTGTATTTGGCAAGGATTATTATTTATTAATGAAGTTCCACAATCTACATTATAAACTTGCGATCAATCACCTAACAAGTTTAATAAATAAATAATCAATCTTTTGGTAGGAACTCTTTCCTAGTTCCTAGATACAGAAACATAAGATCGCAGTAAAGTACTAACTTTTTGTGTATAAAAAATCCTCTTATTTGAGTTTTGTATGACTTTGTTACTGTGCTCGACACACAATTTTTAAGACACAGCAACTTCTATAAATTTCTGTCTACAAAATTGGAGTGTACGAACCTCCACAGCTGACTGTAGAGACCACTTCTTTAAGTAACTGCTCAATGGTAAGTATTTGGTCCAGCTGCATATTCCTTCTGTAGCCCCACGACTTGGAGTCAATAGTAAAGGCGTTCTCCCACTTGTGATTCTGTAATTTACCTGAAAACACCAGAAAAAATGTAAGAACACTTGTACTTGACACAATGTACTTACAATAAAAATTTGAGTTCCAACTCAAGGTATGAAAACAAAGTGACTAAAGGTAAGTGAAAAATGTTATTATTAACACACCAACTAGGAAGGGTTGTCTTGTAAGATTTGGTTGCTACACAGCATGGCACTGGCATGCTAAACCGCTTGGCAATGTCTTTGCCAGTAACATGATGAATCTGACAACTTTAAAATGTGTTAATCTTTAAAGCAACTTACTAGCAGATACAGAAAGTGATCTCAAAAACTTTTTACCCCCAGGAAAATCACAATAGTTTTAGCAGCAATTTCAAAAATTTATTTAAACAACTATAACAGGCAAGATCAACCGTAATCAATATAGAATAGTCAACAGTGAACCCATGTGTATGTGGCAAATCTCAGTTGAGATTGACCACCTGCGAGGGTTCTTGACCAACTGTGACCAAATTATTGAGGAAACATTATTTTATACATACCAGGATTATATCTATCTGCACAGTTATAAAAGTCTCCGTGATGGCATGGGATACCGATTCCCCATCTGTCATTCACAACAATCTCATCCTTAACTGGACTCTCGTTGTATAGCCATGCCAGCAAATCAGTGGCTTTCCAATACCGGTCGAATGCTTCCCAATCACCGTCTGACCAAATCACAGACGGTTCATAATCATAGACAATTTGTTTCAAATCTGGCCACAATTTATCCATAACATAGTTTTGAGTCAAAAATAAGTTCTTTTTATCCTCCAAGTATATAGGGTTGAACCATTCATACAGAGAATGGTATACACCGAATTTCATATCCTTCTTTCTGACCTCTTGGGCCAATTCACCAACTAAATCACGCTTTGGGCCGACGTCCATTGCATTCCAACTGAAGGAGCGTCGGGATGGGAATAGGGTAAAACCTTCATGGTGCTTGCTTGTGAGAATGATGTACCTAGAACATTAGATTTTCAATTCTATTTAAAAAGAAGGTGCCTACTTCTTTGCTTTAATTTTCAAAATTGTTTGTTTTTATTCCATCTATTGTCTAGCTGTTCTTCAGTAAATTCCAGACAGAAAAAAAAATTAATGTAATAATAAATGAAATTAGTCTATTCTGTTATGGATAAGTTATCAGTTATATTTTATTTTGTTAAACTTATGGTGAATTATAGGTGGCTTTGAGTTGGTTCCATTCTAAAAGTTTGAAATTCATACCTTTCACCTTTACTTTTTTACCAAGGTTTAAAGTTCAAATATATGTATTTTTATACCTAACATATATTTTAACTTAACATTATGGAAGGAAGGTTTTCTTACTATAATATTTTGCTACTGTTTTCTAGAATTCAATTGCATACATACTTTGCTCCACTTTTTTGGAACAGTGCCGCCCAGGCCTCTGGATCAAAGAACTCTGCAGTAAACATTGGTGCAAACTCTTGATATGTAAAGCCAGGAGGATAGTTTTTGTTCATAAACTCTACCGTCTTATTGTCACCAGATACTAAAAGAATATAATATAAATAAATTATTTAAACAGTTACTTTTTAAGAACTTATGACCTAATCAAGAGTCAACTGTCCAAAGCTCAAAACACATGCAGTCATCTCTGAATTTTCTTAGTGGGGGAAGAATTCTGATCATTCAGTAACCTGCATCATACCATACTACTCTATGGCCTAATGCTTGAGAATATTCCTGTTCTCAAAGGTGAACTGTGTATTAAGTCTACCAATCTGCACTTGTCAACGATGGCTCCACTGGGCTGTAACCACAAACCTCTCTCTCACCTTGAGAAGAAATTCCTGCTCCGTAGTTGGATTGGGACAGAGAAATTGAATAAAACCAGATATCCAACTAAAGACATTGGTGGTAATGAATTAGGAAGATTACTTACATTTCCAATTGCTCCAAAACCATTCTGACCCGAAACTAGGCACGGAGTAAACTCCCCAGTGCATGAATATACCAATCTTGGCTTTGTCGTACCATTCCGGCAAGGGGCGAGTATCCAAGTCTTTCCATTCCGGAGCGTACGTCTTATCAACATTTTCGGGTGTAATGCTCTCTACTACATTGCTAACTGTGCAAATAACCAGCAGTAGAAGTAAAAGTCTCATAGTTGTTGCATTACCGGTGTGTAACCGGTGGCGGTGTATATTTTAATCTTATACCTAAAAGTAAAAACCAAAATCATGCACCCACAGTTTTAATTACAAAAAAATATGACACCAATACAATGTTAACTTCACTTTAAATAGTAAGTTCTTCTATAATAAAATGTATTTAAATAATAGATGTAATTGTTTATTTACAAAGTAGTAAAATTAAGAATAACAAGCCTTGAATTTGAAAGTCAGCGGTAAAGTGGTAAATGAATAATCAATAAAAATGACACACAGATTAAAGATATTGGAAATGACACTTGTGACTAGACAGTTGACAGGTAGTCCTTCAATATACTCTATCAATACTCTATGGTAACAGGCGCAGTGTGACCGTTTTCAAATTAGCGAATCTGCCAAACACTAGCATAAACATCTGCCAAAATCTGCCAACTTGATTTCTGAACTGTAAAACACAAGTACAGTGTGTGTACAAGTACAGTTATTGTACAAACAGTCATAGCCTAGTGGATTTGATGTCAGAACATGTCCGTTCCATCGACACAAGACCAAAGTTCCAGCTTAGTATGTAACATCCTCATTTTATTCCAAAGATGATAAGGAGAAATGAAATCGGCTACATTCTGCCACTTTCTTCAGTCGGAATCGGTCGGAATAAACGACTAGGTAACAAGAATCAAGAAATCCTGCAAATCATAATATTATTACTTACTTTAGCAAATGGAACATGGACAACCAATACCTAAACAATGACAGAAATGTAGATAACTATTACTTTCCTTAAATCACAGCCTTAAATATATTACTAATAATATAATTTTAATAAATATCTCCGTATTTATTTTATTTACTTACCTAAGTACTGTAACTTATCACTTTCAGTTCACTGGCGCGCAGGTTCGTATGGTCTTCGCGTAGTGCGCACACGCAGATAGTGCAGACGATCTGCTTGCGATGACGACTGCCGGGCGAATGTGACTTGAATATTTAAAACGGCCATTGTTTAAATAGTAATTAGTAAAGTAGGCGCCTACCTACTAAAATACTGATAACTTAACCTTGCATTGATTAAGAAAGTCATCATTAGATACTTATATATGATTTATCTTTACTTTTTACGTCACAACTTACGTACAGTTGTCGGCTTAATTAATAGTTAGGTACTTATAGTTCGACAAATAATTTTTTAAGTAACAACTAAGTACTCAACTACTACTTTATTCGCAAGAAAGACTACCTACTGTCATTCTCATACATTTTTTGATATCTTTCACTTGGTTTTTTACATTTTTAGGGTTCCATACCAAAATGGTAAAAATGGAACCCTTATGGTGAGACTTTCTCCGTCCGTCCGTCTGTCACACTCGATTATTTCAGTAACTATTCAAGATATCGACTTGAAATTTAGAATAGTTATAGGTAATAGTGACCCGACGTCATAACAATCGTAAAAATTTGAAAATTGTTTTTATTTTTATTTAAATAGGGGGGAAAACCGGGTCGACAGAATTTCAAAATGAGATAACAATATTGAGTGGGGTATCATATGAAAGGGCGTTACTTGCGTATTCTAAAACTAATTTTTATTTATTTTTATGCATGATAGTTTTTGAGTTATTGGGCAAACTGTCGAAAAAAAAACCGTTCCCCCCCTTATCTCCGAAGTTTACCAATCAAAAAATCTGAAATAATTATCATCATATAATCAATAGAAGTTGACGTATATTTTACAGGAAAAATAAAATCACCTCGCTGACTAATATACTTTTTTTGATAATAATAAGAAACCACCAAAAACAAAGTTACGTTTGCGGTTTGCCAACAAAAGTACCTACATGTAAATTATACTCGTAAATTCATGAACAAAAGTGATTCTTTCAATGTTTTACTTCTTTTATGGTATGGAACCCTCGGTGCGCGAGTCCAACTCGCACTTGGCCGGTTTTATTTGGTTGCTTAGATTGTAACTGCAAAGACAATTTTTACAAAATATCTCATGAAATATTCATACCTAAACGAAATTCTGCTACCTAAACGATCAAATGCTACCATTCGACCATACCACATCCGACATAATATACCACACATATGACGTCATACACTCAATTCAATGATCTTGCACTCCAACTGTATCGTAATAGGGATGGTGACGTCACGAACCGCTAAGTTCTGTTTTGAACGTTTGAAGTTGAATTAATTTGATCGGGAGATCCTATAGATTCAATTGCCGGGGCGAGTCAAATTTTATAATTAACTACTAAAATAACTCAGGGCTGGTCTGATTCGATACCCAATATATCACTCCCACCCTACCGACAAGCACAAGACGCACCGCCAAGCGATCTAAACGTTCCGGTCCGGTCCGATACTGTGTAACCATTAGGGGTTACTAACACCTTCCTAGTTAGTACTCTAAACTTCAGCTGCATCGTCACTTACATCACGAAACTTCGATCATTTTAATTTTTATACTAATCAAAGCACTGGCGAGTAATGTCATTGCCGATAGGCGGTATGGATAACCAATTGCAGCCAAGCCATATGACATACTAGCCGTTGCTCGCGGCTCCACCTCCGTGTATTCCGATTTTTTGCCAATGCCGTGGGAATTATGGATTTTTCAGTGATAAAAAGTAGCATAATATAATGTTAATCCGGATTATAAGCTATGTTCCAAATTTCAGCCAAATCAGTTCAGTACCTACCTTATTTGCGGCGTGAAAGTAACAAAGACCCATCCAACCATCCATAGGTTTATGATATAGGTATTAGTAGGAGTAGGACAGTATAGAATATATTAGTAGGATGGGATAGGATCTACGATCGTCGTAAAAAGCTGTCAATTTCTCAAGTGTGCCTTGGAACTGGATCTGAATCTCCATAAAATAAGGTAGGTTTAATTTAAATAATCTTATATCGGTTTAAATTTATAATTCGTTTTATTTACACAAATAAGTGTGCCTTAATATTGTGACGTATTAATGTACTTATGTTTATGTACTCTTACATAATTATTTTCTTATAATAAACTCGCCGGCATATTAAGCGGAACATAAAAAAAAGGTCCATAATTAAAAAAATATGGTTTTATTTTAAAATCTACTTACTACACTTCTTTTGTTATTTAAAGTTTCATTTGTTTTTACTTAAAATGAGATCACGTTAAGAACAGATTTTGCGAGTAAAGGCTATTTGTGAAAAATGGTACATTTTTGAACTTTTCACGTAACCTGGAAAAGTGAAATTTAATAATAAAATTACAATTAATTAAATTAGAAAAATGGTGATTAATATCGCGTATTTCCTCCACGTGCTCTTATTAAAGTTTCTACCCGTCTAGGCATACTGAGAATGATGTTATCGATGGTCTCCTGGGATAGTCTCCGCCATTCCTCAACTACGGCGATTCGCAGTTCTCCCACGTTGGCAGGAGCTGGAATTCTGGACTTAACTTTTCTTTTCAGCAAGTCCCAAACGTGCTCTATTGGGTTCATATCCGGTGATCTCGCCGGCCACTCCATAACAGTGATATTCATATCATTAAGATAAGCTTGAGTTACCCGAGCGGTATGCGGTAGAGCATTATCCTGCATAAAAACAAAATCGTCAACGATATATGGGGCAAACGGTACGACATTTTCTTCTAAAACTTCTCTGATATAGCGGTCTGCAGTCAGACTCCCTCTGTCAATCACTACCAAGTCTGTGCGAGCTCCCAAACAAATGCCCGCCCAAACCATTATTGATCCACCACCGTATGCAACTGTAGTTTCAAAATTTGTCTGAATGTATCGTTCTCCTTTGCGTCTGTATATTCTTTGCCTGCCGTCAATTTGATTTAAGAGAATTCTGCACTCATCACTAAACAATACTTACTCCATTGGTCCGCGTTCCAAAGTCGATGTTCCTGAGCAAAAGTTAACCTGTTTCTACGATGATTTACCTCGAGCCTTGGAGCCTTGGCGGGCACAAATGAACCCAAACCAGCTTCTTCGAGCCTTCTTCGTACCGTACGCTCACTTACGGTTACACCCCGCACTGCTTCTAACTCATGTCGGGCTTGGACGGCCGTCAAACGGGGGTTCCTACGTACACGAAGCCGAATGAAACGATCATCCCTACTCGAAGTGCGTCTTTTTCTGCCTTGTCCTGCTCTTCTCACATAAGTACCGGTCTCCCTGAACCGTTGGATACTGCGATGGATCGTTGAAACTGGTCGACGAAGATCTCTGGATATCACTCTGTAGGTTTGACCATTTCTTCGCATTTCGAGTGCCCTGGCAATCTCCGTTGGGGCTAAGTCAGGCATAATTCAGTCATCAACTCCAGAAAGATACGCGATTAAAAAAAAACTAACAAAAAACAGTATTTCAATGAAATTTTAAATCAAACTCAGAGGGAAGAAATACTCGAAGTTCGCTCCAGATAAGGTGTATTTGAATAAAAGTAAAACAATTGCATAAAATGTGATGTTCAGTTGTTTTCTTAATTTGAAAATATTTCTTTTTAAATTAAATAACGTATAAACCAGCCAGCAACTTTATATGATACTGATATCAAACCTTTTTTTTATGTTCCGCTAAATATGCCGGCGAGTTTAGTTTAAAAATACATTATGGCTATTCCTGTGACTGACTTCTAGTAGGAATTTACAAATCATTTCATAACATTACTTAAAAATGCAATCTTATAATACATGTAATAATTATATGTAGATCAAAGTTCAATATAGAAAATTTAATCCATTTAAAAAAATGATTGTTATTATTCCCTTGTTCTCTACATATATTATTAACTCATAATATTATGCAGCAATAATTGTGAAACATTTGCTCTTGACTAGATATACATATACACAAGGTGTATTTAAATTAATGTGATTAAGAATTATTAGTGTAGCTGCAACAAGAAAAAAGACATTCCTTGGTAGCATCAATACTGTCATTAAAGTCAACTGTGTAAGTGTTCAAGTTGATCTTCCACCAGCTTTAAATAATTGTATGTAGACTTTACAAATAAAATACTTTATAATTATGTAATTAAAACTACATACAGGTTCACAGATCTTTTCACAGATTCTCAATGTAAAAAGTAAAAAAGTTAAAGATACAGTCTATTTAGTTTCTGATGTAACCATCACTTTTTTCCACTTCCACACCGGGAAGTGGTTGACACTGCTATTGTTCATCAACTTTGAATGTGGAATAGTGGCACGCACTGTTGATTATAATCTCACTGATGCCTGAGGTTGGAGGATTTTGTGACGTCGTCCAGGTTTCTATAGGTATAGTACTCATTACTGGAGTGGTGTACAGTTTCCCGTTATGTATCGAAGTGTGTGGTTGGGTGGCTGGTGTATAGACTGAGCAGGTATGGGTTTGATCTTTTGGCTCGTTGATCATTCCCATTTTCACTTCGAAAATAACATCTTGAATCTTTTTCTTTGCCACCAGCAAGTTCTTTTCACCTTTCAAAGACCTCAATTCGTTCGCAACATACTCTCCGAATACAGAGAATTCATCCCTGTTCACTGATGATGTGGGATAAACTATTTCCGGTTTGTATGAATGCAGTGCGTCGGTGCGTGCAATTTTAGCTGGAGGAGTTAGATTGTCGAGCTTGCAATCAGAGGCAGAGTTTTCTGTAGACTGCAGATTGACATTGATTTCCGGATGATCATCCTGAAATGTAAATTTACAGTTGTTAAAAAAAGATACTATTGATATTGTGAAACATTACTATTAACTATAGAGACAACTGCACGTCGTAAAGGGAAAAAATTCTTTGTTTTTATGCCTGAGCTTAATTTCTGAAATAATAATGGATTGTCATTTCAATCCCTTTTTAGGCTACGGGGCATTTGTCTTAAGAGTTAAGAAGCAGATAAATTTGGCCATAGTCTAGCTAGTAGAGCATAGGCTAGCTGGCTTTAAACGAGAGTACCAAAACATACTGACAACAACTATACCTACTGCAGACACAGGGTACATTTAACATGGCTGTGGTCAAACAAAGTTCTATTATAATAAAATAACTCATATTTTGTTTTGTTGCTTTAATTATTTTAATAATACTGAAGTTTGTTTGAATGTGCTAATTGCAGCAACCAGGCAGATTGAAAAAAGAGCTACCTACTTCATTCAATTTATATAGAGCTAAGTACATCAATTAATTATGATAGATACATAATACGGGCTACATTATACAGAAGAAACAGACAGATGTCGGAAAGTGCGGGCAGTCGCGCAATAAAGAAATTCAACAATGAAACTTACCGATTGTAAAAGTCTATAAGGTTTATTCGAGTCCTTCATAAAGTGCAGATAGTCATAAGCATACCAATTGCTAATATAACTCTCGCTGGGAACCTCGTTGTTGGCTCGTGCTTCCCTGGCCGATTCCCTGTTGTATTGCGTTCGGAGATGCTGTATTTTCTTAGTAGCGTCCGAGACTGAAATGTTCAGAATATCAGCTATCCCTCGGAGTTCCTCTTTGCGCTTTTGCTTATCCCTTCGAGTGTCGCAAAGCGATGGATTCCATAAATTGGCATTCAGTTGCAGTAGCTCGATCAATTTCAAAGTTTTGTCCTTGGACCACTCCATTAACATTTCACAACACAACGTAAAAATATAAACATTGGATTTATTGCTGCACAGGGAACCAGAAGACGATCAATCGGTAAACCGTTCGCTAAACTAAACGTTCCTCAACGGGTTCCAGCGTTGCCGACTCGACGCCATGTTTCAAATTCCTCGACGCGCCGATTGATTAGTTGAGCGAGCGATCCAGTGTTGCCACACTGCGTCGAATTCATTAACCATTTATCAACGAATAATTTTATTCAAGACCAATCTACATAATTTTTTTCTATTTTTATTTTTGTTAAAAGTAGAGTGATACACGCCTAACGTTGTAATAAGACTGCATACGTTTGTGAGTTTGGACGTTTGTTACTCAATCACTGATCACTCCACAACTACTGAACCGATTTAGCTGAAGTTTGGAATGCTGCTGTTTTTCCTACCTACCTAATGGATTGTTGAACTAACATTGAAAATTACTTTACGTAGATAAGTACTCTCCTGACGTAGGCAGTTTAAATAGGTACCTATCTGTAGACTGTAGGTATCCCTCTCAATATTCATCAAATTATTTTATAACATTTGATGCATTAAAGTACCTAGGTACCTATATTTAGCCAAAGTATGTAATTTAAATATCAATAAAGTAACAGGAGGGCGTTGTTACAGAACAAAGGCAACCATAAAAAACATCTCAATTTTAATTCAATTTTAGTTTTTTTGTTAATATTAAGCAAAAACAATACAACATACAATAGCGATATATACCGAGAGAGTGAACTATCAAACAGTGCTACAAAATAGAGCGTTAGTTCCGATTTTGGCTAGTTCAACTACAGTTATAAGACACTTTTTGCAGCAATTCATAGACTAAGAAATAAGTACCTAGGTACCTGGCGGTGTTTTTACATGTGAATACGCATAAATAAAATATGTATAAATAAATAAAATATAAATAGTATAAATAAAAAACGTGTTGTCTAATTCTTTCTCATTTATTTACAGACTACAATGTGTAAGGACTATCACATTATAAAACAAGTGCTCTTATATCATAAAATATTTACACTATTTACAACTGTCTCTATAAAATGCATTATTAAACTCATAAATATACAAAACTACCTACAATAAAACAATTTCATGATTTCATATACAACGCAATTGTAGGTACCTATACCTAGTTAGCAACGATTTTAGCTTTTATATGTATTCAATAGTGGGTAGTTACCATGCGTTTGCAAATGAAAGGAGCAAAAATTATATTTCAAACTCTTTGCAATTAATAATTGAAAATGAATCAATGAAATTATTTCATATAGGTACATATGAGCTTAAAAAATATCCGAGTGTTACTGTTACTAAATTAGAGGAAATTAAAGAACACAAATTCTTTTTCCTCCATAATGGCATACCAATTCTATTGTGCAAAATTTCTGAGCAAATTTACACGTCAAATGCTGTCTTTTTCCAAGCAAACAATTTAAAAAGGATAGCGCTATTACCTACTTAAATATGTTTAGAGATTTTGCAGAACAGAATTGGTACCAATAATTACCAACTCGTTACAGTTAAGGTACCATAAAAGAGTTATCCTAGAAGTTGGATTCAGGGTAACCCTCAAATTGAAAGGTTTAAAAATATATTTCTCAAAAGTTATAATAAGTATTATGTAGGTACAAACAAAACAATCAGTTCATTTTAAATAAACCAACAATTATTCCGTATTTATTTATACAAAAATTGATTATAAAATAATATAAAGGAGATTTCAGCTTTCACTCTATCAGCTTCAAATTATAATATTTTTTTACAGAACTAAACCATGTTATTTGGGGATAAGTTAATCGATAAGTTCCGCAACATAAATAACCTAAAATTAAATCACAAGGTGTAAATGGAACATTAAAATGTACCTACTTCACATAAATAACAACAACAAAAATAAAACAAGTTTCTTACGGATTAACCACACGACTGATAAATGATCATTTATATTATTAAAATAATAATTACATATTTATTTACAGTTCCCTATTTTTGTCTAAACAAAATACATGAGAGATTCGTGTAATAATTTCAAAATTACAACAAGTAAGTATATCAAAGTATTTATTTCAAATAGACTACAGTCTTCTATGGCATAAAAAATATAAATAAAAAAGTTAAAACGTCATAGAACTGCGATTACAATATATTTCGGATACTTAATTATTATTTGTTAAAAATGAAGATGCAATTTTATCTGGTGCACCCACTTAGATCTTGTAAAAGTTTACCTATTACAATATTAGTATTTAGTATAAGCCATTAAAACTAAAATAGGTAGGTACATACACAAAAACACTGGGACTACTGTGATGTGAGGTACAATAACCAGTCAATATTATTATTATTATCAATAAGTTAACAAATAATAGACATTCTATTTTTAACAATTGACAATGATTTGCCTATTTGTTTATAAATTGGTGGTCTTATCGCCTTGGGGTTATTATGAAAGGTTAAAACATTTCTCAGCAGAACTCATCGCTTTCCGATTTGTAATTACACAGGCATTCTTTAGGGCTCAAGTCCTTCTCACCTGGAAAGTGAGAGTTGTCTACGCATCAACATTTCACGTAACGACTAAATAAATACTAGCTACCTATGCCTGTACAGTGTCTATTGATAATTTGTACGTGAATTCAAAACTAAAATTTACGTAATGTCGAGTGGTCGGTTTTCACGAGCCCTAAAGAATCCTTTCTCAGTGCGACATTCTCTGATGGTAACCGTCTGGAGGTTAACGGTAACGTCTGTGATAAAGATTTGGTCGGCGACAGGGGATCGCGCCATCCAGTACGCTGCCCCGCGCCGCGGCGGCGGAGGAGGAGGTGGATTCGGCGGCGCGGCGACCGGCGGCGCTTCGCCCCACGAGTCCTCGTCTTCGGCTTGCGGGGCGGTCGGCGGAGGCCGAGCGCCTTTCGGCTCGGCCGGTGCTGTTGCCGTGGGTTGAGTATCTGTTCGCCTTTCTCTTTCCGGTGGAGTATGCGCGTCGGCTTCCTCCGGGGAGTGCGGTGCTCTTCGAGGCCCCGTTCTGGGAGCTGCTGCTTCAGCAGCGGGAGAAGCCGGCGCAGGGGCACCGCCAGGCGGCGCGGCAGGCGGCGGAGGCTGGGCGTGCGTCCGTCCACCGTTCACTTTCGTGGAGTCGTGTCGTTTTGCTGGCGGACTCATCGTTATGGTGACTCCAATTTTCCCCGACTCCCTCGACAAAACCTCGGCCTTGCGTTTCCCGGGTGGGGGGTGCCGCTCCTCGGAGCCACTGCGAGCTCGCTCCGCGGGCGAATGGTCTCGTTCCCTCTTTCGTCCTTGTCTCCGTATTTCCTCGCCTCTTTCGAAGCTTTGAATGAGGCGCGGGTCCAGGATGTTCTCCTCGGGCTCCCAGGTGTTGTGTTTCGGCTTCCAGCCTTTCCATTTCACGTAGTACTCCACTTTGCTCTGAAATAAGGAAATACCTTGGTTATTTACGTGGCAATAGGCATGGTAACGCGGGCGCGCGGGTGCGCTAACGTGGCGTGACTGGCCGGTGGCGTGCCCGGCGCCGCGTGCACTGTACCGAGAGGGTTGCACATAGCCTCGATGATTATTCGCGATCCCCACGGTTTGAATGGGTTAGAACTTTAATGCCGTTAATTTAACTTTTACATTTTTGATAAGTTTCCTAGTAAATTACGAAAACGTTGTACTTTGAAGTTATGCAGGTAATAAGCAGTATAGGATTAAAAACTAATAAGCGACTAGTCAACTATTTTACCATGCACATGCATATGTACTAGGTACTATTTTTTTTTACTTAAACATGCAATTTGATCCTCACCTATCTTTACATCAACAAAAAAGGAATATGACTTCGGATTAAATAAAAAAAGACAGGTCGGTGCGGGTTCGCAGTTTCGGTGCGCACCTGCCTGCAACAGCTGTCGGCTATCTCCCCCGGGATCGAGCCCAAAACATACACCTACCTACCCCGTAACATTAAATGCCGTTACAATTCTACTATAAAATGCAATAATTAATTGTACAGTCTGTTTTCATACCTAGCATACCATCTAGGTAAGTAGGTATAAACTAATTAATACCTTACCTACTTAGATGCTAAAATATTTATGTGAACTATACAGACTCTAAAGGCTAAAATACCTATTTAGGCACTTCTAGGTTTAATAAGTAAAAAAATGATCTACCTAAATCAGTAGGTAGGTAGATATCCTACTCTGTAAATGGGAAAAATTAATAGGCTGGCAACATTTTTATCTATTAGGTACCTACTACTTTTTATCATTACAGATCATAGTATAGTAGGAAGGACCCACAGCACAGAATACCACAATAGTACCTAAGTACAATATAGCACTACCCAACATAACCTAACCTCCCTTCTACAAAATTACAAGAAAACACAACCAAACAATAAAGACCTGGTAAATAATATCCTATACCTTTAAACGAGCAATTCTTGTATATATATTTCTATATAATCTGGATCTCGGAAACGGCTGGAACGATTTTCATGAAATTTAGTATACAGGGGGTTTTGGGGGCGATAAATCGATCTAGCTAGGATACATTTATAGCAAATGTCGAATTTACCAAAAAAAAAATATGACTACTGCTGCCATCTATTGGCCACCGAGCGAAGCTCGGTCGCCCAGATATTCTATACTTAATTGACGCTAGAGGTAAAGTTAAACTTTAATAACCATGACAAACTACAGTCCAAGATTGCCCGCCTGTGGCGACACAAATTACAAAGAGAACTTAGCTGTCTAATATAAAACCCAATGTTTATTACGGGACCTTTCTCTTTTATCAATTTTCTATTTTCACCAGCGAGAAACAACTCTTTGTGACGGACTTAACGTTCATTTTCCTCTGTCTTTGAATGCAGATAGGGCGTTTCGTAAGCTCCTACCTGCCTGGAACCCTCGCCTCTTATTGGTTTTAATAATGAGGGGTAAGTTGGAAGATTGCAGGGCGAGGTGACTTTGTAGTGACGTCGAACTTTAATTTATAGGAACATTATTGATGATTTTTAATTATAGAATTGGTACCTAATAGTTTAATTTTAGTTGAAGCTAAGTTCATATAGCATACATAGGTAATACTTGGGTAGGTATAGGTAGGGCCTAATTTTGTGTTTACTAAACATAATGTGTGTGTAGCCACGTAGGTAGGTACCTACCTATTCACTGAGATACAATCATACAATGTTAAAACACGTAGCGTTTAGGTACGACAACTAACATCTACCTACGTGTTTATGAAACAAACGTTTTGTATCAGAAACATGCATGGATGTAACATAAAGGATCAGCAGTGGCGTCATGCATGTATTTTTAGGCTCCGCCCTGAAACCGGATTTTTTGTCAAATCTGTAAAATGGCGCTAAAGTACCTAAGCGACCGACAGCGGTATGTGCTGTCAGCGGTACCGAAATGTACCTTCGACGCGCGACACAATATTTGAGAAATTTTTGGCTTCAACATTCGTCACATCTTTCCCGTCCTCTTATATAGCGTAGCGTATTTCGTCATTGGAAACACGTCGATGTTGTTTTAGAAAGACTTTCTACCTATCTGAAACATTATATCTCAGTGAATAGGTAGGTAGATACGTGGCCAGTTTCACCAAACAAATTGAATAAAATCAGGACACTGCACTCCCAGCCACAGTCATTAAATACTATGCATATTCCTCTCCGTACCAACTAGCTGTTTTCGGTATTTTGTAAAAATACAAAAGAAAGCTTTGAGCCTAACCCCATATTGAGCTTAAATTTAAAAAAGAACTACCAAATTATCCAAAGGTTGAAATCCGAAAGAGCGAAGTCTTAAAAATACGTCGAACAAAACTCAATAAAAACATTTCTGACTCTCAATATTGTAAGTAGAAGCCCTTGATTCGAAAATTAAACAAAAACTTTGCGCACTGTATAAAAAATAAAAAGGATCATTGGGACGTGCACGCAAGGTGAGAGCGAACGGCTGCGCTGTGATTGGCCGGCGGGCGGGGCGAAGGGAGAGGGGCCCCGCCCCCGCTCCGTCTGCCTCCACCCCCGCAACGCCAGAAGCGAGCCCACCACAGTACTATGCGGCCCGCCTACCTGCTATTTACATAACAGTAAGGCCCTTTTTTGCTTAAACTGGGCGTATTCATAAAATGGTGGTTTTGTTATAGCGGCACTGCCATGGGCGTACCACGGTCCACGTCCGCGAGCTGGGACCATAGATGCCAATTAGCGCCGATCGCTGTAATTAACGAGTTGATCAACAATTATTTATGAATGCAATAAACATGCAGGTGATGAGTTATTTGTAAGTAAGTGTTGCCTGGCTATTTGGAAACCTTTCTATAGAAGACTTTAACGATGAGTTTGGCTTGGAATTTAATTTACTTTTTGTTTACGTAAGTAGGTAAGGATAAGTTTATTTTTACCTACCTTGTAGGATGACCTATGCCTTTTATACCTTTACCATTTTACTATAAGTACCTGATGGTAAAGAATGAGATCGCGAGAGCGCTTGCTTATAGGTAAGAAGCTCTACTTAGCCCTTTTCACTTTTCTCTTGAGAGGATGCATTAAGGAGCACACCACGGGTGTGCCCGCGAAATTCAATTTTTTTGTGGTTTTTCGCGATTTTTAGCTGATAAGACGTAATAGGCTTTTGGCAGTCAAATTGCGATAATCCCAAGATCATCTTCACGTATTTATATACAAATCTCTGCTTGAAAGTGTCGAGTTAAAGAAATTAATCCGAGATTTGCGAGTTGCTCACTTAAAACTCTTTACTCGGACTAATTTCCTAGGATAGACATTTTTATGCAAAAATTTTGATATAAACATGTAAAGAATTAACTGCCATTCTCGCAAAAATGACTGCCATAAGCTTATTATGTGTAATTAGCGTACAAATTGCAAAAAACCACGAAAATTTTGAATTTCGCGGGCAGACCTGTTGAGTTCGCCTTAAGGGTGGTGAGTTGGTGGCCTACAGATAGGTAAAATTCCAAACCCCTAATTTAATGGACGTGGTGTGATTTACTAAAAATCCTGAAATAGGTAGGTATACGTATTTTATTGTTTATAATATAAAAAACCCCTTAAGGTACCTATACCTACCAAATTTATGAGACCTCTATAGGTAAGTATATAGCATCAACATTTGCGGAAGTTTCATACAAACTTCTATCCCCTAGTTTAAGGGGTTGGGGGTTAAAGTTTCAACTTATGGTATTTTATTGTCGTGTATGTGTGGGCCGCTACTGGCTTATACATAGGTACTAAATTTTAGCTTTCTAGAACTCCAGGAAGTGCCTAGGAATGTTGTTGATCATCAGTGAGTCAGCTAGTCAGTCAGTGACGAAATCTGGGAGTTTTACATGTCAATAAAATACAAAGTATGAAATTGACACTTTATGGGTTGAATGAATCCACTGTTGAAATCATTTTCCGAGATTTTTATTTATCTGTAATCTTTCTTGCCCAAGTTATAAGGGTTCAACAACACTACCGTGCCTCCAGATTACCCACAAATCAAAACAAAAATTTCAATTACCTACAGCCATTGTAGTTTCTGATAAAATTGATATTTTGGAGCAATCTGTGGGAGAACTTTCTATCGAGAAAATTTTATCCTATCGAGTGTAACTTCACAGCGATTTTAGATAAGTAAAAGACCCAATTTCATGATGTTTAGATATACGAGTAGTACTTACAGTGCGACAAGGCTATTTTGGCGCGTGGCCAAAGTCTGAACTAACGCCGCTATCTTGTGCTACTGTTTGATAGTTCGCTCTGTCAGTTTATCACTATTGTATCTTATGTTGTTTTTGCTTACTATTAACTATTTTAAACTAAATTGAAGTAAAATTGAGGAGATTTTATTTTATGGCTGCCTTTGTTGTGCAACAGCGCCCTCCTTCAAGTGCCAAGAGAGCCTTGTCGGACTGTACATATTAACGTTTAAGTAATTGTATTTAGGTATAGTTTTGAAACTGCAGGTCACTATAAAAATCGCTTTTAAGTACGCCGTCTACGCCGTTAACGAGTCATCTATAGAGTCGGCCTTTCATAATAGCAATAAGTATACTTAAGTAGCAACATGCAACCAAAAGGAATCATTATCTATAGGTATACTTATAATAAAACTGTAAAGGGTCGAATTCTGTACATTGACGATATTTTGAAAATTTTTGTTGGAGGACACTATTTAGTCGATACTGAAGCCAAAACTGTAATTTGTTTAATTTTTGTCTGTCTGTCTGTCTGTCTGTCTGTCTGTCTGTCTGTTTCACGACCGGGCATCACGGCTAATCCGCTGGAGGGATTTAAATGAAACTTGACATGATTATAGTTCATACCCCGAGGTAGGACATAGAATACTTTTTGTCCCGAGATTCATCATGGTTTCCCTGGAAGACGGCATCAAAGTCCAAACGTTTTTAGTAATAATTCATTAACGCGTTGTCCGATTCCATTCATTCTTTTTTTGTTAGAAAGGAGGTTCTTTAAAGATTATTCCATACAAATCTTATCATCATTAATTTTGTAGTTCAGAAATTACAGACATCAGAACCTTTAAGTTCAAGTAGGTAGGTGACTTGAAACTCGGAATGCACAAAGAACCTAGGGCTAGGACGTAGGGCTCAAGTAAGACTGGAGTACCCTTACAGCCGTAAATAAATAGGCTTAGCAGGAGATATTGTATGGTTTAAAATTTTTCACTTTTAGGGTGAACAAAAATCATGTAACTGGCGTTATCGCTACGTTATACCGTATAGCGCCATCTCTACAATTTATGTGGAACTTGAATGTAAAACTCTGAGATAGGTACTACCGAATTTTTTTAAATAAAAATTAGCTGTCATGTTATTTACTGTTTCCTGACTTTATATTAAGATGGCACTGTTAACACATGAACAGATTTAAACTTTATCATCCGCAATATGGAAAGGGTAAGATAATGGTTCACAAATATTTTTAACTCTTAGGTCTTATCGATCCTAACCGACTGACTGTCATCTAAGGTCTTTTTATACGTAAAGAAATATATAGCCATTGTCCATTCTGATGTTTTGGATTGTATTGAGATGAAGCAAAGATTTTTAAAAGACTCTTATTATGTTGGGCTGGGGAATATTGTTAGTAGAGTAATTTATCCCAGTGGTACCTACCCGGCCGAACTCTGAAAGAAGAGTTCTACCACCAGTACAACTTTTCACATGGTTTAATAATTTTTGACATATTTCGTGGTTTCAGAATAAAAATCACAATGAAAAGGACGATTTTAAACTGTCGATATTTCGATACATTGGTACAAGTCGTGGTCACGTAGTGACCACGACCTGTGCCACTAGGTCGGAATATCGACAGTTAAAATCGTCCTTTTGATCTTTCAACTACGTATTAATGAAACTTTATATTATTATTAAGAAAAAGGAGTTTTCAAAATCACCACAAGATAACCCGTGCAAAGTAAGAACAGGTTTCTGTACAACATCACACCAGAATCCCGCGAAAAATCAAGGAATTCCAGTAGGAAGGTATATTATGTAAAAAAATCGTAATTCACGCGGGCGGAGCCGCGGGCAACAGCTAGTTATCAATAAGTAGACAGATTGACTTCGTTAGTTCGTGGCTCGGGCCCGCATGGAGAGAGAATATTTGAATATCGTTATATCGAGTAAGCGCCTTGATATCGATTGTTATAAATCAGTTGACATTCGTTAAGGGCCTTGTTAAATGAACAGCGCATGCCCTTAAAAGGCCTTTTAAGGGCCTATTACTGCACCTTCCTAAAAGTATATGGTACTCAATACAGAGCACTACTTACTTACTTACCTACCTATCAGCTAAGTGCATTTAGTCGCAGTCAGAGTCTGACTGCGGCTAAATGAACTTAGCAGATTCTAAATAATTTTTATTATTTCTTGATTTCTAAAATAATAATTTATAATCTGACTGTCAGACTATAAATTATTTAGAAATCAAGAACGGATTTAGAAAAGTATTAGTCACAACCAACACAACTTGGCTCATTTTGACTAAGTATAATATTATGACGGTACCTACCTAATTATCTAACTAGGGTAGACCGAGGCGAATCTTCTTAAAATGTGGGTGGAAGAAAACTTTCAAGTGCGGTCGAAAATTCTTACCCAGCCTCCACACTATACACGCGAAGTTGAAAGAAGCGAACAGTGTGTAGAGCACTTCGTCTTACTACTTACTACGCCCAACTCCGACTCGCTTCGGACGACTTCCATTGGTTGTCGGTTTTTGCGCCCGAGTCAAAGGACGCGAAGTTGCACGAAGTTCCTTTACACGCCAAGTGCCTCTCTACACTATCTACTCGGCTAACTTCAGTTTTTTTTGGCTTCAAAACGTGGTCTAATACCTAATTATTTTTATAAATATTTTCACTCAAAACATTTATGAGTGGTATACAATGGTCGCAGGAGCAAATTTTGTTGTTCCTGGAAACTTTGCAATCGGAGCCAATTAGAGAGAGACTGCTGTTATTTGACGGCCCATGACGTAGCAGTAAGTATCGCCGCGATAATGAGGTTCTCGCGAAGTTCACCGAGTAGTGTAGCGACATACTTTGAGGTCGGTAATTTTTTCCGAGTAAGTAGGTACTTTGTCGAGGAACTTCGCGAGTAGTGTGGGAAGAGGCATTAGAGAGAAGATTATTTTGGTGGTCTGAATCTAAATTCTGTCTTCTAAGAAGGTATGATAAGCTCTTAATAGGTTTCCCTACTTACACCTAAGTAGGTACCTGAATTTAGAACCTAGTGCTTCTGATCACACTATATTTCAAGATGGATATTTCGCCGATATTTTGACCTATTTGCATAGGTATAGGCTCTGGTCGCGGCAGGACTGCAGTGTGGCGAGACTGGAGCTATCATACACCGTATCGGTCAATCCTCCCCTAGATCTTTTTAATTGTTACGTCACACAGCTTGGGCCAATAACAGCGCGCATCGCCACCTACCGCCCGCCAATCACAGCAAGCCTACATTGTGCCATCATAGCCAGCCAATCACGGTCACTGCCGCCAAACTTTGTGCCAAACGCCACGATTGTGACCGAGCCAACCCGAGCCAGTAGCCGATCTCCCACTGCGCCAGTTATTGGGAATTCGGCTATATATACGATTGCGAGTTCATTTTGCGGTCTTAATCAATCCTGCAGTGAGTGATAAGTTAAGTGGTGTTAAGTGAACTAATAATTAATATAACGCTGTTACTTGTAATTTGAATTCGCAATAAATAGTCCGTGTGATATCGCCATATTGCATTTTATTTATGCCCACTGTTTCATCTCAGAAGTGGGATAAATAAAAAAGCTATGAGGCATTATCGCACCGATTCATGTAGAATAGTGTAGTCATGTAGTGTATTCATGTGTAGATTCATGTAGTCCATTCGCGAAAAATCTGAATTTGACCCCGACCGGCAAACGCGGAACTATTTAATCATCCTACCTGCAAAACGTACCAGAGGTCAAACAAGGAGATGGTGAATTTGTGATATTTCAGTTATTCTCGGGAAGATTAGAAGTAGATGTTAATGCGTTTTATTTCAAGATCATGAAAATTATGAAACTACCCGCAGAATTGATCGTCAAATAGTTACGACTTGGGATTTATTTCATTAAAGTGAGCGAGCTAGATAACGACGTTATCACAAGGATACGACACAACAAGCTGCGTGCTGTACCTACTCAATTTCTGCCACCTTGCCACAAAGATCCGGTGGCCATGTGACGTGTGCCGACCAATCGCCACATCAGCGCGCAAAACATCCCTGAGGAAAAGCGCGGAATATCAACAAGACTCAATACCTGTGGCACACCGAGCTACCGCCAATGTAGAATCGGCGCCAGTGAAGTTCATGTGCCTGTTTGTCGCGTCGAAGTTCGGAACCGCCGCGTCATCGCCACGTGACGATGCAAATGCACCTCTCGGAGACATTGTGACAAAAGGTGGGCCCGTTCCTTTTTATTTCCTATCCAATGACCCAATTAAGCATTTAAATTACGAGTATATTTGAGACTCCGAAAATTAAAATGTGTGTCGAAAATATTATAGTTTCTGGGTGAATGGATTTGCGTGATGATTTAAAGCAAATTATTTGCATTATTTTCAATTCCATTTGTTCAAATCAAAGCCAGATCTTGCTTATTTACTTTCGTAACCTTTCTATATATTACTGTTGATTGGTAAGTTGTCTGAACTGTCTTTGGATTCTATGCTCTAATATCGATTTAAGTCTTTAAGTTTTTTACGAAATTTAGGGTTTCTAATTACCGAAATGCGTATAATTACAAATTTCTCAACCAATTTTACATACCCCAATCAGTCTTATCCTTGTAGTCATTTTAGAATAATAACTGAAAGCCTATCGATTGCTCGCAAGCGCACGACTATACATTTACTTTACCTAGTATAAGCTCGGGTCTGATATAACCAATATACAAAGCCGTATAATTATCAATTCCAGTGTAAGCCAACGGTGCATACTCGTGTCAGGCCGTGCCTGCAGCAGCGGCAGTCAGCGGCAGCCTCGCCAGATGAGGAAGTGAAGCCAACCACCTGCAACCCCTGCCCCACGCATTGCTGCCATTACGCCCGTCTTGCGGAACATCGGACTTAAAGCGAGGAGCGTATCGTATTTCCTTTTTTATACTAGATTGCTTCTTATTTCATACCTGATTTTATGTGTTGGTCTCGATCTATGTAGACTACAAACAAATCTTTAACAATAAAACGCGCCTAATAACGCTTAAAAACTAAATGCTGCGTAGATAACTCAATTCAGTAATCAATTAGACCTGAAAAGCAGCCAAATTACTTTAATCGTGGTCAATATTCAGCGGTTAGCGATGGTTTGGGCATTATTCGCGCTGTTCAATTGTGTGCAATATCAAATAGAAGGAAAGTAAATTAAAATTTGAATTAGAAACTAGGGATGCCATGAGCCAGATGCCATGAGCTATCGAACGAATCTTCAATAATTCGATTTCTGCTGCTAATATTTTTTTATTTAATATCAAATAACACAAACTCAAAAAATTCCGTATTCAAAGATATTCTGGTCTTTGTTGCACACTAGCCTAGTATAAGCTACTTGATTACAGCCATTCTATCACGACTTTGTCGCACACTAGCCTAGCTAAATATTAGCCACTGGAGTGTAGCCATTCTATAGCGTATTTGAATGACCTAGCCAGTCTAGCTTACCGTTAGCCATTAGATTATAGCCATTTTATTCCGTCTTCGTAGCACCTAACCTAGCTGATTTTAGCCATTGGATTCTGTATTCTATGTTCCTTTCACACACTAACCTAGCTCAATCAGCCACTGGTAATTCAGATTGACTTTAAATGTATTCCATTGACACCAAGGCCAAAGTCTATTTATCACGTCTTTATTGCATACGCCTAAGTAAGTTTAATACGATTCATACATATGAACGTAGATGAGATAAGATACAGCGATTCAAATCAAAAACTGGCCTCTAAACGTATACATTGCAGATGTTAGTCTTAGTATCTACTTAGCAAGTCATAAAAATATGTAAAATACTGTCTCTATATGTGGCACCTTAATGTAAACTCTACAAGAGTTGCGGTTGGTAAGAAGAAATCGCTTAGCGGTTAACTGAGGTATAATGAATTGGTCAGTTCTGTCCCGGAGACGCGTTAAGTAGCGCAGTCTTTCAAGTACAAGTGTTTCATGACATATTATATTTTCCTTAATTGGAGGCTTACAGTTTCTAATTGATCTCAGTCCACTTAATATCCTGAGACAAGCTTGCTGTTTGAAGACCACTTTATCGTCAAAAGAACATTTCCTAATAAGATGAATCAATTTCTTAATTCCGTTTGCACGTTGATAAAGTTAGTATTTCTAGGAAATAATTGCTACGAGTAATTAAACTGGAATAATTATGTCATATTTATCTAAATTTGTTTCGAATTTATCGAACGATTTACGAAAAGCCTAGTAAGACACAAATAGTTGACTGGTAGATAAAAATTTTCATAAATCTCTATTAAACACAAAATTGCCATAAGATTCATAATGTCCTTCAAGATATTCTAGACATCTTTAATAACACCACAAGGGCAATTTATGTAAACGCATGTTCCATTCCATTTCTTACGTGTAAGTCCTTTATTTTTATATACGAGATCATAGATTCTTTGTCAGCATAATAAATACTTTTCTGATCTGTGGTAGAGTATATCCAATTCCAACAATTATTAAAAAGAGTGATATAAAATATTGTGTAATACAGAATCCAGATGAAAGTAGGTGCAAAACTAAATGCGTCATGTTTTAGTTTTTATAAGGCTTTTACCCAATTTTGGCTGTTATTGTCATTGATACCTTCATTCGACGTTTAATCAAGGTAGAGTAGTTTAAATCATCTTTGATCAGGTTAGATGTTTTTAAAAGGTTTTGAAACTCAAATTAGACGACGGAAAAGAACTATGAATTCTAACCGATAAGAACTCGGAGTTGCAAAACTAGCTACAAGTATAAGTATAGTTCTTTGGGGTGTCCATAAGTACGACAATGCTAGTTAATCATGCACTTTGCAGTATGCAATTTTGTAGTTTTCATAGTTATTTATCTTAAAGCATGAGTGAGGACACTATTTCTGAAAGACTTCTTCAGTTATCTTTTAATTTTTTCAATTAATTGTTAAAGTCAACTTTAAATTGTGAGCTCAAGATATCGCTTAATTTACATACCCCTACATACTTAACATGATTAATGATATTTACTCAGCTATCACCGGTATTAGAAACCTGGGTAGTAGGGTAATGTAGATCTGGATGATACAAAGTAACAAGGGACTTTTAAACTGCAAGTTCTTTGCTGGTCTGATTACAGGCCTCATCGCAGTAGGTATTATACCTGGGTTTTACTATTGTCACCAGTTCCTCTAAACAATTTGTAAATCATGATATCATTGACCTTCTAGAGAATTGACCATACCTCTCCCCATTGCGGGAGCAATTGTTGTTTCAGGACGGCCGAATGTTACGTCACACAGCTTGGGCCAATAACAGCGCGCATCGCCACCTACCGCCCGCCAATCACAGCAAGCCTACATTGTGCCATCATAGCCAGCCAATCACGGTCACTGCCGCCAAACTTTGTGCCAAACGCCACGATTGTGACCGAGCCAACCCGAGCCAGTAGCCGATCTCCCACTGCGCCAGTTATTGGGAATTCGGCTATATATACGATTGCGAGTTCATTTTGCGGTCTTAATCAATCCTGCAGTGAGTGATAAGTTAAGTGGTGTTAAGTGAACTAATAATTAATATAACGCTGTTACTTGTAATTTGAATTCGCAATAAATAGTCCGTGTGATATCGCCATATTGCATTTTATTTATGCCCACTGTTTCATAATTCTGATTTCACTTCGCGGTTTTGTCCGGCAAAACACACTAAGTATACTTATATAGATTATAAAGTAATTTTTCACCTCAGATTTCTTGGGATTTTGTTTTGGTTTGCAAAGTTCTACAACCGGATACCACGTATTGGCTAATTTAAATCCATCTTCACGATTGAAATTCTGGTGTTTTTTAAATTCAAAAAAGCCAAGGTAATATAGTGGCGGTCTGTGGATAAAACTTCGCGTTCATTCCCCTTTACAGAAGATTATAGCCTAATGTTGAGATTTCCTAAAGATCGGTTATAGGTGGTAAAATTAAAACTATCTAACGACTAGGTAAGTACGTAAGATAAGTAGGTAAGTATAGTAGGTATGTTTATCATATTATCGTTGAGTTGTCTTCTCAGAGTAAATCTATTGAGTATTGACGGCTTCTTTAATCTTTCATTCGCCTACTTGATCATTTAATTAACGTTTGACAGCGAGTATAGGAAGTGCATCGAATATCGACCGTGAGTCCGTACAGTGCTGTTAGTAGTCACCAGTCGTGGAGTAGTTAATTAAAGAGCGGCGTTTGGAGCACTGCCAGACACAATAATTGATCGCTCGTTGCAGATATCACTGCGGGGAATCCACGGGCGCGCTGCAGGCTCGTCGGGGATGGCGAGAGTTTACAGAGAAACATTTGCATATTCCAAGATATAAGAGGTGTTTTGATATTTCAGTACAGAGGGGATTTATTGAGTTTATTTTTGTCTTTATTACTCTCACGGATACGCTGATGGGTGCGACATGCAGCGTCGCGGAAGAATATAACAGAAAAACGACTTTTTACCTAATTACTTACTCAAAAACTAAGCCAGTTATCAAAAATCTGTTTCTCAACGTTTTTAGATATTATTATTACCGATACATTAAAACTAAAATTACAATTACATCCATTGTAGTTTCCGATAAAACTGAGATTTTGGAGCAACTTTTGGGAGAACTTTCTATCGAGAAAATTTTATCCGATCGTGTTTCTGCTTCTCAACGATTTTAGATTAAAGACCCAAAATACATGACGTTTAAATTTAAAACTAATTGTCTTTATAGTTTTTAAACAAAATAGGTTAGTGATGATAGTAAGCACCGCTCGAAGCCATGTTAGCTTGTCGATATGAAAAAACCGGTCAAGTGCGAGTCGGACTCGCGCACCGAGGGATCCAAAAAGAAGTAATTCGTTAAAAGAATCACTTTTGTTCCTTGAATTTACGCGAGTTTAATTTTAATTAACAAGTTAGTATAGGTTCTTTTATTGAAGATCTATTCTTTTATTATAACTCTTATATAGGCACTCGTACTTTGTTTTTAGGGGTTTAGTTATTGTTAATATCAAAAAAGTATACTTATATACTACGTATAGCTGATTTTGTTTTTGTAAAACATTGTCTAGGTCACCGATAAGAAACCTGAGGATAATATGAGCATACGAGCGATTTACGAAAACCTTTTTTGTACGAGCAAAGCAAATGAGCGCCATCTGTCAAATCCTGTAGGTGTCTGCTGAGCTATCTACAGCGCGGCCTACTGTTGGTAACAAAACAAGCATTGGCACCGATAAACTGTCGACATTATTTGGCATCGTCCGCCCTGTCCAGGGCATATGTCTATTGTCTAGGTATAGAATATAGACCCCAACTGCCGATACCGTTTAACTAACGGATAGCAATAAACACTGGTATTGTGTGTGACATCCCTTCACTTATCGGAGCGGCCACATTTTGTCGTCTATCGTCACAAATTGCCGGCAGTGCCCGGCTCTAGTGGTGTATTGTGAGCGGTGAATGGGGGGGGTGGCGGGTGGCACGGGGTGGGAGGGAAACGGAAGGGTAGCGAGGGACCGAGGGTGGGAGATTAATGGCTCGGGAGCGGCTGGACTGGGTTTGCCAAAACTCTGGAATTCCCAGGATATATTTTATTTGAATATAATACTTATGAGACAAGTGATTCGTTAGGTTAATGTCTACCTACCTAGATGCAAGTAGACTTCTCCTGGATATCCCCTCCCACTTCATACCAATTACTACCGCGAGCCGCGCTAGTCCATTACCAGACGAGGTTATATCTAAGATACTTTGCTACTAAGTACAACACAATAAATGCACACCGTAGCAAGCCTGCATTATAGGGCATACCTAATAGGTACCCACCTGATGATATATTGCCTTAAACTTGAACTGCTTGTACCTAAATTACTAGGTATCCGCACTTCTAAATTAATTATTACGCTTCTAGTGCTCGTTTTCACCAACATTTTTCATCTAAGCCCTTAGGTGACAGTTGCACTTGTAAGCCCTTAGGTACTCGTAAGTGAAAACTGTCACATATGGGCTTAGGCGTTCCTTAAAATGTTGGTGAAAACCATTGAGTACGTTAGTACATAGTAACTCAATAGTGAAAACGAGCATAAATCTCTAGTCTCACACCAACTAGCTTATTAATGCATACACATTACCTACCTATACGTTTTTGTTTATAAATTGTGTAGGTACAGCTAAGTCCCGGAAAACGTGCGCAAATATTTGGTATCCACTCGGCGAGTCCGCGGGGAGCGATCAGGCGTTTAAACACGGATCCTCTCAAATTGCCCGATCCCGGCCGCGGCTGTGAAATGTCCGGGAGTGTTTGTTTTGGACTTGTGAGTTGTGAGCCGAGACATAGGTACCTACGGACATGACCGCAACCTGAATGGTAAACATGGGAACCAAGATGTACCTACACTACTTCAACATCTACTGTAATATTACGTATCTACGAGAATGTACATGTATTGTGTGGATAAGGCGTAATTTACCAAATCAGCCCCTTGATCACGTAAGAAAAACGTATTCATCGTTATCGTAAACGCTATAGCGAATTCTACGCCGCGATTGGCTGACGCAAATCAGGAACCCAATCAGCAGGCAGAATTCACTAGCGTTTACGATACCGATGAATACATACGTTTTTCTTACGCAATCAGGGGGCATACCTATAATTAAAAATTGCAGATATTCCAGTCGTAAAGTCATGTCTCATTGTCCAATAACCATGGTACAAAGTATATAAGCAAGGAGAAAGGAATTTTCCGAAAAACATTCTACCTACTCCTATCTCCAGGAGCTCCAATTATTCCGGCAAATTGGAGAGCCTTTATTACACTGATTTACTACATTTATACTTATCTAGTTGCCTTAAGTATTTTCTTTTGTAGTAGGTACTCATTTACAGTCAACTGTCATTGTAAAGCTGTGGCTGTTGCCAATAACAGATCTATCTAAGTATACGATTTGCTACATAAGTTCCATACAAGGTAAGTATGTCAAACTATATGAATAGATAAGATATATGGAACTGCCTTTCTATGATATTTCTCATTTATCAACCTTATTTCTCATTTATCAAAAGTTAAAGATTCTGATCTCCCATAACATATCCAAAGTTTACCTATTTATCAATACATTTCGTTCACCAGCAGTTTTTCTAATTTTAAAACATGACATGATGATCGTAATACGACCTATGTCATAGTCCCATGAACTGCACATGTAAACCTACCTACACGTTAACTATTCTAACTAAAGATAAGATATAAGATCGACGTCATCAACATAGGTAGGTAGGTATAATCTATACATACTCGTAATATCAAAATTAGAATGCGTCTACGCTTCTTGAAAATGTCGAAGGTCTGTCGCCAGTCGCCACTCGCGGTCACAATCCCACACGCTCGGCGACATGTCTTCAATTAACACGATAGCCTCTTTATTGCCTCTCCAAATAACCGTTGCCGCTTCTTGGATTTAGTGAGGATTGTTTATTCTAGCGTCTTTGAACTGTTTACTCTAGCATTAGATAAGGTAAGTGAGGGGTAATTCGGTATGTCTGGTTATTTCGGTAGTTTTTGCTTCTGGCGTAAAAATAAGCAATAAAGACATCTTATTAATAAATTAAACGTAAATTCTAAATCTTCATCATATTACCCGTTAAAAAAATGAGTATGAGAATTTTGGTGAAAAAGCTCAGACCAATACGACTCTTTAAAACCTAAGTTGGCCGCAAACCGCTGTAGTACGCCTGCGCGCTTGTATTTACCGTTAGCTTAAACATCAAACTTTATAAGCTTACAGAAAGACAAAGGTAAGTCTATTTGAATAAAATTTTTTATAGTGTTAATTTGTGTTTCTTGACAATTAATATAATATAGGACAGAGATAAATCCAAGTACTAAATTCTCTTAAAATTGCAATTAATCGACTCACGAAATAGCCGACATCATATTATTCTTAGGTTGCGTATTTCGTATCACTACCGAATTAAGAATTTACGAGTTCCTTTTTTAAAGCTCGTGTATTAATTTATCAATTAAGGTATTTTACATATGAAATCAAAATCATAATTTGAAAGTAATTGACTTTCTTATGAGCTAAATTCGGTATATGATTTGTTCAATAAAATTCTTATAATTCGAGTTTGAACTAGACCTAAATTTGATTTTTAAGGTGAACTCGCATACGTACTAGCAGCATGGTTTTATTTATAGTTCGTTTTGCTTCATTTATTTTCATTTAATATCTTTATATTCAGACTATTTAATAGTTACTTTAAATGGTTCTTGAGTAATTTACAAACTTAAGTGCAGGGCTTTTCCAAAATAAGTATCACGAAATAAGATGCTTTTATTTTAGCACTTAATTTTAATTTCGTGATAAGTAAACCTTCTAAGGAACTTAAACTTTATTATTAATGTATGCATAATGGTTTATCAATTTATGAGTTTTATTGATGAAATATGTCTTAGGTTAATAAATATTAAATTTTACATTTCAAGTTTCATTACAAACCTCACTAACTCAACTAAAAATTCTTTGTAACATAAAGAAAGTAACTGTTCCCATCAGATAGCTGCAGGCATTACTTTGCGAAGGTTTGTGATTAGTAGGAAAAAAATTAAAGTTATTTTGTTATGTTTCAGGCACATGGAATACATAAGACATACCGTACAAATATCTGTGAATTAATTGAATCGAGCTTACAAGACTTCAGAAGGGCTTCAATTACCTACTATTAAAGTTGGATAAATTTTTCAAAATTAGTAGTTTAATTTAAAATAAAAGAAGTTATTTTCAACTAAAACTAACACGCAATTATATAAAATCAGAAATTTCAATTTGAAACAAATTCTTTTGTACCGCAAAACTCCAATATTTTTTCAAGAAATTGCTTACAGCATATATTGCTATTGAAATACTCAAATATCTCTTACAGTGTAAGAGATATTTAGGTAATCTCTACAGTATAATATGGTCAGGTATTAACAATGAAGAGTTGTTAAAACAACTAGTGATTACTATTACTTTTTAGGTGATTTTTTTTTAGTATTTTTTTTTTATCTTGGAATCTACTGAACCGATTTTGATATTTTTTTCACTAATGGAGAGCTACATTATTCTGAATGGATATAGGCTACTTTTTATCTCGGAAAAATCTACTGTTCCTAGAGTATGCAAGCAATATCGTGGGAAACAGTTATGATTAGGGGACAGTTTGTAATTAAAGCTGAAATTGAGCTTAATGTTACATGTTTTACCCTTAAATATTGAATATTTTTATTGCTATATTAATGTATTAAACTCCTGTTATGTTTTTATTTAAAATGTTTTAATAGAATATCATGAATTATTGTACAAAATTTTATCCCGAAATAAGAACCCTGAATTCACGAATTAAAAAGTTGAGTCAAATTTTATCACGAAATAAGAGGTAAAAATGAGGTCTACAAATAAATTTATTAAAAAGAAAATTCCAACTAAATTCACTTAATTCATGCACTTATTAGCTGGCAAAAGACCAATGTTCTTTTAAAAAAAAATTCGAACAGAAATCAGGTTTAGTTTTTTTTATATTAATTTTTGAAGTCATCGTAGCCTTAGTATACCGAATTACACCTCACTTACCTTAGGTGTATCTATTAACTGCAGCCGTTCGATTTTATGCTTCAAGATATTACGCAGTTTTTAAAAATTGTGATATGATTTATGACCAATGACCATCAATATGGCGCCATGTTTGTAATTTCACTCTAAGGGTTCGTTCGTTTCAGCCGACGGACGTCCACTAATGGACAAAGGCCTCCTGCAATGATTTCCAGCCCGCACGGTCCTGCGCTAACTGGCTCTAAGGGTAGGTAGGTAGGCCTCACTCTAAGGGTAGGTAGAAAGTAATACAGTATTGCTCGTTTTCACTAACATTTTAAGAGTCATCTAAGCCGTTAGGTGACAGTTTTCACTTAGGTACAACTGTCACCTAAGGGCTTAGGTGATCTTAAAATGTTGGTGAAAACGAGCATATATAAGTTTCTGAAAATGGAAGGTCCTCGAAGAAAAATATCCTGACTAAAACCTAAATATAAAAGGATTCTTCGTAATTGCCATGCGAATTAGAGATGGGTCACATATTTTGCTTATAAGTAACTTAGGACTAAGTAAATACGAGCTTTTCTTTTTCAACGAGATTTAGAGAGCTTTGATGATAATAATAATAGATAGCCATTAGAAATTAGGTAGGTATACTACTGATAAATTTTATTTTTTAACACTCTTTATAGCGTCCTTTGCAGAGAATTGTCATGAATGCCTAAATAGGGTATGAAGTCATAATATTCCTTTAGTAATATTCAAACAATAACGTCTGTCAAGCTAAACGAAACGTGCGGAATGTGTCTCAACCTCTAGCAGTGTCTCTTGTCTGTTAGGAGAGCAATTTGTCTTTGATCTCATATTTCACTTCCACGCATCTATTCCTGCCCTGTCTATTTTTGACCTTTTTTGTAGTAGCTGTTCAAAACTGATGTAAATTGATCACAATCACAGTATTATATTTAAAGATTTAAATCGCTAGATGAGCCTTTAAAAACGTCCACGTTAGTCTTGCGTGCAACACGTTGTCATCATACACACATAGCGATTAGCGATTTAAGAAATGACGTCTCATTTACTCTTGTCTTACACGAATTTGCACTCGCGTTCTCTGTCACACAATCACACTACTACAGCATGCTGAGAGCGCTCACTCAGCATGTTTGTGGACGTTTTCGATGTGCGCAATGTAGGCCTAAGGCTCATCTAACGATTTAAATCATTGAATATATTAATGAAATGTGAAAATATGACGGTACGGTCGTCGTCGTTCGGTTGAATTTTGTTTATACCTTTGAATAAATATGATGAAGTCTTCCTTTTACCTATATGCTGTTGAAGCCAATTTTGATTGTTCCTAAGTTTCGTAATCGATGTCGACGTAATGTAATCGAATTGGTATTAATACGATTCTTCAAAGATTTCTTATGTTAGGTGATATATCATTAAACCTATATTTTGTTTGTCTTGCCATTATTATCTTACATGAGTGTAGGTTTAGGTACCACCTTCTCTATATACTTAGATAGGTATTATCTATATCTTTACGGCGAAAGTGTAAGATAACTTTGGACACGTGAAGCAAACCGTACGTAAACATACGAGGATTATTGAGAAAAGTATTCCCTACTGAGTCACGAGCAGCCGTGTAATCCCCTATCTAAACCAAACTCTTCATATCTCCAATTATAGCTGTCACTTTAATATAAGCCTCCATTTCAAGCAATGCACAATTTCATATCGAAGTCAAATTTAATATTGCATCGCTTTAAACATCCCTCGAGCACAATTCGCCTTTATTGCTATTGTATCATAGTTGAAATTGCAATGTAGATGCTCAGTGGAGTTTAATTTCGAACCCTCCAGAGGCGCTAAAAGGGTGGAGGCGAGATGGAGGGAAATCGAATGGCTCTCAGACCTCGGGCAATTGATGTAATGATGGCATGATTAATATTGCCGGGAATCCGATGACTGTTTATATGGAATATGAACGAATCGATGTCGGCAGAGTGATAAATAAGAATTTGCCGTTGGTGTAAAGATGATACTGTCCATCGGTAGAAAGTTTTTCCTTTTCATAAGGTTTATTTAGATGCCAAATTCCGGCAAGTTGATTTTTTTACATTTAAATTCTGGTAAGTTGTTTTTTCTTAATTTTGTGAATAAAGTAGATAATACTTAGTCCCTACTCCTAGGTACCTATCACAGACCGTGTGCATAAACAAGACAAAACAGATGGTCTGTACGTTGAAGTCTCACAGAAAATTCAATAGCAATTACAAAAGTAACATTTATTGCCATCCAAGACAAATGCATTCGTGCACATAGTTACCTAATACCTACCTAGGTACCAGATACGTGCTTACATTATCTTATACAAGCACAGGACACTTATCAGTTTTATGAAGACAGAGTGATTGTTGTTTTCTAGAAGTTCAAAGTTTCGATTGCTGTTTTCTTTAAATAGTATATTTGTCTCTGGTTTATTCTATGGGTAACCCACAACATTAAAAGGCATAGCGTAGCTTCTTTAAAGGTATTTTTTTTCGGATTGAGTATGCTGCATGGGCATAGCGACCGTAACAGCGTCACCGGTTGTAGGACTATATCAACCGGCACACTTTAAAAATATGAATGAATGGGCTGGCGTAGAAGCACCGCCGGGATGTGCGAAGATCCCTATAGGTAAATATTAATTGCTCCGTTACGAGTACTTTATAGGTACCTACGTACGTATATATAAATAAATAATACCTAGTATTGCCATAAAATAAAGAATGTATGGTTTCTTTAAATACTAAATAATAACTACAGTCGAACCTGGAGTAAGTGAGAACTGGGTGAGCGAAAAAACTCTATTAGTGAGAGTATTTACCAGATCCCGTCATTTTGCACTTCTTAGGTCTGAAACTCGGGTTAGTTAGAAACCTTTAAAAAAAAGGGGATGTCGGTTCTTTAAGCACTCACGTATCTAGGTCTTATATCTACTCCTAATAATTTTTTCAATTATAATATGCAAGGTTTCTAAACTGATCTTTCTTTATAGACACGGTAAAACAACATCTGAAATTACGAATACACGTTGGGTGCACAAAAAATCTAATTATGAAAACAAAGCCTAGATCTGAGGCCTAGATATTACAGAAGGTACGAGTATTTAAGTATTTACAAGAAATACGTGACTCGCCTCTATCTACTTTTTACTAGTTTTATACCCAGATATTGCAAAGCTGTATAATAGTAAAAAATACTATCAATTAAAATTTACCTCATTGCAAACATAAGTGAGTAGTAGGTATTAATTAATATGGTAGGTCGGTGCAAAGGAAATAAGAAAAACATTGACGCTTGTTTGTAAATTATAATGATTGTTACCTTGGACAGGTCGTTAGTTTATTCTGTGTAAGTAACACACAGTAAGTAGGTATATAATGGTGAAGGTTAGCATTAAGACAATTTCCGTCTAGTCGCTTAAATACTTCATCAGCTCATTTACATAATTATCTCTCATAAATAAATAAACAACGTTATTTATTAAAAATAGCCCGAGTATTAAAAATAAAAAATACACCCAGGGCGCGTATCCGCGTATTCTTTTGTAACATAAGTACTAGGAATACAGAAAATAGGAAGAGTTGTGTTAGGTACACGACTACAAGAGTCGCGTTCGCTGTGTGTGTGAAGAGGAAATTGATATGCCAGACAAGGTAAGCGAGTTTGTGGGACGGCGAGGCTGAATCGGTTTGGCGCGTGAGGACAGCGGCCGGCGCGAGACACGTTGCTCGGCAGTCGGCACTCCTCAGTCTTTTTTCAACTACGGTTGGGGAAGCATGTCTCGAAAGTCGAAACTCGTTGCGTAGTAGGGTATTAAACTGCAGGGTATTCGAATTTCGAACCTTTGTTTAAGCAATTATCTTGTAATTAAAATTATTGAAATAGACTGGCTGTTGTGCAAGACTGACAAAATGTACCCAGTCTTTTAGTGTCATTTAACAACCTTGATTATTTTTGTTTTATAGTTACTAGACTGCAGTTAGCAGTGGTAATGAGAAATTATTAACAGTTTAGTGGCGGTGCGTGCACTTAGCGGTCCGTATTCACGGTCATCGACTCCGCGACAATTAAATCGATGCATTGACTTCAAGCGACGCGCCTCGCTTTTATAACCCCTCGAGCTACTGAATCGATGTGATTTGTTTGCTTTATCATTTAACAGCGACTTCTTTATTTTCCATCAAATGACGCCACCATGAGTTAAAATAGAAATACTACGGGATGTACTTATTAGGATAAGAGCTAGAGATTTATGTTTAAATATAAAAGAGAAATTAGACTTAGTTGTACTTCGGCTAGTTTTAAATTCGCGGACGTCATAGAAAAAATATAACATTAAAATTAAGGCGTAAAATATGCATCGGTAGTTCGGTTACTTTCATAGATGTGGATACTTTGTAGCGTAGCGTCAAGTAAATAATAATAGGTTTATTACAGTAGATAGGTATTAAACTGCTGGCATTTTATGCTCTTCTAGTATTTTTTAACCTCTATTCAGGCCGTGATAGGTATGACGTGTGAATATGACCCAGAAAACCTGTATGTAATTGGATGTTCCTTTGAATTATGTTGCCCTATTATTGATCACCGGTATGATGTGTACACATGAACATAATAATAAATTCGCCTCAGGGGTATAATATAAATTAGAATCATATATTATTTTTTTGTTAAAAATGACTAAATATTCCCAAAAATTAAGAAGCCTTCGTGATGCCAAGGTTGCAGTGCAAGAGTTTAAAACACAAATATGAAAGTGCGAGAATAGAAGCTTAATAATAGTATGGCACAAGGTGTATTTAAACATAATTCATGTCTAGCGAATCAATATGACATTTAATATAGAACCATCTGATGAAAGTAATGAATGCATTACTTTCATGGTTACCAACCAACCAATGATCCAATAAAAAGAGTAATCATGTCTATAACGCGAATTTATATATTATTGGCTAAAAAAGTGAATTTATTGCCTACCTACTAGATTGCCTACGCTAATCAAAATATCCGAATAGACATAGAGATTTTTAAGCAACTAAGTATTTGCTTAGTACTATTTTGTATTCCGTGGTATCTGTATGTAGTAGGCAAAATCTTAGATTTGCGAACTGGATAAGTATTGGAATAAATCGTCAAACGAGGGCAAGGTGGTACCCTTGTGCAAGACACAAAAGGGGCTACGGACCCTCGGATTCCTTCTGCTGGGAAGCAAACACTTGTAAAACTAATTCCCCTTGAAGGTCGCTTTAAAATTTATATAAATTATGCACTTAAAACAAAAAAAACCGGCCAAGTGCGAGTCGGACTCGCGCACCGAGGGTTCCATACCATAAAAGAAGTAAAACATTGAAAGAATCACTTTTGTTCATGAATTTACGAGTATAATTTACATGTTGGTACTTTTGTTGGTAAACCGCAAACGTAACTTTGTTTTTGTCGGATTATTGTTATTTTCAAAAAAAGTATATTAGTCAGCGAAATGATTTTATTTTTCCTGTAAAATATACGCTAACTTCTATTGATCACAATTATTTCAGATTTTTCGATTGGTAGACTTCGGAGATAAGGGGGGGGGGGAACGGTATTTTTTTTCGACAGTTTGCCCAATAAATCAAAAACTATCAGGCATAAAAATAAATAAAAATTAGTTTTAGAATACACAAGTATTGCCCTTTCATATGATACCCCACTCAATATTGTTATCTCATTTTGAAATTTTATCGACCCGGTTTTCCCCCCTTTTTAAATAAAAATAAAAACAATTTTCAAATTTTTACGATTGTTATGACGTCGGGTCACTATTACCTATAAATATTCTAAAGGAGGATGGCCAAATTGCATGCATTATGAGACCCAGTGATAGAGGTAGCGTACATCATGAAAACTTATCCATATTTGTAGAACAGGACATAACTAACAAAAAAGCTAATGGTAAGTAAGTCTAATTCAGTGGGAGAAAAAAGTTATATGACTATAAGTAGAAGATAACCTCAAATAATTAAATTAAATCATGAACTACTTTTACCCCGTTTTTACCTTAGTTTATTGTTCAAGTCTATCAGAATCTTATAATATGTAGGTACCTACCTACATATCTACCTAATATAACGTTCCATCTCTACCTATTTAGAAAGTACCTACCTACCTATCAGGTTATTATAGGTAGCATAGGCGAAGGGAAGGTATAAAGTAGCAAGGCTTAAAATATGTAGGTATAGGTAGCCCAATACTTAAAACAACGCACAAAAAGTACTCAATAATAGCAATTAGCATGTTAGCATTGCATCTTCCAAGTTAGTACGAAAACAACTTCAGCTGCATCATTTCATCACTTACCATAACCTGAGGTTGCAGAAAAAACTAATGTAAGTGTACCTACTTAACTAAAGGTAGGTACTTAAATAAAGGTAGGTACACCCATATAAAAATGTGTGCTTAACAGTGATTGTAAACTGAAAATTGTGGTAAAAGCGACACGTCTGAAACTTCTCAAGGGCGAGTGAAGAGTGTCAACATTCACTTGATGGTGCTGGTAGGCTATAAGCCTATCATGTAAATATAAATATATATTATAAATAGTGGACAACATCACATACAGTAGCTTGTTCTACATTGCCCCGACCGGGGATCGAACCCAGAACCTCAGAGATGACAGGGCCTTGAAAACCGGCACGCTTACCACTCAACCACGGAAGTCTATCATGACCAAACCATTTTCATTTTTTTGTGATGAGACCCGTGACCAGAACCAAGCCATAAGTACATAAGTAGTTGTAGGAGTGTTGTCATTTAAGTATATCAACGAAGTCTGAAAGCAACTTAATCTGCTTCTTATCTACAGCCACTTTTTAATAACAGGTCAGTTCAATGAAACAATATTAATATATTAATAAAAAGTATTTAATTTAGTCAATCATAAAAGCACAGCAAAAGTATATGTTAACACTATTTAATAACAATGCAAAACTTAATGCAATGGTTACATTAATCTTGATTAATATAATACTTAGGTAACTAAATCTGCAGGTGCTCAGTGGTTGCATTTTTTATATAATATTAAGTTAAGAACTGGGGACTCTAAGTATACCATGTCTATATCAGACATCCAGGCGCTCTGTGGAAACTCTTATGGGTGAAGCGAGAAATATATTAGTTCAGTGATGTGTTCCACAAATTCTAAAATAGCAAATGGTTTATTTGGCAACCCAGTGGGATGATTCCGTATTGTTCCATTTGTAAGTTAACAATCAAATGACTTACAAAATCAAATAAAATTGATTGATTGATTGATGGAAAGTCTCCTTTTTGCATCCACTACTCACAAGATACCAATTATCATGGTGTGGTTTAATGTCAACACAACACGCTGTGGTAACTTTTGCATAGTGTATACGAAAATGAGACTTGCTTCTGTTTTGTTAGTCACTTGCATAGATCAATATATATTATAGTCACTTGGTTGATAACTAACAAATGAACAAATGATCGAGTTATGCGAAATTGGCAATAGACAACGCATTTTTCCAGTTCAACCAAGTCCAAATCAAAAGTACATAGGGTGAATCGATATCCAAGGGTCCGTAAGCAGTGTGGTACAGTTCGTAAAGCAGAATCAGAAGTCCAGAAGGAAAATCCAAGTTGTCAGAAATAATCATCAACAAAATAACAGAAAAACAGACAAACACTACAAACTTCACAACACAACACAACAAAACAGTCAAACTAAAAAATAAAAAGCCACGCAGAGTCGCAAGTCGCAGACGCAAGCAGAGTGCAGAGTGCAGACGCACAACAAATAACAATAGCTCCTTTGACCTTTCAAGTGTCAACTGTCAATTGTGAATTGTCAGAATCAAAATGGCGCGGGCGCCTAACGTTCCATTTTATTACTGAATATTCATATTATTATGTAGAAAGCTGTTGTTATACACGCATTTTGATAAATATATTTTTTGTAATGTAATAAATATTGATTAAAAAAATATTTAATTGACAAAATATCATACCTTTTTTTATAAAAATAAATCGATGACCTAGAAACACAATTTATTAATTAGATATTTTTGCTTAGTGAAACGTAACGTAAGCGCCGGACTCGAACCGCATCTGACACAAGTTGCGTTTTGTTTCTGCAAAACGACTTGATTTTTACTAAATTGGAATAATTTCTATCTTTTGTCTCCCGCTGCGTACATCCCGAATATTTTTTTTTTAAATATTGTTTAAACTTCTAAATATGATAAATATAGCCTTGAGGCTGTACGGTCATTTGTTAATTTTAAAAAGGTGTGGGGCAGTCGTGGCCAACCTCCTTTCAAGTCGATAGCTTGAATAGTTACTGAAATAATCGAGTGTGACAGACGGACGGACGGACGGACGGAGAAAGTCTCACCATATGGGTTCTATTTTTACCATTTTGAAATGGAACCCTAAAAAAATCCTATGCCGGAGACGAAGAATCAATTTTCAGCTTCTGATAGGGTTTAGTTTTGAAAGCTTGATAACGGAGCACAAGCACGCTAACAACCATTTAAATTGATGACACCCAGAAGGCACATAAGTAGGTACCTATTTATTCATCATTAACTTTCTTACTATTTTGACCGAAATTTTGTAGAGTTTAACTATTTTATTAGGTAGGTACCTAGGTATCTCAGTAAAGTGGCTTCAATCCACGAAGACGTGCCCCGCTCCATCTTCATTCCTTTTAAATCGCAAGAAACAATAAGCGTTTGTGAAGAAGTAGGGCGCGTCTTTATGGATTGAACTCACTATAAGTACATGTAGGTGCAATTAGGTGTAAAATTGCAGTTTTCGGCCGTAAATCCTCGAAAACCGAATTGAAATGTATTATTTCATACTCCCCATTTTTTAGACGGTTTCCCCTTAAATCTGGTAACCCTGGTAATAACTCAATTAAGGGGATAACAGCCCGCGGCGGGATGTGTGTAGTAGTCGGGTCGGGGCAGATAAGAAAAAACACAATGCCGAACGGGTGGCGCTGACACGGGGCCGCCGGGGGAGATTTCACAAATATCCCCGGATAGCCCTACCCTCGCGGCCCCTCATAACAGCGTTACTGATTGCATTCCATTGTTATTTTGTATTAAACAGTGTACAAACATTGTGCTTATGAGATTGTCGGCTAAGCGGCTGATTCATCCGCAATGGTCTCTTTTCAGGAGACCTGTGAACGAAAACAGAATCATCGTAGATAGGATACTTAGCGATAAATCGAGTAAAACTTAGCGAGAAATAGCAAAAACACTGTCGAGTTTTAAACTATACCTATTAAGTTATAGAGAAACTACAACTGCTGGTGAAACTTCATAGGCCCCTGCACATTTAGACCAATAGGTAGTAGGTAGGTACAATATGCAAGGTGAAACTATAATCCCTCAACTTTTTTATTATTTTAATAAGGGTTCTATAGCACTCATTTACCTGTTATAAATTGTCAATCCCGAAAACGTCAAATCAAAGGACATATTATAGTTTACTGCCGCAAAACCCAAACACATTAAAGAACTCAATACTAAAAGCAAGTAAAAACGGTAAGTAGAGCAAACGAAAAACGTCACACAATATTATGACGTGGGAACCGGTAACATCTCTCACCTTCGACGTAACGACGGCACTAATTACAATCCCTATCTAAATCAGATAAGAGCATCGACAAAAAATCCAACCTTACAATATTTACATACTGCAAGGGGCCATTATGAGCGCCCGCCCGCGGTCGGCGCCGCGCTCTGTGCACCGGGGCCAAGAGGCACATTATTTTAATGACGCCACTTCACCAGGACGGATGCTTCATATTTTTGTGATAAGGCCTACTTTAGACTGTACCTACTTGGCACGATTTACTAGGGATTTACTTAGTACTTCTCAGCTACATATTTGACTGTGTGAAAGATATTAGAGTGGATGTTGAGGTAATAAGTTCGGGACAGTCTGATAAAGTCTAGTGAAAGAATAAAGAAAATAAGAAGGAAACGAGGCCATGGGAAGAAATGTATCTATAAGTAGGATGAAAGATCTTGCAGGGCAAAAGGACATTTCTGTAAGACTGACTGGCAAAGAATGAAAAGGAGTTAAAGAAAGGTTTCAAATAGGAAACGGGGTTTTGTTCCGATTTAAAACGATTGAATTTTCCAACAATATTTGCCGGTCTGGAATTTGCTGTAGGAGAGGACTAGGAAAAGGGTTACCCTAAAAGTTAATTTCTTTAATAGTCTTGAGCAGGTACCCCTGAATAAAAATACGTTGTCACTAGGTATAGGCGTCATTTTTATCCTATACATTTGTCAATCAATATTTCCAAACAAGCCAAAGTCCATGGGAAAGATGGATAAAGGTGTGCTGTTCGCCTAACCGTATCGATGCTTTGATGTTGCGAAGAAATTTCCAAACAAGCGAAATAAAAAAAACGAGATCAGTATCACGGATAAAGGTGTCGTGTTTCAAATGCATTAAATTGAGATGTACCGTTTAAAAAGAAATCTTATCGCAATGAGTTTAGGATTGTATTTACAACGGATTGCGATAATCTGATCGTTAGTTCCCGCGGTGTCTGCGCGCAGTAACGGAATGTCTCGTGCGTCGTGCGTCGGTGTGCGTGACGGACAAAGCTGTTTGTGGTGTTGCCGGTTTTGGGGTTAATCATTAACTCATTACAAAGATAGATAAAAAGAAAAATAAAAAAGACGATGAAAAAAACCACAATAATTACTAAGACTGAAACCAAAAAAGAAGAATTAATGACGACCATAATATTCGTTCACTACATTTCTTTCCAATTCCCAAAATGGATCAGAAAGATAAGAGAGCGACAAAAGTAGAGAGACATATCTCTACGCCCCTATCCTAGCCCTGCAAAAGTCAGAGGTAGATGTAGTAGGACAGATTAATAGTAGTTTTGATTTTTTCTATGGAACACGACATCAACGTCGCTATAATTACATCTTGTTCAATAGATAATAATAGAACTAATGGGAATCATCCGACGCGACGTTGGCATTAAACGTATAGATACTATTAATAATTAGGATTACTTAATAAAATTTTTGTACCTGGGATAATTTTAAGGTAGTTAGTGCAGCTTGTCGGCGTACACCGTACAGTCTCCACTCTCCACTCTAATAATTAATTGTGTGGGGTCGCAGTTGCCCCATTCTCCACTTTAATATTCCGAGCGTACACGTACACGATTAAGTGTACTTTCTATAAATATAGGGGAACCCTTCACATAGAAAATGTTTTTATATCGCGAGGGGTGGCAGAACACAGTACCTACGCTACGTGTATATAATGAGACCCCAGTAATAACTGATCGCGTAGAGTTTAACAGCGAAATGTGTGGAGTGCCCTCTCAACTAATAAATTATTCGAATTTATTAGACATCATCTCGAATTTTAACCTGCATGCAAGGTTCAGTTTATTGCGACCGATGTACCACCATCCCAACGATGTGCGTTGCCACTTTTGTTTCTCCCACAGCTTTTTCCTGTTTGAAAATTATTATTGATACAGGAGCCATAGTGTCTATCATGTTTAAGAACATGCCCCTCAACAAATACCTTTTTGTTTTGAACGTAACGTACTTATTAGTTTGAAGCCAATAAGCAATAAGTAATAATAATACGGTAATTTATATTCCAGATTCTTAGTAGATAAACCTCTGTGCTCTGTAAACCTATGTGGGATTTGTTATTGTTTATTTATTAAGTTTAAGCACAGACATACAAATTTAAAGGAGCTAGTCTTTTATAATTTGTGTGGAAAAGTTAATTTCGTAATATAGTGGCTAAAAGTAGAAAGTACCTACATAAGTCTATAATAATGTTTTAAGAATTCGTTAATAGGTTTATTTTATCCTGACATCAATAAATAAGATCATGTTGAACACGTACACGTTGTAAACGTGTAACCAGCAAACACAATAAACAAAATTAATTCATTTCACTCCAGACAAGTCTGAATTTAACGTCACACACAACACATTCTTACAAAAGATGCAAGATTAGATATACCCGGAACTTTGCAAATAATGAAACACGGATTTTAAAGCTCAGCAGGTTTTCTAAAAAAATTAAATGTAAACATACCCACCTAAAACCAAATCTGCAGCTCCATTCCTTCCTCTATTCGCTCAGAACTTTTTTATTTCATTCTAATACAGGGATGGATAAAATTACGTAGAGGTATTGTCAGGCGATTATTTATAGAAAATTTGGTGGCTTTGTGTTCGCTTGGAAGTGCAGCTATTCATGTCAAATTGTTGATATCCCCGCCGCACGTCGCTGCCGTTGCTTTTTTTACATTGGGTATAGTAAAAACCGTAACACTAATCACGTGACACTAATCACGTTTTTTTTAATTCTGTGGCGTCTTCAAATTATTGATAGATACAATACATGCAGAGATCCAAAGGAACAAAAGAGAAACTACGCGAAATTTTGCATGTATTAGGTAACTTTACAAACAGGAAGAGCAAGGATTCTGGGATACAGGTTTTAAATAATAAACTTACTCCAGGATCACCAAAACCATTGTAAAACGATGTACTTATAGTGAAAATATATTTTCATTTCATTTCAACTTTGCCAAAGTAAGTAGGTAATATAGGTTTTAAATGTAAATCGGAATAATTGTAACTTCTGAAGAATGAAACGACTTGTTAATCACAAACAATACGAGAATTTGATACATTTCAGTATTTTTTTCATCATCCTATTAATGAATTGTGTTCTCATTGGACATTTTAAGATAACGCAATCTCGAAGACTCCAAATCAGCCTTTGTTTCGAAAGAATTGTTTTGAAGAGATCAATCCTAAGTAAGTTTTAATGAATTGCCATTTGCAGGCAAAAGGAGCAATATTTTACCTACTTTAGGAAATAGCTGAAATCTTTATTCATCATGGCCTGATAGAGAAACTCCAATAGTCATCGGCTGCCACATATATACGTATGTTGTATGGTAGGTATGTTTTTACAGACTGATGCTCGTTTTCTCCAACAATCGCCTTACAAGGAATACCTAAGCCAACCACAACAACTGCCACCTAAGGCTTAGGTGTTCCTTAAACTATGGTTAGAGATTGTCGATGAAAACGAGCATAAGTTACACTGATGATGATTCTCAGTCCTTCTATTAAAGACCTCAAAAGGCTGCTTGGGAGCACCTTATTATTATACAAATTAAATATTATGCTAATACACATGGGATGAAGTAGATATAATCCTGACTAAACAAAGATGCTGGTATTCGAGGCAGGCAAAAAAGTCCGCAGAATGTCCCAGAAGTAACTCTGAATGGAATAACAGGTCGGGTTGCACGCATAAGTCTAAATACCTCGGACACATTTTAACAGAACACCTAAAGGACGACGATGACATTGAGAAAGAAAGACGAGCACTCTCGATTCAGTGCAATATGCTGGCTCGTAAGATTTGGCAATTAGAAGTGCAGTAAGGATGTCTTTTATATTTCCAGTTATGGAACTGCTTTTAAGGAAAATCAATAAGTATACCTACCTACCTAATGATGCATGCCGCATACTTATGGACTGGTCTACCCACAGTATTGCAGCGCATCCAGTCATCCACAATGTTTACCGAAGCTATGGCTCCTGACTTCCATTACGTTAGAGCTCGTGTAGCATTCTTTTGGGAAAGGTTGTGTGGCTCTAACAATGCAATAGGTTCATAGTCGTTTGCGATTAAGTATTATTTCAGTGCCATCTTATTCTAATCTTAGTATCTTGTGAATCCAGTCATCTATAAAATGCGTTATTCGCCTTTAAGTGGTTTGTAGTTTTTACCTATACCTTCGTCTTTTTGCGAATCTACATGTTAGGTAATGATGTTCTACTTCTACGCATCGAATCGATACGTGCGCTTGGCAAATTTTCCACCTCGCAGTAAGAACATAGTTAGGAACCTAGGTATCCACGTTAGTTAAAAAATATGATAGAAACTGGATTATAGGTACACCACTACGAAAAATAAGATTTCAGGTCAATACTTAAATAATATAAAAGGCTGAATAATGTAATTTTGCAAGAATCACAATAGCGCCATCTAACCAAAGTTTGGTGAATTACTTCGCATTCTGCTGGCTTGTTTGGAGATTTAACGTAGAAGTAGTGGCATTTAACGGAAATGCTATTAATAAAACGAAACAGACTTTCGTAAACTATAGATTTTTTTGTTTATACAGCATCTAAAATATTTATATTTGCTGTTTGTGTACAAGCGTGTGTTGTTACGGAGTAGTTTCGCTCAGCAAGTTCTGCTGGACGCTGATTGGCTGCTGTTAATGGCGGGGAGCATGCGCACTCGACGTGGGTTCGGTCAGTGCCGAATACTGGCGCGTTTACTTCCAGATACCAGGGCTACAGCGCTATGAAGGAGTTTCTACACTCGAGCTGTTGAATTATTGAAATTTAGACTTTATGACTGCCTTTATAAGGATTCATATTGTAAACGAAAGAGTATCGTTTATGTTAAGCCATCCTGACAGATAACAAGGTAAGCCGACAACACTGCAAAATAGCCTCTAAAAACATCTCTATTAGGTTGGAAGTGGATTTGTAAAGTGATTACCAAGAAGTTTCCTAAATTTGACACGGGCGCTAGAGAAACCGATGGTATCTCTTTGCCTAGTTGTGAGTGTGAATGGTGACAATGAATAATGAAGCAAATGAATGAAACAGTACAAACGATATTAATTAAACGCGGATCTTTACAACTTTTTATTTCTCTCATTTAATGAACTGCTAAGGCTTGGACAGAAAATAGTTGTATCTACATGATCCTAAAATAAGATTTAAAAATGTTCGTATAATAACCAAGGTAGGGCTAAATCTTTAAGATATCTGTAGACTAAACTGTTAACTTCAGTAAACAGGAGTAACTAACCAACCATGTTAATAATTTATTAGATAATGGAGCCAGTGCGTTTAATCATTAGATTAAACTATTGTTTCTTACTTGTTAACAATGCCTACCTATACCTATCACCATTAAGTTATAGAGTAAAGACGCAGACAGCGCCATTTCAGCGAACTAACTCCGTGCTCAACAGATGGCGTTAGTAGTAGGTATATTCAACAGGACTAAAGCAACATCGTAGATCACAGCTGTCATAAAACACATAATAATAAACATCACACTTTACTACTCTCACAAACTCTTCAACTAAGTCGCAAATCATGTAATAAACTTCACACGAAATAAGTGCCTATAAGATTTAAATAGATGGAGTAGATCTACAAGATACCTATGTGGTAGGTAGGTACTTTTTTACTTTTAAGACCTTGCCTTTATGAGATAGTAATTAAAATTGACTATTTGCCTAGCTACTTAGTTTAGTTTTATGACAACATAAATTCTAAACTAAACTGACAAAACGCAGGGAACACATATTTAGATTTCTTAGAATTAGAAAAGAGATCTAAATTATTTATTATGACGAAATGACTGGACTAAGGAGTCATTAAGAAAAATTGAGGAAAATTCTGAGTAAAACTCATTTACAATTATTGGTTTGCATTTATATTGGCTTCAAATGCAGTACGAATTTTGAACTCATCAAACTTAGTAGGAAGGTATGGAAGTGCTTATGCATTCTGTATATATAGGTATCTCAAGCGTTAAATAACAGAAATGTTGGAGAGTGCAAAGAAGAAATAGACAAGGGGTCTGTAAAATTTCTTACTAATGAAGGAATACTATTAAATACGTTTAGGATATAGAATTCACTTTTAAAGACCACTGTAGCTAGGAATCGTAAGTTCAACAAGTCCTAGGTCAAAGAAGCCTAAAGTGCGTGATGTACCTACCTACCTCAGGGAATGATGAGACAGTTCAAATGACTAAGTCTTCTGTGGTATTTTTTGCGTTAGGTACCTAGACCTACAATTTTCACCTAAGTATATGTAAGTGGTGAAGCTATAATACTTAATATAATCCACAAAACTACCTATTGTTCTATTGTTCTATAAAAAGACGGTTTATAACTAGATAACAATATCAATAATAGGGATAATGGATATCAATTTCACACAAATTTTTATCGAAGCAAATTGACAGCATAGCAAAAGAAACTTTGTCTAAGATCAAGAAGGCATTCATAAAATAAAGATATTCCTTATTGCACTGCAAGAAACTCAGAGTCACATGGGAGTTGGAGGATCTAATTAAGCTCTACCAAACATACTTATTAAATGAAACTCCAATCATATCACGTGACATTTAGACGAACAAAAAGAAGAAAAAAAACGAAAACTCACATTAATTAATTTGTGATAACAAAGTTACGACAACATTCAACAATAGGTTTAATTTTAATCTGAAAACGACTTTTTAATTGAACCTCTTCATCAAAGAAATAGTAGGAACGAATCTGTGAATTGAAAAAGTTATCGCACCTATACTTAGCAAGGGTAGGAATTTTTACCAAATAGGTAGATAGGTACGCTATCTAGGATACCTCACTAGATTATAGTATAATAGTCTGATAGTAGATATACCCAAATAGAGAATATACTTAGTAAGGACGAAGAATCTTCACATCAACATTCAACACCAATGAAAGGTAAAATTGAGAAATCAATAATCACCTGTCTTGTATCAAGTTGGGTCAGTACTTAGTGTACCTATAATGTCCATATTCAGAATCTGAATAAAAAGGCCGTAACAATCAAACTGATCCTTCTTCCTCATATTCATATTTCTTCACAAATGTAATTATAAACTTCTGAACTTACCTTTTCTGTCCTCTCTTAGAATTTGTGGAACACCATCCAATGCTCATACATTTTATATTCAGTACATTTTATATACAGTATGTACTTAACTTATTTTATATACAGTGTGTACTTAATAAGTATATAACATACTTATTAAGTAGGCACTTGATGAGTACCGTTCTATAAATTACATGCTCTTAGTACCTAAGCAAATAATAACTAGGGTTATGGACTATGGTAAAGAAAATATGACTGCAAAGGATGCATGTTTTAGTTTGCATTCCCTCTCCCATACAGTTTTTGAAACATTAGCAGCATTGCCTAATGTTATTGCTATTGTAGCGAATATTGTATGTTAGTAATTTTGTAACACATATTAGGTAGGTAAATAAAGGAAGGGGACAAAAAGATGAATGGACCACTATGATAGAAAAGATCGTCAACAATATTTGAAACAAGTATTAAATGATCAATATAAATAGAAATAGGGAAGACACAATAAGGACGTCAAATTAGAACTCAACGGAAATTAAAGATTGAAAGTTTGAAACATCATGTTAAGAATCACCCACGGTAAAAAGTCAATTAGGTAGACAAGTGAAAAATATGAGGTAAGCAGATAGGATCCTACATTTTTCTGTACTTAAAATAAGGGTTCTCTAATAAAAAAATAAGTTTGATTTCCTGTTTCGTGTATTTAACATAATATTAAGTGTCTGCAGGCAATTATCATAAAACTTGTGCACACCATACAGAAAGCAGGAGCAAAACCTGTCGAGACATAGTAACTTAGGTTAGTAACAGAACAGACAAAACACTCAGAACTCAGGGAACCCCTCGCGGCGGGCCTCAATGTGCGAAACTTGTTTACTTTCAACTGAATATCATCTCAAGAAGGGCACCATTCATAAGATCCGAGTCCACGGCCCTCAGTTTCCAAATATAAGCCGTCGTAAGGGGAGCCCTGATAATAATAAGGGACGAAAGCATGCGTTCAAAAGGCACCCAAAAAACCCTTGCGATAATTTCTCAACAGCTGCGCGCCGGATCACAATGCTCGGATTAAACTTTAAACACCCGAATATGTCTAAATTAAAAAGCCCAAAGCAAAGCATATTTCGACAAAGCGTTGTTCAAGCGTTTGTTTTCGATGCTAGCGAAGCGGTTGTTAGTCGTTTTATTGCGACACGAGCAGTTTGCAAATAAACCAGCACCAAACATATTAGGCGGGCGATGCGAGTATGTGATCACGAATTGTTTTGCAACCCGGTATATATTGCGTTCGCTCTCGTAAAGAAGTAAGCTCACCTTTCTAATTCTTTTCTTCATGATGCGCTCAGCGGCGTACACGCTGTCGCCGAGCTCCATCTTATGCATCCCCAGTTTGGAAGGCGGCACGGAGTGTCAAAATCCAAGTAAAAACACTGCAATCCAAATGGTAGTGATCCGATCACTGCATCCAAACAGTTGCGCACCGCAATCCGACACACATTTCCCTGTCACAATTCACTCTACGAGCACTGTCACTGTTCAAAGTTGCCGCGCGAACGGTTCTCCTGGCGCGCGGCAGCGACGTCCTCTCCTCACGAGCTCACAGAACAAACTGAAGAAGGGGGAGGCAGCCCCCGCCCCGCGCGTCCCGCGAACTCGCGCCGCCGAACCCCGACAGAGCGCGCCACGCACTCGCCGACACCCGCTCGATATCTGTAAACAAGTTTTATTTTCATCAGTGTTTTGGATTTTCAGATGCTACTTCGACGTTCCCAACAAAACATCCTCATCATGCCTTGATAAGTTTATACCTCAACATAAACAAACCAATAAAGTGTTGTGCGTACAATAATTGAGCAGTTAAAATTAATCATAATATGCAAAGTAGGTAGGTATATAAGGGAAGTAAATACACCTACTTAGGTACAATTAGTTAAGCACGGGCAGTTATCGTCGATCATCAATCCTTATTACGTGTTATCTCAAGTAATATCGTTATTGGCACAGCGACAGAACGAGTCGTCATTGAAATTGTTTTAGTATGGTAGGTATAAATTGTCGGGTGAATGCGTCTCGCTCGACGGCGGGCGATTCCCCGCGGTGCGCGGTGTCGCGGTGTGGCGCAGCGCGGTGGAGGCACAGGCGCGAACGCGGCGTTGCCGCTCTGCGCCAGCTGCGAGAGAAAGACCGAGCGCCTACCCTATTATTTACGCGCGGCGTTGCCGTCCCGACCGGCCTACGTTGATTACGAGGACACCGCTTTTACGTTCGATCATCCGGCACTAAAACGCTCCGATATAACTCGAGTTTCCTCGCGATACCGTGAATTTTATGACATTTTGCTACATGTGTAGGTTACTAGTACATTTACTCGGTGTTTTTAGTTAAGTACCTGAAAATATCGGCTGAGATCCTGTACTGCCAAATTAAGCACACATTTCAATCGATAAAGCACTCACTGTGTTCGTACTAATCGATACCGGTTACTATGTATTTTTGCTGAAAACGGCGATGAAAACGACCAGACTACAGCACGCACATTTAGTAACTAAGGCATTTTCGGTCGTATCGAATCGGTTCGGCATTCGTGAAAGGTCGGCGTTTCGGCGGCGGGGCGCGCGGGAGGGGAGCGGCGCAGGCGAATGGGAGCGAGCGGCTGGCTCGGGCGGCGGGCGACGCACGGCGGTGGCCAATGACGGCGCAGGGAGCCGCGCCCCGTCCGCGGCTGCCTGACCGCCGCCTAGCGCCCTCTCGTTCTCTCGCTGTGCCTTGCCGGATCCGCGCTTTGTTTTTTGTGACAAGCGGCCTCACATAGAAAAAAAAAATAAACGGACATTTTGGTTTACGTGCGACGCGAAGGGTCCCCGGATGCGGGCGCAGCGGCGCATTTATTTATTCTGTCGGAATAGCGTTGGGGCGATAATGTGGAACGATAATATACACACACGCAGCTTACGAGGCGAGCGTCGATCACTCTGATAGGAGTAGGATTTTCGATATGTCACGTTTGATTCATAAGTTTGGTTGGATATGTAGATGGGTAAAAGTTAAGCTTTTGTGTTGATAGAATGCAGGCGCACTTATACGCTCATGTAAGAACAATTATGAGGTAAGTATAGGTTTATTAATCTGCTAATGTACTAGGTAGGTAGGCTTCCTAAAGCACTATAAACAACGTGATCACAGACTTGTCAGAGGCATGTTAAATATGGATTTAGGTAGGTATAGGCTAGAAAGGATCCATCTAACGAAGTCGACTCTTAAGAACGAAAATGTTACAAAATTCATTTCAGAGAAGTTCCATACAGATAGAAATAGACAAAAAACCGCTTCGAAGCACAGACATTAAGTGACCAGAAGTTCGAAAACTTCGTTGATGTCGTTCGTGAATTGAGTAGCAAATATTGCCAACCAGGACAAAAACGGTTAGGTATCTAGGATCGCCAAAAGATACCCAAGATCTAATGGAGAAGAGACGGGAGATCTCTTCGACGTTGCAAAAATGGCATCGGAACAAACGCCTAGGTAAAGAAGCGGATATAGGTAAGATTTGACCTCTGGAAGTCGCTCCAATATCCGTAGGTATTAAGTAACACTCAAGAGGCGCGATTGAGCAGAATCGAGGATCAAAAGTGTTTGCTAAGACTTGAGAGGAGCCACGCTTGAAAACTCTTGAAGGCATAGATACGAATTAATATACGAACACCTTTCAATCAGAGGTTTTGAAGAAAATCTAACGCTTTTACGGCCAACTGTGGCTATACTCTTCTCACGCGTCCATAAGGCGATCAAAATCACGACTCAACAACTCAACAACAACAAAGTGTCGGTGATGATGGCATTATAGGTAGGTTAAGCTCTTAAGCGCAGGCGAAACTCCGCATTCTGGCAGAGCTCAGGGAGCTAATTTACTGGCGTCATCATGAACGGAACTACGCAAAAAGCATGGATGATTCATGATGGAGCAACAGTATAGTGATCCTTTTCTTAACCTACCAGAAGATTTGAAGAGTTTCAACCGCCAGAACATGCTGGGATCGAAAAGGCTATAGATATGTATAGGATAGGTATCCTACTTAGGCACCGTGAACCACATCCACACCTTGAGGCGAAGACGGAACATATAGTAGATATAGGTACGATAATAAATATATTATTATCTATGCGACACTGTGCCGTGCTGTGTGAATTTGTGGACTTTGGGCTGTTCTGGAGACTCTATATAGAGGTGCCAAGTCTATTGGCAGTAGGTATACTTATACCTATCGAGGCGCTGCGATGTAGGTATTTACAACTCAGCGTCAATGACCAATAAGTACAAACATTTCTGTTAACGTATAGGAATTCTGTGCACTCGACAACCGGGGAGACACCGGCGATGCTCTTACAGCGGCGTCCACTCCGCTCGCGGTTGGACTTGTTACGGAGTGAACGTGGCCTCGAGAACGCCGTGCACACATCACAGCAGCGTCGGGTACCTACAAAATAGGTAGGTAGGTAGGTAGGTAGGTAGGTACATACAATCACAGCGCACAAACACTACGAGTATCAACTTGCGTAGAAGTGCAAGCAGGGGGATGTTATATTCCCACAACTGTTTAATAGTGCACTGGAACACCTCTTTGAAACACAAGGGCTGGAAAGAACGTGGTCTTAATATCAATGGCGATTACTTACATCTCACTCAGGCACTACTTACCTATACGGTTCGCTGATGACGTGGTTATCTTGACGCGGAGACACCTCAAGACCTTGCAGAGATCCTGAACAGCGTTACTACCTCATCGTTCTTGCAGACGGGTCGGCCTCGGGATGAATGTTGACAAAACTAAAGTCTGCATGTTTAATTAATAAGTTGTGCCGAGGTCGGTATAGGTATACTCCTACCGAGTCGACAATGTTGGCATCGAAATTGATCAGCCCCCTGATTGCGTAAGAAAAACGTACTTATTCATCGTTATCGTAAACGCTAGCGAATTCTGCGCCGCGATTGGCTGACGCAAATCCAGAAACCCAATCAGCGGGCTGGCATAAATGATATTTTTTTGCTATATTCATTATTTTTTAATTTAACTTTGAAATGACTGATGACTGAAAGTGGTTTCAGTAAGTGAAATTATTCTGAGTTACTAAAAATAACATTTAACATAACTCGCAATGCCGATCTAAAGTGTTCTTCTGGTGATTTGCCTTTGCTGTGGTGAGATGAAAAATTGTGTCTTAAGTAGGTAGGTCAAAAAGGAGAATGACCCAAGGTGGTATCAAGTTTTCTCATGAACCAAAACCAAAATAGTGTAGGAAAATAAAATAGTGTTTTTTAAGAACCATTGGCACTAACAAATTTTTTTTCATGTCCGGAATTTAATTTTGCATACAAAAAGTTAGATCCTTTTCAACCCACATTTCGTGTTATACCTATTTACTGATTTTACTAAGAAGTACAACTTGTTTGTTTGCCTATAACTTTAGAATCCGGATATTAATTAAAAAGTAATAATTGTAAGGAGTTAATGTGGAGACCGTAGTCTTTAAAAAATAAAGTTTGGGTTTGATTCAGCTTGATACGGGAATCCATACATCCGTGGTCATTGTCCTTTAATTCTTCACGCCGCAACTACGAAATCCACTTGGCTGAAATTTGGAACGAAGATATCTTGAGTTATTTCGTAAGCTACTTTTTATCTTGCAGAAAGCCATGGTTCTGTCAGGAATAGTAAAAAGCAGATATTAACCCAAGAGAAATAATCCTTCTCGCCGTAACTACTGAACAGATTTGGCTGAAATTTGCCATAGAGATAGATTTTATCCTGGACTAATGCAAAGGCATAATGCAATGTTTTTCCCGGAAAAAATCCATGGTTTCCGCGGGAAAACTGAAAAAAAGATATTCACGCGGGAATATAATACTACCTACTACCTACTTCACGCTGTAATTACTGAACTGATATAACTGAAATTCGGGAAGGACATAGATTTTATGCTGGATTAATACATCAGTATTCAGTTCCATGGTTTCTAAGATAATAGTGAAAAAAAACAGATATTCATACGAGAGAAATACTACTTCACGCCGTAACTACTGAATCGATTGGGCTCAAATCTTTTATGGAGATAGATTTATCCCGTAAAAATACATCGGCTAATTTTTATCCCGGGAAAATCCACGGTTTCTAAGAACATAGTGAAAATAAGATATTCATGCGAGAGAAATACTCCTTCGCACCGTAACTACTGAACCGAATTGGCTGAAATTTGTAATGGAGACAGAATATAATCTGTTACCGCCAGGTATCTTTTAGTTCATGATAAAGGAATAAAAAATAGGAGTAAATTAATTTCAAAATATTTTATCTGAAATAATTGGGTAAGTATTTCAGACAAAATATTTTTAAAATAAATAAACGTTTAATTCACTTTTCCATCCATTTCAATATTTTGTTGTTAGTTTTTTCAGTTATGTTATTATGCAAAAAGTGTAAAAAATATAGTTAATAAAAATAGTTACCAATATAGGTATTTATCTATTTTTTTTCATAGAATACCTACTATATTTTCTAGATGTGTACTATATTTTTAAAGCTCATTCTGAAAAATACTGTATTTTGCTGATAAAATGTTGGGAACCCTGCTACCTACCTATACCTACCTACTCGTCAGTCTACCCACTTCATAGGTACTCTTCTAGACTTCTACCCATTGCATACCTCAATGACTAATTAAATATTATTTAGTTACAGTTACAAACATGATACAATAATGCAGTGTAGGTACCTAATGTGTTAAAAAAAATGGCCGAGTCCCATCAGACCAGTGACCGCTCATCAGAAGAGATCGTTATCTCGGTTGCGGACCTCGCGCTAATGTGTCCGTGGGAATTAATGGTTTAGAAAACACGTAACGACTTTCAAATACCTACACTGTGTCTATACAAATGACCGAATCTGTCTTTAGCTTGTAATGTCGTAACTCGTAATATCTTCGTAGATCTATTCATAATTCAACATATAAAGAATGTGTATAGGCGTAAGTACCTGTAGAGTCTTTTATGTAGATACGTATAGTTGCGTCTCTATCTAAGTACAGTAGGTATAGGTAAGTGCAACCGAGAGATCAAATAGGGCACTATAAATTTCCTTTTGGTTGACCCACGCGCAGCAACATAGTTACCTATTAGGTACCTACTTATAGCGTTTTGAATGGTATGTTGGTACGTACTAATACTTAATACCTAATTACCTACCTATACCTGATAATATATGCGAGTATACGCTATAGCCTATATGTATATTTATAGAGCTTAGAAAATTAAATCTAGATTTGTTATATAGGCGCATAGATGCAATTGAGTAAACACAAAAGAAAGAGTACGAACAAAAACAACACTATAGCGGTAAATTAAGTAAATAATCGTAAACAATAGCTCATTATCTGTAATCATCTGTTAGCTAATAGATCATAAATAACGGCAAGGTTGGTTTGTAACCGCACAAAAACTTTTCTTCGAGTACAATGACACAAAGAGCGGATGTGATTTCATTTTTGTCAGGAATGGTGTTCAGTGGTGGCGATGGCGTTGCATTCTTCTGAATGGTTAGGTAAATTGTAGACTCAACGCTTGTAAGAACGCTGTGCGAAACGATATAGCACAGTTTAAGATATTCTTGACATTAGCTTTTGTACACATAAACCTAACACAGCGCATATATTGAGTTAAAGAAGGGAAAGAAGCTTTTGTGCAGACTAATTAAGAGTTCTTTCTTCTGCTTTAACCACAGCTCATATGTTGTGTTATAGAAGGAAACGATGCTTTTGCACCATTGAGCCAATATGTATGTTTTGCACTGACAAATTACGAACCTCCCTCCCTATATCTTACCTATCTTTAACACAGGACCCTCTATATCTATACTTAACCGCTGCTGTGTTAAAAAGAAAAGGAGGGGTTGTGCAGACAATTTACGAGATCTTTCACCTGATTCAACACAGCGTATAGGTACCTTTATATTGTGTTACTTATGATTTTTTTAAGACAACGTTTTTGTTTTCGGACAACGTTTTTATTTTGGTATGGGAGTTAAAACTAACTTTATTTAAGTAGGTACATAGCTAAGTATAGATGAACGTAAGTAGGTATCTATAGATTGTTGGAGCCTGTTGTGTCCTGACAAAAACTACCTAACCACCTACCAGCTACCACCCTGTCTGTATGAAAAAGGCGAAGGAAAAAGGTTTTAAGCAACAATGATACAATGAAATTGAAAAACCCTGTCGTCTAAGGCCTCTTTCCCCAACAATGCAATTAAATAAAAAAGCGCTTTAAATTCTACCATACATCAACGACGAGACTCGTTTCAAGTGCATGCAGCGCTTTTTTGTATGGATCGGTTAGACAGAGCCGAGCAAATAAACGTGGGGTTTTGGAATCCCATATCGATAGAGAGGTTGTTCTAAATTAAACTTTACGAATACTGATTCTAAAGACGAAGGTTGCTTGTGCTTTACACTCTTTTGTGTTAAGTCTGGCTTACATAGGGGTTACCAGTTGAACAAAATTGCGCTCCGTAATCAAGCTGACAATAGGCGTTCCGGGAAAGAGCCGGTTTTTGCAATGCCTGTGCAAATTTCTCAACATTGTGAACTGCCATGTGGTTTTAAAACACCGTACAATTACCGAGTATGCGAGATCTTCATTCTTAATACTCGTTGCAATGCCTGTGACAATTTGTAACATGGATAAGAATCTATCAGGACGGATATAAATTATAATAATATCCATTAATGGTTATAATACAATACTTATATGCGAATTCATCCTTGTCTTAATTAAGTAAAATAACTATATGTTTCGTGGAAGCGTTATCGAAACAACAATCAAATAAATAAAAACAGATAAACACTCTTAATTATCTACTTATCTCTCTTTATAGTATTAACGTACCAAGTAGGTAGGTATCAGGAACATTTTTATGCAAGCAATGTAGAGAATACGATCAAGCTGATAATATGATAATATAAGTATTATTGTTTCTAAGAATTGTTATTTTAAAATTTAAACGACAGTAGTTAAATGTTAATTAAAAATTGACTATAAAAGGTGTAATTATAGGCCGGTACAGGGTACTTATTTCATATTGGCAATTACCTACTAATTAAATTAATCCTTCAAACTCATTTCTGTATAAATATACCTACTCGTTTTTAACCGAGGCTCCCACCCGCGTAAATTTCAGATTTACGTGGAAATCCTTGATTTTTCCCGGAATAAATAGAAGCCTAGTCTAAAAGAACTATCAGGGTGTATCAGACTGCTGACTAATATAAAATTGAAAAAGAGGAGAGCTGAAACAGTCATAGTCATATCTTTTCCGTGGAAAAAACCTGCCAATTTTTAACTATTTAATTCACAATCAAGAAGCAAATACGCAGAAATCAATCGTATCTATACCTACCTAGCTCACTAATTAAAGATACATGTACCTAAGTATATTTTATATAGTTATAGTTAGTTTAGTAATAAAAGTAGTAATAGTAGTATTTAATTAAATAATAATTAGCATGTAACAGAAAGGCAAAATTATAAGTACAAACTTATAAATTAAGTAGGTAGGTATTTATGTTACGTATTTTTACTGAAAAGTCGGTGGACACATGAAAATATTATGCGTGGAAATACATTTTACTCATTTTACATTGGTGTTCAGCTCCTATTGGTCATAGCGATGTTGTAAGTACCTTTATAGCCTTTCTTCCTTGATAAAAACTATTCAACACACAAAAAAAATCATTTAGAACCAGTAAGTTTCTGAAATAAGCGTTTTCAAATACAATTTTTATAGCTTTACTATTAGATATTGTATTTTTGAATAAGTATAATATTATGTTACCGGAAATGTGTGAAAACCAGAAAAGGTATACAATTCCTAGGAATTGGATACAATTCCTAGGAATTGGATACATTTTTCTGATTGATACATTTAGGGATTGGATTCTATACAACGTGAACAATATTTCGTATTTTTCGTATTGTGATTCGTCAATTCCAGAGTGAACAGCGCCATCAGATCCTCTGCCCTTTTTTGGAAACCAATAAAGTCTATGCCCCGGAGAATAAAATTGCGAACCCCTTTCGAATTTCGAATGCGGATAGGACGCGGAATGCAGCAGACTCGAACGAAGAGATAAAAATTCAGGGCGAGTCACGGTCTGTCTTTTTAATAAAATTACGTTGTGAAGAGAGCCGGGGTGGGGGGTGGGGTGGGGGTGGGGACGCGAGGGTGAGCGGCAAAGGGCGCCGGGAGCGGAAATTGAAAAGCCGGCGGCTTCATAAATAACGTGACACTGCGTCACGTTTTCGGTGGGACAGCTAGAATTTTTTAGGCTAGCACGATTCGTTTTTATTGATCGAACAACATTATGTAAGTAAGTAGTTCCTGCTCTGTATTTTATATAATTGGGTCTTACACTACTTTTGAATTTGATAAAAAATATTTCTTTATTATAAACTAGGATAAAAATAATAACGTGCAGTGAAAGAAATATTAAAATCCAACGAAGATTTACAAAGTTACAGGCGTTTAAACTTTGAAGTGGGGGGATCTTCTATCCCTTTCTCGCAAAACGAAAATTTGTATGAAGCCGCACGAAGCTACTATGGCATTGGTAAGGTGTGACGTCACAATTTCATGTTGCTATCTCTGTCTAATCACAAATCTTTAAATGCTTATAACTTTTTTGTTATTTGATCGATTTAATTAGTTCTTTCAGTGCACGTCATTATTTTAATTCTACTTTATAATAAAGTAATAAAAAAAATGGAGTCAAATACCCAATTGTCATTCTCATTCTTACGAATACGTTGGTGGGTACGATAGATTTGCAAAAGGATAAAACAGAAAAACGACGTTTTACCTAATTACTAAAAAAACAGCCTGCAGTTATCAAAAATCCGTCTTGAGCATTTTTGGATAGTACCTGCTTCTTAGTAAGTTTCACACACATATTGTATTTTCCAATAAAAATGAGAAAATTTAGATTTTGGAGCTGCTTTTGGGAAAAATTTCTGCTTCGGAGCGAATTTAGATTAAATACTTACCTACCCAAAATAACTTTCCTTTTTTTTATTCTGATAGAAGTCATAAGTAACTAGGTGCTTACCTATTTAGGTGAGCATTGCCAACCTACCTATATTGTCTCTATTTTTGCTCTAGGTACCTTTTTCTTTGTCATGTTTTCCACACCAAGATGTTCTTTCTATATTTCCTACATAATCCTGAAAGTGCTAAGCGTGGGTATATCGGAAATATTTATCCCACTCAAATGTCAAAATATGGTCACCGTTTTCATAAATCCACCCTCGCTTATCTGCGGAACACGCACTCACGGCGCAATGAAGTGTGCCGTGATTCATAGCTGCGAGTTTCCATATTTGAACGCGTAATTGGTATAGGCTGTTAATTAGTGAACACATAGAAGGCGCCGAGTGGAACTTTTAACATTCATTAGATAGACGCAGTTTTATCTAAGTTTATTTAAACGATAAAACCGTTGCGTTTTTATTTTCAAGCTTGTTATGCTGGTGGTATTTCGAAAATTGAAATTCAGCTCAATCGTCGACGTTTAATTTTTGTGCATTGAAAGTGAAAATCACTAGTGATATAAAACTAGCTTACCGCGTAAACGATGTTTTGCCATTAAGGGTATTGAATTAAATTAGCTTACCTATACGAACGTAGGTATATAGACAAACTAGTATCGATGACAGAAGTCATCGCGGGCATATTCACACCGTTCACAAAAGTTTACTACGATTGAAGTACACTTCCCACGGTTTTTGCCCATAACTCGGCCACTGACCATCCAAATTTCACCAAAAACTATACAGCTCCTCAGGTTAGTACTACCAATCGATAGAAAAACCCCAAATTGGATAGGTTGTTTGCAAGTTGAGTTATCGCTCCGACTAAGTTGCTTGCTTGCTTGCTTACTTGTCGACAGACTCATGTTTTTTGCGATTTTCTCGTGACTCAAAGCACCAATTTTACAATAGCAATACTTATGGGTCTAGCTATTAACCCTGGTCTGCCAGGTCAAAAAAACTATTTTCGAAATTCAACCAAAAGCAATATATTCACTCCGTAACGGTGTGAATATGAAAAATTCATAAAAATCGATCTGGGTAGAGCCGTTTCCGAAGAATTTCACGAGAAAATACATATAAGTATTATGCTTGTCAAGATCTGTGGTCAAGATAAATCGAATGTGTGTGAACTCTTCTTAAATCTGTTTATTTCGTATTTTCCATGGAGGGGATATCGCGAGCCCGACGCACTTTATCAAGTCAATCGAGCGAACGGCTCAGTTCACCGCACTGTAGATACTGCCCGACTGTCATAATAACTGAAGTACTGGCCAGTAGAATAGTTTCATAGTTTTCTCGTTCCATTGCGGTCTATTAGGTAGAGAAGGTAATTATGAGATAGTTCAGAGACAACTAAGACCAGCTGTGCTATTCTACAAAATGAAATAGCTGCCAGAAAGCTGCCAACCCGAATATGGCATGCAAAATTGTACTCTATTACAACTGACAAATTCATAGATGCATAGATGTACGCTCGTCGCTGTTTTGCAGAATAGCAGGGATCTGCGGGTTGATTCTATATCGTTTAGTTTGTTAAGTAGTAAGTAACCCTCAGCCTCGGTTCCGGGAAGAATGGGCAAACAGCGTAGGAGGTTTTTAGTCCGTAGGTCGCTGAGCAATGAGCATACCACCTTCTCCAAGCGAAGTCGGGCATGTCAAGAGACATCATTATGATTTTCCTCCCACGAAAGGAAAAAATAACCCTCAGCCTCATTGGGTTATAAACTAAGAAAACGGAAGTAAAGATCCTATTTTTGCATTATTTTTGCAGAAGTTACTAACCTTGTTTGGTATGGACTATGGTACCATGTTAACATACCAAGCTAGTAGCTAGTGATTGCTAAGTTGTTTAAAATTAATACAAACATAAAGGTTGAATGGAAGCAGGCGTTATTTTGCGGAAATCCATAATTAGCAGGAGAGATTAATTTGTTTTGCTATAATCCGCTACTTGAAAAGATTCTGTATGGTGCAATATGCAGGAACACTACCCATCACATGAAACACCACACACAATTTTCTAACACTTGAAAATATTCTGTATGGTACAATATCCAGGAACACTACCCACATGAAACACCACACACAATTTTCCAACACTTTCTTCGACGCACGTTTCCTCCCGACACCGGGGCATCCTCATGAGATGTTGACTTCACAATGCGAAATCGTAGAGTTCTACGATTTCAATCTCTCCTGCAAACATAAAGGGTTTTTATTTTCGTTTTCTTAGTTAATAACCCAGTGCGTGTTGCTAACTAACTATACAGAATCATCATTAGTCAGGGGTGGATCTGATTGCGTAAGAAAAACGTCTTCATTGCTATCGTAATCGTTAGCAAATTCTGCTACCCGATTGGCTGACGTAAATCCGCGAGCAGATGACGATTACAAGGAATACGCTTTTCTTACACAATTTAGGCGCTGGTCATAGCCTCGAGCGGCCTTAGTTCAGAATTTTTAAATGAGAATATGTTTTTGAAATGAGAATTGTTAATAAAAACGCCAAATTGAGCCCTCAAGAAATCATTAAAATGAAGATCATCATGTTGAATCATCTTCTTTAAAATCCTTGTCTAAAATTGTATGACTTCATAAACAAAGGGAGGTAGGTACGTACCTATAGATACTAAAACCTAAAATTCAAATTGCATCACTTTTCACGGTCCCTTGCCGCGCACAAAGAAGCTTTCTCTACCGCAAACGATTAATCCAAGGCATTGGGGCATAGACAATTATTGTGTAGAGGAATCTAATTGTTAGCCACGGGCCACGCGCCACATGGCCGACATATGGCGACTAATGCAGGGCTAATATCTTCCGTTTACGGACGAATAATGGCTATTGTAGATAATGAATGGCGCGAAGATTTGTATGTACCTAGGTATGTATTTGCGAGTGTATAATTTTCTAATTACACTTACTCGTAGGTATCTAGGTAGGTTGTGTGAATAATTTACAATAGAACACCGACATAATATGCATATCTATAATATCTAGGCCGAAAATAAAGCTTTTATAACGGATCAATAAGAATTTAAAAATACTTAGGCAATATACGGTTGCCTACGCAAAGGTCTGAAAGGCTAATAGCTATAAACGATGCATAGATGGCTGTATTTCTGATTGCTATTTGGCCGTGACTTCGTCTTGTATTTTTCTATAATTTGCGATGAAAATATAAAAATATTTCAACAAACAAATGTTTATTTTGATCGACTTTAAAAACTAAAGAAGGAGGAGATTCTTAATTTCACGAATGTTTCTTATAGGTCTATCTAACCGCCTCAGGAATCCAATAGTTTTTGGTTTTTAATGGAGTTCTTAAATATGTTACGTGAATATTTCAATGATAAAACCAAAAAACCTTCTCATCTTAAGGCCTGGTTGCTTCAACTAAATAACTTAATAGAAATGAAGGAACTTTAATTAATAGGAATCAAAGCATCTTTAAATGTGGCGGCCTGTAGAGTTATTTGAAGCGTCTGTGTAAAGCAGTTAGTTGGACTTACCTACTTTTTTTATAGTTACCTATAGTCTTCTTTCAGCATCTTCCATTTTATCTTATCCTTAATAGCATCCGGATTATTTATTGACTTTTCCCCCTTTTTTCTCATCTCTTGGTATCCAAGCTGTAATCTATTTTGTCAAATTTTCTTTACTTTTTCTTGTATTTTAACCAGCCTATTGCCTCTTGCTAATATGTAGCCTAGGTGCTGTGTAGATAGCCCACTTTGTTGAGGGCCTATTTATACCAGTCGATTTCTTAGATAGACATAGGTGCTTTTAATTACTAATTTATGTAGGTAACTGTAGAGCTATTATTTCGACCTGTAAAATGATGTCATAATAAAAACACAATCAGAGCCGCAGCGAGGCGCCCTTCCTCAATGACATAACAATGGACCCATGATGGATGGCGACCCTTCCCGCGCTTCTATTGTGATGTCCAATTGTTCCGACGATGTTCGAATTGTTCGAAGTTCGAACGATGCGACATGCTACGATTTACGTTTTATGTGTTGAGCGATAAGATAGATGTGTGCAGAGTGGGTGTTATCTTACCTTGCTATGCTATCTACAAGATTTAATGTAATTGTGTCTCGTAGCTTCCAAAATAAGCAAATTATCAATACTTACTTATGCCTACATTGTACAAAGTAATAAGACGATTCGTCTTATTACCTACCAACTACTATCTATCCAACCTAGGTTGGATATATAAGTACTTAGGTATGCTAAATAGGTAATAAAAATACAGCAAAAAATAACAATGAATATTTAGTACAGAACAGTAACATCCGCTGTTTTTGTATTTTACTGACCTGGAAAAAGCTTTCGACAGTGTGTCCCGGGATGGCCCCGAGAGACGTTTTGGATACTGCTCGGTAAGCTCGGTTGTACGGAGAATTCATTAGACTCAGATAGAACGAATTAATGAATGCTTTTGTCTTGAAGGGGATCAGTCTTAATTTTTCCACGCCGCAGCTTGCATGCCGCTGGGGTACAGCAGGGTTGTGTTTTGGTGCCGACACTTTTTGTCATGTTCATCTTCGTAGGTCTTCTTATACCTTAGCAATAGGTGTGGAACATGACCAAGCAAGCAGTACGCAAATATGTCACTTAATAAATGTAACACAGGAATATCGAAAAATTCTCTATACGCTCGAATAATAAATTATGTGCAGGCAGCAGACCAATTAAATAAATAATTGTAGGAATAATGCTGTTACCAAATAAGATAAGAGAAATCTTACATACCTAAATATTACCTCGAAGCAGTTAGTGGTACAGTTTGTACCTACTCAATAAATAAACGTAATGAACGGGTGTGGTAGATACGAGTAAGTAAACTTGTTGCAATTGCCTTCAAAAAGCCGGCCGCTATGACAAGTATTTCTAAATGAGCGTGCACATAACATTATGGCTGTACCTTTACCTACTCACAACTCGTGTCTTTGTAGAGCTATTCTTGAAAATTCTTTTTGTAACTCGACAGAGCGTTATATTATGCTTCGAATGCTTGTCATAACAAACGGGAGGACTACGAAGTTGTCTTGGGTCAAATTCAAAACTACATAGGTTAGGTGTATTGTGATTGTTTGTGGTGATGTGATTTTTTAGGCACGTGCGTAGTTCTTTGTTGATAAACTTTTCATTACATACAGGTTACAGCACATGTCGGGAAAACTATAGGTGTGGAGAGAAATATTAGTTGAATTTCCCGTCTTACCCTCTACGAGACACGAGTATAATTTCATCGTAGACAATCGGTATTTTACTCAATTTTTTTGATTGCTCTATTGTAAACTAGGTTAGAAATAGTAACATACAAAATGAAATTCTTATCCGACAAGGAATCAAAAGTTACAAGCCCTTGAATTTTCCTTCTGTCGCTTTCTCGCAAAACGAAAATTTGTGTAGAGTTACCACGAGTTACTATGCCATGTGTGATAGTGACGTCACTATCCGATGTAGCTATCTCTGTCTAATCAGAATTTTTAATTTGCTTATGACTTTTCGCTATTTACCTAACTTGATTTCATTTGTTTAAAAAAGGAGTTAAATAAATCAATACTTATTTTAATTTTAGTATTAATAGTAGGATGTTTCAAGTTAGTGACTACATGTTATGCTCGTGAATCATGTGCGAAGTTACAAAATGATCCTTACAGAATAGCCAGGCTGTCCGACTCGACTGGTCGCTGGGCTGCGGACTGGCCGGCCGACTCGCTCGGAGCAGGATTCCGGCGACACGTTAATGAGCGGCGCACACGCACCGAGGCGATTCCTAGAAATTGGATTATCGAAAATGTTCCCTCTCACTTTGAGAGAAGTGCGTTTTATTTATAGACATAACCAGATAGGTACCGATGGTGACGAAACAATGATGGTCAACAATTTGTCTCAGCTATATTAAGTAGAATTTCACCAGCATATCCTTTAGGTACCTAGGTAGGTACTTATTTCATAAAAAAGGTAACTTACGACATTTATCTAGGAAGATACTAGTCTTCAAGTAAACTATGCTTAAAAAAGATTTTAAAAGATTTTTGCAAAGCTATAAACACGATAAAGCTAAAGAATTTCCAATATGTATCAACCTAGAACTTAGAAACTTAACCTATATCTATAGTAAAATAAGTTGGTTATTATGGATAATATCCTAATGGTTATAAGTTAGAATTACTAACCATACTAATAATAACACCGTGATTTTGTTTAATTTCCACTTTTGGAAGACTTTGAATGACTTATGTTGAAAATTCTATCCCATGTTATAAAGATACTCGTAACTTTTCTCTACGAAGTTGTAGGATTATAATTACCTACTCTTCGTCGATACTTAGAGCTAACAAAGCGCATGTACTTACATGCTGTTCGACATTAACGTAAGTAGGTCTTCTAACTACCATCGAATAAGCTTAGATTCTAGTGTTTTTTCCGCTATTTTATCTCCAATATATCTGACCGATCCAATTGCAGTGAGGAGTGAGACAGGGAGATGTAATCTCCCCGAAACTGTTTACCGTTGCATTGGAAGACGTCTTTAAGCTTCTGAATTGGAATGGATATGGCATCAACGGCGGGTACATAACTCACCTTCGGTTAGCCGACGATATAGTCGTCATGTCACAGAGTCTGGAAGACCTTAACACAATGCTCAAGGACCTTAGCAGAGTTTCTCAACTGATGGGCCTCAAAATGAACATGAGCAAGATGAAAATTATGTCAAATGTTCACGCTCCGCTCCACACAGAAGTGTTTGAGAACTCGCTGCTCTCGAAATGGTAGACGCGTATCAGCTATAGGACATGCAATCATATCTTGCATGCAATCAAGCTAGGTAGGTCCAATTTTGATAAAGAGGTGAACCGCCGAATCCAGCTCGGTTGGGCATGCGTTCAGCCTTCAGGAAGTTTCGTGACGTCCTCTCGCCCAATATCCCTCACTAAGCACTAAGGTCCTGAGCACTAAGGTCTTCAACAATGCGTGTTTATAGTGATGACAAATGATGGATCTGACAGTTGGTCATTGACAATTGGCCTCATAAGAAGGCCGCTGATTGATTCTGCGTAACACAGCGCGCGATGGAGAGATATGCTCGAAGTATCTCTACGTGATCAAATCAGAAATGAAGAGATCCGTAGACGAACTAAAGGCACCGACGTTGCTCAATGTATCGCAAAGCTGAACTATAAATCCCTTTCTTTTGCGCTGGTTCTGCCAGTGGGCAAAATCCCCTGTTATATAGGATGAAATCGGGAGATATTTTTTTAGACATAGCTCGTAGAGCCGCCGGACGTTGGGAACCCAAGAAGCTGGAGTGGCGGAGAAGTTCGGAGGTCTGCCAACACCGCACGGGAAAGCGCAGTGTTGGCAGACCTCCGAACAGTACAGGCTGATGACATTAAGCGAGTCGCAGGGAGTCACTGGATGCAAGTGGCACAGGACCGTGTGAACTGAAAATTATTGCAGGAAGCCTTTGTGCAGCAGTGGACGTTCGGCTGTCGGTTGCTAAAACGAACACATTGGTTGCCTGACGTAGGTATTCGTCGCGACCTTGGTATTTATAAATGTAATAGAATACAGATCACGGGTCACCTTATTCCTAAACCTATGCCCCGCCCATTAATACGCACATAGAGATTGGACCGAAACACCTTCAAGGTTCTTAAAAAGAACCATATCCATCATATTTTGCATCACTCGGTCCGAGCTGGATCCATTGCTAACTGCGCTAATGATTAAGTATAAGTAGGTAGATAAATAACGCAACTATTTGTTTATGAACTCCTGGCAGTTTCTTATCCACATCTCAGTTAATCAATCACACTTCATATCAATTAACAAACATGTCGTCGTGAGGTCGTCAGTAGATCCGATCGTCCAATACAATGCGCGCACGCAGACGTCCACTGCATACAACTGCCAGACAACCGCGGATCGAACGAGGAATCATAAATAATAACCATCGTAAGCCGTTCCCACGTCACCTGGCGACGTCTCTATAAAGCCGTATTCACGCACTTGACCCTTTCAGTGACGAGGAACCGGGACGTCGAATAAAATTATTAAAAACCATTGATATGGTTATCTAGATACTGAGGTGAAAACATTGGTCAAATGTTTAATTTTTTTAATACATACATAAGAAACAGGTAGGTAGTTTATAGTTTTCTTTATCATATTATTCTTTTATTTAGCACAATAATTGTTCCTACGAAATAAAAACAATAAAATAAGTGAAAATATTTATTAACCTGGATTATTTGTTAACTCTAAACTAAGTACCTATTATTTTTTAACTCTGTATAGATTATGATACATTTAAGTGTTGTAATTAAATACAGATTGCAATATCTACTTGCTTTGAGGTATATCTTAATTCTGCCCAAAAGTAGAAGTTCATGGGGTTTATACAGTCTTGTTACTTGTTACGAGTGACTTCGTCTTTGGAGTATGTTTAACGATTGAAATTAGAAATCTGCCGACATGTGACTTTTACCAAAAAAAAATGGAGAAAGAATTGAGGGGTGTTGAATTTTAAAGGAACTGCGTATCTTGCGTGAGGTGTATCAACGATTAAAACGAACAAAACGATACCCTCTCACGGTTCACGCACACTCGCTCACTGCAACCTCATTTGGACGTATCAAAAGCACGCACACACAGCCGTTCTGTTGGTAGGACGTACTATATGAAGTACACATACGCGTTTGTGCTTCGTTGGCTCGCATTCATATGGATTCGAATCGTTTCGTCTACCGAAGCGGGGTAAAGGTGTGATAACATTGGCATTATTTTCCTTGTGCTTTTGATAAGAATTAAATCTTTCTATTCTCAATAATATTTCTTCTTTATAATTCTTCTATTTTGGAAATTACATACCTACGCCGATATAGACAACAGGCGGAAAAAGCACAATAATTGGCAAATAGTCTAATTAAATATCTTGAATGTGATGATTGGTAAATCCTTTAAGTTACAGTAGTATGGTAAGTATACCTATCTAATTGGCCGTTGATTTTTGCTTCTATTGCAGCCAAAAGGAAGAGCGAGGAATATTTTGGAAGAAAATCTTATTTTATTAAGTTTTAGAGGCACAAGTATCGTGTCACTTTAACATTTACTGAAATAATCCGCGGTGGCAGACAGGACGGACGAAGACCATATTAAGACAAAATAGTAAAAAAAAATTAAATACTATTTTGGTACACAATCTTAAAAAATCGATTTGGCTAAAATCTGAAGTCTGTACCCACAGCCAGACGAAGGCAAGGCGAGCGACGAGTAACCTTCCCTTTTCAAAACACGTTCTCTTTTGAAAATTCCTCGTACAGTTTACTCCACGTGAACACACCCTTGCCTCTGTAGCTGATCTGAAGTCTATACCCACAGCCAGACGAAGGCAAGGCGAGCGACGAGTTTCCATTTCAAAACACGTTCTCTTTTGAGAATTCCTTGAACAGTTTACTCCACGTGAACACACCCTTGCCTCCGTAGCTGACGTAGGCAGTAGCAGTAGTGTGTACTGTGTACTCACTGTAGGACACGCTGCGACGCGCTGTGTGGAGCTCTTATTTTTAGACATGCCGAGTACCGACGCCCCGGGTACGTAGTGATGCCGTCCTTTGACGCCAGCTATATGTATGATCGCGTTAACGACATGCTGTTCTACTAAAAGTTCTCACGAGGTGCCTATGGAGCATAGTTTCATTCCATGCGTAAATGCTTTTCCTTCTTGCAATGGTTTCTTTTGCAGTCATGGGTCAGCTAACAGTACCATCGCGCTAACGATATATATATGCTGTTCTACTAAATGTTTTCACGAGGGGCTTATGGAGCATAGTTTAACTCCATGCGTAGGTGCTTTCCCTTTTTAAATGGTTTGCTTTGCAGTCTTTGGTCACAATTCAAAACCCATAACCAAGTCATAGGTTTCACGTGGTAGTTTCAAGGTCCAGGAGCCGTACCACTATCCCTTAACGCAGTAATGTTGCAGTATTGTTTTGACATTTACCATATGTTTGTAAGAAAATATTATAACAGTAAACATTATTGCTTTAAGAGTTGGTGGTGGTTGGTATAGTAATACTCAGAGCCCCTGAATCAATAAATTCAAAAGAAAGCCAGATATTCAAAAAGATGCGTGATATTTTGAGGTTAGTGAAGGAAAACTAGACAGTGGCGAGCACAATAGCTGCACAGCCGCGTCATCAAGAAGATGCAGTTTTGTAAAAAATGTATACCGCAGTTTGATGCATCAGATATCGCCTGTTAATTCGGATTAAAAACTATAAAGGTACCGAATACATAATATTACTAAGGAACTAAGGACAGCTGGATTAGATATGGATATTACTATGGACAGCTTATTGTTTACGTTTAGCTGTCCCATGATTGGTTGAAAAGTTTTCAAGTTTTTTATATCCAAGAGCGGAAAATATTTGTAAGGGATTAGAGAGGGACGTTCCAAACGTAGCTTTGCATAAGATGAGGTACCTACTTAAAGGTAAGTATACTATTTTACTAGACTTATAGGGTCACAGAAGGTTTTAAAACAAAAAGTCCCCAGTATGTTTTCAAGCTATGGAAGTCAATGTGAAACGCTGCGTACGCGCTGAGTTTGGTCATGTTTGCTACTTACTAGTAACTACGTACAATGAACAAAGAACAGATAAAACTGGCTATGATTATGACTAACTCAACCGTGAAAATGGTGTCGACTGTCTACTGTCGACTCTACGGAGCCACTTTGAAACTGTGTTTCTACTTTCGACACTGTTTCGGGTCTGTAAACACGGAACTGCAGCATTCTCTTCTGTTGAAAAAATAGAACGTACCTACTCGGTAATAATTACCATTTCTATCTTTCTTCCACAGCTAACCTTATTCCATTATTTGGGATTGGCTTTCTTCGGCAAGACACCTTGAATAAGGTTGTCTTTTCAGATACCTACAATACCGTGGTCCTGGAACTCATGGCTTCAGGGCGTACTTTCCAATTTCTGTTTTCTTTCTGTTTTCATGGAGCTAAGCTAAGCTATGCCTCTAAAAGCCCTTCGCACGGCATTCGAGCATCATAAAGTTACCTCAACAATGTTAGTGACCTTCGAACATTTTGACTAATTCTTATGGACTTTGTAAACCTACCTACTGAAGCGTCGGTATGCGCGGCCGTCTATCTCAGTATCTAGATCTCGATTCACCATACCTAGATTGTGTAAGAAAATCGTATTCATCGTTATCGTAATATCATTTACAAATTCTGCACGCTGATCGGTTCCCTGATTTAGGTAGGTACTTTGGCCATTCGGGGGGCAGAATTTGCTCTCAATTACGATAACGATGAATACGTTTTTCTTCCGCAATCAGACCACAGGCCAGATTAAATTGTTTTGCTATAATCCGCTACTTACTTGCATCGCTCACCGCCCACATGAAACACCACACACAATTCTTTCAATATTTTCTTCTTTAAAACAGACAAACCTATAATAATTCCTATAGTAATCTCACGACCCCTTTGATTCAAAGATACTAAATTCAGTCCAAAAAGCATCTCTCTGTATATTATCATTCATTTATGGAGATTGAGACATTTCCTCTACTTATTCACTTCACAAAGTGTAGTCTACCTATTGTCCATGAACAGGGGAAAGTTCAATTTAAATTCCGTATCCTAACCTACTTACAAACAAGACCCTTGTCAAAAGTCGAGTATTTAATGTTGGATCTACATCGCTGGGTCGTTTTCCTAATCCTTTGTTATAGAGAAAATCTTATTTGTAGAGCGTTATTTAGAATTTTTATTATTCAACTACAGAAAAATATTAGATAGGCACTTAATTAAAGTTACTAAATCTTAATATATGTACCTTTTGGGTATAAAATATAAATAACATTCACGCGGTACGTTATTGTATCAAAATTAGTGCAAATCATATAGGTATGTATTTTTTTTTTTCAAAAAATATATTACTATTATCAATGACAAACCTTTCACCAATCGTGTTTACCACCAAATTAAACTATTTCAAAGTTCCTAGGTACAAAATTGCATAGCCTTTTTCTTCATATTATGCCTCTCCATCACTACAGGTTGGCACTCGGCCATTTAAACCTCTTCTTACTCCTTCTCCATAGTTCTCCATCTTTACTCCTGCATATAGACGCTGCAACTTATTTTTCTTTGAACCTTCTTTTCACGGATTACTTAATTGTCCATCACATTTTTTTCCAAATTCCAGCTGACGATAAATGATTCCTATATTGACCCAATATAGACCCAAGGTAATTACTTACTTTTACATCGGTAACTACGTGATATTTAGTTAACCATAATTTAATGTTAAAAAAAGAAAAAAATGCATAAATATTGTATTTAATTACCTATAGGTAGGTCAAATATTCTGCAATATTCTTACAAAAAAGACGCATAAAGTGAACTTTACCTACACCTACTTAAGTACCTACATTATAAAATGTAACTAGTTGGTACTAAGGTAATATGCTTATTTCGTAAGCTGGCTACAATTTAATCTAGTTACAAGTGTTAAGGTACCTGAACCTTGCCTATCGGGTATAAAAAGGGTAAATGCTACAATTGGATTAGGCAAAGGATAACGGCACCAACGACTGATTTGCCGGACTTCCGAGGGGATTAGCCTACAAATGGCATAACACAGATTATTGCAGATTAAGCACGAGTATGTCTTATGTACAGTTTCTACCATTTACATACTCATAATAATTAAGGGATTATGGTTAAGTTAACCAGAAATTTTTGTAATTATTCGGTATCAAAATCGTCATCTTGGCTGATGGGCATCTGTTTCTGGATAAATGTTTCATCAGTATTCCTCACGCTATGAGATTGTTTGCTCTTTTCTTCAACTGCGACTTTATTGAAATCTCCACTAAAATATTAAAAACATACAGAACAGAAATTCCTCAGCAAGTGCTGTACTGCCGTGCTATTCTGCAATACAGCGACGAGCGTACATCTCTGCATCTATGAATTTGTCAGTTGTAATAGAGTACAATTTTGCATGCCATTATCGGGTTGGCAGCTGTCTGGCAGCTATTTCATTTTGTAGAATAGCACAGCTGCTTCCATTGCTCAGCCTTCTTCATCCATTATCATCCTTCTTCATCTTTAATTCTACCATTTTGTTAAAATAGAGTGAGGTCTGAGGCACTTGCCTGGGAGAAACTTTAAGAATTAGCTTCCTTGCCTTCATTTTATTGTGGTGATCAAGTAACCTCTTTCTTAGGTACCTATTAGACAAGAAATTCGGCTTTTAAGGGAATTAATTGAGCGATAAAATACCACAATTCAGATATGAAAGTATGAAATTGTAAAATATTAGGATCTAAATAGTTAAAAAGTCTGGGTTTTACTTTGCTGTTTTGCTGAAGCTGTTTGTGTGGCTTCTTCCTAGATCCAGGTCATTACCACTAGGTACCTATTAGGGAGCAAAGAAAAACATAAGCAACTATTTCTGGTTTCAGAGGAGTTCATAGATTTTCGCCGAAACTCCTGCAACTTACTGAAGTTCGGTTGTAAGATTATATAGTTCTTGAACCAGTGCTTCACCAAAATAATAATTCTCCCTAGAATCTTGGGTTGCTCTTGAATCTTGAGGCCTCTCTACAAATATTTTCAAAATTCACCTGGCTGTTTCGATTTTAGGCGCATCACACGAAGTTTACTTTAAATAGGCATCTCTACTCATCCATTTTTACAAGTTACACCAGTCCCGATGTTTGTTTGTTTGTAATCAAATCGTGCAAGTAAAATTTGACCCATTTCCCGGTTACCTGATTGAGCTGAAATTTTGCGTCCATTGTGTAAAACAGATGAAAATGCTTAACTAATATACCTAATTAATTAATGACATGGAGTTGAGAGAGTCTGATGATGGGACCGGAAAGTAGCTATAGAAACTCAGTAGGCTACATCACATCCCCACTACACATAACAGAACCCCGTCGAGCTTGGACTCGTTTGATCTGTCTTGAGTCAAGACAGATCAAACGAGTCCACACATCTAGCACCAAAGTACTCGTCGTACTCGTAAGCTAGATGGGTCGGGTCTAGTGCTGAGATTTGGGAAGAAGTATAAGTATAAAGCTTGTTTTTAACAAAGGTATTTTTTAAATGATAACTTGTTTTGCCCATACTATTTAAACTTTTGTTGTGATGACTGATCACCGACCTACGTGCGACTTTCAACGTAGGTACTAAGTAGGTATATGTATTCCAGTTCAGCACAGTGGATAGTCGCAATCCGAACCGCAATCGCACCTCATTAGCGTTCATTGTTTGCAACGCGCTGCTCATCTCTTTGTTTGAGTTTGTTGTTTAAAGTTTAAGCTGGATTGGGATATGAATCAGAAATCGGATTTAGAACTTCAAAAATAACAGGGTTGAAGTGGCCGCAATATTTTACTGCACGTGGGCTACTAAAATGGGAAACTGATTGCATCTGTTACGCTTTTTGTTGCAATTATTTTCTACGGGCAACAACACGGCAACAATTACACTGTCTTCTTCAACACAGTCTTTAAGCTTCTGAATTAGAACGGATATGACCATCAATGTCAACGGCGAGTACACGACTCACCTGCGGTTTGCCGACGATATGGTAGTCATGGCACAGACTCTGGAAGCCCTCTACACGATGCTCAACAACCTCAACAGAGTAACATGAGCAAGACGAAAATCATGTCAAATTCTAATGTTCCGCTCCACCCAGTAGTGGTTGAGAGTTCTACACTCGAAATCAATCAAATCAGAAATTAGGAGATCCGTAGACGAACCAGAGTCACCGACATAGCTCAACGTATCGCGAAGCTGAAGTGGCAATGGGCGGCGCACATAGCTCGTAGGACCGACGGTCGTTGAAGACCCAAAGTGTTGGAATGGCGACCCCGCACGGGAAAGCGCAGTGTTGGCAAACCTTCGACCAGATGAACTGACGATATTACAAGAGTCGCGGTCCGCGGAAGGCGCTGATTACAAGTGGCGCAGAACCCTGCTGGAAATCATTGTAGGAGGCCTTTGTCCAGCTGTGGACGTCCGTCGCGGCACGAACAACACTGTCCTGTTTTCGGATTTTATATATTTTTCCACGATTTTTTTTCTTCGCTCCAACGCATTCGTAGCGCATTCGTAGCGCAACGCATTCGAGCGAAGAGGACAAAAATAAAAACGTTGCTCTTATTTTGTGTGTAAGCAGGTAATTACAATTACGTTATTCGTTAAAAAAGAAGTATCATGCTATCTATTTTTAGTGAGCGAAGAAGTTGAATAAAAATCGGCCAAGTGTGAGTCGGACTCGAGCACGAAAGGTTCCGTACTTACTACTTATTATCCAAAAAAGCTGCAAAAAATAACGTAAGTTGTATGGGAGCCCCCTTAAATATTTACGAGCATATTATTGTTTTTTAATATTTTTTTGTTGTAGCGGCTACATAGTAATAAATACAGACTCTATGATTGTGATTGCAAGTTTTAAATTAACACGGTTCAGAGATAGGTACAGCCTGGTGACAGACGGACGAACAGTCGGACGACGGAGTATTAGTAATAGGGTCCTGTTTTTTACACTTTCTGTACGGAACTCTAGAAAAAGAGTGAAATAGCCAGTCAAGTATTATAACGCTAAGCTGCACTTATTTATCCCACCCTCCTACGCAACGTGGTACGAGGCATGAGCCCTGCGAGGTGCGTGGCTCGAGAGGCGATTTGAGTGTGTTCCAATATTTGTTATTCCCATTAGATACAGGCCTCGGGTAATTTACATTCGACCGATAAACGACCAATACGGCAATGTTGTTAGAAAGCCTCGAACACGAGTTTTATACGATATATGAAATAAGAGGCTAGTAAAACGAGAAAAAACAATAAATCCACCACACAATAAATACACTCGAAAAAATAATATACAAGTAATTTAAAAGTCGAATATAATATTCGAGAAAATATTTGGGTGCTGTTGACTGATGTTTTGCTTGCTTTAATATTACTGAAAATGCCGTGGTACCTAAATTAGATAAATGAAACTGTACAGTGTCGTGGATTTTACGAACTTTATAGATCGGAACAGCTGGGGTCAAATCTGGTAGTTCTGATTTTTTGCAGACTTGTTAATAAAGTCAACCCAATGAATACCTATACTCCGACGAAAATGGAAAAAATCGGTGAAAAGTTCAAGTTCTTGTGGGAAATAATTTTGATAATACCTTTTTAGGGTTCCATTCCAATTGGGTAAAAATGGAACCCTTATGGTTAGACTTTCTCCGTCCGTCCGTCCGTCCGTCCGTCCGTCCGTCTGTCACACTCGATTATTTCATTACCTAACTATCAAAGCTATCGACTTGAATTTTTTTAGGTAATAGAAGCCATTGCAATCATAAAACATTGAAAATAGTTTTTATTTTTTAGGATTTTGGAATTGATTTTTTTAAAAGTGGGTGTAAGTAGGTACATGGACTACATTTGCTGCACTGCACTATAAGACTATAATAATAATAGATAGTGGACAACGAAAAAAGTTAGTATTTTTTCTAATTTCGGCGCGGCCCGGCGCAGTTTTGTACGTCGCCTTTTGAGTCTTGCAGTGAATAGAAAAACAGCTCTTACAAAAATAAACTCTAGCTTTAACAAAATACAGTTTTTAAAATAAAGATCGGGACGGGGCCGACCCACGGATGGGTCGCCGCCGTCGCTCGCTGGGATAACGAAGTCCCAACCTGTTGCATTATACGCGAGTTACTAGGAATACAGAACCGATAAGGAGATTCTGCGTTCCGATTTTGACCAGTTTATCGTAGCCCTGTCGAAACTGATTCACCTGCTTCGCACATTGACTAAAAGGTTCACATTCGAATATCAAAGGGTCTCCTTTTAATGGTACTTGTGTACTGCGCAACAACTTTACCTTGTATCGTTTACACTCTGATTATGCTAACAAATACGAAGAAAAGAGGACTTGTTTATATTTCGTTTTTGAATAGCATAATATCAAATATTATGCTTATACCAAATTATCTTATCTGCAAAATTCTTTATTCATTATGCGACTAGTTTCGCTAGTTTCACTCCTGCAATCTACTTACACCAATAAATAATAAACTATATAAACGTCTATTTTATTATCTAACACTTTCTTGTTACTTGGTTATTAAGATAGTCTGGCGATTCGGCTTTCCTATTTTTATTTACAAACGGTTTGTCAATCTTAGGCCCACTTGCGCCACCCTGGGTTAGCGTGATAACTCAGAGTTAGCACGCAAACACAGAGTAACTTTTTAAAATTGACCAATGAGACGCTGACTCTAGGGTAAAAAATCTAACGCAAGTGAACCTTACTTGTTAATCTTTAAAAGTTACCTACATATTATTAGGTATATTAAGGCGCAGTGAACAGTGGTTTTGCGATCACTGTCTAATTTAAGTAAGTACATACTAGGCACGAAGGATTATTCTCTGAGGAATAGAATTCGCAAGAGAACCAAGGTAGCCGACATAATATTATTATACTTAGCCCAACAGTGACATAATATTATAGTAACTGAAGTGGCAATGGGCAGGCCATATGTGTCGCAGAACCGACGGCCGTCATAGGGGCAGACGTGTTCTGGAGTGGAGACCGCGTATACCGGTAAGCGCAACGTAGGTATAGGACCGAAGACCTAGCCTAGCTAGAAGAAGGTCGCTGGTAGCCGGTGGATGCTGAGGAAGGAGAACCCAGTGTGGTGGCGCGTTCTTTGGCCTTTGTCCAGCTGTGGACTTCCAATATATACAATTGGACATTATTTTCTCGATAGAAAGTTCTCCCAAAAGTTGCTCTATGAACTCAATTTTTCTAATTTTTATCAGAAAGTAAGTAAGTACAGAGTACAGGGAGTTGTCAGAGGGCGCTGACAGTATAAACACTGACTCCACGTTAAATATTGTAAATAAATAGTAAACCGCTTAGTAAAAGCTAAATAACTGTTACAGTGTGTTTAAAAGTGCGCAAAAATAAAGTGAGAACGTTGTCCAGAACTAACTCGCGCTATAAGAGTGAAAAAACGTTCAAAATATTCGTGCTTAAGTTGGACGTAAGCACGGCATAAACATATCGTTGGCATAAACATGAGATTTGGTGGCATACAGTGAACCAGTTTGCTTTTCCTAATACTAAATCGGAAGCGAACGGATGTTTTAAGTAAATAATAAAGACAAGCGTTGTATAAGTCGCAAAACTGGGGACAAGACATAACGGTAAACACAAGGGACGGGCCACAAACGCCGCCATACCTATTTCGCGGCACCCGTTCGTACTTCATAGCAAAGACCACAAACAAAACCACTAGCTTCACAGTTCATACTTCACGAGTCAATAGTGCCAACCTAAAAAGCTTAAACCGAATGACATTATTCCCGAAGTATTGCCAGAAGATAAAAACCAAAAACTACCAAAAAGTGTGGCACTGTTCTGTTATAAATTTTCCCTAAAAAAAAAAAAAAACTCCCTAAAAAAATGGACAAAAATACTATGGAGCAGTGGTTTGCGAGATTGGACGAAAGGCTGAATGAACAGACTTTAACAATAACGAAAACTGTTACTGCAAACGTAATGGAGGCCCTAAGTGAAAAGATGGATTCAATCATACAGGAAAATAAAAATTTGAAAACTCAAATAGTAAAACTCGAACGAAAATTGGATCAAATGGAAATGGAGAAAAGAAAGAATAACTTAATTTTCTTTGGGATGGAAGAGAAGGGGAAGAGAGAAACTGAACTAGTGGACTACATAAAGGAAATCATTGAAGAAGTAGGAATACATTTAACAAGTGAGGAAATAAGTAATGTCTATAGAATAGGAGCACAAGCAAATAAAAACCGCCCAGTTGTTGTTACTTTGACTACTATCTGGAAAAAACATCTCATACTTAAAAGCAAATCCTTACTTCCACATGGCATCTATATAAAAGAAGATTACCCTAAAAATGTTCTTGAAATCCGGAAACAGCTACAACCTAAAGTGCAAGAGGAAAGAAAAAAAAGGAAACATTGCATTTATAAAATATGACAAATTGATAGTTAAGAAGTCTAATGACCCAGGCCGTGAGAAGAGGAAGAGGGAAACGACGGGTTCGCCGAAGTCGCCTACGCAAAAGAGATCAAACTCCCAAATTGCAAAAACATTAACTGCAAATAGTGCTAAGGATGTAATTAAACCTGGTATACTTCAATACGTGGTACGAGGGAGATCATCGTCATTATCAGAAATGTCAAAAAACAACTAAGTGCCCTCGACAACCTAAACATTTATAAAACTAACTCCATACTAAAACAAACACATGAAAATATCACCCCAAGCCGGTTAGTCACCGTGGGGAAAGCTGACTACTACCCTCCAAATGTAAAAACAAAGCTACTTCGAAAATCACTTCACAAGGATATTCTGCATATTATTACATACAATACACTTTCATTACGAACAAATGAAAAACTAGCAGAGCTCAGGCTGGCGCTGGAAAATATAAAATGGTCCATTATTGGTATGAGTGAAGTAAGGCGTCTGGGAGAAAATATTGAAGACTATGGAGAAAGTATCCTGTACTATAAAGGAGATACACCAGGAAAATATGGCGTAGGTTTTTTAATACGTAAGGAACTGAAGGATTACATCAATGAATTTATAGGCATATCAGAGCGTATAGCAATACTAAACATAAAACTGCCACCTTCGGAAGAAATGTGGTCTATTGTCCAAGTCTACTCCCCAACAGAACAAGCGGCCATCACAGATATTGACTCCTTTTACTCAACTCTAACAGATGCAATTAGAAATCACACAGGCAAAAACTTAATAGTTATGGGAGATTTCAATGCGCAAACTGGTAATAGAAGAAATGGAGAAGAAATGGTGCTAGGTCCTTACATCTTAGGGAAAAGGACAAGGAATGGAGAGAAATTAATTCAATTGGCATATGAGTTCAATCTCAAAATACTAAATAGCTATTATAAAAAACGTTCTGGAAATCGATGGACATGGGTATCACCAGATGGAAAATACAAAAACGAGATTGATTATATTCTCTCCAATAGAGGAAAAGATTTCAATGACTGTGGGGTAATAAACAATCTCAACTTCAACAGCAACCACAGAGCACTCAGAGCTAAACTAGTAATGAAACCAAATAAAAGAAGACCATTCAAAGTAAGACCAAAAAACAAATGTATGCTGTTAGGAACAACTTTAAAGGAGAAAATGAACGACTTCATTGAAAATACAAAGGAACTCAGTACCCAGACTAAATACGATAAATTATTAGAAGCTCTAACAATGACAGAAACACCTGGTGAGCGGAACAGACGATTACCATGGCTATCAGAAAAAACAAGAAACCTCTTAGAAGACAGAGCTAAATTACTTTGTGAGCCTAACAAAACAAAAGACATAAGAAAGAGTATAGCCCAAAGAAGTAAAGAAATCAATTTAAGCATGCGAAAGGACAGAGAGAAATATAGGTTAGAAAGGCTAGAAAACTGCATCCAAAAAACAGGAGGAGCCAAAAAAGCTCTCAAGCAGTTGGTAGAAAAGCGGGATTGGATACCTAAGATGAAAGTCATCAGTGGAAATAGTTTGACCAAACGACCAGACATTAACACATTAGCGACAAATTTCTTTAAAAACTTATATACAAGCCAATGCAATATTCATCCAACAGACCTAGAGGTAGAGGACATGGTACCAAAGATAATGCTCACTGAAGTGGAGAAAGCCATAACATCACAAAAAAAAGATAAGACCCCTGGCTCCGATAATATTACCAATGAATATCTAATAGCAAACAAGAGTGTAATAGCACCTATCCTTACATATATATTTAACGATGTATTAGAGAGCGAGCTGATCCCAGAGCAATGGACATCATCAACAATAATCTTACTGCACAAAAAAGGGAGCAAAGATGACATAAATAATTACAGACCCATAAGTCTTATAACGAATATTTACAAGATCTTTGCCAAAGTAATTCTCAACCGAATAACAAGAGTGTTAGACGAGAACCAACCAAAGGAGCAGGCGGGATTCAGAAGTGGCTTCTCAACTCTAGACCACATTTATGTAGTAAAACAAGTCTTCGAAAAGAGCAAAGAATTCAACACCATTTTTTATTGTGGTTTTGTAGACTATAGTAAGGCATTTGACTCACTAGAACACGAAGCTATCTGGAAAGCACTTAAGAATCAAGGAGTAGAAAATAAGTACATAAAATTATTGAGAAACCTTTATACAAATAGTAAAGCGAAGATAAGGCTTGAAAAAGAAGGGAAAGAAATCAAGTTGGGAAGAGGTGTTCGTCAGGGTGACCCTCTGTCACCTAAACTCTTTACAGCAGTTTTGGAAGATATCTTTCGGAACCTAAACTGGGAACTAAAAGGCATAACAATAAACGGAGAAAAATTATCGCATTTGCGATTCGCAGATGACATTATAATCTTCTCTCAAACAAAGGATGATCTCGAAGGAATGCTAAACGACTTGGATAGAGAAAGTCGTAAAGCGGGATTGATTATGAACACTCAAAAAACCAAAGTCATGACAAATGGGATAGAAGAACCTATTTACATCATGGGAAATGAAATTGAATATGTCAACGAATATATATATCTGGGCCAAATTATATCCATAGAAGATCTTACACCGAAAGAAGTGGAAAGACGCATAGGAAACGCTTGGAAGAGATTCTGGAGCCTAAAGGAAATATTTAAAAATAAAGAAATAAGCATGGCCATTAAGAGAAAACTATTCAACACCTGCATTGTACCAGTGCTTACATACGGTTGCCAAACTTGGTCCTTGACCAAAGCTCACAGAAAGAAGTTTGAAACTTGCCAGAATGCCATGAATAGAAGCATGATGGGGAAAAAACTGTCAGACAAAATAAGAACCTCAACAATTAAGAACTTCACAAAAACTAAAAATGTTAACATCGTCATAAAGAAACTCAAGTGGAAATGGGCTGGGCATACAGTCAGGGGCCAAGATAAATGGAGCAAAACAATAATGTACTGGTACACAGGTCATATGAAAAGGAAAAGGGGTAGACCGTTCCAGAGATGGGCAGATGAAATCAAGTCTATGGCAGGTGGTAACACTTGGACAAGAAAAGCTTGTGACAGACAGATGTGGAGGAAATTGGAGGAGGCCTTTGCCTTAGAGGGGCAAACAAACTAGGTTGTCGAGGCAGAGAAATTGTTAAAATACTATATAATACTTATATTGTTTAAAAATATACTTATACTGTTCAAATATTGTTCTTTGTTACTCTGTATGTTAGTATCTTAGAAAATTGCAAGTTTAGTCAATAATTGTGTAAACCAAGTTTGAATAAAGGCTCTTTTTATTTTTTTATTTTATTTTTTTATTTAAGTAAGTACAATGGCTATATACTTACTTGTATTTTTTGTTTAATGAGTCGCCAATAATACCTGCCTATACCTAATGTCCAAAAACGCTAAGAAACATAGCTTAGTTTTTAGTACCTAATTAGGCATTAAATTATATCGTCTTTCTGTTAGGTAAAGTAGGTATATTTTTCGCTGCACGGACCCATTAAATGTAGGTTTTCTTAAGGGTGAGAAGCACAAAAATAAAATCAGTGTATCACCTTTATAAACATACACGTAAAGATATTTGAATTTGAATTTATAGAAAATGCCATAGGTTTAATATTCCCATTTCCCGTCCGCACAGAGCCGAAAATGCTGTTCTATCTACGACATCAGACAGGCCCACTTCCTACGTTTAAAGATGGTGGTGTATGTATAGGAATGTGTTACATGTTAGTTATCCTAAACAAGTAAAAAAACTCTTTTTTACTTGTTTCGTCGATGGAAATTGTCTTAACAAAGTCGTAGAGAATTCAAATTAGTTTTTATTTATCTATTAGCACGGTACCTATTAGGAAATGCTTTTCAAAAGTTTCAAAAATGAGACTCATAGGCAATTGAACTCGTCGCGAAAATAATTTATTATGGTTATTTGCTGGATTTATTTCAATACTAGCTTTTCCAGCGGCTCCGCCGGCGTTAAATTCAATTTTTCGGATATTCCGAGAAAAACCTTAATTTCCTTAATGAGCTTTATACCTACTTTCGGAAAAATTAGCAATAGCTATCTACCTATAGCAGTAGTTATACCTGACTGTGGAAAATTGGGGTTTTTTCAAGTTTTTTCAATTTTAGTCCAAAATTGTTTCAAGGAATGTATTGTTAAGGACTAGGTATTTCCTCGCGTGAAATTTGGCTTTTCACAAATCCCGGGGTCTAAACATGGATTTGCTGAGACAAAAGTAATCTACGATGAACACATCCAGTATTTAATAAAAGCTGTCTCCATTACAAATATCAACCAAATCGGTATTTGCGGAATGAAGGAGTATTTCTCCCGCATGAATTTCTTTTTTTACAAATCCCGCAGAAACCATGGATTTTCCGAGATAAAAAGTAGCCTATGAGGTAATTACAGGATATACTATATATATATTATACTATCTCCATTCCAAATTTCAAAGTAATTCTCCCGCGTGAATTTCGGGTTTTCATATATCCTGCGTAAACCATGGATTTTTCCAGGTCAAAAAGTATAGCTTATGTGTTAATCCAGAATATAATCTTCCAGAGTTTGCACGTGCGTGGAAAAAAAGATCTGGCATACCGGGCGGTCGTGGATTGCCAGCCATCCAGATGGAATCGATGGAACACGTTCCTACGCGGAACGTGTTCCATCGATTCCATCGGAGTGTATGCTTATAGAGAAAATATGGAAGGAGGAATTGCTTCAAACAGCTCTTCAGAGCACTCCCCATTGAACAACCGATAGAAAACACATAGAGAGCTAACGTCTCTACGGTGTTCTAAAGGTTCCAGCTTAATACAGAGACTGGGGCCTTTGGATCCGGTCAAATGGAAGTAGTTGGTAATTAGGTACTCCATCCCAAAGGTTGGAGCAGTACTCCATATGGGGTCGTACTTACGCTTTATAAAGTGGAAGCCTGGTCATGCCTGTGTTTTGACGTAAAATAGCGCTTTGATCTGTTGAGCACTCCGAGTTTCTTAGAAGCAAGCTTAGCTTTATCTTCCTAATGACGACGAAATTGGACATCGTTCGAAATGTTGACGCCGAGATTTCCTATACCTACTGTTGGTGTTGTTGTTGTTGTTGTTGTTAAGGGAAGTGTTCTGAAAGCTGATTGGAGCGGTGAAAGGTGTTTTTAGCAGAAAAAAATGCAAACTTGTGTCTTAGTTGTTAAATTGCACAATATTTTGAGAGCCCCAGGTAAGGACGTGATCGAGGGTTTCTTCGATTCCAGATACAAGTTTGGTTCGACACTCCTCTAGCTGCAGAGCGCGGGAAAGCTGCTTGACCCTTACGAGTACATAAAGAGTTATCGCCAGTAGGTAAATATTGATTTTGCAGTACAATATGGACCAAGGAAGTATGAAGGATGCAAAAAGTGGACGTTTGGGTCTGTGTTCTAGATAGAGGCTGACTATAGGTAGGTATCTACTGCGATTATCTTGTTGAACGTTAAATATTAGGTATCATACCATCCTAGATTAGACTGTATATCATCTGTCTTCAACAATAGATACACTGTATTACTTTGGTAAATCATAGCTCGACTTTTATGGAGCGCATGCGTCCGCAGAAGTGACTAATTTCCATAAATAATGAAACGTTCTCATTGTTATACAAAGTAATGTTTCCGAAACCGAACCGAACATAATAAAGATCTCTATCGCACGAATACGTCAAAAATTATATAGAGACCACCTACCGAATACAATACGTATAGGAATCAAATAAAGAAACACCAAATGTCCCAACTCCCAACATCCTCGAACAATGTCGACTACGTATGTTCAGAATGACAATTGATCTGTGTTTTATCGACGCATGATCGCGATGGCCTCGTTCTCATTGAATTTCAACTGGCGGCGATCACGAGCGGCTCATCTGCATCCCGCATTTAAATTTGTAATAAGATTCGCGGGACCCTTCATCCATCATTCATCGCCTCCGCTCGCCGATGCCTATTAACATCCACGCTAACATCCTTTGACGGTGCCTTCCTCTAATCAATTTAAGGATGTACGAAAAAAGATGAGATCGCCGCTCTCGGCTCTCGGCTCGCCAGTAACCGCTCATTATTTCTTCTCACACGTTTTTTATTGCGGCAACATTATATGTGGGTGTGGTTGTAATTTCCTTTCACCGACGTAAGGGCACACACGCAATCCCGACGCCTGATAAATGGTTTCCAACCTTATTAAAGGTGTGATTACGTTCAAATTTTTAATGTCAGAGGTGGGCACCGATGAGGAGATGACTGTAAAATATTGACGCAGCGATCCCTTTCCGCCCTGTAGGGTTTTCTCTTTCTCTCTCGGCGCTCGGTCGCCGTGAATGTTTTTACGCGCGCCGGGGGGCAAAATGCTCGTTGTTTTGGCGGCAAAATGCTTCGGGGATCGCGTAACTTAATAATGTGAATGTTTCGAAGGGTGATCGCAGCAACATGTTTTATTTACGGCGTTTCAATCGAATCATGTCGGTTTTCCGAGGAGGCGCACTATGTTAGTTCGTGAGTCAGCATTTTCGACGCAACGTGTGCGTGACAGCTCCGGCGATATTGCTTTTATTTGCACAATGTTAGCCCCACTAGCCCGGCTTTGTTTTGGTGTATGTCTATCAAGGAACAGATTCAGCGCAACAGTTGTATCGAGGCATAAAAATGCTTTATTGAAATAATAACCTAGGTACTTAGTACTTACTGACATGGAATACTAATAACTTCAGCTGAGTACTCGGGGCCAGGGGTGGTATGTTTACTAATATTATAATTTTACCCAAATATTTGGTAGGTAGGTAGGTATCTATAACCCGGTTACAATATCTATGGACCTGGCTCGATGACGTCACGTCGTGTCAGCGCTCTGATATGGTGCGCAAAACAATCAAGCCGGGGCGAGCGCGGGGAGGTGAAAGGAGAACGGGAAGGGGGTACGCATTCCAGCGAGGTCCACAGATATTGTAACCGAGTTGTACAGTTTCTTAAAGTAGAGTTACATAATCATTATTAATAAATACCTACTTTTAGGTGGTATATTGCATTGTTACCTTTTTCAAGTAGCTACACGGAACTAAACGCGTCCGTTTCAACAAACATCAGACAGTGACGCAACCGCTATTTAAAAGCAAAATCCAATTTTAAACAACACATTCAGATAGCGAGTCGAGATAATGCACTAACTAAAATAAATGGCCGCTGTGATCCGGCTCATACAATAATTCATGCATTACCCCAATTTAGGCGCGCAATTAGTGCACGGGAGGCCTCGGGGGGGATGGGGAAGCTCCCGGTTCACCCCCTTTGCCCTCCGGGGGGCGAGGTGAGGTGCGGGAGGGGGGAGCGCTAGCCTTTGTGCTCCCCCTTTGTTCTGTTCCATTTCCACGGGCCCCGGATAGAGGAAATGAAATTGGAAAGTGATTTTGCTTTTAGCTGATTGCGGCTTTTTTATTTTTTTTCTCTTCTAATTGACGTTCTCTAACGTTGCATTATTCATGCAAATTACATTAAAATAAGGATTCACACTGTACCTATGCATACTTATTTTTATTAACAGTTATCTTGTGTCGGAGTTTAGCACCTACCGGGCTTCCTGCTTCCTGGATTAGAAGTTTTTATACACATCATTCATTAAAAGATTCACTCAACACTTACAAAATATACAACACGAAGATTCATACAATACGTTCCCACTTGTAGGTGGGAACGTGGTACGAATGGAAAAAAACGAATTCAAGAAAAACTGGTATTTTTTGTTGCAAACCTGTAGAGCGCCCACAATCACTCCGTATAAAAGGAAGACAAATGTATTAAGACGTGAATTATATAGGAGCAGCCTAGCGATTCCCGTAACGCGTCGGAAATCCGCTGCATTTCGTGAAGTGAAATATAAAAAACGTGTTCCAAATTTGAGCCAAATCGGTTCAGTAAAAACACCCAGACATTAAAAACATTCATGTTCATCACACAGCATTTATTTTATAAGGTAGACCCTGTTTATTGCGATAGTACTCGTAATATTAAAGGAGTGTATATCGAGGTATGGCCACGTAATTATACATCGTAAGTTGGGCACTTGGGTAATTGAAGAGGCTAATTAGCACGTTTCGAGCTGCAATTAATTATGCCGCATTAACAAGTTAAACAAGCTGTTCATATGCTACTGTTAACTTGTTGATACATGGATTTTAATTGCATTTTGGTATTCCAGTTATTTCTCTTTGCAGAAATATCTATTTGCTCTACATAGGTTACTAGAAGATACCCGCGGCTTCGCACGCGTAAATTTTAGTTTCCCCTATTCCCACGGGAAACACTGATTTTTCTTGACTAAAAAATAGCCTTTGTGTTAATTTAGGACGAAATCTATCTTCATTCCAACTTTCAGTCATAAATATTCAGTAGTTACGGCGTGAAGGAGTATATATTTCACTATTACCGCGGAAACCATTGATTTTCCCGGGATAAAAAGAAGCCGATATATTATTCCAGGATAAAACGGCGTGAAGAAGGAGTATTTCTCCCGCATGAATATCTGCATTTCCCTATTAGTATTACAGAAAAAATTGGATTTCCCCGAGAAAAAAGAAGTTGAAGATGTTGATTCTAGGATATAACCTATCTCCATTCCAAATTTTAGCCATATCAGTTTAGTTATTACGGCGTGAAGGAATATTTTTCCCGCGTGAATTTC